>OV121076.1:10079209-11279209 GCA_921293005.1 Nemoura dubitans | reverse complement strand
ATCCAATTAATCTCATTGTTGCTTCATCAATATTGGATCCCTTTGCTAATTGCTGCCCCCAAGGTGGTGTTATTGTGAAAGCTGATTGCATCGCAAAGTTGTATCCGAAGCAGCCCGTATCCTAAAACCCATCAAACGCTGTCGTTTAGTGGGTTAGTGTGTAGCTTTGTCATTGCTCTGCGGGGTTCAACTGTAGGCTCATTATGAATTTGTAATTTACACCATTGTTAACAATTAATTGAAGCTGCGTTAACCTGAAAGTCACAAAACTGGTCATTTACTAACCTATAATTATAAATAATAAATATACAGCTCAATTTATGCTTGGGCTTGTGGCTAAAATAGATAGATGGTTCCGTAATACTTGGTAAGAATGCACTTGTAGTTCCCTGGCCTGATAATTCCATAATATTATTATGCTCAGCATTTTTCTGACCGTGCATCGGGTTTTCCTTGCGTCAGAGACACGAGCAGGCCGAGGAGCACGAGGGCGGACCTTCGGGCGGCGCCGGCGCGTCGGGGCCGCACCTGGTGCTGCCGTACAAGGACAAGTCGATAATCGCGGACGCCGCCAACCTGCTGATCCACCACGTCAAGCGGCAGACGGGCGTGCAGAAAGAGGACAAGCAGCGCATCAAGCAGCTGCTGCGCCAGTTCATACCCGACCTGTTCTTCCACACGCGGCAAGAGCTGTCGGACGACGAGCGCGACGACGACGGTGAGTCGCTCGAATTACCGACGATTGCACCGAGGCTCACTTCGCTCAAAAATGGAAATAATCAACACCAACATATCCAAATTGCAATAGTCTATCAAATTTATTTATACAAATCACGTGTTCTAATTAGCAAAATTAATTTAAATTTGGAAAATATGTCCCGGTAAAGTTTTATCAAAACATGACGGGACAAGCGACGTGGGGTCCATTGGACCCCACCACACTTTAGAAACCTGCAGACCTTGGAATATTTTTTTGACATGGTTCCTCTTGACTATTATTTGGTAGAGGGTTCAACTTGAAGGTACTGAGAAGGGCAGAAGTGGCAATGCATGTCAACTGCATGTCAACTGCATGAAAACATGGAAAACGTCGCCACTCCGAGTTAATATGTTCCAATATTTTATGCTGACATCTCCAATGCCAAATAATTATAAGAGCTAGCTTTCCAGGGGAAAAGGCAAAACAACTTAAAAACCCAGTTACAAAATTGTTTACTTCAGCTGTGCATGTGACCCTGACACATTCCAAGTGCTTAGTTTTGACTAGCTGAGAAATCAAATTATTCACACACTCACACTTATCAGTTATCATCCTACTGAAAAAACTACACTGTCTACTGTCATTACTTTGGTGCTTTCAATCATCAGAAAATAAGTCCATCTATCATTGATATTGGTAACAATACAATTTGCCTACATTTGCTGAATTTAGTTCACAAGTTTTGGATTTAGGATTGTGACATGTTACACAACGTTGTTAGGCAGCACAAGATAAAATCCCTAGTGCGACGTGGTTTGCTCGAGTCGATGGCACCCTGTCTGACAGCGTTTGTCGTATGCCCGCAGACGAGAAGGAGGACGTGGACATGGAGGCGTGCGCCAACAACAATGCCAACGGCAAGTGCAAAACGGAGGCGGTGAAGGAGGAGCCGAGCGCCGCCGCGCAGTCCGCGCCGGGCGCCGACAAGGAGGTGAAGCGCGAGGAGCGCAGCCCGTCGCCGCCCACCAACGACCTCGCCGGGGCGCATCCCGTGAGTCCTGTTGCGATGTGCATTAGTCGTAGTTGCTTTATAGTTCACGTTAAGAAGGCGAGTGGCGTTGCACACTCGAAAGAGGCTCCCCTGCTGTGAGAAGAGCCAAAGGTGTCAACATTCTGCTAAGGGGTTGAATGGTCTGAGCATTGAATGATTTACAGCCCAATGTTTGAGTCTATAAAACAATACACTCCTTCGTAATGTTAAAAATACTATGGGTACTTTGAAAATTATTCCACCTTCCATGGATATATGCATAGCCAGGTGGAGCTTGGATGGCATATTGTCTTCAGATTTATCAGATTTCATTGCCAGATATTATAACAATGATGATTCACTTTGTAACAGTTTTCAGAGCATGTCTCTAGTCTTTGGTAATTGATTAGTGTTGGGTTCATTATTTTGATAATGGTCATTGCACCAGCATTTGGCATAGTCCTAGAAAAGATCAAGCTCTCTTTGGGGATGGCAGCGGCAGGTGTTTCTGTGTTAATGTTTGAGAGCCTGCTTCCGAAGCGAGTGTGTTTTCCGACAGCTGCCGGGGCGTTTGCTGACACGGCCGCCAATGTGTTTCAGGACGAGTCGTACATCCTGTTCGTGGCCAACAACCACTGGTACATCTTCCTGCGGCTGCACCAGATCCTGTGCGACCGGCTCACGCGGATGCTCGAACGGGCGGTCGTCCTCGCCGCCGAGGAGCGCAAGAACTCGCACGAGCGCAAAGAGTCCACCGCAATCGCGCTCAGGTAAATAAACGCCCGATTTCCGTACAGTCCTGATTAGTGTGATATTGTGGTATTACCATCTTGGCTATCTTCAATGTATGTGAGGTAGATCCTTGTTTAGTACCATTGCACCAAAATCTTGAACTTTAGATTCTTGAATCGTTACATTGCATTGTATTTTATTTTCATGTTAAAAGTTTGTTTTGTAACCTTTTTGGAATGCCACATTGGTAGTTGAACAAATTTCTGTATTTCTTTTTTCTACTTGATATTCAGTCACTTCCGCGCGCAATGCGGTAGTGATACTTCACGGATGAATTAGTTTACTTGCTTGCTATTAGCTTTGCTCTTAGCAGTATTAGATTCTCTATTTTGCGGACCATCGCCTAACATTGGGTGTGTCTGCCCCCGGGTTGCAGACTGAAGCCGAAGAGCGAAATCGCCGTCGAGGACTACTATCCCGCATTCCTCGACATGGTCAAGAACGTGCTGGACGGCAACATGGACAGCAACGCCTACGAGGACACTCTGCGCGAGATGTTCGGCATCCACGCATACCACGCCTTCACCCTCGACAAGGTGAGCCGTCAAATAGAGTGAGAGCTGCGTTTACATGTGTATGTGGGGTAAGGGGTTTGTGGATTTGCACTGGAAAGTATAAAATAATGCACAATTTAAACAAATTAGTAGCTGGCTGTGATCAGACAAGTGAAAGGTCTGAAAGCTAACTTGTACAATCTACAATCGTGCCCGATGATGTGACCTACTCCGCTAGGGGGACTGTGTCTGTCTCCGTCGCTCTCGCGGCCTGCTCCCTGCGTGGAAGGGAGGGACGGAAGGCTTTCGCAGGGTGGCCCTGTGTGCGCTAGATTATGAGAGCTGAGGGCAACGGAAAAGACGGTAGATTTGAGAGGATGATGGTGCTGTGTGCTTCTGTGGGGCAACGTAATGAAGCGTAAACTCGCGAGAGTAGATCCGATTTGCATCTTCCCCGAGGACCAACTGCTGCTAAACATAAGCTCAGAGTTCCAAAACTGCCCATTGAGCCAGTGGCCTGCCCAAGGCATGGATTGTAAATTTTGGAACTCTCAGCTTGTGTCTAGCAGCAGTGTGTCCTTGAGAAAGATGCAAATCCACTCTCATAACAAGAAATGGAGTTTAGTCGTATATTAATTGCTTTTCAGATTATAGGCTTTAAGCACAGATAGAAGGGTTACCCAGGTATTCCACCCCCGATACTAAAACAGCTACGCAGAAAGCCCGCAGTAATATTTTCGGTGGCAGTGAAGGGATGGGAGCCACTGTTGGTTACTTCTCCTGTAACCAGGTAACTGTAACCACCTGTGGAATATTGAGTCCCTTGATTACATTGACCTTGTGCCATGGCCTGGTAGATGACGTTATAACAGGTCGCCAGGTTATAACAGGTGTGTGGTTAAACTAGTAGCATCATATTTTGCCGTATCCATAGCTACCTATGGTAGAATGTCGGGGTAACCTTATGACTGTGCTTTAAGTGTAGCTTCATAAATGATTGGTGAATGTGTGACAGCCTAGTTATTCACGTCTGGGATTCATTCAAACCACACATATATATTTCTTAAACAGCATCCATGCCTATGCAGATGCTAGGCAGTAAGACTGCCTACCCAGTTCGAAACTTGGTTTGGGAGCTATTCCAGCTAATTTGTCATTGAAAGCCGCCGAGGCTGACCCGAGCTTGTTCCGCGCGTTTGCGCAGGTGGTGACGTACGCGGTGCGCCAGCTGCAGCACCTGGTGTCTGACGAGACGTGCCAGGAGTGCGTCGAGATGCTGCACGCGGAGCGGCGGCGTGGCGGAGCCGGCGGTCCCTGCGCCACTGCGCACCAGCGGGCGGCGCTCGAGGCGGCGTACCAGCGCCGCGCCGAGCAGGCGCTCGCCGACGAGAACAGCTTCCGCATCGTCGTGGTGAGTGCCTACCTCCTACTCGAGGGTGTGCGTGTGATTCGCTTTCATTCATGTAGATTTGTTATGGAGGCGGTTCCTCCCAACTGCAAATATCCTTTATCTAGTTCGTCTATAACTTGACACTGCTTAGTATTTGAGATTCATGGGGCTAACAAGTAGCAGGATTCAGAATTCACAGTAATCAGGACTTAAGTTCAGCCTAATTCTTAACCTTCGTTCTGAGAGGACGAAAACTCGTTGCTCTATATGATCAGATATTTAATGGACTGGATGAGGCTAGGCTACAGTGGTCGTTATGTTTCGAGGCATCTAGGGGGTGGTTATTTGTGAGAGTGACTGTCAGGAAGGTGTGGACGCTGCTAGGTATGTGCCCGATGATGTGACCTACTCTGCTAGGGGGACTGTGTCTGTCTCCGTCGCTCTCGTGGCCTGCTCCCTGCGTGGAAGGGAGGGACGGAAGGCTTTCACAGGGTGGCCCTGTGTGCGCTAGATTATGAGAGCTGAGGGCTAACGAAACACCCGGTCCAAAGCCCATGTAGACAAATAGTATAGGCATGGGGAGATATATTGAATTTGGTGTATTGGTTCATCAGAAAGAAAAATGAATGTAACCATCTGGCCCCTAAGCTTGTCCTGGAATGAGCTTTCATGAAGACAATCCTAGTATTACCAAATCACTATTATGCAGTCCAGCAAGTATATCTTAATGACTCAAGAATGGCATTGTTTTTTGATGTACCTTGCCCTTGATAACCGTGGAGCAAAAGGCAACGCCTAAGTGTCCCTCTCCTAACCGCGGCCGTTGTCCCATTCGCCGCAGTTCAAGCACGACTGCAAGATGACGATGGAGCTGCTGGAGACGGAGCCCGAGGAGCCGGACGCTCCCGCCGAGGTGGACAAGTGGAGCACGTACGTCGAGCGGTTCGCGGGCGCCGGCATGGACGCCGTCGGCGCCGCCAACGCGAGCGCACGCGCCGCCGAAGACACGCGCGACGACGAGGACCTGCTGGACATGAGCGGCGAGGAAGGAGACGAGGTGAGATCTTAGACACTGAGCTCTCATGAGTGGTGGGAATCATTACCAACTTCTCAATTTATATTTAAATACCTAGGTAGGGATGTCATTTGGATTTTCGATAAATTGTTAGTTCAAATACTTTGAATTCTTCGAATACTTGGAATTTGCTCGGCTATTTGCTCGAAAATCGCACAGGAGCATAAACTGACTTGATTTTTGGTTCCTTCCTATATTCAAACTTACTTACACAGCCAGCAAGCAGCCCCCTTAGAGCAGTCGTAGTGAGTTCCCTTTCGCGAGAGCGATCTTGTTTCCGTCCGCTGACCTGCCCTTTCGTCGCAGCTGGACTCGGTGACGGGCGGCGGTCGACGACGCAAGGCGGTGTTCCTGCCGCGCAACGTGCGCCAGTGGAAGCAGCGGTCGGGCAAGGAGAGCCGCGAGTTCGACGACGACCAGACGTGGATGAAGCCGGCCCGCGAGGACAAGGACGACACGGAGAAGGACAAGGAGGACGTTGTCGGCGACAAGGACAAGGACGGCCGGCTCAAGTCGACGGTAAGTCGCGACACCCCTAGCGATGTCTTGCTGTCTCCCTCCGTTGCCAGACCTCTAACCTCGATTGGCGATCTCTTACAGACGGACTCGGACTCCGAGAAGGCCGGCGGTGCGGAGAACCGACTGGGTGAGCCCGTGCCGGGCCTGATCGCCGAAGACAACACGCAATGCAAGTTCAGCATAAACTCGTACCGCGTTTCGTACGTAGTCAGCAAGGAGAACTACATGTACAAGCGGCGGGCGCTGCCCAAGGCCAAGGAGGTAAGCCGGAACCCGCCAATGTCGGGCCTTCTCGGCCATGCATGATCTGCTTAAGGTTACTCGGTGGGATCTGCAACCTTGCCGAGAGAAAGAGATCTTTTTAACGAGATGGGTGATTGATGTCGACAGCAAATCATAAACGGACGTACTACCATCACTGTTTCTTAAGCTTAAGAGGGGAGTGTGCATTAGGCAAGATGGGGACTTGTGTCTCGACTTACGAGCAGTTGGGACTGGGCGATGGTCCTGACTGGGCATGATCTTTACTGTGCTTACGCACAGTCGGGACTGCGAGCACTTAGGTGTGACCCCTGGTCCTGACTGGGCATGATCTTTACAGCGCTTATGCACAGCTGGGACTGCGAGCACTTAGGTGTGACCCCTGGTCCTGACTGGGCATGATCTTTACAGCGCTTATGCACAGCTGGGACTGCGAGCACTTAGGTGTGACCCCTGGTCCTGACTGGGCATGATCTTTACTGCGCTTATGCACAGTCGGGACTGCAAGCACTTAGGTGTGACCCCTGGTCCTGACTGGGCATGATCTTTACAGCGCTTATGCACAGTCGGGACTGCGAGCACTTAGGTGTGACCCCTGGTCCTGACTGGGCATGATCTTTACAGCGCTTATGCACAGCTGGGACTGCGAGCACTTAGGTGTGACCCCTGGTCCTGACTGGGCATGATCTTTACAGCGCTTATGCACAGCTGGGACTGCGAGCACTTAGGTGTGACCCCTGGTCCTGACTGGGCATGATCTTTACTGCGCTTATGCACAGCTGGGACTGCGAGCACTTAGGTGTGACCCCTGGTCCTGACTGGGCATGATCTTTACTGCGCTTATGCACAGCTGGGACTGCGAGCACTTAGGTGTGACCCCTGGTCCTGACTGGGCATGATCTTTACTGCGCTTATGCACAGTCGGGACTGCGAGCTCTTAGGTGTGAGTGTGACCCCTGGTCCTGACTGGGCCATCAAAGGTGTATCTCTCCAACGAAATGAACTAGTACTAAAGATAGGACATAGTATACACGAGTCTAAGGAGTTCAATAAATCTATCTCAATGTAGCAACTAATCCCCCCCTGCCCCCTCTAATTCCAGACGCACCCCGCGGTCTCGTTACGGCTCGGCGGGCGCTTCCGTCGGTGGCATGCTTCATGGGCGCGCTCGAACGTGACGTCTGCGCAGTCGGCGGCGTGCACCGATTGGCTGATGGGCCGCGGCGAGGACCTGGTCGCGCACGTGACGCGACTGCACGACGACAACGACCTGCGCCGCGCGCCGTATCGTCCGTACAATCGGTACCGCGTAGCGTTGCAAGCCGCCGCGGACGCCAAGTAGTCGGCGTCTTCGCCGCGCCGGGATTAGGTTAGGTCGGCGGCCGCGCGGCCGTTTGGTGGGAGGCCGTCGCGGATCCGCCGACACCAATGTGGGAACGCAAACTCGCACGAACGAATCGGACGCGGCTCGCGGCGGACGCGGCCCCGTCCGCGCGGAACGCGGCGCGCACAGCGACTGATCGTATTTATTGCAAAAAAAATGGCGAGAAAAACCGACGGAAAATTAATCTAGATTGCGCGCTGTGTTTCCGCGCGGCGTGGCCGACGTCGCATCTCCGCGCGTCCGCGTCCAGTGTAAATTCTGTACCTAAGTCTACGATTAGTACAATAAAGTTATATGTCTAGCCAGCGTAGCCGGTCAAGTTTTCGACAGTTTTCTATCGTCCGGTTTTTAGAAAGTGTGCATGTCGTGATTCTGTCCGTCGCCGGCGATTATCATATCAGCGAGAACCAACGGACTACCAAGCAATACGCGTTCGGCGGCACTCCTTTCGTTCCACCTGTTGCTATGACAATTCAATGAACGTCTCGAGCTGTGTCGAGGGCGTTTACTCTTTTTTTAGTTTTAGCTACCGTTTCTTTTCCGTTTCTTTTTTTTTTTTTTGATAAAATTTTGATATATATATTTATTTTTAGTCGATTGCTGAGCAGGCGATCAGGCCTGTGTTTTAGTGTTACGAGCCTACATGTCCTATCTCCCAGAGGGGCGGCTGGCGTTTCTCATGTCCAGCGTGCCACTCTTTAGTTTGATGAAAGCACAAAGCATTTCGTCGGTGGGGCGGCGATAAGCTATCTCATTCGTTACGAAACGAAACACATTTTGATACCAAGTGACCTCAATCGAATACGAAACATCAAAAGAAAAATTGCTTGCCATGGTGATATTTTATTGTCTCAGGTGCACTTACGTTCTTTGGGGCCGTTGCGCTCGGCAAAGGAAGGAGTAAGTAACATTTAGGTATTTGAAGTTATTTATTTTTTATAACAAAAATGTGAAAAATAAAAAAAATGGTTGTTATTTATTGGAAAACAAAAATGTTGCCATGGTGTCAATTTAAAGGTTGTTGTCTTCATCGAAACTTTGCACATTGTTAATAGCAAAGAAAAAATAATTTTTTAACGTAAAAAATTATTTTTATAATGTTTTGTGCCATCAACTGGGTCTGCATGTATCTCACTTAGGCCAGTGAACTGTTTGTATGTATATAGATGCGAGCGGCTACCGTTATCGCACCCTGTTATATGATATTTTATGTAAAATCATTCCCTATTTCTAAACGCTATACTTTTTCTCAATGCTATACTACTGTGTAAAAATGAAACGTACAAACTCTATGATATGCTTTGTAAATTTACCATTGATGCACAAATGAGACGTTTTCAAAAATACAAATATAAAAGTTACTTGCTTGTCTTCCTTTTAACCTACCAACTCAATTAAAGCTTTAATCAACCTTGTATGGTTCCTGCCTAGGTGAGGATGGAAACTTATTGAAATAAACACAAACTACGTAGCTATGCTGCAAATGAAAAATATTTATTGAGCAACTGCGGGACTGGGAGGCCCAAGCGGTGCCAGCGTCCAGAGACATCTGCCTACTAGCTGGCGACGCATGCTGCGATTAGGTAGCTGCCCTTTGCCAAGGTAGGTTTATTTATAACTGGTCACAGGAAGCAAAACAATACCATAGATAAGATATCTATAGTCTTGGGGAGATCTGACTAGCAGTTTTGAAACTTACGTTATACCGTCGTCGGTTCTGATGGATATAATCTCTATTTTTGTCCATATTAAAATTTTATCTTTGTAGCCGAGAACGGCGAAATCAGAGTAATGTACTCGGCGCGCTGCAGGTACACCAAACAGATGGATCGTCACATCCCATGTCGGGCATCAACGACCATTGATGGGGATTTCTCACCTGAGGCTCCGGACTTGATCTAGATTCCAATTTCAGGAAAATTTCTCCTTTCAATAAGAGATGCATCCCAACTTGGACCCATAACTGGATACCACTATAATGGGGAAGCCTACATAGTACATGTTATAAAACGTTTTATCGTAATATTATTTTTATGGTGGCCAAAATCATTGCGCCATCCAACGGAGCTCTCGGCCAGACTGGCTTTCTCGTCGCCGGTGCCGAACTCGGAACTTTTGCCCCAATGGTCGTTGCGGGGCCAGGGATTCAGGTACGTACACTTGTGTCACTCCGAGCTAGTTCAGTTCATTTACCAAGTCAGGGGTTCAACAGCTGGCGAAGCTCCCGAGTACGACCCGGCACCCGTATTGAATGCTTCTTGTAACTCCACTTTTTCTGCAAACTTTATCTCCCCCAACCTACTACGAACGTTAGCTAAAACGAGCCCGCCGAGAGTGTGTAACGATGTCGTTCTCCTGTTGCGCAGATCATCAAGATCCTGAACCTGTACACGCCCGCCGACGAGTTCGAGGAGAGGGTGCCGGTGCCGTTCATCCGCGCGATCCAGGCCGTGCTGGAGACCCGCACTTCACAGCAGTCGATGCTGATGGACACGAGACAGAGTTACCCGGTGCGCTTCCCGTTCAACCCGTCGAGCATCCGGCTGGAAGACATCGAGATCCCGGACAGTCGCAACCTGCCCATGCTCAAGAAGCTGTAGAAAGTCGTGCGGCACGGCGAGCCGGATCCGCTTCAGGGGTGGACGGGGGGCAGCTTGCGGTTCGTATGAAACCGAAATGATGGAATGAAACATGGAATGAAAATAAGTGATACCTAGTGAAAACATGGAATGAAACCAACATCAAAATAAGTCTGTTCATCAATACACAAGAAGCTGTAGCGTTGAGGATCCTTCACAAAAATTGAAGCCCGATGCCGCATGTGCCGTTGTAGGCCATAGCTGTGAGTGGCTAGTGGTTCAGTTCGAAATCTGGAATAGAAACACAGAAAGAAATATATATCAACGGTAGATTGGAACGAGTATGAGATGAGTTTAACTCAACGAATGTGTTGTTCAAAAGTGTAGTGCAGTGAAAGTAAAAGAGTTAGTTAAATATATATCTGCAAGTTAAACCGGGCAAGTTTAATACGGCTGGGAACAGCACTCCATGCCTTTTCTGCGACAGAGAGCCTGTTTTCTTGCAAGTAGACAGCAATTCGAAGAGGTCGTTTCATGTGCAATTAGCACTCTAGGTGCGTACCAAATTTGCGGGGAGAGTGACATGTGAAGCTGAGCGGCTTTAGAACTTTACGCGATTGTTTTTTTTCGGTTTAGAAATTTCCGTTAGCCAGTTTGAACAATAAATTCCTTCACTGTTGTTAAACTAGGAGGCTGTAAACTTAAGGATAGTTTTAATTTTTGAAACGGTCTTGGCAATACAGTTCTAGTGATATCTTCATTTCATTTCCTTCTCTGCAACAGGTTTTTTACAGCCAGAGCCGAAACTTGCGCAGGGCGTAGGAACTTAAATTCTGCATTACGGTACAAAACGAGAATACACACGATAACTTTATATTTATTTGCAGCTGTAGTCTGATCATCCGATGGCTTTTTAGTTTATTTTTGTTACGTCGACGATGGTTTTAGGATGTGCTATGCACGAAGATCTGTAGTTCTGTACAGTCAGCCGAAAATATAGTGCAAGTAAATGTAATTTAAACTTGTTCCCATTCGCCATTCTTGAGTTTCTTCAGCGTGTGTCCGTGGAAGAATGGTCTATCTTTGGAAAGTGCATTCAACACAACATATGCAAACCAGGCTACGTGACTGCGCTGCGGTACAGTCTATCCAACAGGGATGAATACAAAATCACGCACCGATATGCATATCAAAAAGGTAATAACTTGCAAAATAAAAGATTCTGAAGTAGGGTATTCGACAACTGTATTTTTTCTGTAAAAGATATTCCATTGCCTATACCCACTCTTATACCCACTTACTGATTGACCTTCTGCTGTTATCGCTTTGTGTGAATAGTTTTCTCTTGTTCAAATTTTCCACACTTTGCTCGCTTGAGGCATAAACTGCTCACTCATGCACGTTGACATGCATCGACTTAAAATTATTGCAATACGATTAAGTTTAAAATAGTTAATATGCGACAATTAACTCATAATATTTCAGAAGCAAGTGTGGCGTGGTGGTAGCTATCTAGACTTTTGGCACCTGGCTCTAGCGGAAACTAAATAATGTATTCATTGAATAATGCTGCAATCGCCCTGGTAACTTATCTCTGAAAACTGCAAAGTTGATCGGATGTAAAAACACAGCAAAGAGAATTATTAAATCGTAATTATTGCTATACAAAAAATACATATTTATTTCCTGTCACCGCACCCGTATTCGAACCTGAGACTCCAAATTACCTGCTCGGCATGCTATCCACTCGGATACCAACCACTGCTTTGCGACGTCGATTATTAATGGCATCAATCGCTATATCACAATGCCAGGCGCAGAAAACTGCGCAAGCACTAACACTCGATACGGTTCTTGTAATTCGCCCAAAGACCCGAGGATCGTTGTCGGCTTGAAGGATGCCCCAGCGGCCGGTTCGACCCCCCGTCATGGCCCAACCCGAGCCCCACGAGAGTCGCTCTGAGGGACTTGAGGCAGTTTTTGAAATTTGGTCTCGGCGTCCCCGGGACCCCGAAGTGGTATGTCGCCGTTGAAGTCTGCTGCCCGCGTGCTTGCGTTTGACCGCAGCTGCGTGGCGCGACCGGCCGCGATGCTTCGAGTAGCCACGAGGTCTGCGTCGAGCGGGGCGGGGCGTTCGACTGATAATATTTCTTCCGAGTCGCGTTAGTGCGTTTTTCACCATGAATTGCAGAGGGGTTGCGAATTTCAAAGCGCTCGCTGCCGAATGGCGAACAACTCTCTAAGATTTGATACGAAGCTATCTGATGCCTCACACGTTGCTAAAATCATCAGTAAGATATTTGATTTCTCTCCTTAAGGGAAAGTGACGAGTTTATATATATCAAAGTTTACTTGGGATCGTATCATCGTACACAAGGGAGAAGATTTAGGGGACGGATACATAGCTAATTGTTTTTTTTATAATTCACATACGACAATAAACTCGTTGAGTTTCAGAAGCAAGTGCCGATTGTGATGTGGTTGTTAGCATGCTAGACTCGCAATCCGGTAGCAACGGTTCTATATGACTCGGCAAAAAACTCCCCAGTTACTAGTTTGGCAGTGAGGCCCCCGGGTGTTCTGGGTTCCTTGGGACTCCTGAGGGTGTATCGGACTCCTGAGGAGTCCGATACACCCGCGACGGACGGCACCGTCCGGAGTCGAGCCCCGCAATGGGGACGACCGGAGATTGACTGAGAGCTCTGCGGCGAGTGACGCAGGACTACCGAATGTCCTGACGATTCAACTGCGCCAACAGAGTTCAGACAAAAACTCACGGCCGTTTGCGACTGTTAGCGGTATCGAACCAGAATCACCTGGACGCTCTCACTGCCATCTTAGTATTGCCTCAACCGACTTGGCTACTAGGGAGTATGTATGCACTGTGTTGGAGAAATAAGATATTATATTGATTGTGTTTGTATTCTGAAATATTCAATATTTCAAAATATAAACTTGGATGGAGTCGAGTGGATTTTAACCAGGTCCGCCCGGCTGCAATCCCTGTACTCTGCCACTGAGCTAGCCGGGATCCATAATCGGGGGCAATTAAATGTGATGCATGAATTGTGTTAGCATCGTATGTATAAAAAAATGTGCATTCACTGGCTAATAGAGTGCGCAGAGTGCAACATACCAGCGCATTTTCTTAGCCAGTAAATGAACCAATTCTTTAAAATACAGCGGGACGGTGTCTAAAAACCAAAGTGGCGAAGATAGGGTCGCGACAAGAACTGCCGACTTAACGGCATTGACCTGGTCCTCGTGAGCAGTACCTCACAGCTGACTTCTCCATCAGGACATGCCCTTTCGTAGCGACATGCTTCTGCAGTAGGTACATGCAATGATGCAGTCGAAGGACCGCAGCCAACGTTTTTTATTTTCTACTTGAATACAGCTTACATTGGTACAACAAGCAAATAAGAGTGCAATAGGCGCACAGCCCCACACAGAAGTACAAGACTGAAACAAATTGCATATTATAGTTGTTTAATCGAGATTGGACCCGTGATGCCTTCGGCTATGGCTGGTTGAGATTGAGTAGAGGCCGAGGATGAAAGTTGAGTGTCCAGACCCCGCAGTATCACTGTCACTGCAGGAACGAAAGCGAGTGGTGCTAAATCTAAGCAGTCCGAATGCGGCGACATCTGTTAGCGGATCAGGATTTTAGCAGCGTACTTCTTGTACCCATTATAAGGCATGCGAATCGCGACGTTTACCATAAACGTATACCCGTTCCAAAAAGTGTCATAGGGGCGCGAGCCCAGTCTTCCAGCCAAACTCGACGTCGGTGGCGGGACAGCCGACCGCATCCGAGGCCAGCGTTCCAAAAAGCCCGCAGACACGAGGCCACGGGCAGGCGGGGATGCGACCGGGGATGGTTGAGTTGGTGGCTTGGTCGAATGGAACGAGACCGAGTGCTAGTGCCAAGCACGCGCCGCGAAAGTCAAGGCATATCGCGTGCAATCACCGAGCTCGGAAGACGCCGTGGTCGAATGGCGAAGGTACTCGACTTAAAATAAAGAAGCATCGTACCGAGACAGGTGCCTGTCTAAAATTTTAGTATCGACTAGTCTTTTTTGCTTTTCAGGCTCCCCGGGCTTCAAAAAGATAATATTGAATATTGATATAATTGTGCCAAAATATATAAAAGACGAGTTCCAAATAAAATTACCTCGTGTCTTCGTGTCGTGTGTTCGTGCCTTCGTGTACATTCAATCCCAACACATTGTCGGTGAGCAGCGACTCGTTTGGCGCGTGCGCATCGAGGAACGCCCAGGCGCAGCTTGGCGTGGAAACAGGTGCGAATTTAAGGATCAAAAAGTGGTCAGCACACACTGTCGCAGGGCCCTCGACTTATGGAGTTCCCGGGGGGGGGGGGGGGGGGGGGTAATTTTTGTTCCAATGGAATGGCATACGTAAACGCACGTAATCTTTCTTGACTGCACGGAACTTGCGGTAAAAGTAAAAAAACCATAAAACACAAACACCTGGGCAAGGGTGTTTTAGAAATAGATATACTGTCTGCGCCGATTGCAATCAGACGCCGTCCCGCGGAAGTCGCCGGTTTCTTGAAGCGTTATGAACGCCTCCGTTTGACAATCGCGGACGTCGCCGGCAAGCCTGCAGCCGGGTGGCGACCCTGGCACCCCTTCACATATCGCCTGACGACGACGCTAACGCCAACGCATTCACACCGATATCCGGACCAATCCGGATGTCGCCCTCGGCCTCACCCGGCCGCATTCGCCTAATTATTTTGACGTTTCGCCCGATCTGCAACCGTCCGACGCCTCGTTCGACGCTCATTTCAAGCCGTGTCGTTTCTTCGCCGCCGAATTGGCTACCACCACTGCCTACCATCTAACTACCTAACCAAATTATTTTCTAACTGCTCCTGGCCAGCCTAGGAACTAGCTATAGGGTCCTGGGCATTTATTAGGGTAACTTTGTATCTTGTCAAACGTCAAGTAAATTTGTATTTTAACGTAACGTACACCGTTATGTGATACCGCGTGGTATCTCAGATACCTACCACGCGATATCTTTCCCCGAAACATAACGGTACTCCGGCAACCCAAGCTACACATAAGCACGCAAGGCCAGCCGAGACCGTAGGCTGAGAGAACAGCCGCAATTTCAGCGTCAAACCGGCTAAAACTTTACTGGAAAATCGCTTTTGGTACCAGGCGCCCAGGAGAGCGAGTAGTCGCCGGCTCGCGTCTGTATCGTCACTGTAGATCCACATGGGCCGGTCTGGGAATATCATGACCATGCTGCCCCACTTCAGCCGGCATGAGCAAGAGCGTGGCTCACATTTTGAAAACAAAAGTGGAATTAGTTGAATTTCTGTGTATCCCTAGGTCGTGGTAGCCCTAGGTAACGAATGTTGGTGAATTTTATTGTGCCTTCGACTTTTGAACACCATTTCATGCTTATATCAAACCTAAAGGCTGTGTTTGACAGACCGATCCTATCTTGTTCAGCAATCGGCTATTCTCGAGTTCTCGGTTCAATAGTTTTCTCTAGCTCTTTCGTAAACCAACCAAAAGTGTTTTCAAGCAATGGAAATTGGCAAGTAAAGCCCTCCGTTTGCTTACTCTACTGTTCCGATAACCGCGATTGCCGGCTGTAAGCTTACAGAGACACCTTGCTATCATGCCGTTCACAGAGTATTTTCTCTACCTACCCTGGATTTGAGTAAGGCTTCCCGGTGTCTTCTACTTCCCGGTGTCTATGGTGCACCCTTACTATAGTAAGTATTAATATGACAAAATGTATTGGCATATCTATGGTAGGTATTGGGCTGTCCGTAGGTCATTAGGCCACGTGAACGCAGTCCCAGTCATTCTCTCTTGGAGATGCAATTCTCATGGAGGACCGGGAAACAAAATATTCTGAAACAAAACATTTGCCTGCAGCCACTTCCACTGGGATTTTGTCACAGAGGTTTGCAGTCACAAAGCTAAAAACAACATTAGTCAATATAGGTGTAAGGATTTTATCTTATCAGAGCGATTACAATTCTAAAAAGTCTCCCTACGACGGACCGAGCCAATTTGGATGGCTTTACTTAAGAATACCTACAATTAATTAAAGACATTATAATAACTGTCTAATAACACTTATGCACTGCACCTACTACATGCAAAGTGAACCTACCTATCTGTATTCCCAATGTGTTGTAGAGTTGCTAATTGTCAAGGAATATTGCATGCAAGTTGAAAATACAGTTGAATTAGTTATAGGTAGGTATACCATATACCGTCAACTTCATGGAGATTGGAGACAAGAGATTCTGTTGATAATCTGCAAAGAGTCTATATGCAATAGTTGCATTAGACGACCTTATCCTACCATGGCACATAAATTAAATAAAAAAACCATCAAACAAAGTTAAATTGCTCACAATTGAGCCTATCCACTGTTTTCCCACGAAACCCATCATATAATGAGACATTTCCTTTACTACTACAACAACAATTTGATAAATATTTCAGAAGCTAGCAATTCTGATAGTTGTGCTCTGTCAAATGCAACAATGAATGCAGTGATATTTTGTTCAAAATTGAAGAAAAACTGGCACATGAAAGTATCGTAGCGGCAATGAAATGAGTACCTACGTTCTAAGACTTGCCTTCCTTAGAGGCGGCTGCAACAACTGCCGAATCACCAGAAAGCAAGGACATGGTTTGGACAAGCAACATTGTTCTGGCAGACATCGACAGAAGAACCACAGCGAACATCGAAACAAACAACACACTCCAGTCCCATACCTACCAATAGCAATAAACATGTAATTTCCAGGACACAACGTATACCTAAAATAAGTTTGTTGCATGATTTCATAAGACTACGTAGTACGTAGGTATACCTACGCAGTCTATCTTCATTTATGAACACAATAAATTGATGCTGGCACTTTACTGTTTCACACCTCTTTAATCTCTGCAAGTGAACATAACACATCACTCCCATGACTTAAGCATTCCCCATAACTTCAAGCTATGCATAGATGAGAATAAGCAAGGGATGGTGTTATTAAATGGCAGTTTCACTTGCTCTGCCCATCATTGGTACACAGTTCTCTCTCCAACTCACAACTAACTAGCAAGTAGCAAGAAGCTATTACCTACTCCAACAGATGAACTATCTGGACCCTTAGAATTTTCTTGTTTTGGGGCCTACGTAGGCAAATTTCAATGAATTTATTTTTTCAAAAACTTGGTTTGAGGAGGTAGGTAGGTACCTTTGGGGTTTTAGAAAATTATATGCCTGTTAGCTAGGTAATTAACAACTATTATTTTCATAATTTTGCCGTCATAAAATGTAACCCTGAATTAACATTGGTTAATTCGTCATTTATGATCCAACAAGCTTAGTAATATCCTCAATCTGTATGAAGAGAAAACAAAACTTTCGACTACAGACTCACGGAACTGGACCAAACCGGACCTCTTGGCTGGACATTTGAATTGGACCATGAAGCCACGTTTTTGCTGCAAATGATTGAGATTTGTTAAACACTCCATCCATATTTGATGGTTCAAAAACTTAGCTTAATGCTATATCAGAAACATATTTTTGACTTGGTCTATACAGCCATGCCGCACGTAGTGAGCGAGTTAACAATAGAGGACACAAGTACCGCCGAGGGCGCGGTTATCGTCACCATGGTCGTTCTTGCCCCGTTGTTTCTCATTTTGATCCACGTTGTCCTCTGCCTCCTCTTGTTCGTCGTCAGCATGCTGCTTCCAGATCCTTTCGAGGGAAACACCCACACTGTTTAAGCCACGATTCTGGATTTGAAGCCATTTCGTTTTCTATAAACTCACAACGTCAAACAGCGATGCAAAAGAGAACATTAAAACCAAAACTAATTAGATAAAGTGTACATTCTTTACTGATGGAAATTGGAATTTTGGTTAGGTATTATTGGTTGCAGACTGCATGTAGGTAAGTCATCTTGGAGGTGCCATGATCTGTTTGAATTTGAGTGAGAATGTGAAAACCCAGTTCCAGCACAAAGCAGCGACGTACATAAGGTGAAAAGCACAGTGAATACCACCTGCTTAAATTGAAGCGTAAATTGAGAGATTCTATACTTACACCCGGTTTTTCAGTGGCACGTTAAATATCTAATGGTCTGTTAACTTGTTATTTGCTTAGCAACGTCCAATAAGAGCCCTTAATTTTTTTGCTAATAGACCGTTAAATCTTAACGGGCCACTGAAAAACCAGTCTCTCTTACGGTTGGTCTCCGTATCCATGGCAACGCCAAATTTTCAAAGTAATTCTGTGCAAAAAATTGCACGCAATTGGAAAAACATGTTTGATTTAGTATCATAACATCTATTTAAACCATAACTAACGTTGTTTTTGTGTCTTTTGAGTATAGCAACACTTCAATGAAAAAAAAAATTGCAAAAAAGCGCCAAAAAAGGTCACCCTCAGAATTTTGATCTTAGTAGTGAGTTTGGTGACCCCAGTTTTTCTTTTGCTGAGAGTGTTCAGAAGAGAATTATCTTTCAAGTATATAGAAATTTGTTTAAATGGTATGGTTATATTTGGAGCTATCCTGCCCCTGGGTTCGGGTTTGAACTGATTTCCTATGCCGCCCATGATAAATTTTTAGTTTTCGAACCCTTATATCTCTGTAATTATGCCGGTGACCCCCCAGTATCATTACACCGTTGGATGCGGCGTTAAATTTCCAACTGAAACCGATAGATTTTGAATTTTTTCATGAACTTTGAGATTTACGGGTGAGAGACTTTGCGTACATCAATCCTATCCTGTCTCCAGCAGAGAGCTGGAGTGAAATAATAACAAAAAATCCAATCAGCCCATCCATACCTGGGAACAGGCAATGCTGCTTAACTTGGCAATTGAATTGAATTATTATTATTCTTATTATTACCTACCTATGTGGTGTTTATTGGCACGTCAGCATCGATGCTATTTGTGCCGATGGCAATTGAAGATCCACTACCACTTTTATGTAAATCAATATCAATTTCATTTTGTTTCTCTCTTTAATGCTTTATTCACTCCTTCTTTCTATTGGACCTTTACACACATTTAAACTAATTTGGCTAGTAAGGTCTTATTATGAGCTATTACATTAGACGAAAGCAAATTCTACATTACACTAGAATTAATTTGAGTTTGCTACTTTTTGGGGATCGCATGTCATAGGGTACCATACCATAGAATCATTTGATTAAGTTTTTGTCATTGCCATTAAAAACTTGATGTATCATTACAATTATTAACCATTTGACTCTTTACAAATCGTAAAAGAGTCTAATGATACTTTACTTTAAAGTCCACTAGGCTGTGGTAATATTAGGCTAACACGACTGTATATGCAGTGAATTTTGCATACTGTCTCCATAGGGGTTACGGTTACCCCTTGAGTTTCGATTCCCTAGGTTTGCAGACCTGGGTCCTCGGACGTCCAATGTTTTCCACGGCCATTCGCCGTCTCAGTGTCTTCACCTCGTTGCGCAAGTTGCCAACCTCTGCTTTCAAGCGCAGATATTCGTCGACCCCTGGGGACTAGAAACAATAGGGATTACAGCTGGTAGGGGCTTGAAGGTTACATTTGCCTTCCGGAGTAAATAGATTTGTACAGCACAAGCCGAAAAAAGATGTGCGGAAAAAATTCGCCTTTGTGTATGGTGTTCGAGGCGTTACAGTCAGTAGGTAGGTAATACAATTTTCTGATTTGGCATGGCTAATGATTACTGAATGGTAAAATGCTGAGAACTCTGCAAATATCAATTTATTTTTAAAATCGTAATGTTAGAAAAGTTGACTGAAACCGCATTTTGTGCCGCAAAAAATGCAAAAAAAATGGATCCCCTGTATTATTGAGTTCCACCATTATTTTACAGAATGTTATATCTGATGCCAGAGGGAAATTGAGACCTGTAGAAACATAGAGTCCTAAAATACAGTCCTGTAGAAGCATAAAGTCCTAAAATACAGTCCAGAGGTGCAAATGCTTAACTTTTTTCTTCCATTTTGCTCAAAATCACTTGATTTCAAATGACTGGCCATGTTAAAATACAGGCAGTGAAATAGAAAACGAATGATTTTGAAATCACAAAAGTAACACAATTGCACCATATCAGTGGGCCATCCAACTGCTTTGTACCGTGTAGTTCTCTTGCAGCTGCCGCAGCAAACTAAGCTGCGTACGCAGAACGTCCACCTCTGCGCCAACTTGGCACGCACACTCCTTTGCGTGGGCCAAGCGCTGCTCCGTACGCACGTATTGCGCTCGCGCCGCCGCCAGCTTCGGGTTCGTCGAGGCAGCCGCGTCAGCGTGTCTCGCGGCGGACTGCCAACAGTGACCTGCGCAAAGTCGTGCCGCTGTCAGTGTTGGCTTTCAAATCACAGATGCACTGAACAGATTGCCCAGCCCATGGTTGGCATCTGCTTAAATATATGGTCTGAGGCAAAGCCCGAACGGAAACGAAAGCTGAGATGCGATAGGAATCGTTGCAACAGCAGCGGAAAGAGGCGTAGCTGAACGGCTTGTTGATGTGTGTATCAATGCCAGATATGTCAGCATATCGGAATTCTAAATAAATCTTCGAGGAGAAGCTCCCCTTCCATAAATTGCTGACTAGTATAAGAAGCCAGCAACAACGATGAATCTATACAAATCCGATCCACTGCTGGCAGGCCCCACTCACCCGTGGCCTCGTTGAGCGTGCCGAGATCGTGGTTGGCTTCGCGCAGCCGCCGCTTGCCCTCGGCAATGTCAATGTGCAGCCGATCGACGTCCACGCCGCGAACGGCATCCGCTCGCGCCGCCGCCTCAAAGCGGCGAAGCAGACGACGGTAGGTCGCGCGGAGCGTGGCGGCTCGCAAACGCAGCCGCACGGCGCAGGCGGCAGACTTGGCCAGCCACGCTGTCAGCCAGCTGGTGGGAATGGATTGATGACTATAATTACATAGAAGTAAATTAAGATAAATAATAAATATGTATTAAAAGAACACATGCTAAAAAAAAGTATGTAACAATAAAAAAATGTATTAAGTAAATGTAGAAGTACATACATAAATACAAGGCCAAAAGTCTTGACGGGGAAACGGTTACACAATCAGCATTGAAACTATAGATAAGTACGTGTGTATGACTACATAAGTCATAACTAAGTAATGGGATAGTGAACTAGATAGCATTGCTTGACTTAATAGCTGACGAAACAGTGACATTTTGTGCTGCCAATGTATACAAATATATTTTTTGTACCCTACGAAATTACATAGGATTTTGTGTGAGCCAAAGTTTGCACAATAATTTGGTTTTAGTGGGGGGAATGACGGGAATCTCGAGGGGTACTCCCAGCAAGATTAGATGTAGCGACTGCAGTGGCACGGACAATCTTATGTGCACACAGTCTAGATGTCGGCGCCAACACCGACGAAACGTCAACATAGATCCTATTTAGAACCACTAGTCAATATTACCGGAGCAAATCCGTCCAAATAACCACCATTTGATCGTGGCTCTGAATCACTATGCCATTCGGATCTCGGTACGCTCTAACTGCAGTCCCCCCAGCTGCCCAGCACTCACTCTAGGAAGTCTTGAGCCTCCAGCCGCCGTCCCTTGGCCTTGAGCTGGGCGCACTCCTCCGCCGCTAGCTGCACTTGCTCGCACGCCGTGCGCAGCTGTGTCGTCCGCACGGCGTGCTCCCTGCGTGCCGACTGTGCGCCGGCCTGCACACGCGCCAATGCTTTCTCCAGCTCCTCCGTTTCCCGGCTGGCCAGCTCGAGCTTGCGCCGTACACTCAGTCTGGGAACACCGGCACAAAATTGTGACAGAATTCTGGTCCTTGCTCTTAAGTTTTCATCAAACAATTCTGTTTCTGGTTCCAGTACTATTACCTATTAAAAGGTTCCTAGGTAGCTGTTTTAAAAACAAAATATTCATGGTAAAATATTCAAATTTGTGCCATTGTTTGAAAAACACGCTTTTTCTTCAAACCAAATATCAATTTTGGCACTATAATTAGGGTTCTTATAGCTTTCAAATCAAGGTTTTGATAATATTTCTGTTTTTTCAAAACATTCATAGGTTCAGATTCTGGCTCGGGAGTACACTTTGGAATTTAAATTTTCAGTTCGGATATCTACCTTCCTACTTGGTTTTCAGCACAAAGCCAGGGACCCCACTAAAGTCACTTAAAAAAAAAAAATGGATTTGCCTCTTTAGGCCGTGCTATCAGTAATTGAGGGTGCTATCAACCCCGCTGATGGCAAATGCTAAAAACTTCTTGAACCCTATGGAACTCTTTGGACTGCAGGTGTGTTCCTTACATATCCCCAACAAGTAAACAAACTTAAACAAGACACTGCTTCCACCAAACTCACTTGGCCTCTTTGGCTCCGATGAGGCTCCCATAGCGCATGACAGACGGCGATCGCCCGTGCACCGAGTGCCGCGGCGAGCCGAGCGACTCGTCGGTTCCGCGCCGCACCGCCAAGCTGGCCAGCGTTGGCGTTGGCTGCGCGGCCGCGGCCACGGCTAGCGCGCGGTGCTGAGCTGCCGCGGCCTGCGCGGCTGCCATCACCGCTTGGTCCAAACCTGGTATGTTTTGGAAAGGTGCAGGAGTGTGATGGCAATTTTGCAGTGTTAGTTCAGGGTGCAATCCTCTAAAATATTGATGGCCATGGACAGTCCCATATTTTATAATTTTTGTGGATAACTTTTGTTTATAGGTAGGTAGTTTGTTTACTGAAAAAAAAGTATTGTTTTTAGAAATCGTATAACATAAGTACTGTTTTGGACATATCCGGCTACTTTCGTACTTAGTTAAATTACCTTCCATGAAAGCAGGGTCGATCCTCGCGACAAAGTGTTCGAAGACGGCATTCTCGAGACGCAGCTGGTGATTTGTCGAACTCAGCTTCTCAATGGCAGCCTTTAGCTCGGCATCGGTCAAGTCTAAAAACAAAGTATTACAATTTTTAAGGTGTCTCTGGCAAGCGGAGAGGGAACTGTTTATCAAGAGACATACCCAGTTACACATATTTTTTGTTTGAAGTAGAGAAATATAAGAAAATAATTACATAAGCAGCACCAATGACAAGAAAAAGAAGCTCGATGATGTAGTTGACATAACTCGATTGTTTTGAAGATCTGCACTCCAGCACTCTGTTCCAATCCAATCCATGCTGCTTATTCGCACGGGAGCCATGCGAATAGCGCCAGCCTAAAGTAAATAATAGGCCATTACTTCATCTAAGATATTACCTACCTGCCTAGCGATTTTGTAACTTTTACGTCATGCCGTTATTGGTTCTGATGGATAAATCCCTATTGTTGTCCGTGTTAAATTTTTAACTTTGTAGCCGAGAACGGCAAAGTCAGAGTTACGAAATCGCAGTGCTGGTACCTACAGTATGTATTAGGAGGTCATACCTTCAATTCGTTCCTCTCCGGCAGACAGAACAGTTGCGATGGAAGTCCTGCGGGAGGCGAACCGGCTGCCGGTGGCCAGACTTCCTCTGGGCACGGTGATGGACATGTCGGCCTGCAGACAAGTATTGGCTTTCTTTCAGAATCGCTGCAAGCTGATCTGCTACTAAAAATCGATCGGAATCATTTTCAATGTTGTCCATGTTTGAAATCAGGGGACAAAATGAAAACAGAAATGTAAAATAAAATGAACACAGATTTGAATTTGCAAAATTGACAAGTCTTTAAATTCAGAATTTTGGAAGTGACGACCAGGGAAGAACCAGTAGGCAGTGAGAAAACCATGCCACCTGTCAAAATGAACACCTACAATCGAGACGAGAAGCGCTAGAAACGTTAGTTAAGATTTTTATTCCAGCAATGTCTGATGCGAAGACAAAAGCGGCCACCAAAACAAGATTCACAAAATGTCTCCATCATTTCCCACCCGATTATTGTTCTCAGCTGGAAAAATTTTTCATAGGTATATGCACTATAATCATTTCCAAGTAAGATACCTACCCTGTTGATGCTAAAGCTCAATTGCTCAAATAAGCTCAATGCAAAGTGACTCTAGGAAGTCTTATAAAATTTATACCATCTATGATACCTACTGTTTGATGGGAAAAGGTTGCTTAGTACTGATCAAATATTCACCGACATACCACATGATTAGTCCCAACCAAAACTTTGGTTTCAAACGTTTTCAGACAATGAGATCAGTGCCAAAATTGCATTTCGAGAAGACCTGCAGATCTTGGGAAACGACAGCGATGACGAAATCGGCTGGGTCACCATTAATGTCACAGTTGTCGACGATGAAAAGGCTACGTTCCAAGTTCATTCTGCCGCAGAGGCTACAATTGCCGGGAAACGTTGCGGCTCCACTTCGCTGAGCGGTGTCGATCGCCATTTTGTCACGCTACACGAACGGCGCACAGAGTACGTATATCGCTTTGTGTTCCATGTTTGTAGTTCAAGACAACTTATAAATTGAGTTTTAGTCGGGTGTTCTGCAGTGAGGTGTAGGGAACGGGGGAGGGCAATATCAAATTCATGTTAGGTAGACTGTAATTCTGTTTAAAGAGAGAAAATGTGATCACAAAATATTTTTTACCGTTGAGTGGAGGCAAGGACATGGGGATTTTCTGCTAGCATTTAAAAATTATCCCATATGATCCAAATTACAATGCCCACACTACAAAACCTACACTGCGTATTTCAGTTTCCAAACTGACGAAAAACAAAAGTGCAGGTTTGTAGCTTAATGAGAAGGCACAAGGTCTGCGAAGACAGATGGCGGCATTGTCGACAGATACTCAGCCCCCATTGGTGAGTCCTTTGACTTCCGCTCTCAGCAGAGCCTGTACATGGTGCAGGAACCAGGTGGCTACTACGTGTCCATCAAACAATGGCACGGCGAAGACGAGGACCACGTCGACAAGGAGGTCTCACTCATTCCGAATGAGCTCGCCAAGGTATGGAGTCGGCATCTTTCTCGGAATGAGGAAAGATGTGATTGTACTGAAAGGAAAGATGATACTTTTGGCAGCAGTACACCGGTATTTTACATGAGATGCACTATAGGTACCTAGCCACCACTGCTCCTTGATGATTTCTCAATGTCTATGTTCTATGCCCTTAATTTGTTTAAAAATGCTTGGGAGTAGTCAAGTGGTTATCTGAGCCTGGAAACGAATTAATCTTTGCAATCCTGTTAAAAACACGCTCACATGGTTATAACCCCAGTGTTTTTTTTGTGTGAAAGAATTGGCTACATAATTAGCAATGCAAAAATGTTTGGAATCAAATGTACTATATTATTATCTATAATTTAACATTCTACATTGAAGATAAAAATTTTTATGAAAGATTTGGTGTTCTAAGCCCCAAAAGTTTACAAAGCCAAATCCCCAAAATCACCCAGAACCATTCTAGCGAGGCGAGTGTTTTCGCATGGAAATTCCTGATCGATGTTGTTTGTGTTGGCAGCACGTGCTAGGTGAGGGCGCAAACCTTCTGCTGCTCCGTTACCTCGGAATCTCTGGCTTCGAGGGGAAATTCGACACCATTAGCTTGATGCTTGACGGGAAACCGCGAATCACCAACTACGTGAGTTTCGGTCACTGTCCGCTCTTGGTGACACCGTAAGAAAACATGGCAGCAGCTATTAGTCACAGAGTCATACATACACTCCGTCCCATGAGAGAATATACTTTCTGCTGCAGTGCTAGTGTCACTTTCGCATGCATTTTGCACACCTATCGTAATATGGCATCCCTTCTTGTGATAAAAGGCATGTAAAAGTGACAAGCAACAATGCAGAGGGAAGTATATGTTCCCTAATGAGACAGAGTGCAGCATTTAGTCACAAAGTAATAAATGATTACACGTTTCATACATGAACTGAACTGACGTTGCAAAGATGAACAGGGTTGGACTTTGAGTCGGTGGTACATAAATGTTCTTCATGTTATTGTAATGTTGTTCAACCCAAAATTAGATTATTATTTTACTTTGCCGATAGCTCAAGTGCTATGGAGACCAGTGGGTGCAAAATTTCAATTTAGGTGTCAAGATTTCTCGGTTCACATCGTAGTAGGTAGGTACGCATTATATATATTTTATATTCTTGATTTTTTGGAATATTTCTCAGTGCTGGAAACTAGTGATTAAACAGATTCATAATAAAAACTACAAGCAGTTAGCAAAGCCAACACTGTCCTTGTAAGTTCCAGTTGTGATCCATTATTCCAATGCTTGAATGATCAAATGCTCGGCTGAATTTGTGACAAGGGCGTCTGTGTTGTTGGCCAGACGGCATCTGGCCCATTGAAGGAGCGGTACTGTGGGGCCGACACCCTCATGCAGGTCATCATGCGTCGGATCCTAGTCTCGCGCTGGGAAGAGGACACCATGACCACTGTGCTGGCCACCACAGGTAGGCATGCGTGTCATGAGCACCAACAAATTCACAGAGAGAAGTAAGGGGAGTCATAATTGGTTCAGTGTTTACATTGAAAAAGTAGATCTCATCATATCTCACTATGAGGAATTATTGTGCAGAATTGGCAAGCTGGTCTCTTCAATGATTTGGAAACTTTGCTCGGCTACATGTAGAGCAGGGCTAGATTGGGTAATATTTCTAACTAAGCTTTATGTTGCTTGCATCCATACAGCCAAATCCAAGTAATCAAGTGATCCAAAGGAAAATAAATTCAAAACAGACAGAGCTTTGAATAAATACAAACATGATTTCTTTTGTTCAGGGCTTAGTCGCAACTTTTGTAACAAAACCTTCCCAAAGAGCCGGATGTGTTCGAAAAGCTTCGTACAAGGTTTGCTTTGGTTTTTAGGGCAGGAGGTGCGGCACCTGTGGCACGGCTGGCCGTACTTTTATTCGCTGCGCCCGTACCAGCGCATCGAGCGGCGCATTTCGCCAACACAGGGCGTGGGGGTAGTCACGCCGCTGTACCTGAGCTGGGAGGACGACATACAGATGCGCTCCAAGTACCTCGACCGCAAGGTAGCCAGCCGTCACTGGGTAGAATCTAATAGAATTTTTGGTAAATGTGAATGTTGAAGCAAAGTTATCCCCCGTTAGCTTTTTGACGTCCACTGAACATTTGTAATAACATTTGCAGAACGTTCTTGTGCTAATAGGGTCTGATCAAAATGTTTCAATTCTGCTAGGAAGAGCGCAGTGCATCTCACCGCTCATACTTTCTCGACAACGCCGTCATCCGCAATATGATCTCGGACTTTGTGCAAGAGCTGCTGCTGTTCAAGCCGGACGATGTGCTGCCGTTCGCCATACACCACTTCTCCTCGTACCGCTACGACTATGATCTCGAAGAGCTGCTCGCCTTATCCCAAGACCCAAGCGCAACCAGCGACAGTGACTTCAAAGCCTCGCAAGACTCCTTGGGGGGTTGAGTGCTGGCTCACAGAAGTTTTATAATACTCTACTTTGTAGTGGCAATGTTTTACCTGTAATTCTTTGATGGCTTGAACAATATGAAGTTAACTAATAATTGAGATATGTTTTAATACAGCGTTCATTATTGTTTGCCCTGGGTGCTTTGGTGGAACAAATAATTTATATTACTATTTGCAGAATCATCGTAATATTGATTAAACAAATTCTTGACAACCGTTTATGGGTAGGTAAGGATTGAACAATTTGAATCGGATATCAATATATGACATATGTAATGCAGGACAGTGGCAATTGCATAACAGGCCAAATTTATTTGGCTGCAATTTGCTGTTTGAGAGATATTTCAACAAAATTTGAGCATGCTCCAAATGCATGCAAATGGCATCTTTAGGTAAAAATCAGATTATTTTTAAAAGAAATAAATGTATGGTAGGTATATTATATTCTTCTTTGCTAATAATTTTTAATAACTTAATAAGTTATTGTATGACTAGAAAGGAGAATATGATTCTAAAGATGTGCCAAACAATGAGTTGGTCATGATGCAAAAGAGCAGCTGCTTTATAGATAAATAAACGTGCTTAGCTCTGAACAGGTAGCTGTATTTTGAAGCAAAGGTCGGCGGTACCTACTTTTAAAAATATCGCAAAAAAACATTAAATCTTTCAGTGCGTTGAATTTGGAAATTTATGATCTAATCTAACCATTATTGATTCAGCAAAATGCCTGGCAACAGTTGTTTTTATAACTTTTGAGTTAATAACCAAAATTCTCACTCAAATTCTGGCAACCGTGAAATGTTCCAGGAGGTTCTAATCGGAAGTATTTTGTTGTTTTGTGCCCTATCCGTGATTTACGCCCTCAACACTCTGCTGTACATCTACATCAACTGAGTGGGCGACTTCACTCAAGCTGCTGACTGAGAGATTTCAGTGGAACAAAGTAGAGCACAATGAGCAGCTATGACTGCTGTGCCAAGCAGCGTGGCATGGCCGCAGACTTCAGAACATCGAATGGGGTTGGCCATCGACATATTTACCCGCAATCGGAGCTGTATGAGGTACCTATGAGTTTCTGCTACCTACTTACTATTGCAAAAAAGTATAAATTAGAATCCTTGTTGCCTTCTCAGTTCCCATTAGGATTGAAGCAATTAATTGATCAGACAATGTTTTACTATTATGATGATAAAAATTTGCAATACCTTTGGTATAACTTTAGTTCTTAACTTTAATTTTGCTGTTAGGTGTCTGGATATCTAAGGTGCTATAGATATTTGATATAGGATGATATATTTTAGCATCTAGAGTTTCAATATAATTTTTGTGGGTAGTTAAAACAGCCGAAAGAGATACCTAACAAATAACGATGGACACTTCATTGCAACAAGTTTACACAATCATCACCCATGAACAAGCAAATACATTTAAAATTGTCAACTGCATTGACAAGAATGACATAAGTATGATTGATAACTAACTTTTTTGTAAATTTTTGTGTAGTTTATGTACCACTATACCATGTATGTATGTTCACTATACCATATGATTTACATTCTAGCTATTAAATAATTGAATCTATTTAATATTCTGTTTTTTTTCTTCAATTGGCTAAATTATTAATCCAGCATTCAGAAATGTAAATTCAGGAATGCTGCTAGTGCAACAAGTAAAATCACATTGTTATTTTGATGGCTAAGGAGTAATACAAGAAGGAACACGTAGGGTTCAGCAGCTGTGTCAGGAGAGAAGGAAAGGACAAAAACTCAATTGATATATTGGCAAAATGCCTATTCAAAGCAGAATTTTGTAAAAAAAACCATCATAATAAATGCCAGCTTTTGATCTTTTGCTTGCAGCACATATCTGGGCCGCTGGACAAGGTGTTCAGCCAGACGGTGATGAGGGAGACGTACATCACGTCCAACCATTGCCATGACTACAAGGGCGGACAGAAAGCGGCCGCTATTCGTCCACTACAGGCGGCAGGTGTCAACTACACGAGAACGGTGCACGAAAAGGTTAGTAAATGATGCAAAATATCAATTGGCAGGGCAAATTGAGTACAAAAAACTCTCTTGGCTAAAAAACCATTAAGAGTGTGAAATTGCATGAATTTGGTTTGATAAATGAACATCACTATTTAGTACAATTATAACTTAAATACACTGAGGAAGATCTGAATATTCTGCTGAAGAGCAGATTTAACAATGCCGGCAATAGCAACCCACGTTTATTGTCAACAGGGATTGATGCAAGCCGGGAAGCCGCTGGGCGAAGGAGCCACCGGAGTGTCGGAGTGCCAGGCAAACTACTTGCTGCCGCGGAAGATCCCGAAAACCATCGAGGCAAAGTTCGTGCCGATCACCCCTGCATTCATATGCAAGGTAAGTTTCAATATTCCCAACAGCAACACTCTTGCTTATAGAGAACATTTTTATTTAAAACTCAACAAATGGTGGTAAGTGCAGTACTGAATTTAATGGCCAAAATTGGCAAAGCCTTTTTAAACACATCTCCGTAAATCTTTTTTTAAATCGAGTCAGTAGGTACGTTTAGAAGAACCGTTACAGTGGCGTAGCGTGAATATGATGCGCCCCCTCGCAAAAGTTTTGATGGCTCCCCTCATATATTTCTGGAACCAAAATAATTACGCTTGGGAAACCCCGCGCCGTTTGGGTCTGGTTCTAGTTTCGACTTTGTCGACATGGTATCTCGTCACGAGGCGCAGAACGTTACAGGAATTACACTTGCAGCCACCAAAGGCGACCGCGAAAATTTGGAGCTATAGTTTTGGATATTTAAAAAGAAAATTCGTCCTGTGGTGCGTTTCCGGGTGTCCGGCAATCACGAGTCTAGGTGTCCGGCGTTTAGAGGGCACGGGCCATGCCTGGGCTGAGGAATGATTTAAAGAACCGATAGCAATGTGTGCTTGCGGCTCGGGATGACACTTCGGCTCGTAGGATCGAGCTGGCCCGGTGCTATAGCAAGTGAATGTAAGTGACAGGGCGCCGCGTGTTGTATGGCAGTGAGCTGGGTACATTGAGGAACGATTCAAAGAACCGCCTAAAATGTGCCTGCCTAAAATGTGCTTTAAAATATTCATGTAGTAACAATATTCTGTCACAAAAAAAGTAACTGATCAAATTTCTGTTTCTTGCTAACAATACCCTTGGGTGCTTTGCTACTGCAATTACTAAATTTTACTCTAACATACTAATATCATATCATTTATTCAAGATGTTGGCTCATGCCAGAAGAACAGTATTTTTTTACTGAATATTGCCTTTTAGTATTAATTACAATTAACGTTGCAAAATAAAATACAACTTCTACGTAACTGTCAATATTTATAATAGTTGACCATCAATTGGTATCACCACAGAGAAATATCTTATTTTCATATTTATCAAAGAAAGTCTGTCAATAATAAATCTCTTGGAATGAACAGAGATCCAAGCACAGAAGGTTCCGTTCCCCGTGCATGAGACAGCCATGATGGCTAAGGCCAGACGGGAACCGATGTTGCAGGCAGAGACTCTGGGACTGAGCGAGCAGCCGCCGATCCCGGTCCACGAGCCAGGCGTGATGAAGCTGCTGGACCCGTACGTGAGCACGGCCACGATGAGCTACGTGCCGTTCAGCAGGCACCAACAAATGGGCGTAGCTAAGAAGGACATACACACCATCTACGACATCCTCGAGCTGCCCAAGGTATGTTCATAGGGTTGAACAAACGAATAGCGTGTGTTTCGATACGCGCCAACATGTTGGGCATTTTGCGTCTAGAAGTGTGTAGTATTACGTGTTCTTGGGTGATTTTCAAAATGTCATTGTATTATTAATTTTCTTAGACTCATGTCTACTATATCCTAACTTTAGCACTAGTTTTGAAAAAAACTATTTCAAACTGGGATTTGAAGGCTAAATCAAAAGTCTCACTGGTTTCCCGACGTTTCGTAACATATACTAGTTACTATACTATAGTATACTATATATATATATATATATAGTATACTATATATATATATATATATATATATATATATATATATATATATATATATATATATATATATATATATATATATATATATATATATATATATATATATATCTATCTATATATGTAGTCATCCATATCATACAAACTGATGATAGTGGAAAGAACGAGGCTACTAATTACATCTTCCGCAATATACGGTGTACAATGTCCACTCAAGTCGTATATATATATATGTAGGTACCTTGCTGCATGGGAGCAATCAATCTCTCAAACAATTACATGAAAATTATGGAATAATCGGTACATATTTCTTCTAGTACAGATTATTTTACTATTTGAAAGAAAATCCCCATTACGTCTATTTAGAGTCTCTAATCTGCTATTTATAAAAGCTTATTTGCGAATTCAACCAACGTTGATATGAAATGATGGCATGTGTTTAATGTTTATCAGCAGCCTTCAAGCCACATGGATCAATATCCATTGTGCCTTTCACTGAATAGTCTTTTGCAAAAATTTGTATTTTATTAATTATAATTTATAAGTTTTCACTGAAAATGGGAAAAATGTACACACTGCGCAGGAGATTGTGTGAAATAAGGGGTCGTAGATCAGTTCAAAACTCCTCTGAATCTGTATTTTCCCAGAGGGTATGATGATGCATTGTTGATTGAATTCATACCAAGATCCAAAGGTGCAGATAACGATTTTTTTTGCAACTCAACTTCTTTCATTTTATAGGTTGTATTAATGATTCCATTCTTTGTTCCCAGCAAGATAATCAAATTTTGAGTAATCCCAGCTGGATAAGGTAACGCTCAACTTACGCGTCTACCATGCAGTTTAGGCATGTACTAACCATTGGTCCCTTCCAACAGTGCAAGGGTTTCGGCCCAAAGAAGCTGGGCTTCGTTGGCCCTCTGCTAAGCATCCGTAAGCAGCCCATCTACGATTCCGCCAAGTTCAAGCTGGCGCGGTTCCGAGCAGTGCCCACCCGTACTCCACATGTGCCATACATGTAAGTAACTCTCTCGATTTCACTAGATATAGCAACGACAGCATTGGCGGTGAAAATTCATCTCTGACTGGTGCCAGCATATCTGAAACCTTTTTCTAGCAGTATGTCAATTTTCTTCCAACTACCAGGTTCATATTATAGGAAAAGACTAAATTCAAATTAGCAGACCGTTATCAAATCCACTCAATAATTATTCTTCAGCATTTCTCCAACTCCCCACCAATTTCAATCCGACGTCTCTAATGCCTGTTCCCCCGACAGCGGCCTCGAGTCCGAGACGCGAGCCCGTTTCGGTCCGCCGATGGACGACTTCTCTTCGCGCGCCTGGGACAACGGCGTCGAGTACAATCAGCCGTTCCCGCGACCGTCGCCGTGGGAGACGCTGTCCGTGCCCAACATGTACTGCACCGAGTACTGCCACATCGGCAGCACGGGCTTCCCCGTGCAAGCCGTCGTTGATCCAGGTGTGCGCACCTCCGACTGGAACCCCGACCTGCACGAGAGCAAGTCGTCGCCGTGGGCGCCGATACCCTCCATTAAGTGCGGCTCGTGCGACCGCGGCCGCAAAGGGAAATAAAACTTGTTGTTCGGATCGCCATTTTCTATGTGCACATTCTGATTTTCATTTCTGTGCTTCGATCAGCATATCAGTGAGTGTTTGAAACTACAGACCTTTTTTTGTAATATTTTAAAAATGTTATACTACTGCAGCTCCAAGCACTCAAGCATTGCAGCTCAAGCATTGCAGCTCAAGCATTGTTGCTAGATGGTACGTAGTTTTACCTATCCTGAATCCCAAGTCTCTGGAATCCAGGGGCAGAAACCTGGAATAAGGGGGGAGGGGTGCTAACTAGAAGATCATGGGGGGGCCAAAATCCTCCAAAATCTTATTAATGAGCAGAGCCAAATTTGATAATTTATTATTGATTGCCATTGGTTGCAATAGGTAGGTATATAATTTTATCCGATATGCATATAAATGTGCAACTAAATTTATTTGATTTTTTTAAAGTCTTGATCCCCCCCTACAGAGAATGATATATTCTGGGGTGACAAAAATTTCGTCCTCCAAGTTCAGGCTAGATCCGCCTTCTATGACCTAAATTGATGAAATGGAGAATGGTTTTATTGGCAAAAGAGAATAGGATAATAATCGAGTCACATCAAGTGCAGATTTCAAATTTAGTACAGACTCAGTCCTCTCCATGCTAGTATAAAATGCAAATGTAGGGGATGTGCGATCAGGACTGCCCCATATACATAATGCTACATTCATTGTGTCAAGCAATATAGGTCGCGCGCGAGTGTGAAAAGGGGTAAACTAGTTCATATTCCATTCCCTATCCCGACCCAAATACGGGAGGGGTATTATTATTGGTGATGTTATTTAGCACACCCCTGCCGGGAACGAGACGGATTATCAGCGCAAGTACCTGGGTAAACAAGCGCGTACCCTCAAAGGCGCCCACACAAACATGACCTATTCAACGTGCAGAGAACGTTGACCCCGATTGCCCACAATCTTCACAGATATCAATCTCGCACGAGCGCGACTTCGAGTACGTACGTTGCTGTTTGAGAGTCTTCAAATTGATTTATTGTTTATCGACGGCGATTGGATTCGCTGCCGTCCGGAAATCAGAACGATCACTGCTTTATTTTCGTCTGCGCTCGTCGCTGTCATCGATCGTGCCATGTTCATCGACCCCAGCTGACGTCAACACTGGGAAAGGGTTTGTTTTTGTTACTGGATTTCGACCAATCGCCGCGCATAGCTCCCCGTTACGGAGTCCGGATTGGCGAGCGAGCCAGCGAGCTGTCACATCTTTGTTGTCAAGGCAGGGTACAGGCAGGAAACGTGACATTACCAGCTGAATTACAGTAAACAAGGCGAACGCGGATATTGCTACGCAATTCGGGGGTGTTGTGCGTGAAAAATGTGTGCTTTTCAGAGGAACTACGTGCGTTTCATGATAACGAATACGATAAGTTCGGAGCTATGGGAGCAACTCGTTTAGCCAGTGTCACTAGCACTTTGTTCCTTTATGACCTTCGATTAAACACCTATTTTTGCATACTTTTCGGCAATTACGTGTCGTCAGAAGATGATACACACAAATAGAAATAGACTAGAGGTAAGATGTCATGAGTTTAGCCTCCACACAATGTGTTTCTTTCAGAGTGTTCAACATTGTATGTTAGATCTCATAGGTCTGCATCGCCATTCTGCCTTCCATTGCACCAGCTGATTTAAAGAGCCTGGGCCAAGGTTATCCGTTTACACGACTACTTTGTACTACTTTATATTTCAAATAAAATGTGCAACCTTTTATTTAATACCCCCTGGTGGATTAAATCTGGTGGGGATAGTTGCAGCTTCTAGAAATTCAAGTCTTACTTCTTGGACCTGGATGTCAGTGTGTTTAGTGGGACTTGCATCACTAGTTCTTTGTCTCTTAGAAGCATGCCTGTATCTCTAGATAGGCATCTATACTTAGTTTTATTCCTATTAATTTTTATCAGAGCAATGAAAGATAACGTTTGACATTCGATTTCATGCATGCAGCAGTTTGTTTACACCTAGCAAGGTCTGCTATCGCCATGTATGCGTTCAAGACAATGACGAGAAATTGCTCCATTCCAGCATCATAATGGAATAGAAACTGACATTTGCGGAAGCATGGACCAAATCGATGAAGCTAGGCCAGTGAACAGCAAGGTAGACGATATTCATTTTGATTTCAAAGCTAGGCCTACCCACTGCCAAAGTGTTTAAGCTGTAGTGCCTGTCATAATCACTGGCTTTGTCTCGATCCTAATACCTACATACCTACCTTTACCTACCTACTCAGGTCCTTGGTACATTTTTTGCAAGCGTTCCTATTTAGACTGTTTGATTCCTGCTGAAAGCTAATTAACATTTTCATTATTTATGTAATTGAACCCCACTGCCCTCAATTCACTTCACCTGTTCAATCAATAACTTACATGTAGCCAATCTTTTTTGCCATCCTGTTGAATCATTTAGAACCCAACCATCTGACAACCTCAATATACTTGTTTTAAGTTAAAATTGTAAGAAGCAGTCACAAATCCAGAGGGGCAACAGTTTTCTACTGGGTAGAAGTTCACATTCTTCAAGCAATTGTGTCTGTTGTCCACTTTGAAAAGTATCCATTGAGTAATGAGTCCGTCTATTATTGATTATTCACACCTGCCAGATGCAAACACAGGTTGATTCAGTCACGCCTAACTTGATAGTTTGTGATGTTCAATAATTGTGACTTGTCAACTCCTTTTGAAAATTCTGGCATACAGACCTACCTCAACCAAATATTTTGTCATTGAAATGATCTCAGCAATGTTAGTTGAAAATATATTTGAAAACAATGTTAATGGCTAGCAATCACAGCCTTACATTTATTACAATGGAAATGGATTTCCGAAGCTTCAGTACGATTTTAGTACCAACTGTGACAGCATCATAAAGCTCATAACTGTGATAAAATCCAAATAACGAGTACAGGACATTATTTATTGTTTTATTGTGCAGGGTCATCCGTGGTGGTTGGCTAAGTTTGGCCGCAAGAAAAAGCACAGTAATAACGGTATTTCTCTTACAATGAAGCAAAGCTACATGCAGGTACCTACAATTCATACCCCCATTTGTTACCGTTGCTAAGTTCTATCAAAATAGAGCTGCTACCTTTCGTGCCTATCTGCTTTTCAAATTGCCACAGAGCGACGCGCTATAGGCAAACATACCTTCCAATATTCATTGTTTGAAATATTTGTGTGGTCTTATTTTTAATTTGGTCTTTTATAATGACATCTTAAACATATCTGATACCTACACACATCTTATATATCAAAAAATGATATCTTCCTTGTGCCTTCTGGTCTTTTGTGTTGTTTCATGATGTGCCTTCTAACTGCGTACTGCTCAGTGTTGCTTTGAGTCCAGGATACCGAAAGATCACTTGCTTTACATAAAAATCACCTGTCATCATTATATTTCACTTCCATTACCTGTTCGAAGTAGTCTATTGTCGCTAGTTGTTATAAATGTAGAGAGTTAATCTTTTTAAAGAAGCCATTGGTAAAATTGATTCCAAGCTAACTAAGAAGTCACAGTAAATTATCATTGTAAGCAAATTTTCATTGCACCATCTCTGCAGTAGACCTACATACATGTACCTATGATTGTAAATGCCTACCAAGCAAACAAACTAAAAACCACACAAACAAACTGCAATGTTACTGACAAAGCCAATTATCTACTTTACCTGCCTTTAATCATTAACAAAAAAATCACATTTTTTGTTTAAAAATACAAATAAAAACAACACTTTCTCCTACTAACTGTTTCATTTACCTTGAGGCTAGCGGGTAGCTGGAAGACTTGCGCTAGAAGTCGAGATGAATTCGAGACGCGGATTGGTGGTGGATCCCTGAAATAAAAACAACTTTTTAAGACTTGCTGGTTCAGCCTGTGCAGACCGTATACATAAAATGTGGCCAAGTGCATTGTACTGTCTTGAAGTCTACCGCTAGTCCTTGCGTTAAACATTCTGGAAGCTGCAACCTCCCTCGTGTAGTTCATACTCACGCTAATCGGCGCTAATCTTTCTAATGAACAACAAATAATCCGCATTTCATACGCGTATGCTTGAGCTGTTTGATATTATTTCCGAGCTGGAGATTAAGGTGGGGTATGATTAATGAGAACTGAGGTAAGTATGCACTTAAAGATCAAATCCATAACAAGTTGTGATTGTGCTTTAACTTTAAAATCCTTGTTTAAATTCTTGATTGTTCTGCACACACACATGTAGCACAATGCTTCTTGCTAACCTTAAAACATTAAAATCCTTTGTTGTTTGGCTTAATGTGGTTATGATGATCATAAGTAAGTTTTGAATGTTAAATGGTTTTGTCTGTCAAAAACGAGTATTTTAGTACCTACCTTAAATAATCACCAAGCTAGCAGATATAAAAAAACATTGAAACTAATGATGTAGCATTCACAATCCAACCTCTTCCTTAAAGTACACTGCCTATAAAGATTCAATGGTACAATGCACTTAAATGAACAATGTCACTTAACATCATTTCTAGATAGAACAATATACATGTACAATTCATACATGTACAAGGTGGTCCTAATTTAAATTTATTTGACCTTTTGTGGGTCCGTTTGGAACATGTAACACGATAAGTCTACCTGATATTTGTGTGTGTTCATGCTTGTGAATCCTAGGTAGGTTAGTGTTTTTTGTAGTACCTACCTGGAACATGTTACCATAAAAAATTCAACTGCCAACAAAAAAAATCAACCCAGCCAATATCAGGAAACCAATAGTTGCTGTTGCAAAAAAATTTGTTGCTCGTTGAATCCATTTCAATAACAAATTATCTTACAAAAAACGCTGTTCTTTAAGCTTTAGATCTATTTGTTTCTTACAAGCGGCTTTCAACCGGATGCTATCTTTCAAATGCGAAATGCTTTTTTTTCTTGTAGGTAACATTGTAGAGCAATATATCAGCAAATAAGCCTACCAGACTTGCAAGTGTAAAATCGGCCAGGCACATTATGTTGGCACATCTTGGCTTTTTAAAACATTACAGATCTTGCTCTCCGAATCTTCACCCATCTCTTCTTAAGTAAAATGTTCCAGTTGATGCCCCCGAAAAATCGCCCATATCGCTCCTAACTTCTCCCCCCGATTTTCCGGCAGCTGAGCCGAGTGTTTGCCGACGACGATGCACACATCAACAAGAAGCTGCCCAAGGAGCTGCTCCTGCGCATCTTCTCCAACCTGGATGTGGTTTCGCTGTGTCGGTGTGCGCAGGTGTCACGGGCATGGAACGTACTCGCGCTAGACGGCAGCAACTGGCAGCGCATCGATCTCTTTGAGTTCCAAACTGACGTAGAGGTCAGTGCTTTATGTTAAAGGATTAGATTTATACTGATTTTAAAGCCTTACAAACAATTGTTTGTTCTGATCATACTTGGCTTGGTTCTTGCTTCAGTTAAAAGTTGCATAATATACCTATGAAGAAAGTTGTTATTTGGCAGGAAGTTGTTTTGATTTCAACTGCATTGCAGGCAAAAACCAAATCCATCTTGAACCCAGTTCCAAAATATTCCTAAGTAATATAGTAGTATAATACTTAGTATAATATATGGAGTTACTTCATCTAAGGTATAGCATTATTCGATTATGGTACTAAAATGCTATTTCTATAGCATTATCCAAAATAATTGTATTTAATCTAAATGTATCAACTTTTGGGCTAGTAGTGAACAAGGAAACACCATGATGCCAGCTCATTGGATTAAAATCATTAAATTAAAATTGCCCATTTTGATAAGAAAATACTCCATGAGATAAGCATTGTTATACCTACATGCTTTATAGATATAGTACTGTAGATTGCACTGGACGTGAAATAGAAAAAGCTGTGTGAAAAAAAAAAGTAAAATGAACGGTTGTCTTGCGTAGGGTCCGGTGATCGAAAACATATCGCGGCGCTGCGGTGGATTCCTGCGCAAGATTAGTCTTCGCGGGTGCCAGTCCATCGCCGACGGCTCTATGAAGACGCTCTCGCAACTCTGCGCGAACGTCGAGGATCTCAACCTCAATGGGTGCAAGAAGATCACAGACAGGTGTGGTTTGTTTCCGTATTGTTGATGCTTAAAAGCTCACTTGGCGCTCTGTAGCCATGAATGCAAATTAGGGAACTTGCTGTCCACATCACGCATCCACATCACAATTCTGGTTTGTTTTTCATCCTGGAATGCAGATTCCAATAATAGCTTCATACTTAAAATCCAGTGTAGGTACCATTAATTCTATGCTCTAATTTAAATTTTGTATAGGACGAATTACATATTTTTATATTTATCATAAAGTGTGCATTATTTTAAATTTCGTATTGAACTGCATCCACTAGAAATATGAGAGATAAGAAAGAGGTCTGTGTTGTGACTTACCAGGCAGCCTGGTCGCCTAGGGGTAGTAGGCATGAGGGCCGACTAGGTGGTTGGCATCAGATGGGGTAAGGGAGACGCAAGTTGTACCACCAAAGCAGTCTTGAGAGCTGATGTAGAATGAAACTGACAGTGGGCCCTGGGCAGGCGACAGTGACAGTCACCCCATTTGACAAAATATGCATTCACTTCTGCGTGTCATGTTCATGATCGACTCCCTAAAAAAGTGCACCTAATGCCAAAAATAGTTCCTCTCTCCTTGCTATCTCTGCTCCATAGCAAATGTAATATAAATGTAAGTATAGCAGAGGTAAGGAAATTTAATTTACATAAACCATGCCACTGTACTTCCCTGCTTAGAAAGAACACCGTATGTGCATTTCCGAGGTTTTAGAGTTGGATACATATCCTTTACTGATTTTTTCTCATCTTTTGGCTGCACGTAGTTAAAACACAGTATTTTCAGTAATTCAAGTATTTATTCGATGAATACTCAGCTAGAACACGGCATATACCAGAAGCATACTTAAATAGAACACGGCATCTTCACATTTACCGTGTTTTGTCTAAGTAGTAATTAGTATTGTGTTAAAAACGATGCAGTGTGCTGAGACCTAGCATAGGAATCCCTATGTTAACACACCAAGTGCAATACCGTGTTTGAACTAAGTAGCTCCTATTTATAGGCAAATACATTTGCTTAGTTAAACCACATTTTTATAAAACACGTTTGTTGCAATATCTAAGGATCGATATTTTGCACATACCATGCTCTTCCTTAGTAGGGCAGTGTAGTGATGTGGGCTTTCCGGAAAAAGCCAATTTGAAAAATTTTCGAACGTTTCCTAAACCATTTTTTGCGGCTATCAATGCGATGCGACAGCAAGGCCCCCATGACTCGGAAATCTTGCAAGAAATACACCCAAGAGTTCTCCAAGAGGAATTCTCTCCAAATTCAGTTGCCTGATAAAACCGTCACTGGCTATGGAGTTTAGATGGTCAAGATGGAGGAGAGTATGTGGATGTTGGAAAAACAAACTTGTGGGTTGTGTGAATTGTTGCATTGTTGCTGTATCTTGCAGTTTTGCTAATGGAACATATACCGACAGTCTTGTTGTTGAGTCAGTGGCGTAGCGCAAAATCGCGGGGCCCCCTGTCAAAAAATATTGTAGGCCCCCCTACTTCCCTCTCCCCGCAACCAAGTAAATATTGGATTAAGGAAATTGTTTTTTACAGTCCAAAATATGGCCTCTTTTCTCTAAAAATCTATTATTTTTATTGAATTTGTCATGAGGCAACACAAGAAGCATCTTTCCTTCGTCAAAGAACTACCCCCGAGGGTTGCAGCTTATGAACTGAGTTATGGCAATTTTGCTAGTGCATCGAGCGGTGATGTTTCATGAACAATTAGGTTTCTTTCGAAGCCAAAAACACCACATCTAGTCTTGTACGGTGTAACTATACTTGTATGTGCTTGTACTCTACTCTCTATAATCTTCGAAACTGAAGGCCCGCATTCCGCAAAGTTGGTGGTCCTACAGTAAAACAGTATAACTCATTTCAGCAAAATTTGATGTCAAAGTTCACAATTAAATTTTGTTTTAAGCAAGTCAAGGAGAGGCTTTCAGTCAATCTTAAAATTATTTTGCATTTTAAAAACAAGGTCTGTTTGGGCGCCTTGCGGGGGCGGCTTGGGTCTCTGCTACGCCACTGTGTTGAGTGATGTTTTGGTAATATAGCGCCAACATGCGCTTGGAACTCTCGGCATGTTGGTAAAGGATAGTTCCCACTTACCAGACTCTTTGTACTACAAGACTACCTTGCTCAGTGAGTCAGCAAAGCTATGCCGGTTAGTGATTAGTGATTACTTATGTGGCCCATAGCTATGAAGTTTGAAGCCTGCTTTACTGTAGGTTTTTGCCAAGTTTTTAACCATTGTAATGTGTTCCTTTCTCAGCACTTGTCAGGCAGTGAGCAAGCACTGCCCGAAGCTGCAGCGGCTGGACCTGGGTTCGTGCGCCGCCATCACTGACCTCTCGCTCAAGGCGCTCTCCGATGGATGCCCCTCGCTCACACACATCAACGTCTCGTGGTGCGACAACGTCACCGAGAACGGTATGCCGCAGTTTTCTTGCCGAGTTCGTTGTGGAAATTTCGTTACCTTGGGAAATCAAGCCTGTGATACGTCTCTTTGAGGGCAGGGGTGTCAGCTGCAGGCGCCCACCCAGAAATTATCAGAGGGGTGCCTCAAAGGGCGCTTGGGGCGCCTGGCCACTGCGAGCGCAGTTTTTGTGTGTGTTTATATGTTAAAAATAAAAATAAGATAGGTATGAAGACGAGAATTGTGTGTGAATTGCGTTTGGTTTAGCTAATATCCACCCCGATTGAGATGTGAGGTGTCTGGGACCTCAAAAAACCTGGGAGATTAAAGCAATAATCTAGTTGGAAACTTCCATCAACCATTGCGTTGCCAACAGCTAATAACTGCAGGTGAATACCAGAATTACAGGAATCAGGGGCTAAATGGGCCGGGTAAGGGTTGGATTATTACGCAGAATGGCTTTGGGAATTGATTCCAGTTGTAACTCCTGGTTGGGAACTGAACTAGTAGCCGAAGAATTTGGTAAAACCAGACATAAATGTAAAAAGGTCGCTCCTTTTAACATTTTGGTTGCAAAGAAATGATCCTTAAAGGCCTCGGGTATTCAACGTACTGGAGCCAGTGCATCCCCATTGTGAATCCTGCTGCTAACTCGTGCATTCTTGCGTGACTCAGGGGTTGAGGCGCTGGCTCGAGGCTGTCCCAAGCTGCGGTCGTTCTTCTCCAAGTGCTGCGTGCAGGTCAACGACAAGGCCGTCACGTGTCTGGCCACGTTCTGCAAGCAGCTCGAGGTGGTCAATTTGCACGGCTGCTCGGTGAGTGACGGTGAATTAATTTCCTTCATTGCAGTATGCTCGAATGTTGGAAACTTGAATTACATTAATTTTTGTGGTACCAAGTAGGACAAGCAAGTGGATGTAATGGTTTGTTTATGCTATTGCAATAAATCCACTGTCATTTTTATGTCTTATTATGGCATACCTCACGTTTGGATGACAGCTCCTAGCAGCATAGGACAGGCACATTGCTGCCCACATCCAGATGTGAGATATACTGTAGCATGATTGAAATTTGAAATGCAAAGTAACGAACAAAAAACAACTATAAAATAGAGTTCACCCTTGGGTGGACCAATTCCTGCAATAAAAATTGAAATAAATGCAAAATTATGACCGAACGTAACATTCAATGCAATTGAAATTATCTGCCCAGTTCCATCCAATCATTCTAGCTTAATTATGATTTATGGTAGGTACTAGGGGTGTACCAATATTTCAACTTTCAAATCATGAGGCCAATTGAAAAAACAGGAGTCCCAACTCAACCCACTTTTTGACAGAATATCGAAAAGTTCTCAGATAAGTAGAAAGAAACACACATGATCTCAAGGACGTTCTAAAAATGTCGTTAAGTCAACTGCATCAAAGTGGCACATTTACAAAGTTACTGCCAAAAATTTAGATTCCCACAATTTAATGCTTGTTGTTGGGAATTGGAAAGGGGATACTCCAAAAAGCCACGGTTCATCTCATGAGTCCGCATAGACCGCGAGCCTTATGAGCACTTTCGTCCGCAGAACGTGACGGACAGCGCCGTGATGGCGCTCGCCGAGAGCTGTCTGGCGCTGCACTACGTGTGTCTGTCAGGCTGCACCCACCTCACCGACGCCAGCCTGCTCGTGTTGGCGCAGCAGGCACACAACCTGACCACGCTCGAAGTCTCCGGCTGCTCGCAATTCACCGACGCTGGCTTTCAGGCCATGGCTCGGGTGCGTTTCGCTTGCCTCTGAGTTCCACTAGATTGTACTACCCAGACTGTACGATATAAGCCATATTATAAAATATAGAGGTTATGCATCAAAATATAAAGACAATTTTACCTTCTTTTTTGTTTCCGCTAATTTGACAGTGAATGATATCAAATTTGTAACTAATAATTGTTAATGATTTGTAATCCATGTAATGTCTGGGGTTAGGTATGATTAGGAGTGCCACAGCTACAAAATGAGAATTAACATGAAATTTTTAAACTTTCTTAGTGCCAGTTTTTCTATGGCCCGTAAAGATACTAACGGTCTATTAGCAAGAAAATTAAAGGCTCTGATTGGACGATATTTAGCTTGCCACTGAAAAACCGGGTCTACTACTTATTTCTGCAATTGTCTTATCTATAGCACTAGTTAAAAAAATTTGTGTCAAACTGGGCTTTGAATGCTATATTCCTTTCACACCACCATTGTACATCCTTCCATCCATCCATTGTACATTCCTTTCACATATTTTCCTTTCACAACAACGCAGCATTTTGGCGCCGCATGCATATAAATTTCCCATTTTGAAGCGCTTGCGCTGGGGGCCCAGATCGTGTTTGAGATCCTGGATCCTTCTAATCCAGGAAGTCATGGTTCTACTAACCATTTGGACACCCATAGTGCCCTGTTTCTTACGAAATCTTGTGTTTAATTTCAGACGTGTCGCCTTCTTGAGAAAATGGACTTGGAGGAATGTGTGCTCATAACGGACTCTACGCTCATACACCTCGCAATGGGCTGTCCTCGGCTCGAAAAACTCGTAAGAATCCCGTGCTTGTACATTTAATATCTAATGATTATCTTTAGCCTGTTATCTAATTCCAAAATGCACAGTTACTTTGCTGACACTCTATGGGCAATAACCTGAATTGTTACTGCTATCCTAATGTCTGTATATTGATAAAAATTAAATGAGCAATCTCAGCATTGATGAGCACTGTTTTGTTTGACAATTTTGGCATCGGTAATTATATCGGCAAAGGGTCCCATCGACCCCACCAATGCATGGCATCATTAATGACATGATACCTAATCGTGATCGATTATCGTCCGCGTCCATCAACCATCTTCTTAATTAACTGACAGACAATTGTGATACATTAACAGAATACCAAAATAAACAGAAAAAACTCTGTTCCCACAGAGCCTGTCTCACTGCGAGCTGATCACGGACGACGGCATCCGCCACCTGAGCACATCTCCGTGCGCCGCCGAGAACCTGAGCGTGCTCGAGCTGGACAACTGCCCGCTCGTGACGGACGCCTCGCTCGAGCACCTCACCTCGTGCCACAACCTGCAGCGCATCGAGCTCTACGACTGCCAGCTCATAACGCGAGCGGGCATCCGCCGGCTCAGGGTGAGTGCGGTGTGCCCTCGCGATGCGCGACCGTTTCGCACGCTGCCAGCTACGGGTTATGTTACGGCAATTCGTTTGCATTCACAACTTTGTAGTTGCAGAACCCTGGTTGTTATTGTCTGTGCTCTTTGCGTGGTCCGAAAGGAACTTTATTTCTGTCTGTAAATTGCATCTGGGAGTCCGAAACTATTCAGTGAAAAACAAGTACCTACCTACCTACTTAACATTTAATAGAAGAATACTTCCTTTGTATCCAATTAATATTTTTAAGCCTTTATTTAAATTTTACATCCACACTGCTATAGAAAATAATAAAGAGTTGGAGGCATATTTATTCGTGCAGACACTTGCTTGAATTCAGCTGATCGGTGTCTCCGTAGACAGCGTTGCATCCGACGAAACTGACCCGTGTTCTCCGTTTCCCGCAGAACCACCTACCAAATATAAAAGTGCACGCTTACTTTGCTCCGGTGACGCCGCCCCCGTCGGCGGGCGGCTCGCGCCAGCGCTACTGCCGATGCTGCGAGATTTTGTGAGTCCCGGCGGAGGCGAGCCCCACCGCCGACGACTAGCCGCATCCTGCGATATGATTCGAGCGATGCGTCTTCTTTCGACGGAGCCACGGATTCGCAGCGAATCTGGCGGCTAACAAACCTCAGGAACCCACGGGTTTAGGTTAGGCTAGCAGGGAAGCATTGCTAAGTGTGCTGACTATGAATTTGTTGGGGCTTCAAGCCTGAAGGCTCAGTTGTCTTCCTTTTTGATTTTTCCTTCTTGAATCCCCTAGAACTAGAAGGGAAGTCGGCCCTGTTGATTACTCATTCATAAATATAGGCAACTAAACTTGGGGCATCAAAATTGGAAAGTGCAAAGACCGTGCCTTCAGGATTAGACTGCCTGATTCACTATCGGTGCAAACAATAGTTTAACATCAACATTCCACCTTTTTTTTCTCTGCTAACCCAACCTAACCGCTGATGGAACTCGAACGGAAAGATCACAAACATCACCCAATACGACTACATCGATCGAAGTGCGTGCGTTTATTCGGCATCCAATATATCGTCACTGTGGGAGGAGTTCGCTCACGAGACTCGCTTTTAGTTGCCAGGGGTCGGTCGACTATTTCATCACGTGTTGGCTGCGATGCCTCACCGGAGAAGGATCTACTCGTTAAGTTAGTCTATTCAAAGTTAATTTGCCGCTACTAACGGTGATTTGCATTTTTTCGACGTTTTCCCATATGTTGTTGGAAGTTGTCACGTGGTTTTGATTTGTGGAGTACAGCTACAATATTTTCTAGTTCAAGCCAAATAATCCATGAAATCAACGAATTCTACGAAGCAATAACAATAATGCAGTGCCCTTTAATTTCTGCTGCCAAACTTGAACTGATTTATTGGTCTGCTCAGCAAAGTATTTCACAAAATTTACTAAGAAAACTTCACAAAATATTTAATATTAAATATCTATTCAATGGGATAAATTGAAGCAAAACCACACCAGCATTCCTAGTGGTGAAAATGCCTAAAAACGCAACACTACTTGTTGGCTACGGCTAGTGTTGAAACATTTTTCGTTGTCAGGATAAGATGCATTTTAAGAATCCTGAAAACAAGACTGTGAGAAAAGCCTGATGGCATGCAGTGTTGGTGCAAGGAAGTGAGAGAGCGAGAGAGAGAGAGAGAGAGAGAGAGAGAGAGAGAGGAGAAAGAAAGAAAGGGACAATGTGCAAACCATCTTGGAAGAGAGAAGAAAAAAATAGCCGGCTTTCCTTTCCGAGTTATTTTTTATACTATAAGCTGTCTCTTCAAACACGAGGGAGTGCAGAGACGATTCTTTCACCATGTACCTCGTTTAAATAATTTGTAGTAGCGTCGAGTGACGCTCTTCACTAGTGATAACCGAGCCTTCCATTTCTTTATCCTTCAAACCCTGTGTCTTTGTAAGTTTGTCGAATCGCTTCTGCTAGATATATATTATCTTTGTGCGGTCGACGTATGTTTATCGACTAGCTATTTAATAAGGTGATGCTAAACCATGAAATGCGTTATTTTGTTAACGTTTCTGGTTCGTTACTCCCGGTGTATTGATGAGAGCGTAATTTGCAGGAAACAGATGAAACGACCTTCAACTAATTGTATATTTGAGTCACGTAAAACATTGTGGCACTCTTGTGCGATTCTCTTCGAATGAGAAAAGAAAATCATAATGCTGAGCAATTGTTTCAGACTGCTGTTAGTTGTAGGGCCTCTTACAGATCTCCTGCAGTTAGCCTAATTGATTAGTCTTTGGCCAAACCTAGGCCTTGGTTATGACTTATGAGCTTCTAACTTATTACTATATTTTCCCGGTGTTTTCCTTTTTTAAATTTAAACCTTAGTCCAAGAGATTAATTACTGAGATAGCTGTCAATCTATAAAGGCAGTTGTGCTTAAGTTATTGCTTTCAGCTTGTTTTATTATAGATATTAACTTGAACACCCACAAGATTTCCAAACCAGGTATTATAGCTTGACGGTTGAGTTTTTTTTGTAGAAAGCTAAAAGTGTGATTTCCCGTTATTTTCTTGTTGCTCTGGCAGTAACACGGCTGGTAACGGGTCGTTACATTCTTAACAGGTTCGAAGAAGATAACTTTGGCCGGAGAGTACAGAAAATACAGATCTATCTGACGTCCGAGATATAATTTGAAAATTTCTGGTCCAATCGAAACGACAGTGGATCAGCATTGTAAGCGAAAAGGTCCACATACATTAAAATACTGGCTGGGCACGTGGAAATGAGGACCCAATGTTGCACCAAGACGCAATTTCACTCACAACATAGAATTCAACGTAGATTAGGTTCACAAAGAAATCTCGATGGTTACATTCACAATAAGAAACGAAATCATGCTGCGTAGAGAGTGTTAGTTCTTTTTAAAATAATATGCCTGTGATAAAGAAAAAAATTGTCCCTTAACTTATTATAATAAGATGTTTTTTGCAAATGCCCATGTAAAAATTCAGAAACTATCCTAACATAATATGTTACACAATAAAGGAGAGACATACATTGTGTGGTCTGGAGTCAAAGTAGTTCGAACGACAATTAGCGATTGCGATAATGTGGAAAATAGACGGTCATACATATTAATCGTATGTATGTACTATTTTTGTATGCAGACCCTCCCCTCCCAAAAAAATTGTAGCTCCACTTATTGCATTTTTTGTAATTTATGGCTTTAAAAGCTAAAATATTCATATGTGCACACATCGTGTCTAAACGGAAAAGAGTTACGGAACGTAGTGAGCGCTTTCAAAAGCAGTTCAATTAACTCGATGCTTTACTAGCCTCTAGTATATTTACCTAATTTCCATTTTAACAATACTGCCGCATCTGGTTTTTCACGCGAATATGAAAGGCATTGCTTAGCGATCCAGCTGACTCGAGACTTGACGTTTCGGTCCACATTATTATGTACACAAAAGTTTTATCAAGATAATAATCTGACGCATTGTTATATACCTAGTAATTCTAGCTGTTAGCAAGCTATCCTATGCTTTTCTAATCGTGCAAATGAGACTATGGGAGAGAAAGATTAACACACAACTGAATAAAGACTGAGAAAATGTGAATTATAGTTGCCAGTTTTGCAATTAATTTACTGCATTTTCAAAAACCAACACATGCTCCTAAAATCCCTGCTTTTGTTTTCCAACGTGATTATCAAGTTCAATGCTATCAGATCTGCAGGCCGCAACAATTCTGGAGGATGATAAAGGTAAAGTTACTCGTTTAAATTATAAAGTGAGGTAGATTTAAATATATTTTAGATAGTACCCAGCTGTCAAGGCAGAGGGAGTTAAGTCACACCTTTAAGGCCACTTTTTGCCTCCCCCCCCTCCCCTCTTGCCAAAAAACTGCCACACATTGGTGTCCCCATCCACATAGTTTGTCATCTTCTACAGCACAAATATCACAAATATCTGACCGATCCCCCCATTGCAAACGGTCACACGTTGGCAAACCACCGTGATGCGTGACTTGATTATTTTCCTCTGTCAAAATTAGATCATGGAACCAGATTTGATGATTATAATAAGTAGTAGTAACTGTGGTCGTACCAGTAGTAACAGAACACAACAGGTGAGTTTGTAGAATTTTTGTACTTTTTTCTTGAAACGGTCAACATAAACATCCTGGTCATCCTGGTCCGTGGACTACCAAGAAAACAGGAGGAGGAACGCAAAAATGAGGTGAGAGTCAAGAAAATGAGACCGGCCCACACAATAGTTGGGACGAGCACAGCCCAAGACCAAGGAGGATTCAAAACAGCTCCAAGAAAAGCCTTCTTCCACCTTAGTAGAACAGAAAAGGCGACCACTGTCGAAAATATCTTAGAGTACCTACAAAATAGGCACCCGGATGAAGAATTTGAATGTGAGCAACTCTCAAACAGTGAGGCCCCAGCCAAGTCGTTCAAATTAGTAGTAAACCACAAGATGCTAGAAACCCTGAGTGACCCCGCAGCGTGGCCAGCTGGGGTTGCAGTTCGGCGGTTTTTTCGCAGGACCCAGTCAACGCAAGACCAACGATGACAGAGCAGCCCAGAAACCTGAGAACAGTCCTGGTAAACTGCAGAAGCCTCGCTAATAAACAATTACAATTTGGAGGACTAATTGAACTGCATAAACCAGACATAATCATAGCCACCGAAACCTGGCTAACAACGGACCACTACGATGAAGAAATCTTCCCTGTAACAGAATTCCAAGTGTTCCGAAGAGACAGGGGCAGCAGGGGAGGAGGGATAGCCATATGTGTGAGGAAGGAGTTGCCAGCATATATTAGCAGGCAGCACACAACGTCCGAACTACTGTGTGTAACGGTGAACTTATCAAATAAAACAAGACTAAATGTGATCGGCCTCTACAACTCTAGCAAAAACGAAGACGCCCTACTGACAGACCTTCATGAATTTCTAACAGAGCTGAAGTGCAACAGCGACCCAACGGTAAATACGATAATCGGAGGAGACCTTAACCTTCCAAACATTGTGTGGAACAGTGAGTTACCAGGAGGGAGAGGACAGGCACAGGAGCTCGTGGACGCCATCCAGAGCGACTTTAATCTAATCCAAACAGTCACAGACGGGACAAGAGCCAAGGCCGACGGAGGATCAAACATACTGGACATATTCCTGGTCCAGCCACCAGAAATATGGTGGGACACTGAAGTAGCGCCAGGCATTAGTGACCATGATTTAGTTGTTATGGATCTCACACCGCAGCATAAAGTACCAATGCCAGAAACCAGAACATCTTGGATGTACAAGAAAACCGACCACCCCGGTCTAGAAAACTTTCTTCGTGCAAAATTCCCCATGTGGAAGCTAATTGGGTCAGTCAATAAAAAATGGGAAAACCTCAAGAAAATTATCCTAGAAGCTAGAACTAGGTTTGTCCCCCACAAAACTATCAAGGACAACAGTGACCCAACATACTACAATATAAATGTAAAACGACTGAAGAAGGCAGCTCAAAAAGCTTACTCTAAGAGGAAAATATCCAAGGCATGCAAAGAAATCTTCAACAACATATCTTTTAAATTGAATGAAGCCAAGAAGCACTGCTTTAGACAATACATGGCTAACCTCTTGAAAGAAGACGGACCACTGGAAACAAACTGGAAACAGTTCTATCGCCATATAAACAGTAAAAAGTGCAGCTCTAATGCAATACCTGCCCTGAAGCTAAACGGCAAGATCCTTACTGCAAATCTTGACAAAGCAAATGCAATCAACGACTACTATGGAGAAGTATTCTCACCAAGAAAACAAACAATACAACCAATAACAGGCACCCAAGAGAAAGAACTAACACTTCAGGCAAACACTATCTGGGACTTAATAAATAATCTCAAGCCAGGAACCAGCGCAGGACCAGACGGAATCCCAGGAGATCTCCTCAAGGCAGCGGGGCCAGGAGTGGGACACTACCTGAAAGAAATATACACACAATCCCTAGACGAAGGGGTGGTCCCCTCAGACTGGTTAACAGCCATAGTTGCCCCTATACACAAAGGAGGCAGCAAAAGCTCGGTAAACAACTACAGGCCAATAAGTCTGACATGCATCTCCTGTAAAATCTTGGAAAAAATAATGGACAAGCATGTCAGGCAGCACTTGCAGGAAGATAAATTCTTGTCGAAATGTCAGTTCGGCTTCAGGCCTCATTACTCTTGCGAAGCCAGCCTGGCAGCACTCTCGCAAGAACTCAATCAAGAAGTAGACGCCCAGAAAAACCAAGTTGATGCGATATTTATTGACTTCGCAAAAGCGTTCGACCTGGTCCCCCATGATCTTCTCATAGAAAAGGTATCCCGACTAAGCATCAACTCGAAAATTATAACATGGATCTCTAGGTTTCTGAATGACAGAAGCCAAAAAGTGCGAGTCGAAGGAACATTGTCCGACTCCATCCCAGTGACGTCAGGAGTCGTCCAGGGGAGTGTGCTCGGGCCGCTCCTCTTCCTGATCTTCGTGAACGACCTGCCAGAATGCATCACTCACTCGAAGTTACGTTTGTTTGCAGACGACTGCGTAGTCTATCGGACAATCGGCAGCACCAAAGATTGTGAACTAATCCAGGAAGACCTGAACAAACTTGCCAATTGGGTTGCAAGTAACGAAATGAAAATCAACATCAGCAAGACCAGCAAAGTCTCATTCTGTACCAAAAGAAACACAATTAGCAATCTCTACCAATTAGACGGCCGCACCATTGAAAACAGCAGACAAGCTAAATACCTGGGGGTCTGGCTCTCAGACAACCTGAACTGGAACAACCACATTGACGTCACAACCAAAAAAGCAAGCAGAACACTCCAGTTTGTGATGAGAAACCTGAAAGGCGCAACCAAAAAGGCCAAAGAACTGGCATTTTTAACCCTAGTCAGGCCGCAACTAGAATACTGCACTAGCGTTTGGAGCCCTTACACGTCAGCAAACATCCACAAACTCAATATGGTACAGCGAAAAGGTGCTCGGTATGTACAAAACTCCTTCGGGATCGCACCAGGACCAACCGAATTAATCAAAGCACTGAACTGGGAAAGCCTGGAACAGCGCAGAGCTACCTCGAGGATGATTGCAATTTACCGATCTGCCACCCTTGAAGAGGCCTGGAGGGAGATAGGCGAGACACTCCGCAAGCCCACCTACACCGGGCGAAACGACCACCCCTGGAAGATCCAGACGACCCAACCAAGAACCGATGTTGGAAAGTTCTCTCTGGTGGCAGAGGGAATTCGACTGTGGAATAAGCTCCCTGCCCAGGTCGTATGCCCCTTCCCCAAGAACGCGAAGGAACTGAGACGCCGACTGAGGAAAGCCAAAGAAGGAAACGAAGCAAAAGCTAATACAATTGGATAATTATTCATTTCACTATGTTAATGTATATAAGTTAAAGCCATATTTATGGCCGGACACCATGCAACCGGCAATCATGTAAATAGTAATTACTAATTAGTAATTACAAAATCATGTACCAATAATTGCCTAAGTATGAGAATAAATAAATAATAATAAACGAAATAACGCAAGGAGTGGAATAGGATCCCGGCCATTGTACCTATGCATTACATAAAGACTGTCAGATCGATCAAACACAGTATAAATAGTTAAAAAGAGCATAAAAAATCACAAATTTCTCTCTTTTGCACTGGGAGAGGAATGCATATAAATTTGTGCCTTGGCAGTGCCTTGGAATTATGTGTCGGCACCAATAACGGTCCACAATTTCTTATATCGGTAGTCAACAACAATCTACCAATGATCAATACATCAAGGGATGACTTTGACTTGACCTAACAACATTGAATATTATTAATTATTAATTTAAAAGCGTATACAGTCGCAATTTAAATTAAATTTATAGCTAACGCCGACACTAAACAAATTAACTCACTCACCCCGTCACGTGCAGTTTCCATTGAAGGCTAGACAGACCGCATGTGGAACTATCCAGCATATCCCGGCCCCTGAACGACTCTCCCCAAAACTAGATGGCCCCAACGACGTATTGATGGCCTAGGGAAAAACGCCCCGCACTAGCAAACCTGTCCAAACCCGGTTCACAACAAAAATCGTTTGTATTTGCAGACCTGTCTGATATACATCACAGAATATACATAAATGCCACCTAATTGCCTTCATGGCCTTATTATGGTCCGTACCTGTAGGACTGTGACATATTTCACAGATTTCATTAGGTAACTAGCTCAAGACCAGAGAGCATGCTTACGTGCTTATCGAGAACGTTACTCTACACTGGAACGTCGCTAATTGTCTTTAGGCTGCTTCCGTGAGTAGCAACGCAAGGCCGTCGGTAACCGCGAGATCGCCACCGGCGGGAAAAGGCGCCGCATGTTCGCAATCGGCGGCGGTACTTCCGGGGGCTCAAAGTCCAGCGGCGGACAGAGCAGCGGGTTGCGGGCGAGCAGACCGGGGAACGCGAACAGCGTGAAGATGCGGGACTCCCACAGTCGAGCGGCTGAAAAGCAGAAAAGTTCAGTTGGACAGGTGTTATAGATCTCAGGTTGTGTTTTTTTGTTTGTCACTGAAGCTGGGTTTACAGCCAGCAATGTCAGTGACACAATGTCAAGAACATTGGCTCTGGACCTATCACATCAGAGACTAGATGTGTATGACTATGACGTCGTGTTCGCGACTCTGACAAGGAGTCTTTGATGTGACAGAGCCAATGTTCATAACATCATTTCACTGACATTGCTAGCTGTAAACCCAGCTTTAAGTACCGATTTCTATGGAGTTTCCAGACTCCAGAGTAACATAGAACCTGCATTTTGGGAAAAATCTTTTCCGTAGGTACTACCTACCTAGTTTAAACCAAAGAACAATTACCTACAATTCGAATTCACACTATAACACTTGACAAAAAATTATCTAGTACCGTTATAAATATTGGGAAAAAAGACTTTGCTTAGTATTCACTCACTGTTAGAAGAAGTGTTCAATAAAAAATTAGGTAGACATAATCGCATATGGGGTTGCTAGATTGGGTGACCAAATAGAGACCGAATTAATTAAAAATTCCAACCTTCGCGGCATTCTTTGCTGCCATTGTAGCCATCTTCGTCGGGCAGCGGATCGTCAGCGGCTACCGTTGGCAGGGCGTTGACGCTTGCCAGAAACGTGCGGAAGCCGATCATCGACACCAGTCCCGGCGGCAGCGCCATTCTCCACACCTCAGAGTTCCCTCTCTGCGTGCACGGAAAACAACGGCGACTTTGTCATGGGCCGATGACGCAGTATCTCGACTCTCGAGTGTAGGCACTTAACTTGGTTTAATGCAGTTTTACTCAGCATTCAAAACACAGTGTGGAATAGTATTTTTTTAAACTAGTGCTAAAGATAGGACAATCAGTAATGAGTCCACTCACTTGAAAAAAACAATTTCAAACTGGGATTTGAATGCTAAATGAAAAGTCTCACTGGGAAACCAGTAAGACTTTTCATTTAGCATTCAAATCCCAGTTTGAAATAGTTTTTTTCAAAACTAGTGCTAAAGTTAGGATATAGTAGACATGAGTCTAAGAAAATTAAAAGTCCACTCACTTGTTTTTGCTGAATGTGCAGTGCATTAGTTGTAACAACATTTCGATGGTGTACAGGCAGAAGGGCTTAAGCGCCATTTTTTGCAAAATCCATGTTTTGGTGGTTCCTGCTCAATATTTATACCAGTAACCTAAAAAAAATACCGTGTAAGCGACAATCTATTACTTTAGCCCATATTCATGTTTTAATTTGGGCATAAGCGACATCACTTGCATATCTGCATCACTGCATTTCTCTTTTGTATCCAAACTTGGGCGTAACCACCATAAGCAAGCAGCAAGTAAGCAGCATTTTAGGGCGTAACCACCAAAAATATTTTACTATTGAGAGAATATAATTTCTATTATTGCAGAAAATTTATAAAATAAAATTAGAAGGATCCATTAAAATTTGAATTGATTCATCAACAATTGTTTAATTGAGAGGTTTTTTTCACTTCCTGAACAATTGTAAAAATGTCGCTTACTCCCTTCTGCCTGTACACCATCGATATTATTCAATCTTAAATATGTCTATTTATGGCAATTTATGCTCCTTCTGCATGTAGATCTATAACTTTGAGATATGCAGAGGCTTTGGTCTACAACTGGCACTGGTTTTGACAAGTTTTATGAGACCACATTCATAATGACCAAAGACACAAAGGGTTTATTCCGTATTTCGAACCAGAGCGACCAGGCCGACCGACCGGTTGATAGATCAGACCGACCGCTAGAAATCGTGGGTCGCGTCGGTTAGCGACCACACGGCAACCAATGGCAATTGGAACGACACAGCTGATAATTGCAGAACGGAGCGCGGTTGACCGTAACAACATATTTCGAACCGGTAGCTCTGGTTCGAAATACGGAATACACCCAAAGACACACTTTTTTTTGGATTAATAATACAAAAAAAAAGAAAAGTGAAAAATAATCTACATTATTATTATTTTTAAATTGGAACAATCAAGGATTTCCATCGGGTTCTTTTCTGCCAGCTGACCAGATTAAGGAGACTGGATCCCATATGCTGACTACAAACTGCACAATTCTACCCTAGTTCTAAAACCACAAATAGAAAGGCTACCCAGATTACGCTACGCGAAAGCTCTCCGCCTGCAATAATAGTTTCACCGACAGCCACTGCATGGGGAACTTACTGTTGCCATGTCACCTGTAACCAACGTAACTGTAACTTCCTGTGGAACATGATTATATTGACCTTATACCATGGCCTGCCTAGCGATTTTGTAACTTTTACGTAGGTAATGCCGTTACCTGTTCTGATATAAAAATCCCTATTGTTGTCCATGTAAATTTTTTAACTTTGTAACCGGGAACGGCTAAGCCAGAGTAACGAAATCGCAGAGCTGGTAGATGAAGCCATAACTGTAACCACCTGTGGAAAATTGGGTCCCTTGATTATAATTGACCTAGTGCCATGGCCTGGTAGATGAAGTCAGTTCATTGTAAAAACAGGTAGCCAACACACCACAGCGCTTGCCGACGAAGTTACTGGCGTCAATTTCTTGCCGCAGCCACACCTAGATAACGTAGAATATCAGGGTAACCCTTCTATCTGTGGTAGCGGACACGGCTTACCGCGGGACGCCTGCGGAAGATTCTCTCGCCTGGCAAGCTGAACATGCTCGGCACGACGTGTGGGTCACAGACCGACGGCACAGACGGACGCCCTGCTCGACATGCGGGCCACAGATTGACCTCCGGCGCCGGTTTCAGCTTCTTGGCGCACGGCGGCGACAACGGCGAAGACGGTGCAGACCGCTTAGCCGGCTTGGTGTTGGCTTGCGCGGTCGTCGGGGAGATTGGAATTGCCGAGACGGCAGGAGCTGAAGGGTAACGTCCGAGTTAGATGGATTTAGTAGTTCTGTTATGAGACTGCGTTTATATACTTGCTTGGTGAACCCTGAAAAGTTCCACAACTAAACCAAAATAAACCCAAATATGTGATTATTCCGTGCTATTTTGAAACAGGTTTGCAAAATCTTGCAGGAAGAAAGCTTTACAAGCATCTTGGCATTGTTTGCATCGCCCACTAAGCTCACCAATAGTGACATGACATAATATGGAAAATCAGTGAGTCTTCTATATATATATATTACATTATACCTAACATTCAAAATCCAGCTAGAAATAGATTTACGAAAACTAGTGCTAAAGATACGACAAATAGAGAAGGAAAGATAGGTTAGATCAGGATATAATCAGGCGCATTATGACCTTAGCTGTTGACGTGCCTCTAAACCCCACTAATAAAATAGGATATAATAGATAAGATCTGATGAGACATGACGTGAGTTTAAGACATTTTCAAAATCATTTGCTCGTTCCAGAAAACCTAGTCAGGCCGGACCTGCACAACTCACCTGCAGTCTTCACCGCTCCTCGTCCGACGAACGTGATCCCGGGCGGCAGTGGCGCGACCTTCGCCCCGGGAGGCGGCGCCGCGACCTTGGTCAGCACAATCTTCTTGCCGTTGCTGACGATCTCCACCTTGGCCGCGAGCGCGTCGGCGGCCGCGCGGCTCTGGAGCGGCGTCACGTCCGGCTTCAGCGGCAGCAGCGACGCCAGCTGCACCGCGATGGCCTTCGCCGCAACCGTCGGCTCCAGATCGATGCCCGCGACGGGCTTGGCGGCCGTCTTGGTCGGTTTGGCGTAGGCACGGATCGGTTGCTTCTTTGCGGCTTTGTCTCCGGCGCCGGTTGTTAGACTCTTATTTTTCACCGTTTTGGCTTCGGAGGCAACTTCTTTCTTCTTTTTGTTTGCCACCTTGGCACTCTGGCTCTTGGTGAGTACTTTTTTGGTTGCGGCGCTCTTGGCAGTATCCGCCAAACGATTGGCAGCCAAAAGCAAGCCCCGATTCGACCTTCTGAGGGTACCGGTCGTGGATTCCACGGAGCCCTGACTTTCGATTTCCGGCACGAGCTTAATTGATTCCAGGATCCGAATTGATACCACCGGGCTGTCACATTTCCCCTTCACGGCATTCCCGTTCGATAGCTCGAGCGCTCTAGGACTTTCGCCATGCACACTCTGGTTTCTAGTCCAAGAGCTCTGTTCGTGGTCACTAGAGCTCGACTTAAAGTTCACCGAACTATCACCACACCGTTCGTCAGACCACTGAAACGTTAGATCAGGACCACTAGAGTTTCCACATGGTCCACTGTGTCCATCGTCGGCGTTCGTCATCCGAGCGGCGAGATCTGCTCGCAGTACGGCGATGGCGGGCCCCAGCACGGGGTCGGAGATGGTGGGGTCGAGCACGTCATCGGTCGGTAAACTGACGTCCACGGCGAACGTCGCTAGCAGCAGCGAAAGGGCGTCGGCCAGCGCTCGCGGCGCCGGGGGGTTGGGCGGTGGCGTGTAGGCCTCTGGAGGCGTGTAACTGTAATTGGTATAAGTGAGGCATGGTAGGCGTTAGGTATTGACACAGATGGAGCTCCAAAAGATGATTCAACTCTATTTTAAAACTTTAAAATTTTATTGTACGAACAGCCACGCAACAATGACTACATTCTCGTCGCCAACAAGCTCAATAAATAAGATGTACTGAAGAGATTGCGCTGTTATTGGTGTTTTACTTGTTCCGCTGTTCATCTCTATACATTCGCCCTACCAGATTTGACAGGAACAATTGTTGTGATGTTTACTCGCTCCATTGAATACACTTTCACCAACTAGCATCAATTTTTCACGTGCAGCCATTGCTTCTATTATAAGACTATAATAATGAGGTACTATTAGTCTGTTACAGAAGTACCTCATTTTGGTTTTGGCTTTGTCGAAAGAATAATTTATTGGCAATCAGGGATCCGAGCCGAAACCGGAAGCCATTATTTTTCATGGAACCCGATGCATTATTTTGATATTCCTTTGAGGTTCCATAAAGGTTCAAAAAGGATCCACAAACTCGGAGATTTTGTTGATTTTTTGTAGTTTCGGTTTGATTTTTCCAGAGATCCGAACCAGAACTGGTATCAGAACTCGAAAGAACAGTTAGATATTTGTATAGAATAATAGGATCGGTTTTTGAAGGGTTTTTAAAAGATCCGGACCCGTATTTTGGATTTCAAAGTACCGGACCCAGAAAAGTTATTTAAAAAAATTGTAGGAACTGTTAAATTTGTATCAGGTTAACCGTTAGGATCTCTTTTGGTAATACTGGTTATTTTATCAGTTACCTCAAGGTGTATTCATTTTGTCTGCTACAAACTGCTAATAGCTGCTGAAAAGGCATAACACGTTCGTTTTCAGTTGTTCTGTTGTTCGTTTTGTCGAATGCTTCAGCCTGCCGTAATTATTTACTGCTATTTGTTTCACTATCTTGGTATGTAGTGTAAGCTGTAGCAACTTGTTATGAAAATGTTGACGGTGGTATCGACTAAATTGAAGAAGATATCAATGTTTTGTCTTCTCAGATGAAATTAAGTTTTTAAATCATTCATTAATGAATGTCTTTTGAGCATAATTAGTATGGAAACTCATTTTTAGTGCAGTTTTTGGCTGCAGTTTACCAAAGACACTGTGCGACTGAGTGACATTCCCAAATTTTGCAACCGATTCCACACATCGAAGGAAAAGTGGAAGTCCAGTAGAGGATCCATGCATGTGGTGTAGGGTCAACCGGGGCAGGTTTTAGGTAGTTCGACTTTGAGGCACAGTTACAGCCAAAATATTTACCCGAGATAGCTGAAATTTTCATGATATCTGCATTGATATCTTTTATATGCACATTGTTACTGGCAAGTCTGAAATGTCCATATTTGATTAACTGTAAATTAAAAGATAAGTGAATGTGCATTTCACTTTTTCCCCTTGTTTTGGGGCAAGTGTGGTGCCAGATGGGGCAAGTGTGGCACCCTGGTGTTTTCATGGCTAAAAATGCAGGTGGAAGCAAGGGGAAAGTGTGGGCAGACTTGAACATGCTTCTTCTAGCAACTCAATTTTTTTTCGGAATTTTTCAACATTTTTTTGCATGGTTTTTTATGAGTTTTCAAACACATTGTGAACAGGCTGAGTGAAAACATCCAATATTGGTACTTTCTGCAAAATTCCGGATCCCCATGAAAGGCAAATGAAACATCAATATAATTGATGCATTTAAGCTTTTTTTGGAACTACAAAGGCATTTTAGTGCCTTTTTTCAAGCACGAGCTTCTTAAAAACTGGCTTTGAAGGCCATTTTCATTTTTAACATGGTGCCATACTTGCCCCAAAAGTGATGCCACACTTGCCCCAGACTTGATATTTGTGAAACGAAAAATTGGTGAACCAATCTAATTCAAGCAATAAGCTCAATGTGTAATTTCTTAGCATATTTAGGCTCTCAGGAGCATTACCTTTGTGTAGATATTTTTTTTATATTTTAAAACCAAAAACCCTGCCCCTCACGAGAAATATTAATGTAACGAAACAAAACAGGTAATGGGATGAAACTTTCTGAGCTTATATAAAATGGGACAAAAAGTTACCTTTCATCCCAAATCAACTGAGAATTTTGGAAATAGTGCTCATGTAAGTCCCTTATGATGGTGATGAAAACACATTTGACCAAAACCCCATTGTTCCCTAGTTAAAGCCAAGTGCCACACTTACCCCCCTGCCACACTTACCCCGGTTGACCCTAGTGCAAGTGAGTAGTGCAAGTGCCAAGAGTACAAACAACCTCCATTTAGTTTTCCTGGGAATAGTCGCAGTCGCCGTACTTCCATGTGCAACAAAACCGTTTGTTTATTAGATACTTAACAGCAACTTTGTATAAGCTCCTCCCAATTTTTGTAGTACTGTAGGCTACTGATAGCTCTTTGTAGCAGACAGGCCTTCTGACAGGTAGTAAAAAAACAAACTGATCTCAAAAATGCTGCCCTGCAGCTAAAATGAAGCAGACTAGTATTTTGTAATGTCGACCTTGTTTGTCTGGCAGGCTCACTCCCAAACGTTACAGACAAACCAACCGAACCCAATCCCAATGAATCTATCGCAGCCACCTCCCAATCCCATCCACCACAAATCCCTCACCTGACGGCAAAGAACTTGATGAACTGGTCCTCAAGATCGGCCGCGCTCTTCTTCATGCTGTAGTAGTTACGGCGTGCACGCGCCGTCTTCACCTGCTGTTCATGCAGCTCGTCCTCGTTCATGTCGACGAGCCTCGTCCGAAGGCGCAAACGGCGCAGACGGGCGTTCTGCAGGCGCGTGTCTGCGTGCCCAGTCGTGGCCATCTCGTCGAGGACTTGCTCCACTGTTTGCTTCGTCTCCTTCAGCCGTCGGTGGACGTACTTGGCCACCGCTTCGTGCCGAAACCTGCAGGAGTTTAAGATTTTAGCGTTACGTCTCTTTTAGTGCTAGGCGAAAAAGCTGAGGCCAATGACATAAAGTTACCCAGATGTTTTACCGTACCTAGCTATGGCTACGGCAAAAATTTATTGCTAGTAGTTTGGCCGGCAATCGCTGGGGCACGTTAGCAACCTGTATTAACAGCATCTACCAGGCCATGGCACAAGGTCAATTATAATCAAGGGACCCAATGTTACTCAGGTGGTTACAGGTAGTTACAGTCACAAAAATAATCGAAAACTTCGAAATTCCAACAAAAACGTCAAAAATGCGATTATTTGCTGAAGGCGTTAGTTTCACAAAATCCCACACAGCTGTGTAGCGCTGGCTTATCAGTAGCTTTGTAGCAATGGAGGGAATCATTCTCGTGACTCTAACCTCAAATTTGGGAGAGTGCTTCTTTTCAGATAATTTTAAAAAGCGCTGTTTCACATAATTTATTAGTGCAAATGTGAACCTGAAAAGTGAAAATACCTCCAATTAACAGAATACATCATTTTCCGCCTCAATTTAAAATCGAAAAAATCGATTCTTAATCGATTATCAGTTTTCATTTCCATTCGATAATCGATTTGAAAAAAAATTGTTAGACATCCCTAGTTAGAACGTTGAATTTGTGTGTGTTTATTGAGCAAGGCCATTGAAATCAAAGCTGACAGGTACATCATCTACATATCACATATCTATAACACACAAATCCCCACCTGAGCTGCTCCTTGGTGCGGTGCTCGCCGAACGCCTCGCGCACCTTGCGCCAGTCGCGGCCCAGATGACTGACGAGCCGCACGAGCGCGACGTCCTCGTCGACGGACCACTGGCCGCGCACGTTCTCGGTGGTGAGCGTGCGGTGTCGCATCTGCACCTGTGTGGCGGACCGCGCCTTGCCGCACGCGTGCCGCGCTACCGTCGCAAAGTCCGACGTGCCCAGCTCGCGCGTCCAGCGCAGGATGGCCACGTCCTCGTCCTTGGAGAACCTGCGGCGATGTTGGCGATCGGCTGGGTTTCGTTATGAAGGTCACATGTTTTGTGACTCGTTACGTGGGACCCCTATTTGATCACTTTGACAGGGGATACCTTCATTTGTGATTTTGACCTGTAGCCATAGAATGTTCCTAAAGCCTGAATTCAAAATTATTCTAGAAGCATTGAGAGGTTACAATATATAAAAAGGACCCAACTGGCAGAGGCAGATACGTTTATTGAAGCGTAGAGTATATTATCTAATGGTTGGCACGAGTGTTTCGCGGATTGTGATGTGATTTTTGTTACTGTTTTCGTGGATTAAAAAGTGTATTTCTCAAGTAGAAATGCAGGAGGAAGTTATTTCTCCATACAAAAATAACTTGGTGGCCTTAGCGTCCCACTAGGCGTCACAGTTGTACTCAACGATTTTTTGTACCAATTAAAATGCTCTATAATACAATATGAGGTGCAGAGCTTTTATTTTTCCTAAATTTTTCCACTCACCTAAAATTTTTAGTGCAAAATTCCCGACTCACATCTCTACCCACTTACTTGCCCTTCTTGATTTCCTCATTCTCGTCGGCCTCGAGTCGATTCCACCGCATCTTCAGCGATCGCTTGTCCCGCCGGCCGCGGTACAGGAACTCCGCCTGGTCCCACGAGATGGTGTTGTTGAACGTGGTGGCGGCCACCGACCTGGACCAAGCGGACACGGACATCAGAGACTGTGTTCTGAGTTGTGGCAATCATGTGGTGAACTTGTTGGGATATTGTTAGGTATGACACGGTGTTTACACCTAGGGATGTGAATTGACCGGTCAAATACTTTTTTGGTCAATTGACGTCAATTGACTGGTCAAATTCAAATTTCAACAAAAATTTATATATTGGTATTTGGTTTTATGAAAAAAGGGGGCTTGAAGGATGTAGGCTACAATGGGTGATTTTTTAAATGACTGTATTACGGTAATTAGTTTACTGACAAATACAGAAAAAATTATTATGATATACAATTAAAAATGGCAATTACTGAAGGAATGTGAAAATACTGAACATTTTTATTACATTTAAAAGTAATACAGTTACATTGAAAAAATTATGGACGTAAGCAAATACTGCCACGAATTTAATTTTTACATCCAACGTTCTTTTTTGTGTGTGGGTAGGAGGGCTGGTCACAAATCTGTGGCTATTTGGACACGGGTTTCTAAACAATTAACAATATGACCTCATTATATCACCGTAAAGTCAAGTTTCTCGCAAAGCCCTCGCAGGAGCTAAAGGGGCACATTTCCCAAATTTCGTCGGGTAGCTACGTTTAATGCGAAGTCAACGGACCGTGTGTGGGGTTGGCGGCCGTAGGCCTCAGGGGCGGAGTCCCTAGTCTATTGTAAACTTACAGCAAGACAGGAAGATGCAGTTATGCTATTGCTACCACAAATAACATGTTTCATCAATTAAAACACCATAAATAATTAAAAAATGTCACGTGTATATTTTGGTCAATTGACCAATAATATTTGACCGGTCATTAAAAAATGTCACGTGTATATTTTGGTCAATTGACCAATAATATTTGACCGGTCAATTGACCGGTCAATTGACATGGTGCATCCCTATTTAAACCAACTGCAAATTTCTCTTGAAAAATGAAGTTTGTAGGCAATGAACAATAGAAAGTTGTGTCCACTTTTGTGAAAGAGGATACTAGAGAACAAGACCAAGATCGTGTCAGGAAAATATACGAGAGATCTATTTGAAATAGATTAGATGTGAAATCTATCTGATCGCATATTGGCAAGTTACGTTTTCCTCCTTCCATTGACCATTACTTTTCTATATACCAATTGAGCTCTAGCAACTGCAGTCTCTATCTGTCTCTATCCTACAACACTTTGCCAAAATTAATTATTTTTCAAGTTATTAAGAGGGATATTGGTTGAAAAAATACATTTAAATCTGAGCCTAGAGCATGTGACCAAAAGAAGTGTGATACAACAAAGACATACCTAGCTTTCACAGCTAGTCTAAAATGCAAAAGGCTACAGAAAAATAACGGTGCTGGCAATTATTCACAGGGCTGCTAATGTGCGTTGGCATCGCTACTAGCGATTACCGTCTTGAGAGAGTTAAGAGAACTGTATAATAATGACGACCGGCAAGCTAGTGAACATAAAATATAATAGCGTCTCCATCTCGCAGACCCAGGAACACTTAAATTAGCTTCTGGGTGAGGGGAACGCTTGAAGTCCGGCTGGGTAACGGACTTGGAAGAAGTACACTCAGTCACTGTTAACCCTTTAATCGCCGAGTTCCTCATGGCGCAACATTGCAGCTGTGCTGAGTATTTTTTCCCATGATGCATTTCCTAGCCATGCAGTCACATTAAAATGTACCAAAACAACTGATAGAGGTGATTACAGTTTGATCAATAAAGTTTCTGGCATTGGTGCCAACATTTGCTAATAAAGTACGTGCAAACGTCATAGTTGGGGAAGGATCTTTTAAAAAGATCGAGATAGCGTGATTGAGATCCTTTTCTAGTGATCTTAGAACTGATCGCAATCGATTTTTATATAATGATACTTTAATTTGATGGACATCTTCTTTAAAAAGATCTTTTTTAAAAGATCCATTTAAAAGATCCTTTTTTGATGACGATCTTGATTTTTTTAAAAGATCGATTTCAAACCAATCTTCCCCAACTATGGCAACCGTAGGCCTATAGCTCATTTCTTGGATGCAGTAAAAATTTAAACGTATGGCAGCTCGTAACAACAGGCATAGTGGGGCAAAGCGTATTGGCCAAGGCGCCGTACAACAGCTGTAGTCGTGCGTATCAGTTAAAGGGTTGACACAGGCGTGGAGCAGCTGTGGGGTTGCTTCAGCTTGCCTGCGGACAAAATTGTCCTCCTGCGGATCGAAGCGCATGCCGAGAAAGTCGCGGTCCACTGCCGCCTTGTAGCGCATGAAGCACATGAAGCCCGTCCGGCCCGTGTCGAGCTCCGCAGCGATCGCCGGCCAGTCTTGCTCGTTGTGCGCCAGCGCAATCTCGCGGAGCCTGTGGCGATAGAAACAGACACGCGTCAGTGATGAACGACGAGAGGGATGTTTTTTCTGGTGTCTTGCATTTGCAAATTTCGATTTAGAGTTTGTTAAATTCTAAGTTTTAAAAAACATGTAGGTAATTTTGTAATTTTTAAGTATTCCATGTTTCAAAATGAAGAATCAGCTTACATAACGTTTATGTGGATACTATTTTTGAAAAGTTTGCCTGGAAGTTTGAGGTCTACTGAAATCAGTCACAATTGCACACACCATCTAGATCAGACACAATTGGAAATTGGTATCCAATCGTTTGCTAGTTAATAAATTACTTCATAGCAATGGCATGGAATCATTTAAAACCTATTAACCTTCTATGTACAACCTGTAATCTTTAACGTAAGCTTTAAAAAATGTCCAAACTGGGTGTTGAATGCATTAAATAAAAGTCTCACAAGGTCCCACCAATTTCCCTTTTTGAGGAATCAGTTTGGGAAATCAGTGAGACTTTTATTTAGCATTCAAAACCTGGTTTGAAATAGTTATTTTGAGTAATCAAATTATTGTTTTCACTGCCAAAACAGAATTGCAGGAGTCATGACCATTTTGACAACAAGTTCTAGATACTTTTATTTGAAATATGGAGCCTTTTCAAATATTCACACTGCCCACTTGATAAAGTTTCCCAAGCTGATGATATAAACAAGGCTGTGTGAATTTTTGAAAAAGCTCCATATTTTATCCATAAATAATCTAGAGAACATAAGCCGTTTACAAAAGCATTTATATAATTTGAGAGAGATTTGTTGATTTCGATGCAATGTATCCAACATTTTTGCAAAAAGGGTGTTTTTGAAATTTTCCCAGGTTGCCAATAATGTTGCAGATTTTGCATCAAATTCTTGATTTTGGTGTAAATGACTTAATGAGCCAAAAAAAAGAAATTTTTTCTACAAATACACACATGTGCTTCTTACCATTTGCACATTATTTTGATTTTATTGTGCTAAAAAAGTCGTTTCATACACAGCAACAAAGTTTTACTAATTGGGTTTGAGTATATTGAGAATCTATCTGCAAAATGATTTAAGTACCTACCTTGATAATTTAAACCATTACCATTTGGATCTTGGTTTTTCAATTGTGGTCCAACTGAAGGCATTTGGTTTATAATTTAAAGATATCTAAGTTTACCTAAAGGTACATCTCTGCGCAACTGATGCTCCAATCCACAGAAAAAACCAACCTGTGATCCTCATCATCACTCCAACCTCCCTTAGGTAGACGCGGGTCCAAGAAGTTCTCCCAGACGGCTTGAATTGTTTCGGCCGATCTGTCCACTCTGAGTTTGTTCACCGCCATCGCCAGCCAGTCGGGGTGGCCGTCCTTGCGGGTTCCGACCACATTCTCCAGTGTCAGGTCTTCCGTTTCGAGATCCTCCTCTGCGTCCAGTTGTTCTTCCAGGGCAGCCTTCTCGTCTTTGTCCTCGCACTGTGCGATTTTGCGGCGAATCGCGTAACGTTCTCGCTGGCGCTCCAGCAGCATGCCTTCGATTTCCCAATTCCTAACCTGTAAAACAGAATGTGTAGATAGGTACATAGGTACAGGGATGGGTGGGTAGGTAGACTGTACTACCTTCCTACCTACTTAGCTCAAATGCAAAACGCATTATTTAACGAACCTCGTCGCAGATTATTTTCGAGTCTTGCACTAGCCATGTATTTTTCTGAAGATATTCGGCCCGAATGATTTCCTTCCGAGCGACCTTGCCTTCGTAGTCTGCATTGTAGGGTGGTATAAACCCACGGTCATCGCGGAAATATGGCGAGCCGAAGCAGAGTTTGAGCACCCAGCCGTCCGATTTTGTCTCCTTGATAGCTGCCGAGATCTCTTTTGTGACGACAATGAATCGAGCCCGGATTTCAGCCAGGGTTTTTTCAAATGCCTCCTTGGCTCTGTCTAGCCTTTCAACGCATTCTTTGTTGCGTTTCAGACTTTCAGTGATTATCTTCTCTCTGGAAAGAGCTTCATGACCACCCAAGATATCGATTGATGAAGAGAGGTGAGGTATAGCGCCAATGACACCAACATTATTGACTGTTTGTGATTCGTCGCACGAACTTTCATCCTGACTCAAATATGCCTGTAGTGCTTGTAAATCTCGTTTTACTTTAGAGTTGTCATTGACATCTTCAAAACCATCCCAATCTTTGACTGAACGTTGGTCATCAGAACTGAAATCGTCAGAACTGAAGTTGTCATCTTTCCTTTCTGCCAAGAATTGCATGTACACTTCGTTTCCACTGCTGGTGCCTGGAAGATTGACCCTCGAGGTGCTTTGAACTACATTCATGGGCAACGGCACTACTGAGCTTGACAAATTTCCTGTCGGTTCAACGGCTTGTTCCTCGTAGATGTCAGGATTAGGAAAGCGAACACTACCTGATCGAACATTATCAGCATGGGAATACTTTTTTGAGTAGTCTTCATGTCTGATGGATTCAGCTGAATCTATCTCTAATCTAATAACCGTTGATGAAACTGTTTTGGAAGGTAAAACTGGATCATCAGCAAACTCTTCGTCTGTGAAGTCTTCATCAGAATTCATTGCACTATGTTGATATGACTCAACAGCAACATAAAAGTGGAAATATTACCGAAACACTGTGAGCATTTTGAGGTTAGACAGACGACAGGCAGCACTTTGATATGCTTTGATGCAGCCCACTGCCCAACTCAAATAAGTTTTAGTTTTTGCTTTAGCTGGTAGAGGGTAGCACAACCGTCGGCGGTTTTACTTCAAGGGTTTACCAGTTTGCGCATGGTAACCTAATCGACATTAAATTGTATTTATCTCATTACATAGTCTTTATTACTCAAGAAAAAGTCTAAATAATGAAATAAGATGATAAAATAAACCAAAAGCCGAAAAACTGTCAACGGCATATCCTTACGAGCGTAATTGCTGTAGGTCTTCTATAATACCTTTGGGGTATAGTCAAAATACTTACTCTAATTACGGTAAAAAGATTGTTAGCTTTGTTACTCTTGAGCGTGTTAAAACCCCTGAGCTCTACGTGCCGCATAAAATAACAAAATAAACTGGTCATTTTAGGAAACGACGAAAAGGGACCTTTATCTGAGAAGAGTGACTGCGATCGAACGGCCCCGGTGTTGCATAATTTCACGGGTCGCCGCGGAAGGTAGCAGAGACCAACGGGATATGAACCTGCCGCCAGTATTCAACTAGAGCCTGCTATCTGAATTTCCACATTTCAGTTCAAAGAGATTGTGCGATGTGTATTGTATTTTCTTCCTTTATTGTGATGGGCAAAATGAAACAAAATAAACAAGAGGAGGTAACTTCTGATCGATTCAATCCCATGGGGAATGAAGTTGTAGACACTTTGTGACTTGAGTGCCAAAAAGAGTGCTGAGCTGTGTTACAAATGCTAGATTTACACAATTTGCAACGCGTTTGGAATGAAGAAATATTTCAAACCAATAAATGAGATGAATACAGTGCCAATTTACTTGAACGATAAATCCATTGTTAAACAAAACTCCGTCACGTAGGTAACATCCGATCAGAATACCAGATGTAGTACACACGCTACACGAGTACGAACGAAGAACAGAATGCCATCGACGGTCCACCTATAGGTATTGTTATTCGGAAACAACGAACAGAAACAGACCCTCAGACACAAACTAAAATCCAATTCATTCGCGCTCACAATCAAACAAAAAACCACTCTCTTTCCACCTGAAAATGTCACGAATTAATATCCAAAATCCAATGGTTCCAGCGGGGTGAGCAAAAAAATGGAGCCCCCCCCCCCCCCCCTCCCCCCGTACCGGCGCGTTCCGCCGCCGACCGACGAGTGGGAAACGAGAGGCGGAGCGGCGGCGGCGGCGGCGGCGGCGGCGGCGGCGTAACAACGAGACGCGAATAATTATCTGTCGCGGTGCCTCTAGTCTGGCATCGAACATCCGCGCGGAGGGACGCTTTGTAGCCAAGCTCCACGCGCGTCGATACTCCCCGAGCCACATGTACGAACGCAACATCTTCGGCGGCCAAGTGCTAGTGAAGTGATCTGTCCTCGTGTGATCTTTGGAATAATAACTGGATTAAGTTTTGAGACACTTGAGGGACACCGGCGGTCAAGGTGAGTGGACAGAGAAGCGTGCTCGGAATTCTTGTGGTCAGTCGTTGCTATAGCGATATTTAATTTGCTGATAGTCGGACCAATGACCAGTGGAGAAAGAGACGGTGAAAGGCTATACCGTATGTCAGTTGTCCTCGAAATGCAATTTTTTTATGATACCGAGAAGACCGATTTACCCATGAACATTTAACGGGGAAATTATCGATAAAACCAATTTTATGGTGTGTATTTTACAGGGAATTGTAACAAAACTCTAGAGCAATGTCCTTTCTGGTGTGAAACCGGCTAAGAAACAAATTAATTTGCTTCAAACTGGTGATGAGAAAAATTTAAATTTACTTCGCATCAAGGCGATTACGATCTAATTGACAGTTAAACCGAAATTTCGACTACGAGTAAACCCTTTCGGCGACGCGGTCAGGCCACGCGCGCCGCTGCCGAAAATCGCCAGCCAAAACCCGGCAATTAATTCGCAATTTGCACCATCACGCTAGCGGGCAACGGGCTTCGATGTCAGATCGAGGAGGCTGCAGCCGGCCTGCTGTCAATGGCACGTATGTGTAGCAACCGGTTTGTGCGAGCGCGTTTCGCGTGTTGGTCGGCATCGGAGGTCGAGGCATGCGGTCGTCGACGCGATCCCCTCGCAGACACAAGGCACTGGCACCGACACCGACGCCGGTAACGCTTGCACTTTCCGCGAGGCTCGGGCGTCATGCTCCGAGGAGCACCGCGTGCACGTGGTGGATGTGTTCGATGGCACTTGCTGGAGTTGAGATCCATAGGATCGGCTGGTGTGCGGAACGGGAAGTGGCGTTAACGCCGATAAACACATGCGAATCGGAGGACTGACAAGCCCCGGGGGTGACAAGCACGGTAATCTATAGATTCTATACGGATTTGCAAGGCGACGGTTCTAATCCACTGGTTATAGGGAACGCGTCGTGCACTGTGTCGACTGTATATACACAAGCTGTACCATGGGGGAGCGACTCCCCTTGCCAAAAGTCGTTTTGGGGGGACATACACAACTGCATACTGCACAATAGAGCAAATTGCAAAGGCTCAAGATTCTAACAAGACCTTTCATTGGAAACTTGTATAAAATCAAGGGGTGTCGCAGCGTCGCTGGCGAGATTTTTGAACATGATGAACACAGAGTTTCATTTCGGTCGATGGTCTCATTGCTCAGAAGGAGAATTCTCAATGGTTTTTGGTGTTTTATTCGCGACTCTTTTGCAGAGCGAATGATTCACATGATAATATTAACTTTTCAATCATTTGGGGAAATCAGATGGGAGTAAACCTAGCTCCTTTCCACGACAAACATGATTCGCCGTCTGCATCGTACCTCATTATCAATCTTGCGCTTACACCGTGCGAATGAAAATAAGTTCCAAATCATCACAATCCTGATCGGCTCATACTCCAATTCACGTTCATTTGAACGTGAGCGATGGGCACTTTTACCTAATAGCTAATAACATTACCTGATTCTTGTACGCCAATGTCAAGACGTCCTGCAGCGAATGGGATCACACCCAAAGAGTGGGTCGTGCACGCTAAAATATTAAAGAGTAAAAACAAAAACGTGGGCTCTTCTTGTCGTCTGTGTAAAGTCCTTGCATTGTCTGACTAGAAATCTCTGAAATTGTGTACAGCGTTACCATAGCAACTGGCCGTTTTACAAAGTGGGCTCCTTTTTGGCAATGTGCTCTAATTCTAGTTGGCAGTGGCATCCACTATACACTTACGTGATGGTGAAGATGCGTTACTTGGCTGACTTTATTTGCGATGCTATGAGCATCTTGCTTGGCAAACGCTATCGTTATAAGGATCACCATAGTGTATCTAATGAATGTAACGAATGGTCTAACAAAGACATGGTCGGAGAGATGGTAGTTTTCTTTTATACGCTATGTGCCATCACCCGGTTTTCTCCTTCCTTCTAGGCTGGGTTAGGTTCGTTAACCATATAATGATTCACCGACGCCATATAAGACCAGTGCATCAGGGGCCGTTGTCAAGACAGTTACACATGTTACACATAACCAAAATAAATTTTCGAAATTGTGGTTTTTCGGCCTAGCTCAATTGGAAATCGATTCCACATAAAAAAATAATCATGGGGCGATTTTGGGGTCTAAAATCTTAATTATTTTCTTTTATTTTCACGTTAAAAATCAATTCCCGTTTCTCAAAATAGAACAAAACATACACAACACTAAGTTACGAAAGCGCTACAATTTTACCAAAAGGCACCAAGGAAAACTCATGTCATAGGGGCATATTAAATGGCAGGGGCATAGAGCATAGGGTAGAAGCATAGAGGTGGGGAATTGGGATTGGGTGGCAGGGTTGTGCAAAGAAGTATGGCGTGCGCAGGGTATAAATGGTTACGATACGGCCAAAAACGGGGTGAACCAAAAATGATGGTCTCAAAAAGAAAATAATTTTCTACGCCCATGATTGCGGAAACAAGTGTCATGAAAGCCATCGACAGCACACTTAATTTTTCCAGATTTTCCTGAGCACGCAATCAGGGCCTTCTTCTATTGAAAATGTTTCCCATTGCTATTATCACTTGGATGTTGCTAGGAGGCTGTGAAAAATTTCAGTCAAAAACGACTTGGATTGAATCTTTAGCTCAATGCCACAGCCACCCAGATACATTTTTGCGTACCAGCAAATTGAAACAAATCCATTCAGAGGGCGCTGGCAAGATTCTTTCTTATGAAAACGAGTTCACGTCTAGAAGATGTCCACATGGCAATTAATGAAAAATAATCAGTTATCGCGTAATCACAACTCCAAAATTGTGCATAGACTTTTATTTTTCTAGTATTACGAATAATACTTTCGATTTCTATTCAAATAAGATGCAAAATAACAAAACTAGAAAGGTGGTAATAGGTATCCGTATAGGTATACAGTACATGGGTACTAGAAAAATCAGCAAAACTGTACCTATGCTGACAAAATCGTAGATGCGACCTGAGCTGTGTCGGTCGCATCCGCAGAGGATGGAGTCCTTTATGAAGATGCACGGCTCCTCCCTTCACAAGAAGAAATGGAGCATACGCACCTCAAAACTGAATCAATGTGGTCATTTGAACAATATACTCACCATCGGAAAAGTCACCCCACAATTTACCAGCCGGTCACATAACTCCTATAGCTCGCAGCGGCATGGTGTTTGTTTTCCCATTTTCCACGTCCCCAGCCACAACGGCCGCATTTCAAAACAAAGCCAGTGTGATGGCCGGGAACGATAGAGCACGCTCTCTCATCGCCAGTAAAACCAGTCGCTCGTGCCTAGCACGTTCCCTCGAAGGCGACGACGACGACGACGACGACGACGACGACGACGACGACGACACGGTCATAGGTGGCTGCCGAGGAGGCATGGATAAATATTTGCTCTTTGATGCCCGTCGCGATTGTGCGTTCGATTTCCTTGCTGCTCGTTTATAGGTGGCTGTAGAAAATGCTTGTTGTATTCTGTATTTGGATGTTGAGCGTACGGGAAATGATTTGGTAGAGCACATTGACGTTGAAGCAAAAATATATGGAACTTTTGAAAACAATTTGAGACAATGTCATATCAGTATTTGATGTAGAACTCATGTTAGAATGTGAAACGGCCATGGTCTTTGTCGAATGAGGTCGGTTTGATATTGCTTTTCGAAGTAGTGGCATGATCCACCAAAATAATTTAGTGTTATTGTGCTGTGAATTTGAAGAAAATGTGATTTGAAATTTCCCGATATATTTAGTCAGTGTCTGCAAGCCGGGCAGTAAACGAAGCAACACAGTATTTACAGGTTACAACACAGTATATTTACAACACATTACAGTTTTACAACAGTATTAGAAGATGCAGTATTATATATACCGAACTCCGCAGCGACTATGTTATAAAAACACTCGTGAACGCACGCACTGTCATGAAATGATCATATAAATGTAAAATAAAGCCGCACAAAATGTAACGGGAAGTTTTTTTTTGCCATCTCTCTAAAACAGCAGTATAATTCATATTACCATTGCCCTAAATATTTGAAAAAGAAAAGCGGGGTAAATACCCCTAGTCACCCTGACCTGTCCATATGGCAATTGGGAACAGACAATAACACTCATGGACCTATACGACATGCAACCAAAACACATTATATGACACTGACAGCACTTAGTGTGCGTTTGATAGAATGATCGAAATTAATGGTATCAATTCCCGGAGCACGCACTGGGCAGGGAGTTTTGTACACTATTACTATAGGCACAGTGCATATAGTGTGACCTAGAGAGAGATTGTTGCGTGGGACATGTTTGCACACGTGACAGAGACACAGCCAAGACAGGCCAGAACGTAAGATGAACCAAGCATAGGTAAACCATGATCGGTATAAATCGGTGATCAAAATAAAACTTTGGTCCGTATAGGAGTACTTTAGGGGCCGAATGCTTTGACGTCGCTGAGTACGCACTCACACTGAGTCCGCACTCAGTGCACACTTAGCAATGCTAAATTGTCTCCTTAGTGTGCACTCAGTGACGTTGTCTGCATTCGGGTCTACATATAGGTGTCAGTCAAAGCATTGAACTCTTCGGTAACATCTCGAATGATTTCATGTGCCATTTCGATTGCGAATTGGCGGTATGAAATTCGCAACATCCGGGAGATGATTCGGAATGGCAAATTAATACTAACTACTTAGGTTACATTGCGAAGACAAACTGCGATGTGTATACTTCTTCAAAGTGAATTGAGAAAAACAGATTCGGCATTAGAATGGCATTGATTTCATGAGTACAAAGAACGAAATCAAAACCGAAAGAAAAGATTTTGAAGCACCATGAATTTGGAAATTGTTAATTTCCAGAGTACAGCTTGTATAATTTAATTCATGGTGCTACCAAATCTTTCGCATCTTTATCCAGGTCTAGAGTTCGTTATTGACCGCAAACATCCCGCGGCCAGAACATTACCTCAGCCTCCAGTCAGATGCACAATTCAATCCTCTTCAGACAACGCAACAAATCGAACCGCCCGCTCAACCACCGCGTCACATCGACGCCGTTGTCCTTGACGTACGGCGTCGGCGTCGGCGTCGTTAATGACGTCACGACGCGAGGCGAGGGTGCCTACCCGATCGATGCTATGCGAGGGCGACGTAACCCAATGGTTTGGACCTATAGGACGACGCTCACTCGCGGCAAGGGAAATCGCTTTTCCGCCGCTCAGCGCAAAGTGCGACTGACTTTTTCGTCGACGCCGTCATTGTGTGTACCTACAACGTTCGCGGTGCAATTTTACTTGAGTGTTAGAGGAGTGGTTCGGTGTGTGCTCTACACGAAATTAACATACGAATTAGTCAACGTTTATACATTAATTAAGAGTGTTTAGGCAGAGCTGTCGCTTGTTTTTTTGTTGAAATCAAATGGTAAACGTGATTAGATATATTCAGCCATCTGAAAGGTGTGTAATAGAGCAGTACGTAACAGCAATAGCATAACAACACATAGTGGTGCTGTCCATTTGTGCAAAGCGTGTTGCAGTGTGTGTTTGTGTGTGTGCTGCTGCAGTTTTTTAAAAATAACGTTTGAGACTGAATTTTACTTGATATCAAACTTGGACCGCGCGACTCCCGGGCGTTTCTTTTGTAATCGACGAAAATTTACTACTACTAAAGTCTAATAAAAAATCATTAAGTTGGCAAGTCCATGCAGTTAATATACCGAACGTGAAACACGCGATCGGGTAGCCCCCCTTAGTGTTAAGACCCAGGTAAGACTGCGAAAATCGTATTCAATTCGCATTCACAATAATAACGCTGTCGCACGCACAAAATATTATAATATCTTTTGTACAATATTGCATATAATGTGGCATATAAACATGCAACAAATTCACGAACACTGCTATTGGCTATCGAGAGGCATAATGGTTTGCCATTACATGTTATTATCGATCGATTCATATGCAGTTGATAATTAACTTAAAACTCATCACGCAAATCAACACTGAGCACCACACGCTTAAATACGACATCGTGAGGCAAAGTCGCATATTGACTTACTACTTTACTGATCGATCTCTTCATTCGCTTCGTATATGCATGCACTCGTTTCCGATATGTGTTATACACAGTGTACATAATATATTATACGTAACACTTTTCATGATTTCAATGTTGTGAATGTGTTCCGTCAAGATAGATTTCCATTTCTAGTCGGTGTCTCTTTGTGTTCAATGTGTCATTGTAGTTACTGACCAAAGACCGTGCGTATTCAGGGAAAAATGAAGTGTCAAAATTTATCTCGATTTGTGTTGCAGGGCCAATCTAATTTATTTCGCTTTCTTCGCCTCGCGATTGTCTCAGATTGTTTTTGTCGCTTCGTGCGATCGCATCTTGTAATTTATAATGGGAATGTCAGCGTGACAAATTAATTAATGGTCGGGTGTGCTGAAAAAATACGAGTGGGAGGTATAGGTACGTAAAGGTAGACGTACCATAAGGTACCAGTCTCTCAGCTCTGTAGAGAGATATATAAGGGAGCCGCAGTAAAACTCCAAAGAAACAAATCATTTTGCATAGACCCGAGTTCGTTAAAATTATACAGCTTTTTTAAAATTTCAAAAATAATTGCGTCGCAACACGGAACGTACAATATAACGTCTCGTTATGGATGCCATAGAATTCCACGAGATGTTTGCTAATGACATTTCGCAACAAGAAATATGCTAGCAGCAGTATATCTTTCCATTCGTGGTTTCTTTTTACAACAGAAATATGGAGGCGGGTTTATTTTTTGTGTTATGTGGACACAAGAAATATAAGCTAACTAGAAGCATAACAACTGGATATCAATTCTATTCTTGTGGTGTTGCACCCCTATGCCCTCGCTAGATCTATTATTAACCCACACCCCTCCACGCTGTATATTCTAACCCTGGGAGAGAGAAGATTAAATATCTTTACAGACATTCCATGCACACAAAATAAGATAAACACGAGAGTTGTTTTCTTCCAAATGTGGTGCACCACAACGCGCTACCGTCTATAATATCCGAAGTTCTGATCTCTTTCTTTGAGATGCAGCTTTGTGAAATGTATAATTTGTTACCCACGTATAACCGTATCGCGTACTTCGAGTTGCCACTGGCTCGAGCTGGCCGCACAAGGAGGATACACGAATTAAAGTAATTATCCTAATTGCCCTTGCGCCGCTGTTGCCAGCCCAGATGCATGCAGTCAAAACGTCGAGCCATTGTGGGACCTCATGCAGTGGTGGATTGGGGTATAGATCTGCTAAGTAGGTAATAGGTTTTAGTGGGAGGTAATAGTAGAAGTGTAATAGGTAATGGTGGATAACACTGAATATAGGATGATAGTAGTATGTAATTCAATATGTATTAGTGGACAGTGGTACAGTTAATAGGAGAAGGTAGTAGGATAGAGTAGTAGGTGTATAGAAGTTAATAAAGTAGTAGGTCAGGATAGGTTTAACACAGTTTTAATCTTTGTCATGTCCATGGTTGCGAATCATATTCTAATTTTTGATGACCGATAATTTCAGAATAAGCAAGCAGCAGGAGAGAAAATTATTAGGAATCCTTGAAGAATTGACATTCATTCTTGAATGAATTCTTTAGAGTGTTCACAAAGTACAAAAACACAGTTGCCGTACAGGTACACCACTGTGTTGGGATGTGTAATCCCGAACCTACGGCAATCCTTTTTCTACAACTCTTTTTACGGTACTCAAGTCCATTCGTTTGAAACAATGCATTCAAAGCACATTTATTATGAGTCTAATTATTCTAACAAGATGGCAAATATGAGCCAGCATTGAACAGGTGTGATTACAAAATTAGGTTCACGAAATTAGCACGTGTTATCGGTTCACGAGGTAAAAGAAATTCAACAGTTTAATTCAATTAAGAATTCTAGAACTCTGCACAGAAACAATACCATGTGCATTGTCAAATTGATGATCGTCAAGATCGAGATGCAGGCGCGATGCTGCAAGTTTTTCATTGCATTCCTACCCTCTTTAAAAAAAATACACCTTTTTGTGCGAAAACTAATTTATAGTTTTTTTTTTACAAAAACTAGTTTGTCCTTCACGATTCCTGATCACTTTAGACGTCAGGGTGACAAAGAACTATACCGCGGTGCGTCACCCAGATTGCACGTAGAATATAAACACTCCGGGATAATTTTAGGATGGGGCGATTTCGACCCTTGCTTTCGGTGATCAATCAAAATTACCCACGAGGAAGGCTGACTTCCTACAGGTCCCGATACGTCGCCCTCATTAGCACCCTCTTCCCAGGGATGGAGGCGACAGCATCGGCGCCTTATGAAGATTAATAGACAGGGACCGCAACTTCCGCCGAACAGCGTCCGTCGCATTCACGATCAGAGTCCCTATTCAATGCATAATAACATGGAAAAAATACATGTAATTTATTATCTCGGATTCCTTTGATGTCCATCATATCTGCGGGATGAATTTCAATTTGCAAATGATATAGAGACGCTGTTTGTGTTTGATGAAAGCCACAAAAAGTTAATAGCTGAAGAACTTGGCCGAATGACGTATACGCTAACGTATTTGCGAGAATATTTAGCTTCTATAACTTATAGAGACTCGTTTGCGTCCTCGATTAGCTTCATTAAGCTTTTGATTGACTTTGGTTGAATCTTTGCGCTACACAGAAATCGACCAAGATGTTGTACCTGTCCTTTTGTAAACCGCCCTAAAATTTTTCTCGTGCATATACTCTACATAAAATTACAGTGTTTAGAGTTTAGACTCTTGAAGTGAGTACGACAGCGCGATCGCATTGGTATTCGAAACGTTTGTAAACTAATTTTAGCGATGGTTCGGCGGTGGTTTGTTGGATGTTTTGGAGCTATTAGCGGCTTTGGTTTGTGTCTGCGTGTGCGATGAGATTGTCGGCTCACAAATATAAGAAAGGGCCTTGATGTCTGAGGAGAAGATTTTATAAAGCGTGAGACGCATAGTCACTTATTCAATCTCTTTTCTCCGCAGAGAATATCGCAAAAAGCTTCTTTTCAAATCCAATTTTTTCATTCTCTGCTCTGAGAAACAGTACGTATTATTTGAAGCATTATACACGAGTCCTAAGTATACTGTAAGTCGTAATTTTCCTTCACCCGTCTGACGGCTGTACTAATCCTTAGATGTCAAACGCTCCACTGATCGGGAAACGTGTAGAGACTGGAGAGCTCCAGAAACCAAGCCATCCCAAGCGTCGAAGAGGCTGAGCAATATCCCGACTGATGTGTCTACTCACGTGGAAACGCCCCGCGTTTCAAAGTTCATCCGGCGATCGAAACTGTGTGCGCAACTCTGAACTCCCGACAGTTTCACTTTCAGCCCGGCGAACCGTACGCGTCCCGTAAATCTCGACCCGATGTCGTAAATCGTAGTGCAGCTCCAGAACTCACAGATGCCGCGAGAGAAGTTGCTCCCGTATGCATCGGTCTTGCTTCTTCGGTGTGGGTTGTCACGATTTATCGCGTTCATCTTATAATCACGTTTTCAAAGTTTTTCACGTACTTGTCTAAGAGGCTGCAAAGGAAATGGCGAATTTTTAAGGGTTTCTTGTCGTTCAATTTTCGTGAAAGTTTGTCAATTTTGTTTCATTGCAGTTGATGTCGTTTATCACTTCAGCTGTTGGCTTTTTCGAAATGGAAGACCCATTCTGCAACGAGTTTACTGTCATTTCTTGCGATAGTTTAGTGGACATTGCCGGAATTACCTGAGACAATGTTTTTTATCTTCATGTAATATTATTTTGTCCTTCATAAAAGGGGAACTCACGATATTCACCTTATAAGTGTATGGAAAATGAATTCATAAAAAGTTCCACATTAGAAACAATAGCAATTTACCCACCGCAATGAAACCCTTTAAAAATAAAATTCCTGCATTTCTCCACCAGGTCCTGGTGGTGCAAATAATAGAATCCATCAATTCACTTTATCCAAGGTTCATACACGGTATAGAAATCATCTCTAAATGTAAGAAAAGGTGTAGCCATATAGTTATAAATATCTACCCTTATATTATCGTTTTGCTACCAAATCTTGGGGGAAAAAATAGGAAATGCAACGAAGTCTGTTTTAAACTATAAATCGAGGGCGTGTTGTTTTCATCGGCAAGATTCTAGTGTTGTATCACGCCCAAAAACACCGCTATTCTGCACACTCTTCATTTCGCGTCGCAATTAATCACATATAATGATTCGCCCTCGCAACGCCCTCCTCGCTAAAGCCACGACGGCTACCCCGGAGGGTCGTACAACTACATGGCGACACACTGGACAACCACGTTTTGCACACGCATTTCGCACGAAACTTGACAAAAATTGCCTGCGCACCACCGAAAATTAAATGAGATAACGAGTATTATTTAAAATGTCTCTTTGCCACGCGAAAGCCATAACTCATTTGTCTAGCTGTAAAACCGCCCTCAGCCCTCTTACAGTATATTCACGATAAGAATGCCCGGTTAAATTGGCCGTTTACCTCTACAGTCTTCTTGTAGAATTTAAACGTGAAAGCAAGAATGAAGACGGCATTCTTAAATGTTCGTTCTTAAAATTCTGGCCAATGAACATACTAACTTATAATCTCTTTATTGCAATCAGCTTCAATTGATGCATTTAAAATAATCTTATGAGTACCGGGTAGCAGTGGGAGATATATGCGATGTGCATATTAGTTTTGTCAGTTTGTTATAACAATGGACAAACAGAAGGACTCTCATCTTATTTCACTGCACGATAAGTGATTCACCATGAACTGAACATATTACAGAATTTTAGAAGGAGTATAACGCATACCACTGGGAAATACGTTGAGAGAATAAAATTGTAGACAGAGATTTCCTTATATACAGGACATGCGCTCATATTTACGTCCATGCTCCATTGCGAAGCTGACGATTTAATGTAGAGACTTGCCGGTAATCAGCTCGAATAGGAAGTAATGTTGTAAAATATGCATCTTGTCTGGATGGATTTGTCCTTTAGAGGAGCTAATTCTGTTGATAATCAATCCTCATTCATCTTATTCGAACCCTTTCTCGACCCGTGGCATAATTATAAGTATTACTTGGCGATATTTCGCCCGACAACACCTAAAATAAAATTTGTTATCCTACTTTTATTCACTGTAATATGTATGTATATATAAACCCCAGGCAATGTAAGAAACGAGGTTACAGGTTTCCCTGAGAGTTTCTTCGGTTACCAATATTACACCATCCATTGAATTCTCTCTGATCCGTTTGAATTTGACCTTGGCTCGTCGATGAGCGGCACTTTTCGGAGCGATGTTAGAATTTAAAACAGAGAAACTTCAGTTCCCCTTGCAAGCATCCCGAGATTGAGCAGCCCGTTGACCTCTGTGCCGTTTACATCCGGAGATGCTGACCCGTGTTGTCTCTTGACTTGCAGATGAGCGGCAGTTTCCGAGGCAATGCCTGTCGGCAGGCACCATCACAGGTCCGCGGGAGCGGCAATGCGCGGAGACAGCGAGGAGTCAGCGTTGGTACGCTCAACACTCAACTGCATCTATACTTCTTTAGATTTCAAAACTTTTTATTTTATTTTATTCAAGATTTTTTTGTTATTCAATACTTCAATAATCATGCCAGCACAGTCATATGTTTTGTCTGTGGGGAAAGTATAATATAATGAGCAAGGCATATACATCCTAAATCCTAAAACATAACAATCAATAGTAATAACTTGTATAAAACTAACAAACCATATGTAATCTAGGTATATATATATATATATATATATATATATATATATATATATATATATATATATATATATATATATATATATATATATATATATATATATATATATATATATATATATATTTATATATATGAATGAAGAATAATTCTATTCAAGAGCGACATTTATACATTAAGTAAAGGTATAGTTTTCATAGTTTCTCAAAGTCATTGGAATTGGCCACGAGAATTTGTCGGTCTGCCCGAACTGATTTTCTTCGTGTTATGTGAGATGGAAAACAGGAGGCAACTATCTGTCGTTCACAAAGGTCATGTTGGATCTCGCAGTTCAGCCTGCGGTTGGACTTACTGTAGTTTCTTACATAACTCTAAGAAATAAAAGTAGTTTAATTTGAAGATGGAGAGGGGGTTATAGCGTACATGGAAAAGCCATTTTCATCTAGACTCGAGTTCAAAGTTTTAAAACTTACAACCCTTTTCAGATTTGGAGAACATGCGTTGGAAGTTTCATTACTTTTTCCAGCTCCGAAAACATGGGACTTAATTTGCGCATGCCAAATGGCAAGCCTTTTTCTTTATCAAGATAAATCTACTAAAACAAAATCAAAGTTTGCTGAGATTTTCTGAGATTGTATACTGTTTTTACAGTACACTGAAGAGCAGTGTTAAGGAGATTTCAACCAAAGATAGGACTTTGCGGTTCGAAATTTTAGTTGGGTGCACATTCACAATCACATCTATACCAGTCTCATCTTCTTGATAGCAGAACACTGCCGAAGTTTATGGCACATTCTCCAATTCAGGAGGAATAACCTATCACAAAAGAGCAAGAGAACACAAAAGAGTAAACATCTTTATTACCATTCAATACCGTGGTCTACATTCTCTTAATTTTACAGTTTTCAGATTTTTTCCATTTGGATCGATGCAATTTCCCATTGACAATTTTGGTAAATTTTCTGAATATTTTGTCACATTCTCCTTTCCAGGAAGAAACAGCAAGAACGAGTAAAATAATCTTCATTACCATTCAATATTATGGTCTACATTTCATTAATTAATTTTAAAATCTAAATTTTTTTCCAATCTGATCGTTTTTTCCCTCCATGTTATCAACCTTTCAATCTCGCCAATGTCCCCGAATCGTGTGCCAATGCGCAGGTACGCAGCACTGAGGGCATGTCCTAATGTCCCCGAATCGTGTGCCAATGCGCAGGTACGCAGCACTGAGGGCATGTCCTACACCGAAGAAGTGGTCGCCATCAACCCGATGTTGCACTCGTCAGGAAGCACTACGGTGATCCACAAGGCGGGGGGAGGCGACGAGCCGGCCAACGGCCACGACGACGATCTCAATGACTTCGTCGACTCTGACGTGTCCGTGTTGGCGCAGTTCCACGAGGACGCCATTCGACAGGTGAGCGCACGCGCAGACGAGTCCAAACGTCTTGGACCAGGGGAGAGTTTGACTGACAGGTTCCTGAAGGTCATGCGAGAGCCGACCTTGAAATGTCGGCACCGGGTGTAGCATCAGCTCCCTTCCAAGCTAGACAAGCTTTTTTACATACTATTGTCACTGGGTCTGGCATTGAGGGGTGAACAGAATGGGTCGCTGTCCTACTGAACGCGTGTCCTGAACGCTGAACTGAACATTACTGAACATGGACACTGAACTGAACTTGAACACTGAACACTGAATTGAACATGATTATATGGCGTCCATAGGACAAGCGAAATCCGACCTGGAAATGTCGGAACCGTGTGTAAACTCAGCTCACTTGCATGCTAAACATAGGTTGTTTCAGACTATAGTGTTTTTCTCGTTAGGAAGGAGAGCGAGCAGTGTTTCACTCCCTTTCGACATGTGAGTGCACGCCGGAGTTCAAAGGTCTTTGACTGGGACAGCTTGACTGGCTTCGGGAGTGAACGGAATTGAGAATTAGGTTTATGAAGGTCAAGCGATGCCCGACCTTGAAAATATGTTGGCACCGGGCTTATCCTCAGCTCCCTTCCAAGCTAGACCAGGTTCTTTCAGACATATCGAGTCTATGGGTCTGGCATTCACAGTCAGCCAATATACTAGAGTTAAATAGGTACATTGTCAGCATTGTTGTTTAATCTCTACAGCTTAAAGTCCATTACTTCATCCAAGCTTAAAGACTTGGCTAGGTTTGCAATCGACAGCCAACACAGTCTTGCTAAAAAGTCACGGTCACAAGAGGGAATGGAAGCTAGTATCGGACATACTTCTTTGCGGCACCGGATGGTCCATTCAATCTCTCAAGGTCATTCCATTCTGTCACCAAGCATAGCGTGACAAGACGTCCCGGTTCTCCCAGGACAGTCCTGGTTTTGAGGTAGTACCTGTCCCGGTATCCCACGATACACCATCTGGGGCGCCTAAACATGTCCCGGTTTTCTAGTCTTATGAGTAGTTTTATGAGTAATCATTACCGTTTCTAATAAATTGTCTCCAAATAGGTACTATCTTGTCATATTGTATAATGATGCCTTTTTCCAGCAATTGATAAGTGCAGTGTTTCTCAAACGTATTGAACCAATGACTCCCCTAACAAGGGAAAAAATTTTTCGCGTCTCACGTGTACTTATATGTATCACGAGTTTTACAAGGCAACCTAAACTTATCTTCTCGTTTTTGCAAGATACCCGTGCAATTGATACTTGTTCAGTGGTCGACTCAAGTGTATGAAAACACACTTCTAGATATATGTCATTTGACAAGACAAGGTAATCGTTATCACAAATACCGCCCTCCCCCATCAAAACTCTTCTCAATCCACAGGTCATGATGCGGATTGCGTTGTGTTTCAGGCGGGCTCTGGCTACTTCCAATGGGTGATGCTGGTGCTGGTCGGGCTGTCTCTGGCCGCGGACACCGTCGAGTTGTTCGTGATCGCGTACATCCTGCCCAGTGCAGAGGTCGAGCTATGCATCGACGACTCGCAGAAGGGGTGGCTCGGTGAGTTTCAGGTTGAGACTTTCCCGTTGATGGGGTGTCTTGGTTTGAGGATGTTTGAACTTTGTAAGACGCAAATTTCACGTATAGAAGAAAGTTTGCTGGAGTTTTCTTTTTATCATCTGGGATGATGATATGTTTGATATGATATGGATGTATGTTTATTACTTGGCAGTCGAAATGAAACGGTATTTTTGGGATGTGGTTATACGAGAACTGGTTATTTTGAATTAATTTGCAATTTGGACATCTTCAAGACATGGATTTTTTTAAAAGTATGAATCTTGCCACTTGCCTGCGCCCTCTAAATGGATATGCTTCGAATTGCTTGAATGGCAAAAATGTTTTAGGTAGATTGGCCTTGAGCGAGATTCAACCACTGATTCAACCCAAATATTTTTTTACTCGGTCATTTTCCACAGCCACCTAGCAACATTCGAACCTTAAGCGAGATGGGAAACACTTTCATGTAGAAGACCCTGGTGGATCTAATGTGTGTTTTCGATGACTGCCATGCCAACCAACACTTGCTTTCGCGGCCACGGGCATAGCAAACGGTGTACTTTTTGTGGCCATTATTTCCGTTTCCCCGTTCCCGGCCGTATCTATGCTAGTAGCTATTAACCCTGCGCACGCCCCTGGTTTGTCAGCAAACGGCAGGGGGTTGATTGAATCGATATATATATATACGTTAGAAATGATATGTTTTTGAGCTCATTTACAGCATACCGACCAGTTTGGGTAATTACCTATTCAAAGTCCAAACAAGGTAATTTAATCGAAATGTTGCAATAAAAGTAACTGTGTGCTATGTACAATTAGTTCTTTTGGCCACACGTTATACCAACTGAAATTTGTCTTATAATCCTAGGACATGGGAAGCTCGGGCTTTGTTAGTGCCGCCGCCGTCCAATTGAGATTGACACAATGTTGGCACATCGATCGATCTACAGCCACACTGGCTACATTCTACACGGGCGATTTACGATAAAAACTAGCGACAAAGTCGGAGCTAGCCGCCGTCGGTGCTATAGGCTTCGTGCGGCGGCACCAAGAAAATGTAGGACGCCGTCAGAGGCAACGTGCAGCTACGGTCGCACAGAGCGCGTCCGGAATCGCTAATCGCACCGTTTCGGTCACTGATCGGTGTAACATTGCGGGATAGCGGTTCCCTTATTACGGGCTTTGAAGCTCTGGGGACAGCTTCAATACTCCCTGTTTCATCTTGGAAATCCCACTCACGAAATAGACACTTTCGTGGGTAGTGGACCGCACGGAATAGTTTTGAGCCGGGCGCAGCTTTGGTGTGTTCTCTTTCTTTTCTGTACACAGGGCATGGTCGATGGACGACTACAGTTCCAGGGTCAATCACTTATGTGGGCTAAAAATTGCAATGCTTTTCTTATGGCAATTATTTTCCCATGCATAAGTGATTTGTATAGTAATATTATTTGTAGAACTGTAGCCGTCAATTGGCATGGTTGAACTATAAGAACCTTCGATTATCCACGTTTTAAAGTTGTCATATAGTAAGTTGTTGACTGGCATTTAGTTCACTTCAAAGTCCCATTTATCTCCGAGGAAATTATGATAACCAACTAAGGTGGTCTCCGTTTTGAGTTCCGCAATATGACTGTATGGCCGGTCACGATCACATACACCGTCCACGCTCGTATTTAGATGTCAGTGGTCTCGGTACCGTCTCAATGCAAGACTGCGAGATGCCGTACATGATGCTTACATGCTCTAGTTAACTTCAGAAGGCTCGCTGCCATCACGTCGCATATACTCGATTCGTTTGTGAGATGGAGAAGAGGAAGTAGGATTCGTAGATATAGAATCAGTCGGTAAATTTAATTCACAAGTCTTTCGTTCAAGCCGATGAAAATTCTTACAAACAGTACAAACATTAGAAAAAGTTGGGACTTTAATTTACACGTTATAGTTGAGCCTTTCATAGAAACTATGTTTCGACAATTGCACAAAAATGTAGTTTTCTGTCAGCGAGAAAGTGTAAGCCTGTGTATGTGTGTGTGTTTGTGTCTCTTGTTTATTGCCATTGAATGTTTGAATGGGAAATTGTTGGTTTCTAATGTTTTTGCCTACAATGGCATTGTTTTTAATTCTCATGACTAGCGCTAGTCCAAAAGACATGACTGACTTTTTTGAACCTATGCAGATGTCATGGGTTGCAAGAAATGTAGCTTAGATTAAGAAATGTGGTACTGGTGCTATATCGTCAATATAGTGTGGCAAGCAAATCCATCTATATATCTCAATGGTGAACAGACTATAGAAAATGTTAGACGAGTTCTAAGCGAAGGCTGCTACTGACGAGAGAGCTTTGAATGTTGGAAGATTTTACCGACAAAATCTCTGTCTGCAACTTCGGTGAAATCCGAGGATTTCAAAGTGAAGTGTGTAATGCATGTGGTACTTCAAGTAGAAGGTAGCCACGGGGGTCTTTTAACGAACAGGTTAACTTGTGTGCCATGCCAAGTTCACATTAAAAATTATTTGCTGGAAGTAATTAGAGTGCAAACGTGCCTCTTCTTAAGAAGTTCTTCATTATATAAAACGGTGCAAAGCAAATCATACAAGCAACTGCATTCGCTCTTTCACAAAGCAAAAAGAGCTCCTTGTTTTCCAAAACCTGACGGACAGGAATTCCTAGACGCTTCAATCAAACAAATTAGTTGTTTTTGAGTTAAACATTAATTCTTTGCAGAGTTTTAAAGCAAAATTTTAGCCAAACAAGCAACGAAAAAATGCAATTTAAATGACGCTTTTCTAATAAAGTAAAAATTTACATCCATCCATCCATCCATCAAGTCAAACGTCCAGTTCAAGCAATGAGATTGGAAACAAATGCCACCGAATATGTCTTTTGTCTCTCCACTTTGGTCCACGGGCACACCGCCAAGCAAAGCGTGCTAACAAGACGTCGATCACGTATGTCACGCGCGTGATGCTGTACATCTTGCGCGGTTGATAGCTTAGCACGCCGTCAGGGTGCGAGAAGTTCGTGAACTCTGGGCTGTCGTCGATGCCTCTGTTTACCAACACTGATTTTAGATGACTCCTAGACGACCGATAACATGTGGAAAAGGACGCAAATAGCAAACACCCTGCGCACGGGAGAGAGGAATAATGTGTCTTGACGAATGACGGCTGGGAGCAAAGTACAACAACGATATTTTATCTAGCGGTCATCGCACAAAGAGACGATTAAGGGATCTCAGTCTATTTGCGTTGCATGTGGCTGACCGTGACATAGGTCAATAACATTTTCAATTGGCTGTGAATATAGGTATGCTATATGTTGTTGTACAAGTAAAAATTTAACAGCATGATGTAAATTTGAAAATAATTTAACCTCAATCACCCCAATTAAATCGGCCTGACATACTAAAATATAGAATAAACCCTGGCTATACCCAAAATAGGCTAGCTATATGTAATTAGAGCAAATTTTTTACCATATAGTTTCATACTTTTGTCTGTTTTCTAAAAAGTTCAATAATTAATTAAACTACGGCTGGAATTAAAATAATCCGGAGTGAAAACACCTCTTTTAAAACTATTTTATACAGAACATGTTTCTAGCCAAAAGTGTTGAAAACTATCGAAGCATCCCAATCAGCCAATTCATCGAAAGCAAGCAAGAAGATAGTTTCATTGAGAAACAGCAAAAAAGCCAACCAGTTAATTTGAGAAAAATAGCAACATGCCCCGGAGAGCACCGATACAGTTTCAAAAAGTGGGCCAGCCTGCACGCTCGACTGCCCCCCCCCCCCCCCACGACACGTCGCCGACGTCGTAGTGACTGCCAATTCGCCGGCGTCGCGTCGCATTTGGCGGCCGTCACCGACGTCGAGTGCCAGCGCCGCGACATTCTTGGAGGCGTCGGCGTCGGCGTCGGCGTCGGCGTCGGCGTCGGCGTCGGCGTCGGGGTTCAGGGAGTTATATGGCACCGGTTGCGTGGGTTTTGTAGCACGACGATGTTCGATATCTTGTTTTGTGTGAGCGGTGGGATGACTTTCGGTTTTACGTTCTATAGTTATCAATAATGACTAATATGCTTTATTTTACGTCACTTTAATGACTTTTATTTTGACGTGATTGTTATGTTTGACTATGACTGTTAATATTTTGATAATATTATGATGCTTATTATGACTGTACGTGCTAAACTGGGACCAAACTGCTGATACAGTTTTGACAAAGGCTTTAAAATCTTACTTTTGAATCACTGTGTATGTAATGAACTCCTTAGATGAACATATAACGTACCTATACGTACCTTTGCGAATTTTCGGATCATGAATTATCTTGTTTGTTTGTCTGCGTGCTCCAAAAACTAAATTGGCTCAATTGGCTGCTTCAAATTGTAACCGATATATCAAAACACATTCGAAAGCACGATACGCGATTTATAATGCTTAATTCAAATAGGTAGGTACTCCCCCTATAATTCCAATGCGCCCACGAGCTGTGGACCTTGTCGTGAGTGTCCTTGACCCTGCAGTGCATGGATCACAGACCTTTGGAAACCGAGCAAAAACATGCAGCTCACCCCAGCATCTTTCATGTGTCATTAACTCATTAAAGATCTAATTCCTTTGCAAATGAAGCGAGCAGCGGATGCTGAAAAAATGTTATTGCTAATGAGATATTATTATATTCTTAATTGACTCAGTTTTTTCTGTTCTGCTATAGACAAATTGTTTTTTCAATTAATTATGGATCAATTGGTAAAACTAGGGCTTCGCGAACGCAATTTGTGTTGCGTTGAAGATGAGCGTAGGTTTGTGTATAGCAGATAAAAAGGTGCAGGCAGAAGTCCTATGAAAACTATGGAGCACCAAGCCTGACAATTTCCTTCTCGACAATTCTGATCACTTTCAAAATGTAGACGGATTCTGACGTTCTTTTGTTTCTCTCCGAGCTGTCAGATAGAGAAAAGATGCAGATTATGAACTCATTGAGTTGTGATAACGTAAATCCATTATAGACATAACTTATGCCCGAGGGTTCTCATTAGATTGGAGATACATGTCTGGCATGAATTTACTTACAATTACTTTCATAAACTATATTGACTTAACTTCTGATAACTGTCAAATCTTTGCTTTGGCCAAACTTGGAGTCAAAAAAGCTCGTAACCAAGGAAACGAAAGAAACCGGACTCTCATTAAATCAGGCATCAAATCACTGGAAAAAATCTAACAAAATGCGAATAAAAACCAATCGGAAAGTCCTACCGACCTCAGATCTTCAGGCATAATAAATATGTAGAAGGTCCACATGTTTGTAAGTAAGATATGTTAAGAACTTTGAGATTTACAGAGATCCAAAATTTGAATAAATCGGACAATTTCGTAAAAATAGATTTATTAAGAAATTACTGGACCGATATTTTCCAAAAAAGTGAAGGATCTAAGTTCAGAACAAAGGTAGGTCCTCTGAAATTTTCATCTAAATCGGTTTGGGCGTTTGGTCTGTATAGAGCACGAGCAAACACACATAAAAAAAAACACATACAGAAGTGAATTTTTCTTGGGTGCAGTGAAATTGAAGATTTCGCTCCGCTCGCTTCGCTCATCAAAAAACACTGTGGCAAATAGATATTGTTCCAGCACTCTAAATTTGGCAATCGAGTTGAAAGAGATCGTTCTCAGTGGCATTTTATTTACAGTGACAGTATACCAATATCCTTCGATTTGTATTGAGTCTGCATTTCAATCAGTAAGTTGCGCAAATCAACAGTTCCCCTTTAGCCAGAACGCCAATCAAACATCTACGTCCTCACGCGAACTATAGTAGATCCAGGACGCGAACCCGCATCTCCCCAAACGATGCCACATCACCCGCAGAGATCAAACCATAAATCCGAATCGTCTCAAACACCACTACAGAAATGAGAATGTTTCTTCTAATCTTTATTTTTGGTTTTTACGACGTCGGATAGCGAGACGTCTGGGACGCCGACGTTGTCGCTACGCGACAAGATCAATAACCAACCGGAGAGTGCCAATCGTAACAGGCCGCGCCGGTCTGGAGTAACAGGCGAACCTCAAGGAGGCGGCGTCGAGACGTCAAGGTCGAACGTGGGGCAGGGGGCATGCGATGCTGATGGAAGATAATGGGCAAATCAGCGGCGTGGCGGGGTTGCTTTCGCTGTGAACGGGGGATTTTGACAACTGATAGATTGTGGTTAACTTCTTTTTCAAATTGGGAATTATTTCACATGACGCAAGGAGCGAAATCTTCAATTTCACTACTGGTAAAAAAAACCCTTGTGTGTTTTTTTTGGCGCGCTCTATAGACCAAACGCCTGCTTCGATTGCGATGAAATTTTCTGGGTGTCTACTTTTGTTCTCAGCTTAGACCCCCTGCGTTAAAATCCTCTACACCCCTCCCCTTCAAAACAGAAAAAATATAAATATTCAGAATTGGGAAAATTTAGAAAAATACGGGAATTTATCTAAAGAAGTGCGTATTTTTTCCTTATTTTCCCAAACATTTTTTTGTGACTTTGTGTGTGACATTTTTGTGTGTACAGGGCGCTATCATCTTTCGCTATAAAAACTACTACGCTCATCTTCAACGCAACACAAATTGCGTTCGCGGAGCCCTAGTCGTTTGACAAGTTGGTGATTGTATTTGAACCGCAACGTTTTACACTTTCATTTCGAATTTTTGCTGCCCCTGAAATTGGCTTTTCATGGACCAAGGTCAATGACAAAAGTTGTGCTCGTGATGAAAGATTTTTCCTTTTTACAGCCCATGGCTGAATCAAAATAACCTAACATATGAATTGGAGGCCGCCAATAGCCAGTTACTATAATATGTATGTGTCAGCTGGAACATTCTCTAGCCGACACCGTCTCGGGTATTGGGATTTTTTCCCCGGCCGTAATCACCTTCTCTTAGCAGTGATTCACTCCAAAATTTCGGGAGTGCTTTTTAGAGCGATCACTTTGCAATATCAAAATTGTTAACCGTTGTGACAAATTTGAAATTTAAATTTGAAATAAGTATGATTAGAGAAACAGGCTGGACAAACCTGTGTATAGCCTTCATTTATTCTTGCTTCTGCAGGGTTGTAAAAAGTTTAAGTCTTCTATTTGAGCACGCTATAGTGTCAAGATGGCAGGAGTCCTTTACAAATTCCATGCCACCAAATATGCAAATATGCAAATATGATATGAAGAGACTTGGAAGATGGACAGTTGTTGGAGGGCAGATTGAAATATAAATGAGAAAACAGGACCCGGGGAAGGTGGAATCTTTGGTGGAAGTAGAGGAAGAAGGACATAAAAAAGTAAGAACGCTGGAAAGATAGAATTTAATATTTTGGCGAAGTTTTTTTGCAATACGCCAATAACACAGTCGCGGGTAATTGTAACGAGAAATAATTGTAACGTGAACATCTCAAATGCCCTATGACACGTACATAAAGTTCAACACAAAACGCTTTTTTTTTGGTTTCTCCGGTTTATGATCTGAAACTGCGTGATGCAGTCGTTATCGTGTACGAAGCAATTCAAAATTTATTACTACACGACTATCGTTAAAAAGTTGAATTAAATTCTATTGCGCAGGACTATTGGGTCTGCTGATAATAATATAACTATAAATGTATTTTTGGGGTTCTACCCAAAAGTAGAAGCGCTAGAGGTCAGAGAGGGTGAGACGCATAAAGGGACACATTGGACATATATAACTAGTGGATCACTGCAAATTTTTCCACAGGGACAAAATTGCAGTTCTGTAAAAAAATACGAAATATTCTTAACAGATTGTACTGCGCGCAAAGTAAATCAAAACTACTCCCTGGAAAACAGTACTGGGAATTGGTACTTCATTTGAAAAGTGGTCGTCATAATCTTCTTCACTCATAGTCATACCTATATGTGCCCACTGGGAAACCATGGCCGCCACTGACCACAAAGCCCCCGACCGCAAGACACGGCATGTTTTCCGAGTGTGGTTTCCCTCGTCGGAAAATGCTGGCAAGCAACGCAATGCGGATCCGCCCGAATGCCCGCCAGCCCGCTGAGCAATATCGACCGCACTTTTCCTACACTATAGGCGTGAGAAGAAAAGCGTTCTCTACGGCAATTTGGCCGACGGTGACAAGGTCGGGAGGCTGAAATGGTGCAGGCTTCAGCCTCAGGGGAGGCGTTAAATGGGCAAGATGCAGCATCTCCCCCCCCCCTCCCCCCCCTCCCCCCCTCCCCACCCACTAACACCACAACCACCACCTCACCAATAAAGTGTCACGGTTTCACCAATGAGTTGTGGTTATTGTGCTAGTGCGTTTATAAAATGTAACTTTTTCTTAGAGACCTCTGGCACAATGTGACAAAATCCATAGAATACCTTGAAACGTCTAGATAGCAAATAATCTATATAGGACCTTACCTTTTCGCGAAGTCTTTAAAAATAAGGTAAACTTGTCTGGAGTTCGAGTTTAATTATTGTTTTTGAGAAAATACAAATTTGTATTCTTATTCTTTTCTAATAATTAGTTATTCGTTTCTTTATTTAACTTATAGGCTATATAATACTAATTGGTTATAGATTTGGATGATGGTTTTTCTTCTCTTCTTTTGGCACTGTTTTTTGCACTGTTCGTGTCATATATATATATATAGCCATAACAATCACTGCAAATATAAACCGTGATAGGCAAATATCTGATAATCAAACGGTATTTTCCGCCAACGTTATTGCATTTCCGTTGTGAAATAATGCGGACTTTAGATTGATCTCTATTAATAAACGACCTGGTTATCGATTTAAGTTGGTAGCATAAAAATCGGCTGCGTGACTACTGGATAATGCAGCTTGAGCTGACATGTTTCAAGTTCAAATCGTGTAGCAAAGCAAAGCAAGGTAGTCAATCGTAGCATCGAGGTAAACAAACATGACAATCGTACTATCGAATATTTATGAGTGATAAGTATCGCTATTGCCTCACGGAATAGTTACGATTCAGAAGCGAGCCCCACTGAATTGGAATGGAATAAATGCACGGGTTTCAACCCGACGCTAATTTCACGCTTCGATGACTTGTTCACAAAATTGCAACCTGCATTTTGTGCTATTACATAACTTAAGTGAATTCCGATATCATGTTTTAATCGGATGTCGTTTACACTCGAAGGTAGCATATCCATTTGAGTAATGGTTTCGTCATGCTTTGGTAACTTTTCATCAACACACTCGTTTATAGCATTCGAAAGTTGATAATTGCAATTGGTAAAAGGGTTGCCTAGCGTGCGTTATATATTTTCCAAAAGAAAAGTAGGTTCATTTACTGGCAATAACAAATAACAATCTTTCAAAACTTACAATATGATAATATACAATAATATATATAGTTTAACAGTAAATAATATCTTTATATTACATACGACATACCTACAACATGTAATATTAAAATATTATACATCTACTATTCTCCTACTTATAGTAGTCTCCTACTAGTAAAAGTCACGTCTGTGAGTGTGTTTCACCCCGATTTTCTTTCTTTATGCATTTCTGCACCTTTCGAGAATTTTGAGACCGTGCTATTTTGGACGTTCTGCAGAGCGTGACGGGGTTTTCGGGGCCGTCTGCCCAAAAACGGGTCTTTTTTTGAAAAAAATTTCCTCAAAATTTTGATTTTTCCCCGACTAGAGTTTTCCATTTTGCAGAACTTTTCTTTAGCTAGACCCAGGTACAATATATTTACTATTTTACTATGCTTAAAATTACTCTTTATATGGAGTTGTTGACGAGGCCGCACGCTGTGACACTTAAAATGGCAAAGTTGTCAATTACTAACTGCAGTTAAAAACATTTCAGTTCTGCATGATTATGATTTTAAAGCAAGACTGCAACAACTGCCAAGTACAACTTTCTGGGTCAGCGTGGTACTGGGTAGTGACACTATCTCATTTCTATGCTGAACAATGCGATGAATTGTAATATCTCTTGTACAGCGCAGAATCGCCACAAAGTATATATATTCTCAGTGTGCAGAAATTGCTACACACATTCCCCACAAGTTTTGCAGTTTTTAGATGGTTTCTGTAGATCCGTGGTGGGATAGAAGAACTGCAGCACTATTTGCTCTGTTTCGAAAAGTTTAGTCAGTCTAAAATGGGGCACATTATCTTTCATCTTTACGATCTGACAGACCGCATTCTGCATATAAAAGTTGAGAGCTGACAGTCCCCTGAAAACCCAATGAGCAGTTCAAACTTCAAACTTCAAACCTGAAACCATGCATCAACCATGAGGTCCAAATGCGTAGTCTAAGAGTTCGAAGTTACCTGGCAACTTGCTTCGACGTTCAATTCCTGTCCCATGCACAAAGAAAAACTGCAATAACTTTAGGATATAGGCAATACTTCTTGGGTTTGCAATCTTGGCGGAAGGCTAGAAAATTGCCGGTACCCATTCTAAAATGACGGGCAAGGGGCGGCAGAATCAAAAAGGGCATTTTTAATGTGTGTTTTAGTGTGTAGCCATTGTAAATGGCTAAAGCGGAGATTTGTTAAAACATTTATAAAGGCATGGCCATTCACCAGAGGCAATTATGCGACATCCAGCCAGCCCAAGAAAGCCCACACCACGAGAGATCCAGCCAATAAAAGCGAGTTTCGGCCAATTATGCAATCCCGTGTCGAAATGTATGTAAACTATATATGTATATTTACTATATACTATATACTATATACTATATACTATATACTATACTATATACTATATACTATATATGTATATATGTATATATGCCTTAAGAATATATTCTTAAGGCATTGCAGATATGTGTCTCGCGACTCTGGCGCTTCCCTAAGCCCCTGTGTTGCTCTGCGTTGCAGCCGCCATCACGTTCATCGGCATGATGATGGGAGGCATCGTCTGGGGCAATCTCTCTGACCGCATGGGACGCCGTCGGACGCTGCTCTCCGCACTCTCCGTCAACGCCGTCTTCAGCGTGATAGCCGCGTTCATGCCCACGTACGGGACCTTCATGACGGCCCGCTTTATCAGCGCGATTGGGTGAGTCTGACATGCGTGACCTTCGCAGGTCCCTCTACCCCACATGGCGTAGCGGGAGAATGCGGGCCCGAATGCTCTGATTGTAGAGCACCTGACCGGCAATCGGAGGTCCCGGATTCGTATCCCGGCTCGGTTGCACATTATAATGCAAAGTATTTTAATGTTGACCTATGGCTTGGTTAAAAAAGTAGTCATCTTTAAAAAAACTTTATGAAATTGGGAACCGGAAATTAGAACCAGAGATAATTAATCCAGTTTCTCTATACCTACTTATCAGCCAATGCCCCAGTTTGAAACAGATTTATTCAAAAAATTCAAATAATTGGAAAAAAAACTTCCAATAATTGATTATGAGTTTTGCTACTGAACGATCTTGAAAAGAAAAGTTTCGGAGCATAATTTTTTTTAAATATGAGTGGCTAGTATATTTCTATCTGCAAAAAAGGTGTACATGTGATCATAATTGACCACACAGTTGCTTCGTAGGGGTAAATTATATTCAACACAAGCGGAAAGAGAGGAAAAAAAGAGCCGTATCTCAATCACGGACTTGATATAAATGAGTAGTGGGGAACGTGGAACAGTAATCGCAGGTGTGTGGGCAAAAACAGAGGTGAGAGGTTGAGGGCAAGGACATTGGGGTTTTTCTCAAGTATATAAGTGCAGAGTGCGAGGCTTGCATACAAAGTGGTGGTTGCTATGAAAGTGAAGCCGTAAGAAATCACCCTTGATGTCATTTGAGATGAGCACAGGTGAACTGCAACGCCGTTTACACCGTTTGACTTGCACTTAAGTCAGCTGACTGGGAAGCTCGGGTTCTACGCCAACTAGAATGCAGGAAACCCCGCAAATTTCATGCATATTTGTCAAAACAGTTGAACTTTGAACCACGTTTTTCTCCGCAGAGTATTTGTAATTGGACTGCCGTTTCCACTAGTTCATCTAAATGTGGCTCCGCAAGCGACCAATATATTTCCATAACGTGATATGAAAATGGTCACGGAAATATCTCATCAGCTCGGCTATAACTGGGAGAGCAATTTTCGATTGTCAAGACTGGAATGTAAACTAGTTACAATCACAAACAAAAAGTTATGATTTGAAAGTTCAAACAAAGCGCCTGTCAACAGAGACGTTTTAGATAATGGTTTTATTTCCAGTGTTCCTGCAAAGGTTCGGAACTGTTCGATAACATTCCGAGGCACAGTTCGAAAACCGACATGTGTACAGTACGTATCAGGTCCTTTTATCAGCGCATCGGGACGTTGGGCCTATACTATAACATTGTAGAAAACCGCTTTACTGCTGACAAAAGAACCTGAGACGTACTGTAATGTTAGTTTTGTTCACTGGCCCAGCAGGCCCAGGATTATAGGAACGCCACCGCTGTGAGTTTTCTCACAGCGTGTTGGTTGCTCTCAGAGTGCTCTCAGAGCGAGTCGCACGTATTTAGTTGCCCAGTTGGTAAACCAAAGTGCCCCAGAGTGGAATTTTAATGTTCGGTTGGTTCGGTTGTTTGCTATCAGAGAGCTTTTTCTTGCTCAGAGAATATTGTCAGATCAGCACCCAAATCTGGCAAATCTGAGCAGAGCGACAGTTCAGATCGCTCTGACAGCAAACCTGCGAGCGAGCATGACGTCACAGGGCAGATTACCCAGTGCTCTCAGAGCATACCAACCGCAAACGCCATTAGATAAAAGTGTGGCCCCGAAATGAGCGAATGCGTGTCTCTTGTGTTTGCAGCGTGGGTGGTTCGCTGCCCGTTGTGTTCGCCTACCTCGGCGAGTTCCTGCCGAAGATGGACAGGGCGCGCTACCTCAGCTGGCTGCTCATGTTTTGGGCGCTAGGAGGCGTCTTTGTGGCGCTCATGGCCTGGGCACTTATCCCTCGCACAGGTAAGCTGTCGTCTTCAGCCATACTCTCAACGGCTGGGTTTACACAACTGGAAATGTCAGTGACACGATGTCATCAACATTGGCTCTGGACCAATCAGCGGCTCTGTCATGTTCGTTGATTTAATTGGTCCAGCCTAGCGATTTGGTAATTTTTACGTTACGCCGTTATCGTGGTTGAGCCGATGTTCATGACATCGTGTCACTGATTTTGCTAGAGAAATTTGGGAATCGCACAGTATTGTTCTAACTGTTCTATTGGGGATGGGTCTACTCATTTCTAGGATGGTTTTAAAGAAATCTTAGTTAAACAAGCTGCAGTCGAAGCTTTGGCTATCTCAAAACGTTGAAAGAAATGGCAAATGCTGACTATGACAACGTTAAAGAATGTTGTATATTGGTTTTCACTATAAATACCTACACTACTTCTCAACGTTCATTCTCTTAGTTCGGATGCTTATAGGAATGTTTGCCCGGTCCTCCCTGTCAATATAACGGGTCCAATAGTGACAATTCTAGCACGAAACGGAAAAGGCAGACGGTTAAATCCCAGCTGCAAAGATTTAATTCAAACTGTGCACCCTCTTCGCCAGAGATTCCCCTCTTAAAAGTTCCCTGAGTCCCTGACCAGCGGCGTAACACCATGTGCTCTGTCCCGCGCGGTGGCGGCGCGTGCAGGCGTGAACGTGATCGTCGAGAACAAGGAGCACTTCAGCGCGTGGCACCAGTTCCTGTTGGCGTGCTGCGCGCCCTCGTTGGCCGGGGTGGTAGGCGTCGCTTGGCTGCCAGAGTCGCCGCGATATCTGCTGGAGGCTGGCCGGGAGGTCGAGGCCATGATGGTCTACCAGGTAACCGTCGACTTTAGAAGCCAGCTAATACATATCAGGGCCGTGACAACACTTAACATTCGGGGTAACATGGTGAACAGCCTAAATGGGGTGGCGAATTGAAATAATCATATGGTGGTACCTACCTAAAACAATTGACTGCCATCTGTCTTCTATGGGTTTCCATGGGTTTCCATGGGTTTCCATGGGTTTTCTTAGGTTTACATGGGTTTACATGGCATTGAATATTCCATGGACTGCATAAAATTTTCTGAACTTTTGGTTCTAATACCGTATTTTTTCCATCAGTTGGTGTTTTGTATATAGGCTGTCGTGCATAACTGCTTTGGGTAGCAGTATTTATACGTAAAATGTAGAATAATCCATTCGAGTTATGTGGGCCAACGCTGCAACGGCATTTATTGGCAATATTGTCACTGCTCTACTAGAATAATTTGGCCAGTATGCAGATTACCACCACCTGGCTTGCGTCAAGCGATCAGCGTTATCTGGCAATTATATAGAATGGTATAGGGTATAGACACAACATGGCGGCAATATTGGCTCTAGCAGACAGACTATAATTTTTTATGGACCACGATCTGCAAGCTAACAAAGCTACCTAATGCTGGCACACGGGTATGATGCTGGTTGTGCAAACAAACTAATATTTTTATTCCCATGCAATGTGGTTGCCACCCATAAAACGGTATTTTTTGTTGGCCTTTAGTCGAAACAGAGTTAAACAGAGTTAAATTAATTAATTGCATTCAACGAAGAACTGGGGTTTACATGTTCAATCGGAAGTGAAGACCCTCTGCCAGCAAATAAAAGTAACAAGGGACTGCTTATGAAACTAAAAAAAGCGCAATAAAAAGCTTTTTGCTTAGGTACTTTAAAGCAAATTGAATTAAAGCAAATTGAAAAAGAAAGTAAATTGCAGTACAAATAATTTACGAAAAAATACTTTCTCGCATCCCCTTCAGTCGCAACTTCTGACTCTGGCCTCTCTGTGCAGCGCATCTACAAGCTGAACAACAAGCACAACCCTGCCGCGCACGCCCAGTACCAGCTGTCCGAGCTGGAGTTGCCGAGCAAGCGGCCGACGGGTAGGGGCATGAACGCCCCACCCTCGCCCGGCAAGAGTGTGCTGGCCGACATGACGTACAGCATCGAGCTGGTGAGCACGACACTTCTTGACACCTTGCTCGCGTTGAGCAGGCCCTCAGGGGTGATCGCGTAAAGATATCACCAGAGTTATCACTAGACGCTTTATCACTGTCTATGCTTTAACATGGGAAGAGTGATATCGAAATCATAAAGTTGCACAATCTAACACCATGCACATAAATGTTCGTCATGATAAATCTTTCATGACTGGCTGGGCTTGGTTACATACAGCAACCATTTTGGATGTGAGTTTTGGAGATTGGTATAGCTGGGGTGAGCCTAAACCACTAACCGTCAGTACCAGTTAGTCAATCAAAAGGCAGTCATCGGAAGAAAACGATGAGAATTACAATATAACTCTTTTTAAAACGTTCAACATGGCGGTCTAATTTATCCTAGGCTAGATGGAAGCCGGGCTATATAACAAGCATCACTTTATCAAAATCCATCTCAATGGTCAGACAGTGACCTCCCCATCAATTAATTAGGAATTACCAAAGTTTTTAGTAGAGTTACGAATTACGAAAGCTTTGTTGAAATGTATTTCTTTTCCTTTTCAGTTTTGGAATTCTTTCCTGCAACTCTTCATGGCACCATACCTGAAGATTACGTTCATGCTTCTAGTCCTCTGGTTCACTGCAGCTTTCGGGTGAGCTATTTAATATACTTGTAGTCACAACTCCCAAAGATCCTGTGACGTACCTGTGACGTAGCGTGAATATGAAGCGCCCCCCCGGAAATGTTTTGATGGCGCCCCTCATATATTTCTGGAAACAAACTAATTACGGCTGGGAAACCCCGCGCCGTGTGGGTCTGGTTCTAGTTCCGACTTTGCGACACGCATAACACTACGGGAATTACCCTTCTGGCCACCGAAGGCGGCCGCGAAAATTTCAGGATGTGGTCTTGAATATTTAAAAAGAAAGTCACTCTGTGGTGCGTTACCTGGTGTCCGGCAATCACGAGCCGAGGTGCCCGGTGTTTAGAGGGTATGGGCCATGCCTGGGTTGAGGAATGATTTAAAGAGCCGATAGCATTGGGTGCTGGCGGCTCGGGATGAGACTTCGGCTGGTATCATTGAGGTGGACCGGTGCAATAGGAAGTAAATGCAAGAGACGGGGCGCCGCGTGTTATATGGCAGTGAGCTGGCTATACTTTAAAAAAACCGGGAGCTGACGGTTCTGGCGGCTTTGCATGAGGCTCCGATTCCCAGCTGGAAGGCGCTGGCGCCCGGGCGCCATGGGCGCCTCCCGCGGTGAATTGCCCAGATACGTTGTAAAGAGCCCGGTCCAATGTCTGGCACTTGGCGCTCGACGTCGACTCCTCACGCCGGCGTCGGGAGGCCAGAAGGCGCCTGCGCTGCGCGCCGGCGCCCCCTAGACGTCGCCCCCCTCCCCCGCGCCGCGGGGTGTGCGTGGGCGGTCGCTACGCCACTGATCTTGACTACTACTTTGGGAAGGTAACTCTCAGACCATTCCAGGCGCAATTTAAGACTCATTTCATACTGCGTAACGATCCAGATGGTCATTGAGTAAAATACCACAACGATCCGGAGGGCAGTGATTTTCTAGCTGTCACACGCGACTTTGCGTTCACAAAAATGGAAAACTTGATGGAAGGTGCTTTCTTCAACGAATGCGATTGCATGCCGCAAATCGTACCAGAAGATATCAACCTTCCTCTCCTGACATCATTGACGCCAGTCCTTCAAAGTGGAAACGCGAGCAAAACAGTGAAGACCGTCAGTACCTTCAAGGCCATCTCATCTTCGTACCGCATCGTCGACGACGGCAGCATCAACAAGTCGTTCATCTTCCAAGTGTTCCTGCTCACATTCTTGGCACTGGTCGTGTTCTACTGGATCGTGAACGCGTGGCTGGATGAGATGCTGGATATCGACGGAAACGGCGAGCTGCGGAGCGAGGCGGATCGACAGCGAATGGAGCGCCGACGCACACCTCGTCCGAGACACTGATCTTGCTCGTTGGGGAGAACTGGAATCCGTTTTTAGCTTGACAAGACTTGTCGAGGAAGTTTGTGACAGTCTCGGGTTTGAGCGGTTGAGCTGCACTGAAATGATCGCGCTTTTCATTTATTTTTCATGCGTCACAATATAATATATACAAAATAATTAAAAACTGCTTAGCAAATATTCTGAAAAGTTTTGATTTTTTTAGTACTTCCGCTGACGTTGAATAAATTTGCGGTAATCTGCAGCCTGTGTGTGAATAATTGGCACGTCAAATAATTTAGCTTTGCCTTTTGTGGGTAGATGGAAAGCCGGTTCGATCTCTGTATATTGACTTTGCATTGGGACTATGCATTTATCAGACATTCATGTGACAACCGAGTGAATATTTTAAAATATGTATAATTAAAATTGAAGCTTGTCTTCCGAAGGTTGCTGGCGGCAACGTTGAAACATGAAGAAAAATTGAACGTCACATCACGATTCGTTCCTACATATCCTCAAATGTGTTTTTATTGTCACACCAAATTCTAGTAGGTACAGCTGAGTTTACGGAAGTACATTGTTGCACTTGCATCTATGCACCGGGCCCATGCGACCCTGTGTAGGGCTGCGGCGGGGCTACGTCGGTGTTACTGATTAGCAATATCTGGATAGTGGAGGACCTCCTTAGCACAGGCATTTGTCCACTCTAGGTAAAGCCATAGAACTCAACAACTACAACCTTAGCACTCAATCTGTTGCAGTTACTACGGGTTGAGCATCTGGTTCCCCGACTACATCAAGCTGCTCAAGACCGAGAAGTACTCGAGCCGCACGAAGACCATCACCGGCGAGTCGTACGACGGAGTCACCTTCAATCGCTCGTTCGAGAACACCGACTGGCTCGGATGCAACTTCACCGACTGCCGTTTCCAGAACCTCATCCTCAGCCACGTGACCTTCGACAACAGCACCCTGGACGACGTCACATTCTCCAACATCAAGTTCTCCAAGACGTACTTCCGTAACTCGGTGATACGCGACTCGCGGTACTGTTGTTGGCATTAAATAAATAAATAAATAAATAAATATATATATATATATATATATATATATATATATATATATATATATATATATATATATATATATATATATATATATATATATATATATATATATATATATATATATATATATATATATATATATATATATATATATATGTTGTTTTAAGTTTTCACAGCAATTAGTTTTTAAAAAAGACTTTTGGATAAACTGTGGTGTTTTATTTTTCATTTTCCCAACGTTTCGACCAAATTGTTTGGTCTTTCTCAAGGGTCAATCAATGAACCCAATCAATCAAATCAAACGTTGGGAAAATGAAAAATAAAACACCACAGTTTATCCAAAAGTCTTTAAAAAAAATATATATATATATATACACAGAAACCAGACAGATAAAAGCCGACATGAAAATAACGATATTACATTTCGAAAACTTTTTAAACCTGAAAAACAATTTAATTTGTTATTTGTATGAAACTAAACGCCTAGACCTCGCTGCCTCCCTAAATGAATTTTCAAACTGACGTGGCGAAAACAATCTCCTATAGTGCATGGCTAGAACCATGTTTTATCTTCAAACGCACCAAGATCGTTGTTTTTTATGGTTCCTTCCTACCCCCTGTCAATTTGTCAATATTTTCAATACAGTCAGATACAGAGATAAGACCAGGTGAAAACGGATGCACTGAAATTAAATGGAAAACAACCTCGATAGTACGTTTTCCATCAAAACTGTACTTTAGTTTAGTAGTAAAAAACGCGCTAACGAAAGAAACCGAATACTTCAACTTTACTGCTTTACACAACTTACCTACCTTAGGCTAAAAAACACCGTAACTACTGAACCACGAGCTGTGCTTCCAAATCGAAATGCTGCGACCGAGGTCAAAAGACGTCTCTGTACAAAAAAATCTTTATAGCACAATAAATTCTAGCTTTACAGGTTTATTAAGAGGAAAACTATACGCTTGTGTTTTCGTCGTACGCGGAGGCTCACGCGGGAACTTCTCCTGGCCACAAATACTAACACAGAGTTTTGAAAAAAAATGCACGTGTAGTTGAAAGGTTGTTTGATATCGGATTGTGTGTATAAGGTTATTACACGGCTTTAAAAAATGACAGAGGTGTGCATTTTCGAAAAGTGCCTAAAATGCATTTTTTACGGCATTTTTACGTAGCTCGTATGGAAAAAAAAGCCATAACTTGTATAAAACTACCATCCGATATCAATTGATTCTTTCTCGGTCTATGTTTTTTCCCCCCAGATTTTTGCACTAATAATATGTTGGTGTATGAAGTTCCCGCGTGAACGTCTGCACCGACCCCTGGCCACGCAGAGTGGCATATGAATCCAATCGTTTTCAACGCTCTTAAATGTCACTTTTGTTTGTGCTGGACAGCTTCACGGACACCGATCTGACCGAGCAGCGCTTCCTGAACTGCCGCCTGATCAACAACACGATCCTGAGCCTGACTGACGGCTGCACTCTCGACTTCGACTACAACATCCACCTCGAGGAGGTGTTCGTCGAGAACCTGGTCGGCATGTGCGCCATGTTGCCGGGAGCGTTCCTCTCCGGTACTACAATCACACATCGCTTGCATTCTTGTTTCGAGGGGCACTACGACTTTCGCCATTTCTGCAACAGTAGAGGGGTTGAGTTAAAAGGGTGCATGGCAAGGTCAGAAATTGTTCTGCATTTAACGTCAACTGATCCAACCCTTGGCGGCTGAGTTCGGATAACATTTATGTCAAAACATTTTTTTTAAACGGAAAAACTGCCCCTGTTAAAAAATGCAATGCTCTGCATTAATATAATATGATTTGGACTTGGTCTCGTGTATTTGGTCAAGTGGTCTTGCTTCCTGGTCTCGGAGAGGTTATTTAGGACATATTCGTACAGGTATTTTCTACTACCAAACATAATTACGGTTCCTGCCGCCCCACATGATAACAGGGAAGTCACCGAGACCTAGACTGCATCTCGTCGAAGTCTCGCGTGCTCGTCTCGCTAAGTGGTCTTGGTCTCGGAGACTTTGCATTGCGGACAGTACTTGTGACGTCATTAGTCAGACACATGGGAAAGCCAATTCAGCAAGGACTCAGTCACCCCTTTCAACCCCCTCCCTGGGAACGTTATCTAGACGTTTTTTCAGCTCCTTGTTCTTAATCAGACGGTATATTTACTTGATAATTGCATGGATATTTGCTTGGTCTATCAATAATTGCTTTTTACCAGCAGCCCATGTCCTTACTCGTCTCAGATTAATTTCTCAGAGCCTTGGGGCATTGGGCGTACACTATAACATTGTAGAGCACCGGTTTGTGTTGGAATCCGAGCCTAAGACGTAGGTACCACAGTGTTAAAGCAAAAAGGAGCAGTGCCCATTCTCCCCCTCTAATCCAATTGTGATCTGCGCGCCCCTGCAGGCTTCATCATGAACTCCATGGGACGCGTGCGCATCATCGGCGTGTCGCTGTTCCTGTCGTGCGCGTGCGCGTGCTTCATCTGGCTGCTGGACAGCGACATGGCCATCATCATCTTCGAGGTGGTCTTCAACTTCATCTTCATCATGGGCTGGAACGCGCTGGACATCACCACGCTAGAGTCGTATCCCACTCATCTCAGGTTGGTGTACGGGACGCCCGGACGGGGCTTGCTTTGCTGATAGCCAGTACACATTACGATTTTTGCATGTGGCCTGGCCTGGCCTGGGCCTGGGCCCGTGGCCTGGGCCTTTCTAAGCCCGTCGGAGCCCGGAACGCACTGAGGGGCCGAGAACGAGACGGATTCGATACACACAGTGCGCATTGGAATGCGACGGTCTCGGCCCACAGGCTCGAAAGCGTTGATGTTTATCGGCTATAGGTCGGGAAAATTGGTCTGGCAATGTATAAGTTATGGTCGGAACTAGCTTGAACACCCATTACAAATTTTAACACCTTAACCACGACCTAAATTAGATTTGGCAAAGTATTTTAGCTTTTGAATGATCGCTCAGAATAATTAACCTCGGTAGTACGTTTTTCTTGAAATTATTCTCTTATAATAAACCCCTGAAAAACGTTTTAGGTGTATAGTCTATAAAAGGGTGTTTTTTCCCCCAAACAATAGTCCAAATTTAGCATGAATCCTCCAACCACACATTTTCTCGACTAATTTGAATTCAGATAGCCAATATTCGTATATATACGAGTATCCAATATATTGCATCACGTTTGAGAGGGACTTTCCGATCGAAAAGGATATCCATATACAGCTTCACTTTCCCTAATCCATCTAGACCGTTTTATAATGTCCATCATAACTCTGCTTGTCTCAGGACAACGGGCTTCGGCTTGCTCAGCGCCGGCTGTCGTCTCGGCGGTATCATCGGCACCATCTCGTTCGCCAGCTTCCTGAACATCTCGCGACTCGTGCCGATGCTCACCACCGCCGCCGCTCTGTTCGTCGGCGGCGTCGTCTCTCTTCGTCTCACCGAAACCACGGGCGTCTTGCTCTAAGTCGATTCTAACGTCTCGGTAGAAGAATCAAGCGAATGCCGTGCTGAAGCAGGAGGATGGAACGAACAGTTCCTGACTGCACTCAACTTATGTGCGTACAGTACGCACGCAATGTGGTCAATTGAATCTGGGCGATTGCTGGGTCGTCACGTAGTTACTGCTCATGCCGGGGTGGACCGAATTTCGTTCCAAATATTTTGAAATCTTTGCGCCAGACGCATTGGATTCACTTCAGCACTGTCAATCAGCCATAAAGTTGCTATTCGTGACAGAAACACAAGAGAGCAACGTGAAAATGGTGGCATTCGCTTTGGCCGAACACAAAATTATGCGAAACCAGGCTGTTCGATGACTATTGTTTACACTGCATGAAGATTTTAATTTTGATGATCAAAATAGAACCGCTGATCGGTGACGAAGAAGTGTGGGGTTTTCTGAATGGCAGCTGTGACATCTCTGATCCCAAAGTAAACGAGATCGTAGCACCCGAAATGTCCTTTGAGAGGGAAATGTCAAATTAAGGGTCCTACATTGTTTGACGATGCAAAGAATGACGGCAGCACCCGCATCATCCAATCGATTGCATGGTACATTGCGATTTCTTCAGTCAAGCTGGTGTTTTGAATCAGAGGACGGAGAATTGAGTGACGGACTGAGTTAGGACGAGTGGACACAAAGATAATGTTCTTCCGTGGACTTTGATAATGCAAAGCCGAACATAATTGAGGTGAGGTGAGAGAATACACATAACGTGTGAGATTGGAACTTTATTTTTGGTATGTTGCCACTCCTTAGGCGTGCGCATTGAAACGAAGCAGGACACATGGATGAGAGTGGATTTGTGGTACGACTCATCAGGCACAATCCCGACGAAATGAGAACCGACGAAAATGAGAAATGGTGCGTCAACTTTGTAGTACTTGGTATCATATGCTTTTATTACCGCTTGGATTTGTAACATTTCTGTTTCATATATCGTAAGTCAGTGTATTTGGATTTTACAATTTTTGATTGTTTTTACCCTCTCCCCATGCGCACGCTAATGAGTTTTCGTGGACAGAAGCTGTTTTGTAAAGGGTTGGTAAACGAAAATGGACTCAGGTAATTTAATAGAAAGTTTTTCGAGAGTGTGTTGTCGAACATGATGCGATCGTGCGAGGGTGTATTCGAAGGCGGCGAATGAAGTGGTTGCTAATTGATATTAAAGAAAGGGAAGATTAGCTGTCAAGATGTATAGTGTCGCTGAAAATGTTAGTCAGAAGAGTGGGCAAAATGGCAAGGCTAGTGACGCCAGCTCAAGTCAATAAGACATCAATGCACGTCATGTAATGCATTGTGCTCCGTGTTTGTATATCAGTATATCAAATGTGCGAGGTGGCTCTCGTGGTTGGTGGATCTTCATGGCATTCAGTAGCACATGTCAACTGCAACTCAAGGCTCCAGTAATTGATTGCCAATACTCGATGGTGGAAATATTAGTTTTAATCTCGTGATATGATTTTTTAGGTGAAATTGCTTGAAACATATTTTGTCCCAATGTTGTGTTCGTCTCTTTATCACAACTGAAAATTGTTTGATTTATGAGTATCTCAACATTTCGGGGTAATGAATGCTCATTTTAACTTGAATAAGTTCCATTTATTGATGGTAAATAAGATTTAAAAAATATTTCTGAAAGAAAAACTAGATTATTATTTCTATTATTTGAGTCAGATGTTATGTATGAACGAGTATTAACCATTATCTTAACTGAAAATCGGCGTTAAGATATGTTAAAACCTTCAATGAGAGCTGTTCCCTGTTGCTTGTCTGCTGCCACCAAGACTTCTGAGAGCGCCCTCATCTCCCCCATCATCCCATTAATATCATAGAGAGACTCCTATGAGTCAACCGCGGTCCTAGACCGGTTGACTCGCAGGTCCCGTGACGGTCCTAACACCCTTTGAGCGCGTAGCGTTCGGTTTTATCATTAGTAATAGCGTGTTTTCATGTTCAAAACGAGCTGAGACAATTAAATCAGAAAAATTACATTTACTAAAATTGATATGGTGTTATTACTTTATCCCCTTCGTATACTTGAATAATTATCTTCTAGAACCTTGAAAAGAAAAAGAACTTATGTTTTCTTGGAGATTTATCCTCAATCCGTTGAAATAATTTCTTTTGCATTTTTAAAAATAAGAACCTTATACCGGTTATAGTCCCAGAAACATTCGTCATCCTTAAATTGTTACAGCTAGATTTGTATTGCTATTTTGATTTTGGCTCCTATCAGCTGTGCATGTACCTACTGAGTGATTGGCCGCCGACATTTGACAGTCAGCTCAATTTCAAAGCACTATTTTTTATTGCTATGATTCTGATATGGCTGATGTTATTTGTTTATCGGCTTTGACAATGAAGGTCAATCAATAAATTATATCCGTTATTAAACATATGATTGATGACGGATATACGATTGAAACTTTATCGTATTTTAAATATTTGATGAATTATGAATGTGGTTCAAAATTCAACCTAAAAAATCACCCAAAAAACTTTATTCAAATTGGTAAGACACACTTAGCTTAATGAGATTCTTTTAAATTGCATAAGGAAGGAAGGGGGGAGGGATAAAACCGCTAGTTGCCGAAAGGCGACTTTGGAACGCGCACAACTCTGAGTAAACAGTACCGAATGTATAATTGAGAAAACCACAGTAATTTCGCAAAACTCACCAAATGTTACGTGCCATTAACGAAACTAACATTCGGTTTCCTACCAAGAAACCTCAAGAATGCGGTCAGGCATTTCCGTGAATGGGTGGTTTTATAGTAGGCTTTCGTCAAATTAGTTGATTCATAGTAAAGTAAATAAATATGTTGACATGTTAACATTATTTTTTCCCCCACCACACAACACTTTTCCAATCAGATAAGGAATAATGGCATTTTTATTACCGAACTGTCCAGCTTTATCGGCCAGTGTTGCCTCGAAAAAGCCCGGGGTGCTGTTCAAGATTTAAGCTCGAAATTTTTTAATGGACGTTGATGTTATTGCAGAAGGCGCATTTGGTACTACATTTGGTACTACCCTTTTGTTCAGTATTGGTTTCAAATAAAGCCAATAACTGGTAAACAAATGCTCTGCAGCGGGCAAGTGAAGGCTGGGGTATAAAATGGGCATAAGATCTATGACATTAAGTAATAATAGAGAAAAAAGAAAGGTAAACAAATTATGGAACTGATTAAATAATTAACTCGTATATGCTTGTCGTGTAACAAACTAATGGGCATAATTTTTTGGATGTGTTATTGAAATTATAATAAATGTACATTAAGATAGGTTATTGGATGGAAAAAAACCTTAAAATAAGATCAATTATACCACCATCTAGCCGTGGCTCTCAACCACTCCGTCATACCAATGGTATTATTGTTGGTGGGACCAAAGATGGTACGACTGTGTCCAAAGCTTCGTGATCATGAACTGCAACTCCCATAATTTAATTCGACTATCCAAACTCACGCATCGCTCTACTTTTCAACATTAGGTCACTTACAAGTTACAACTCTGAAGGCAGATATTCTCTTTCTGCAGTAAAATTTTCAACTTGTCCGAACCCGACTTGTGCTTTAAACTGTCTTTTTCCTATACTTTAAGCATACTTCACGCTGATTTGCAAGCGTATAGTCGTTAAATTTAATTAATTGATGTACCTAGCTAGACTATCAAATAAATAAATCCCACGCCATGTTTGAAACGTGCTGATCTTACCTCAAGATAAGGAGTGAGGGCTCCGAAAATGCTGTGTTATCCATGAGCAAGTTTGGTTAGCACACACACACACAGTTAGCACACTAATTAAAAATACTTATTGCCTTCGCGGGTTGTGATCATCGACTGCAGACATTGGACAAGGAGCAGGGTATTGGGCATTATTTTGAGATTGATATAGGTAGGTACTTGATTGTACGAGGAATTAATGAGAGCCAAACAAAAACATTGTAAATTCATAGAAACTCAGGTAAGCAAATGGCGACTACAGTGGCGCGAGGCAATAGAATACGAAAGGGAATGACAAAAGCCCGGGGAGCGATAGCACCCCGCACCCCTGCCAGCCTATACCCCTGGTCGAGCATGACTTAAAGTCGAGTCTCATTAGAAGAATCATTTTTATCTAAGTGTCCCCTCAAATTAAGGGATTCGGTGGTGATTCGAGAATATAATAGACTCTGAATTCGGTGGTGATTCGAGAATATAATAGACTCTGAATTCGGTGGTGATTCGAGAATATAATAGACTCTGAATTCGGTGGTGATTCGAGAATATAACAAAAAAGGGGGGAAAACTATTCGTAAATATTATAAAGACAAAATATTTCGCTTTAACATGTGATGTCATATCCACCTACTCATGTTTATCAGGAAGTGGATTTATATTGATATTTTTCTTGCCTCTATACTCAATTATGGACCATTTCGAAACATTATTTTTCGAGATTAAGTTGTTGTTGTTGTTGTTAGCAACTTTAGGGTGTGCCCCTGGCCGGGAAGTCCGGTGCGGTTTGTGGGCGACGTCGGAGCCGGGGACGCGGGCCAAGATGTACAAATACGGGGCACCCACCGCATTGTCGACACTAGCCGTCGGACCTCCACATCTACACTCGTCAACTTCCCGGTGAGTCTTCCGAGAATCTAGGGACATCAAGAACTTTTGAATCTTTGAAGTAGGCCGAAATACAAATTCTGGCCCAAATTGCAGTATAATAACGTTTGTGCAATATTTTGGTGAGCATTTAATAACTCAAAAACTAAACATACATTAATGCAAAAATTATTTGGGACAATTATAGGCACAGTCATTATTTTAACTGAAGTTTAAGTCTGTGAAGACTGAAAGAAAAAAAAAGTTTCTTGAATGAGAAAATATTTGAAGGAAATAAAAATGTTTCGAATTTCTGGAAGCTGCTGAAGAAAGCTGTTTTTGCACATCTGCACATTTTTGTGCAAAGATGCAAGAGGTTTTTTGTGTAGAATGAGTTCCGATTGTAATTTCGGCATTTCGGTGATTGGTATAGATTTCGTAAACAGCAGACAGTTCTACCCTATGTAACTCTATTGTTTGTTTGTTTGTTTGTTTGTTTGTGTGGCAGCTTTCCGAGCACCATGCATACCGTGACCCTCTTGAGCGCCTTTGTCCTGGTGGTCGTGGTCTTGATGACGTCTCCACAAGCAGGTATAGCGTAGAGCGTGATCCCAAAAAGCTCACGTCGATGTGAAAAGGTGGATTTACAAAACTACTATTGGTTATACAAAGAATTGACCACAATGCCTTTCATTACTCCTACCTCTATTGGCTAATCCTGTGGCTATCTCTCTACCAAGCATAAAAAAGGAAGTGGCCGATTACCAGATCTAAGTTCAAAAGATAAGGAACCCCACAAACTATCTTTGTCAAGCGATAAAGAAACCAGAGCCGAACTACCTCACAAAGTCTCGGAAAAATCTCTTGGAAAGTCACGCTTTGAGATGAGCCGTTAAGACGTCAGATATAACATTTTCCATGTCCATATTTTGACAATTTTACGAGGATCATAACTGTTAATAACCCTTCAACATATATGTTAACATAACCCTTCATGACTCTATTCCCAAGATCAGACTATCTTGGATCTCGAGATGAGACAACATATTAAGAAAAAACGTGTTTTTATAAAAATTTTACCAAAAACTTTTTCAAAATGGGTTCAATGTAGGCTTTTAATTTAGGTTCTTTAGCTTTCAAACCCCAGTTTTAAATATATTCTTTTTTGTGAAAACTAGCTAGGTAATCGTTCGGAAAAGCATACATAAGTCGCAGCCAAGTGGGTTTAGTCTTAGAAATTTAGTAGCGGTATGTAAAATTTAAATATTCCCTATACCTATTGAGTTTTGTTCTCCGGCAGCCGACGCCGTTTGCTGCAGGTCCTCCCACCATCACGGCAAGGCTGTCTGTGGCGACTGCTCGCACCCCACCCCCTACTGCGGCTACGGCAAGTGCAACATCTTCGGATGCGCCTGTCATGGCGGTTGCCGAGTAGGAGGCTGCCATGGGTATGGGAAGCGCAGCGTCGATTATGAGGTATAATGTACCAGAGTAACATTACATTATATTCTCGTGAATATTATTATGTAAGAGTTGTTTACGGATTAGCGTTGAAAGATACAATTATTGTTGTCTATTTTGTGTGCGCATTTTTGATACGGAACATTACGGGTGGGTTGAATCTCTCTCAAGGTCAAAGCCGCAGATATATATTTTTCATACGAAAATTGGCAAGTGGCAAGTTTCCTTCTTATGAAAATAAATTCGTGTCTTGAAGATGTCCAAATTGCAAATTAATGCAAAATAATCAGTTCTGATTTCGCTCCTGGGTACTAATTTATATTTCCATTGCAATAAGATGTTGCAATATATAACGAAACTAGATAGATAAGTAGATGATAGATTGATAAACCTCTAGTAATAAAACTAGAGCTGGAAAAATCATCGACACACCTGTGCCGTGACGACTACTGCACCTCTGCGCCTACCATAATAAGTTGTAGTGGGGAAATGCAGTAGAAAAGCTGGATATATAAGTGTAATTTTCTTCATGGATCTAACCCAACTTATAGTAAAAATGTCATGTTATGAGCTATATGAGGCGGGCACTTTAAAGCTGAGCTCAATTTAACAATTCTGGGATCTACAGTAAGCTTATAAGTATCATTTCGTATGATATTTGTTCCTGATACTGAAATTTAATTCTTTACACAGCCATATTTACGTAACTCTCCTGATCATTGGGAATCCGTATCTATAATTATACTTACAGAGCTTTTGCACATGACTTACCTGACGCCCATTCTTTTCCGACTCCCGCAGAGTAGGGAGTCCGCTGAAGAGTTGGTGAGCGCTGGAGACATGAACGGCGACGGTGTCCTTTCCTTCGAGGAGGCTGAGTCCTTGCTGGAACAGCGACAGGGTCCAAGCGCGGAACACCGCAGGAGCGTGCGAAGCCTGGACAGGAACATGGACGGCCAGCTCTCTGCCGACGAAATCGACTACTAGGCATATTTATCCTGGTGGCCACTAGCATTCATATGGAGTGTGCTAGTGTTTTAATAGCCATGTATTGCTTGCTAAGTGTGGAAATATCTCTATTAAATATATTGTAATGTTATCTAAAGTTTATCGTTGCATAATTACCTACTCTGTGACCTTTTCCTAGACATGCATTTTTGTGTTTAAGAGTTTAGAGTGAGTATTTGCTTGTTAGAATTCTTTGGGAGCATTTCTAATGAAAACTTATACATTTGCTTTAGAAAAACTCTCAAAAAGTTGGGCAATAATGTTTTACATTTTGCTGCAGAAAGAAACAAGCCTCCCTTCCAATTAAATCTTCGTGCCATTAGCTTTCTGAAAATCACTTTTTCAAAAAATCCAACTACACGTAATCCCGTAATAATCCCACACCAATTCTAAGGGTAAAAAAAGTAGAATTTTCTATTGCCGCAAGAAGGCTACATGGTGATATTTATTGCCTTTAATGCTAAATTACGCAAAAACAGGACATGGCAAGTTCTTCAAACTCTAGTATATTGTGCATCACACTGTCTTTAATGAGTATGCCAAAAATATTAATTTCATTTGCAGCCATGACCAATATCTCATTTAAATCAAATGCCAGTACGCTGTCCACCAGTGAGAACCCGTGTTTTGCAGGAGCTCTATACTTGACTGTGATTGGTCGAGCACCGAAAACCGTGGAGTATCGATGATTAAATCGCGAGTGTGAACCCACCTCACCCGGAAGGGCGTGCTGACTAAGGCCTTTGGAGCACGGGTATAAATTCCAGGCGCCGACCTCTCTAGAGGCACTAGTCACTTGGTTTCCAGCATCGACGTGTCAACAACTTCCAGGTGAGTTTACTTTATTTGAAACTATTTGCCATTTTGTATCTGAGTGACAAATGCCACAGTTAGTTTTTTCTTTCCATTTTGCTCAAATTATAACTCGATTAGATATCACGGTCCAAGTAAACAATCAAAATCGAATAATTTTAAAATCAATAAGTTACATTATCGCTTGATTCGGCATCGTTGTGCTTTTCGGAAGACAGCGTAATGTAACTTCGCTGTTTGTTTGTGTGGCAGCCTACCGAGCACCATGCAGACTGTGACCCTCGTGAGCGCATTCGTTCTGGTGGCCGTGGCCTTGCTGACGGAACCGCAAACTGGTAAGAGCATTAACCATATCAGGAGCAATGTCACAGAAAGGGTCACTTCCCGTGCCAGTGAATAAAAAAAAAGAATAAACATCAATATAATATAAGTAAGTATACAACGAAAACACGTACCGTAGGCACAACGGTGAAACTCGCAAACTTTTCTTTTACACTAGGATAAATGTAATTTCGCATCCGGTTCTGTATTCGTATTAGTATCCCATATCCGTTACGTATTCGAATCCCAGTTAGGTTGCACATTTTTTTTAGCTTCGTCTCCCTTCCATCCATCGCTTACTGGTCAAGCATCTATCCTGATACTACCATAAAAACCAAAAACAGCAACAACCCGGCTCTCCGGAGCAGAAAACGGAATAATGTGGATTAGTGGCAGACGGTTCTGCCCTCGAGGTTCGAGGAGACCGCGCGCCTTAGATGTCACTCGTCCTCTCTTCTTCAGAGATCCCATATTCCATCCGACGTAGCCGGGAGAATAGCTCAGTAGAATAGCTAGGTAGAGCAATCAGGAGGTCCCGAGTTCGTATCCAGGTTCGATTGCACATTTTCCCAGCTTCGTCTTCCCTCCATTTCTTGAAATGTCATTCTTTTGTCCAAATCATCATCTCGAGAAAAGATCGACGTATCAATTGCTACCTTTCGAAATTGCTCAAATCATTCCATATCATATCACTGCCCATGCAAAATTATACCGAACGGTGGAATTTGAAGCTAATGATTATGAAATCGCAATGTTTTATAGGTACTATTCTACCTTCGGTTATGTTTTATAATACAGTGTAGTTGTCACCAAACGCATTCCATTCTTCGAATCTCTATATTTCATTACCATTCCAGCAGAACTTGTTTCGTGCGATTTGCGTTTTATAACTTGATCATCTACATGTTGAAGAACATTTTGTCACGACAAATGTCACGAGCATGCGTACTACCTAGTGAGGTCCTGCGCCGTGGTAACGGCGGGGTTACTGTAGCCAAGGTCTACTGCCAAGTTAAAAACACCATTCTCGTCGAAACCCTACAGTAACCACAGTTATCTCGCGGTAACCCACCTGCATGGGCGCTCAATTACGGGCCATGTAAAAAAATAAAAAATAAAACTGAGAATAGCCTGAATTTGATAAAATCCACACGTTCGAGCTCAGTTAGAAGTTGACCCAGATTTTCCACTCCCTTAATATAGCAGCCACGCGAAAGCCCTCCGTCCCCAAAAATAGTTTCTCCGACAGTCAAGGAATAGGCAACTTTTTGTTGTTATATCACCTGTAACCTAGGTAACAGTTACCACCTGAGGAACATTAGGTCCCTTTATTATATTTATCTTGTGTCATGTCCTGGTAGATGAAGCGATAACTGTAACCACCTAAGGAACACCCGGTCCATTGATAATAATTGACCTTGTGCCATGGCTTGGTAGAAAAAGTTATAACAGGTTTTCTCCAGACCCCAGAAATTGCCGGCGAAATTACTAGCATATAATTTTTAGCGTAGCCATAGCTAGGTTTCGTAAAATATCTGGGAAACCTTAAATCAGTATAGTTCAAGTTCATTCGTATCCAAATAGTTTATCACTTACCTTAACCGTAAGCTTCCTGTCGCTGAGAAAATCGGCAATCCACTATTAAACCAAACCAAATGTTTGAAAATTGTCAAACATATCCAACAGCTGACCATGAGGGACCTCCAGGTGCGGGTCCAAGCGGGACCTGTTGCACAATCTTAAAAATAAAAATTTTCCTTTTTTTAATTGAAAGCTCATTAATTGTTTTAAGCTGATAAAGGGTAGCTTGGACCTGGAGTGGGTGGTGCAACGGTTGATTCACCAAGTATCTTTGTCCGTGCAGCGGACGCTGAGTGCTGCCTTGGGATAAAGAAAATCCCGCTAGTGTGCGGCGACTGCACCACCGGTACCCCGTACTGCGCGCATGGGAAGTGCAACATCTTCGGCTGCAACTGCGACGGGGGGTGTCGAAATGGCAGATGCAACGAACTGGGGAAGCGCAGCGTTGAAAGTGAGGTAAGACCATAATTTTTAAGCATTTTTGTTTTTTGTGGTGACTGCCCAAAATTTTGACAACAGCTGCAGACCCTATTTTTCTAGTCTTATATTTAATGATGGCTTAACATAGCTATTTATAGAGAATAAAGTAACCACCGGCTAATCATCACTTACTTATCAAAAAACGAAATTACTCCACTTATAACCTTATAGTCGATTGGATGAAAGCAAGATCTGTGACAATGCCGCTGTAGTTCGAAGTTTTGCTTTCTGAGTTAGTGGATGACACGAAAAAAGAACGTTGCAAGTTGCAAATGCATGAGAGTGGTTTCAGGGTTAGTAATGCAGCATTTGGATAAACCCAGCAGCATATTATCAATAACAGTTTGTCGTCATTTTTGACAACATTTTAAATTCGCCAAGTCTTGACTTCTTTTATTCTATTTGTGACAGATTGGCATCCCTGAATCCATTGTGACTGCTGGAGACGTGAACGGCGATGGTGTCCTGTCCTTCGAGGAGGCTGAGTCCTTGCTGCAACAGCGAATGGGTCCTAGCGAGGAACACCGCAGGAGCGTGCGAAGCCTGGACAAGAACAATGACGGCCATCTTTCTGCCCACGAGATCGACTTCTAAACTTCATTTCATACGAAAAGAAGTAAAGCGAAACTCAATTAATCCAGCAGGGGAGCCCTTTTATGCCAAAAAAATGTAAAGCGTATCTTTTTTTTCATTGTCTTCTTCTTAAAGTGGAAAAGCGCAGAGGCGCTCTGATATTTCGGACATTGCATGCCTAGAACTTACGTTTATTAATAATAAAAAAATGCGTACTTGGTTAATAAATAAATAAATAACAGAATCAGTTGTAGTTTCGGTATGTTATTGGCTGTTCGAGTGAATTTGTTACCCTGGTCCCTTTTCATCTGATTTGTTAAGATAGAAAACAAAAGTGCGAACGACGTTTTTTCTTGTGGCAACCTATAGCAGCAATAATTATCAGAATGTGGTCGGCAATGTAGTTGCCTGTTTATGAATGCGATGCGATGCGACGACCGTGACTAATTAATTATCGAACGAGTTTACCCAATTTCCGCTCATTTTGTTTATATATATATACACGATATTATTATGTTTTTTACACACTGTTGCGTTAAAGATGAGTTTACCTATTTGTAGCGGAGAATCAACTCACGTCATTCAAGTCATTGTAAACACTATATTAACCTCCACATAATAAATTATCTTGTAGCCACAGAAGCATTTGCATTTTTTGCCCAGTTTTATCAAGTTTATTTTTATTAAACTGAGTTTAATAAACTCCATTTCTCGACATATTGAGTTGAAACAGTTGGCAAAACCGGACAAAGTAAATATCTTAAAGCTCATAAAATATCTTAGCCTCGTTAGTACATTTTTGGAGAAAACAAAAGTTCAACCAATTTTGGGATTTACCTCGCAGCATATTGCTGTAACTGAAATGTACTCCATTTATTGTACTTTATTCAATGTACTTTCATTCATTGATTCATTATAGCAGGTATATATTAATACAAATGTAATTAATATATTTTTTTAGTAAGTGTTAATTTTTAACAAGCATTTCTAAATTTTATTTTCTAATCGTTTCATATGGGATGAGTGATTGATTTCTGTAATAAAATAAGTTTATTAGTAAGGGGTGATTGTATAGTTATTAATTTGCTATTAAGATAGATTCTAAAATTAATTGGTTATTAATTGTATTATTTTGGAATAGTTTCCTGCAACAAATACGTGTGACTGTGTTGATTGGTTAGATTGCCTAGGGCTTGCCGTCGACTGTACATCGTATATCGTTGGAATGTGACGTTCGATGTTTGCATCGGGCTAGTTAGGCACAACGGTGTCATCGACTTCATAGTCCACCATAATATTATTCTGCAGTTCGTAATGGTTTAGGGAAATCCATTAATCTGTGTTTCTTAGTGAGCGTACTAGTCCATTCGCTTCTATTTCGTCAGTTGCGTAATCATCTTGTATATCAAACTCAGTGTATGGCATGTCAGGTGTAACTACATATCTTTCAAAAAGGTGTCTATCCAAATCGTGTTGTCATGAAATACCCAATCCACCGCGAAACTTGAAATAGAAAGGATATTTTATTAAAAAATTTTCGTCAAATAGCGACAATGGTTGGGAGAGCCTGCCGGACGAACCGTGCAGTTCTCAGGTCCGTGGACCACTCTATACTGTCCCCAGCCCAGCTAACTTGGCCAACACATGGCACGCAGGGCTGCTGGGATAACGGTACATAGGGTTGGGGGATAGCAAGGCAGGATTGCAGATAGTACAGCCAGAGCTAAAAACTTTGAAAAGGGCAGCCAAAAGCTGTACCATTACATAGCCCCCTAGAATTAAATTTAAATGATGATTGAAAAGGAAATACATTTAAAATTAATTCTACTTAATTATAAACACGAATGAAATGGAGATACAAGGTATAACTATGAACATAAGAATGAATATTTTAAAGATTAATCTAAACATTAGGATGGCATGGTATGCAAGACGCGATTCGACCAAAACTTCACACATTTGGCTGTTGCCGTAAGTCCCTCAATGTCTAGCCTCCGCCTCGGAAGCCTCCCCGTCCACAATCCCCTCGCAACACACGCACTCGGTTGTAGCAGCACCAACAGTTCCCTCGGCCTCGATCGCAAACGGCCCAAATGTCGGCTAGACATCTAGCCGAATTTAGACGGCCTCCTCCGTTCTCGTCCTCGCCGCTTTCGTCGGCTCTCATCTTCAGGGAGAAATCGCCCCCTAGCGCTGACTCGGCTTTGTCCCGTTTCGGGGCCTCGGAGTCGCTCGCGTCGATAGTGTCTCTATGACGTCCTCCCTCGGTGGCGTCGGCAGCGCGACGTCGTCACTTGGTGGCGTCGGCAGCGCGACGTCCTCCCTTGGCGGCGTCGATGCAGGCACCGCGGCGTCGTTGTGCGCCGGGGCGTGCGCCAAGAGCATTCGAAACTTCTGCATCATCAGATAGCCGGACCATTGGTCGAAATCGAGAGCCTGGAGCGAGCGCTGTTTTGCGAAGTCTCAGCATCCTGCTTGATGAAGGCTTGCCTGAACTTTTCCACAGGGTCAGTCTTTCCTGACAATTGTATCTTATCAAAACGAGAAAAATTATCTCTCATTGACTCAAGAAATCTATCTTCACCTATAGGTTCATTCCGCGTATGGTTGGCTGACCAGGGCGAGTCGAAATAGGCAATTTGATAGGTCTCTCCTTCAATAACTGGCACAGTCCACACCTCTGTCTATCGCTGCCTCCTGGCTGGCCGTCAAGGGGTCGATCGGGCCTCCTCGAGTCGGTGCCATGGCGAAACACACTATGTGAACAAAGCACAACACGCGGCTTGGCGCCACTGCCAACGTCAGATAGTTTTCCAAACACACGCGGCACAAAACTCACCTCGTGGGGTTGTAATATAATTCGCGGCCCCACGTTGGGCGCCAGTGGAATGAAACACACAATCAACCACCAAACTTGATGTAGAAAGGATTATTGATTCAAAAATTCGAAAATGATAAGGAGACAATGGCTGGGAGAGCCTAACTGACGAACCGTGCAGTTCTCAGGTCCGTGGACCACTCTGCTGTCCCCAACTAGCTTGGCCAACACATGTCACACAGGGCTGCTGGGCTAACGGTACATAGGGGTGGGGGAAAGCAAGGCTGGAATGCAGAAAGTATAGCCAGAGCAAAAAAACATTGAAAAGGGCAGCCAAAAAGCAGTACCATTATGTGTATATTTAATTTGCAGTACAATTTTTATCTCTTTACATGAACTGTTTGCACTTGAGGCATATCATTTAATCTGTAATCACGAAATTTAAATAATGGGTTCGTTTTCCAGTAATTTTCCATGCTCCACTCCAGAAGTTTAAACCTAAACCACGTAGTGACCACAGTGTGAATATGTATTTCTTTGCAAGTCCAAGGGAGCGATCACGTAAAATTTTTTAATTAGATTTGGCTAGAAATCATTTGATTTCAAATCCCTGCCGAAGTTAAACCGTAGGCAGTGGTATTGAAAACGAATCGTTTTGAAATAACAAAGTTAAATGATAGGCCCCCGGGCTGGCTCTCTCGGTGTTAATTACGCGGGCTCTAGAAATACTACAAGTTCCGTGTATGGTTATTTCTGTAGGTTCGAACAAAATATTTATATTATCGTTGCTGGCGGCACTCGTGTAAATTCGCATTGTCTGTCGTCCAATAAGTAAACACTCGCTTCGTGGCTGAACCATCATGCTCTTCTAGTTCGTACAGGCGTTTCAAATACTATTTGGTCTTGTTCTTTTCATATATATATTCATTGGTTAAATGCTTGCAACGATGAGGTGTCCTCTGATTTGTTTATTTTCATGCATCTTGATTCTTGATTTTCGCAAATTGTTCCCGTGTTTTTGTATTTTTCTGTATTACTGCTCTATACTCGACTGTGATTGGTCGAGCACATAAATCGTCTCGGTGATCTTTATCGCGAGTGAGAGCCCATCTTCACCCGGGAGGGCGTGCTGGATAACAAGGCATTTGGAGCACGGGTATAAATACCAGGCGCCGACCTCTTCAGAGGCACTAGTCGCTTGGTTTCCAGCATCGACGTGACAACTACTTCCAGGTTGATTGACTATTTTTAAAACTTTTTGCAATCTTGAATATGAGTGACTTATTTAGCTCGAATTATCACTCGATTTCATATTCCTGCAGCCCATGTTAACAATTGAAAGCGAAAAACTTTGAAACAATCTGTTACGTGATCGTTCCAGTTGGTACAGTGGTGCATCAGTAAGTGCATCTCGGAAGACAGCGTCCTGTAACTCTGCGTTTGTTTGTGTGGCAGCCTACCGAGCACCATGCAGACTGTGACCCTCGTGAGCGCATTCGTTCTGGTGGCCGTGGCCTTGCTGACGGCACCGCAAACTGGTAAGACCATCAACCATATCAGTAGCATTGTCACATCAAGGGTGACTTCCCGTGCCAGTGAATGAAAAAAAAACATTAGAGAAAATATCAATATATAAGTAGGTACAACGAACACACGTTCCGTAGGCACATCGGAAAAACTCGCAAAACTTTTCTTTTACGCCTGTAGTAATGTCATTTCGTATTCGGTTCTGTATTCGTATTCGTATCCCATATCCGTAACATATTCGAATCCCGGTTCGTTTCCACATTTTTCCAGCTTTGACTCTCTTTCATCAATCGCTTACTGGTCAAGCATCTACCCTGATACTACTATCAAAACCAAAAACAGCAACAACCCAGCTCCCCGGAGTAGAAACTGGAATAATGTGGATTAGTGGCAGACGGTTCTGTCCGCGAGGCTCGTGGTGACCGCGCGCCCTAGATGTCAGCCCTCCTCTCTCCTTCGGAGATCCCATATTCCATCCGACATAGCCGGGAGAATAGCTCAGTTGGTAGAGCACCTGCCCTGCAAGCCAGGTGCAGGGTTCGAATCCCGGTTCCGTTGCACATTTTTTCAGGTTCGTCTTCCTTCTATTACATGAAATGTCACTCTTTTGTTAAAATCATCATCATGAGAAGAGATTGTGTATCAATTGCTTCCTTTCGAATTTGCTCGAAGCATTCTATAATATCACTGCTGATGCAAAAATGTATCGAACAGTGGAATTTGAAGCGAATGATTATGAAATCGCAATGCTATATATGACAATTCAACCCTTGGCAATCCAACTCTACACTTTGAATTGTGTGTTATAATATAGTGTAGTTGTCACCAAAAGCATTCCATTCCTTGCATACCTGTAGTGCATTCGCCATTTCAGCAGAACCTTGTTAGTGCGTTTTTGCGTAGGATAACTTTATCATCTACATATTGAAGTACATTTGGTAACGACAAATGTTACGAGCATGCGTACCTAGAGCGGTTCTGTGTCAGGGTAACGGCGTGGTTACAGTAGCTAAGGTCTACTGCCATGTTAAAAACACAGGCACTTCGTAACCCCACCGGAACCTCACGGTAACCCATCTGCATGGGCGCTCATTTAAGGGCCATGTTAAATACAAAAAAATCTGCCAAAAGCCTGTCATATGAGTTTGAAAAAATCCATACGTTCAAGCACAGATAGAAGGTTACCCAGATTTTCTACTCCCTTACTAAAGCAGCAACGCGAAAGCCCTCTGCCCCCATTCATAGTTTCGCCGGCAGACAAGGGATGGGGCCACGTTTTGTTGTTATTTCACCTGTAACCAAGGTAACAGTAACCACCTGAGGAAAATTTTGTCCACTGATTATATTGACCTTGTGTCATGTCCTGGTAGATGAAGCAATAACTGTAACCACCTGAGGATCATTCGGTCCATTGATTATATTTGTCCTCGTACCATGGCATGGCATTTAATGTTAAAACAGGTTGCCAACATACCCCAGCAATTGCCAGGCTAAATTACTATAGCATCAAATTTTTGGCGTAGCGATAGCTAGGTTTCGTAGAATATCTGGATAACCTTATATCTGTGGTTCATATAGTTCAACACTTACCTCACCCTTTTGCTTCCTGTTGCTGAGAAAATCAGCAATCCACTGTGTAAAAATTGTCAATCTCATCCAACAACTGACGATGCGGGACCTCCATTTTCGGGTCCAAGAGGGACCTGTTGCACAATCTAGAAATGAAAATCTATTTTTTATTTTTATTGAAAGCTTATTAATTGTTTTAAGCCAGTAAAGGGTAGCTTGGTCCAGGAGTGGATGGTGAAACATTTGAATCACCAAGTATCTTTGCCCCTGCAGCGGACGCTGAGTGCTGCCTTGCGATTCCTTCGGCTCCGTTAGTGTTTGCCCCGGGACAGTGCGGCGACTGCACGAATCCTACTCCGTACTGCGGGTATGGACCCTGCAACATCTTCGGCTGCAACTGTGACGGGGGATGCCGAAAAGGCAGTTGCTTTCAGAAGAGGAAGCGCAGCGTTGAGAGTGAGGTACGATCTTAATTTAAAAGAATTATGGTTTTGTGGTGTCTACCCAATATTTTGACGACAGCTGCGGACTCTATTTTTTAATCTTTTATTTAGTGTTGGCTTATCCTAGCCGATAGTAGAGAATAAAATAACCACCGGCCAATCTTCACTTACACATCGAGCAACAAAATCCCTCCACTTATATCATTGTTGTTGATTGTGTGATAGCAAGATATGTGACAATGCCGCTGTTGTTCCAAATGTTACTTTTTGAGTTTGAGGATGACATAAAAAAGCAACGTTGAAAGGTGCAAATGAATGGATATGGTTTAAGGGGTAGTAGTTACTGCAGCATTTGGATAAACTAGCAGCATATTATCAATTACAATAAATCATCGTTTTGTGAGAGTCAACAGTTTGATAAAAATAGTTATTAAACACAATTTAAATTCGCCTAATATTGAATAATTTTATACTCTATTTGTGACAGATTGGCATCCCTGAATCCATTGTGACTGCTGGAGACGTGAACGGTGACGGTGTCCTGTCCATCGAGGAGGCTGAGTCCTTGCTGCAACAGCGACATGGTGCTAGCGAGGCACACCTCAGTACCGTGCGAAGCCTGGACAAGAACAATGACGGCCAGCTTTCTGCCCACGAGATCGACTTCTAAACTTCATTTCATACGAAAGGAAGTAAAGCGAAGCTCAACGATTCCAGCAGCGGTGCCCTTTCATGCCAAAAATATATAATACAATATCTTTTTCTTCCTTGTCTTCTTCTCAAGGTATACAGTTGTCTATCCAATAGGCTGGTGTTGCCTATGGCGTAAAAATTTTGTTTGCCCTAGTGGCTATCTAATTCAATCTAGGAAATTTAAAAAGAAGCAAAGGCGCACTGATATTACGGACCTTGCAATGCATTGACTTTTCCACAATTAGTGAACTTAAGTATATTAATAAAAAAATGCGTTATAAATAAATATACAAACAGAATCAGTTGTAGTTTCGGTATGTTATTGGCAGTTCGAGTGAATTTCTTTTCCCTGATCCTCTTTTCATGTGATTGGTTAAAAAAAATGCGAACGACGTTTTATCTATTGGCAACCTAGTAGAAATAATTATCAGAATGTGGTCGGCAATGTAGTTGCCTGTTTATGAGAGCGATGAGACGACTGTGACTTAGAAATTATCGAATGAATTCACCCAATTATTATTAGCCAACATTACCCAATTATTACCCAACAATATTATTATGTTTAATTTACACACTTGCGTTGAAGATGAGCGTATACCTATTTGTAGCGGAGAATCAACAAAACGTTTTCAGTACATTAACCTCCACATAAAACATTCTTATGGAGCCACATAAGCATTCGCATTTTTTTCCCAGTTTTATCAAGTTTATTTTTAAATTCCTTGTTACGAAATATGAAGTTGAAACAGTCGGTTAAACCGGCAGCTTAAATATCTTAAAGCTCATAAATATATCAACCTTGTTCTACTAATTTGCAGAGTTACCTCGAAGAAAATTATTGGAACTGAAATGTACTACATTGATTTTTTTATTCATTGATTCATTTTTAGTATATATTTATAAACAAGCTAAACATATATTTTTATTAAATATTTATTTTTTCAATAATTTATTTATTTTATTTTCTAATCATATGAAATGAGACGAGGAATTGATTTCTGTAATAACATAAATTTATTAGTAAGGGGCGATATACGTTATGAATTTGCTATTAAGATAGCTTCTAAATTGAATAGGTTAGTGTTTATATTATTTTGGGATAGTTTCCTGCAACAAATGAGGTGACTGTGTTGGTCGTCTAGATTGCCTAGGGCCTGCCGTCGACTGTACATCGTGTATCGTTGGAATGTGACTTTCGATGTTTGCATCAGGCCAGTCTGGCACAACAGTGTCATCGACTACATAGTCCACCAAAATATTATTCTGCAGTACTTAATGGTTTAGGGATATCCATCAATCTGTGTTCCTCTGTGAGGGTACTGGTCCATTCGCTTCTATTTCTTCAAATGAGTAATCATCTGGTATGGAAAAATCAATGTAAGGCATGTCAGGTGTAACTATACATCATCTTTCAAAACATGGTTTCTATATCCAAATCGTGTGTATTAAATTCGCAATACAATTTTTATCTCTTTACATGAACTGTTTTAGCTTTAGGTGAATCATTCAATCTGTTTAATCACGAAGTTTAATTCATGGGTTCGTTGTCCAGTAATTTTCCATGCACCACACCAGAAGTTTGAATATAAAACATAGGGACAACGCGTTAATGTGTATTTCAATTGGTCTCAATGTTGTTTTTATGACCCTGAATTGCAAGTCCATGTCGTCTCTCTCGGTGTTATTTGCCGCGAGCACTATTTTATTACCATGTAACCTGTGGTTATTTCTGGAGGCTCGAACAAAATACTATCTTTTCGTTGCTTTCGGCGCTCGAGTAATTTGGTCTGTCTGTCGTCCAATAAGTAAATACTCGCCTCGTGGTTGTACTACTATTTCTCTTCTTGTTCGTACAGGCGTTTCAAATATTGTTTCGTTATGTTCATTTCATTTGCGTTCCTCTATAAGTTCTTGCAAAGATGAATGTGTCCTCTGATTTTTCAATTCTTATGCGTCTTGTTTCTTGATTTTCCGATTGTCATTCCGTGTTTCTGTTTCCATTTCATACGCTATGAAGGCGTGGGTAACATTTTGTTTTCTTCTCCGTGGTGGAAGCTCCGCATTTTTCCCTTTAATTGGAGCCATCTTACTTGTCACAAGTCTGCTAGTCTGTAACTTGCGTAAATGTGACCTGCAAATTTCCTTTCAATGCGACGATAATAAACAATTAACAAACACAACTTGTTATGAACCATGGTAAATAAGGATTAGTTTTCCACGTCTGGAAATCCGGTCGACGAATTGGAGACCCGAATTTCGTTTTGTTGACGCGACATACATGGTCATAATAATAACAGCTAGAAATTCAGTGTATTCCGATCGTATTAGTTATGGGAAAGAAAATGTGTCCATGCCCAGTACATTAAACATAATGTGGCACATTTACTTAGGGTACGAAAAAATTATGATTTCTGTGACTGAATTACACCCTCGCTTAAACATATTTAAAAATAAATTGGCATTCCTTTTGGCCCTGGAAATCGAATCCCAACCGCTGACGTTAAATGTCGAAGTACCACCGTATTGTGGGATGCCACCACTCATGAGTTGCCACATGGCCGCAAGAACGTCGTAAACAGCCGGTCGTAATGTTTCGATGTGGTTTTGATGGTGTCGAAAAGAAATATTTGAAATTGGGAAAATTTGAAATAAAGCGCTTTCAGATCAGTTTCCTTCCTTTTCCAAAAATTTCCCAACTTCGAATATTGCCCATTTTTCTAAAATTGAAGGGGAGGTGTATGGAGGATTTTCTTGAAAAACGCAAGTTGATAACAAAAGTAGAGACCCTGAAAATTTCATCGCATTTGAAGCAGGCCTATAGAGCGCACACAAACACACATACAAAAAAAATACACAAGTTTTTTTTTACCAGAGCAAACCACGGCCGATATCCCATTTAAAAACAAATGCCATTAAGCTGTCCACCAGTAAGTTACCGATTTTTGCAGGATCTCTATACTCGAATGTGATTGGTCGAGCACCGAAAATCGTCGCGTCACGATGATAATAATCGCGAGTGTGAACCCATCTTCACCCAGGGTGGCGTGCTGGATAACAAGGCCTATGCAACACGGGTATAAATACCAGGCGCGAACATTTCAGAGGCACTAGTCGTTTGGTTTTCAGCATCAACCTGACAACAACTACCAGGTGAGTAATCTATTTAAAATCATTCGCCATCTTTTGTCTAAGTGTGACACATGACCACTTCCAGTTTTTTCTTCCAATTTCACTCGAATTATCACTCGATTTCATATCACGGTCCATGAGTTAACAATCAAAAGCGAATTACTTTTTAAACACTAAGTAACATGACCGCTACAGCTGTTGGTATCGTGGTGCATCCCAGCAAACAGCGTCCTGTAACTCTGCTGTTTGTTTATGTGGCAGCCTACCGACCACCATGCAGACTGTGACCCTCGTGAGCGCCTTCGTTCTGGTGGCCGTGGCCTTGCTGACTGCTCCACAAACTGGTAAGAGCATCAGCATTACCCATATCAAGAGCACTGTCACAGCTATAGTCACTGCCAGCGCCAGTGAATGAAAAAAAAAACTTAAAAACAAATAACCAAATAAAAGTAGGTATAACGAAAACACGCACCGTAGTCACAACGAGAAAACTCGCAAAACTTTTCTATGCCACGTCTTGAAATTTCACTCTTTTGTTAAAATCATCATCTGGGGAGAGAACGTGTATCCTCCTTTATTAATCTTATGTAAATTACGAAAGCTCGTAATTGGCTATTCATTTTATTATTATGTACACAAATTAGCCTCCAAAAATTGTTGCTCACTCCGAGATTCGAACCCGGGTCCCCATCTTTCGCGGCAGGTGCTCTAACCAGCTGAGCTAAATGGCCATTAAATTACTTCTCCCAAAAGTAATGGCCATTTAGCCTCCCAAAATCCCGGAAGAAATCCCGGAATGGGCAACATTTTTGGGAGGCTGATTTGTGTACATAATAATAAAAAGAACGTGTATTAATTGCTTCCTTTCAAATTTCCGCGAATCATTCGATATCATACCAACCACTGCCCATGCAAAGCTATACCGAATAGTGGAATTTGAAGCGAATGGTTAAGAATTCGCAATATTAAATAGGCACGTACAATTAATCCTTACTCCTTAGGCTATCTCACTCTACATACTGACTTATGTCTTATAAATAATATAGTGTAGTTATCACCAAACGCATTTCTATTCCTGCAGATCCTTGTTAGTGCGTTTGTGCATTTTGTAACTTTGTCAACTACACGTTGAAGTACATTTTGTCACCACAAATGTCACGAGCATGCGTACCAACAGCGATCCTGTTCCGTGATAACGGCGAGGTTACAGTAGCCAAGGTCTACTGCATTTTAAAAACACAGTCACTTTGTAACCCCAACCAATCCTCACGGTTACCCATCTGCATGAGCGGCATTTAGGGGCCCTGTACAATACAAAAAATCTGCAAAGAGCCTGTCATATGAATTTGTTACAATCTCTACGTTCAAGTTCATTCAATTATCTAATAAGGTATCACTTACCTTTCTTTACCTGTAGCTTCCTGTCGCTGATAAAATCAGCAAACCATGCGGGACCTCTAAGTGCGGGTCCAAGCTAGACTTGGTGTACAATCTTAAAATGCAAATTTATTTATTTATTTATTTTTTGATAGATAACTAATTGTTTTTAACCCAAAAAGGGGTAGTTTGGACCAGGAGTTGGTGGTGAAACAGTTCAATAAAAAAGTATCTTTGTCTGTGCAGCGGACGCTGAGTGCTGCCATCCGGCTCCAGGCTCCGGCTCTAGGCCGGCAATTTGTGGCGATTGCACCACCGGTGCCCCGTACTGCTCGTATGGATCCTGCAACATCTTCGGCTGCAACTGCAGCGGGGGGTGTCGAAAAGGCAGTTGCTATCAGAAGAGGAAGCGCAGCGTTGATAGTGAGGTACGATCTTAATTTCAAAGCATGATGGTTTTGTGGTGTCTATCCAATATTTTGACAACAGCAGCAGACACTATTTTTCTAGTCGTCTATTTAATGGTGCAGGCTTAACCTAGCCGTTAATAGAGAATTAAGTAACTACCGGCTTATCATCACTTACAAATCGAACAATGAAATTCCACCACTTATATCCTTGTTGTTGATTGGATGTTGGCAAGTAATGTGACAGTTCCGCTGTTGTTCTAAATGTTACTTTTTGAGTTTGTGGATGACATTAAAAAGCAACGTTGAAAGGTGCATATGAATGGGTGTGGTTTCAAGTGCAGTAGTGTAGCATTTGGATAAACCCAGCAGCATATTATCAACGACAATAACCAATCATTTTGTGTGAGACAACAGTTTGCCTAAAATATTTATTTAAGTCAATTAAAATTCGCCTAATATTGACAATTTTATACTTGATTTGTGACAGATTGACATCCCTGAATCCATTGTGACTGCTGGAGACGTGAACGGTGACGGTGTCCTGTCCATCAAGGAGGCTGAGTCCTTGCTGCGACAGCGACATGGTGCTAGCGAGGCAAACCTCAGTACCGTCCGAAGCCTGGACAAGAACAATGACGGCCAGCTCTCTGCCGACGAGATCGACTTCTAATCTTCATTTCATAAGAAATGAAGTGACGCGGGGCTCACCGATTCCAGCAAGGGAACCCTTTCATGCCAACAAAATTTAATACAGTATCTTTTTCTTCTTTGTCTTCAATTAAACAATACGTTCTTGTTAAATAAATAAATATATAAACATATGAAGTTTCGGTATGTTATTGGCTGTTCGAGTGAATTTCTTGTCCCTTATACTTTTTTCATGTGATTGGTTAAAAAAAATGCGAACGACGTTTTATTTTGTGGCAACCTGGCAGCAATAATTATCAGAATGTGGTCGGCAATTTTGTTGCCTGTTTATGAATGCGACGAGACGATCGTGACTAATAAATTATCGAACGCGTTTACCCAATTTCCGCTAATTTTGATAATATACACGATATAACAATGGTTAATTTACACACTTTTGCGTTAAAGATGAGCGTACCAGTTTGTAGCGGAGAATCAACTTAATTTTGGAAGTACATAAAGCTCCACTTAATAAATTCTCATGTGGCCACAGGAGCATTTGCATATTTTTCCAAGTTGTATTAAGTATATTTTGATGAAACTCCTTTTTTCGAACTATGGAGTTGAAACAGTTGGTTCAACCGGGCAAAGTAAATATCTTAAACCCTATAAATATCTCAGCCTTGTTAGTACGTTTTTGAAAAAAACAAAACTTCAACCAATTTGCGGATTAACTTTGCAGCACATTATTGTAACTGAATTGTACTCCATTGATTTTTGCATCAATTGGTTCATTTTTAATGTAGATTATTTTTTATCAATATTATTTTTTCATTTATTTTCTAATCATTTCAAATGGGATGAGCGATTGATTTCTGTATCAAAATAAAATAGAAAGGGACGATTGTAGTTATTAATTTGCCAGCAAGATAGATCCTAAATTGAATTGGCTAGTAATTATATTATTTTCTTTTATTTTCCCGCAACAAATTAGTTGACTGTGTTGATCGGCTCGTTTGCCTAGGGCCTGGCGACAGTTGTTCATCGTGTGACGTTGGAATGTGACTTTTGATGTTTGCATTGGGCTAGTCTGGCACAACAGTGTCATCGACTACATAGTCCATCATAATATTATTCTGCAGTACGTAATGGTTTAGGGAAATCCATCAATCTGTGTTTCTCTAAAAGAGAATACTGGGCCATTCGCTTTTATTTCGTCAGATGCGTAATCATCTGGCTTGACAAAATCAGTGTTTGGCATGTCAGGTGTTACTACATTATCTTTCAAAACACGGTTTCTATCCAAATCGTGTATGTTACATTTTTAAAACATAATTTATAACATTACAAGAACTGTTTGAACTTTAGGTGTATCATTAAATCTGTAATCGCGAAATTTGATTCATGGGTTTGTTGATCAAAAATATTTCATGCTCCACTCCAAAAATTTGAATAAAAAACACAGTGACCCTAGTGTGAATGTGTATTTCAATTGGTCTCAATGTTGTTTCATAATCCTGATTTGCAAGTTCAAGGGAGTTATCATGTAACTTTTTTTCATTAGATTTGGCTGGAAATCGTTCGATTTCAAATTACTGCGCAAATTAAACAGTACGAAGTGATTTAGAAAACGAATCGTTTTGAAATAACAAACTTACATAATAGCCCCACACGTTGGCTCTCTCGTTGTAAATGCCGCGGGCACTTCATACCAAAAATATCGTGTATATGGGCATTTCTGTAGGCTCGAACAAAATATTTATATTATCGTTGCTTGCTGCACTGGCCTAAATCGGTCTGTCTGTCGTCCAATTAAACACTCGCTTCGTGGCTGAACCACCCTTCTAGTTCGTACAGGCGTTTCAAATATTATTTCGTCTTGATTTAATTTACCCTCATTGATGAATTCTAGCAACGATGATATGTCCTCTGATTTGTCAATTTTCATGCATCTTGATAGTTGATTTTCGGCTTTTGATCCCGTGTATATATTACTCTATATTACTGCTCTATACTCGACTGTGATTGGTCGAGCACAGAAAATCGGCTTGGTGATCATAATCGCGAGTGTGAACCCATTTCCACCTGGGAGTATGTGCTGGATAACAACTTATCAGATACAATTTTCGATACAATTTTTTCCATAAAAGGGCCCAATTTTGCGCATACGACAAAACATATTAGGAATAGCAGAGTCCCAAAATTTGAAGGCAAAATGCCGAAAAATGTCGAGACGCATAAAATAAAGGAATCGTGCGGAACCAGACACAATACAGTAGAATTAATTTATGGCCAGCGTTCCCACAACGTTCTAGCATTTTGAATGGCTATGAGCCAATGTATCAGACTTTAAGAAAGAAAGGCTGTGAGATGGTAAACTAAAATTTATTCTAGTGTACTGACACACTTATATGGTAGTAGTGTACTTGTAGGATACAAGAAGAAGATGGTAGTTTATTTTGCCTCTTCCAGTCTACCATTTGCTCAATAATAAGGTTAGCAAGGCCTTTGGAGCACGGGTATAAATACCATGCGCCGACCTCTTAAGAGGCACAAGTCGTTTGGTTTTCAGCATCTACCTGTCAACAACTTCCAGGTGAGTCATCTATTTAAAACCATAGGCAATCTTTGATCTGAGTGACACCAGGGTTGCGATAATATCATTTTTTGTTTTTCTTAGGGCCGGTGTTACAATACTTTTCAACTCTGGGCTAAGCGTCGAACCCTCAAAAGCAAATAAATTCCACGGCATCATATTGGCGGTTGCCATAAAAAATAACTTAACTACTACTTTACCTCTGGGCTTAGGCACTTGAAAAACCGACCCTTACTAATTCGCTCGAATAATCACTCGATTTCTAATCACGGTTCATGTAAATAATTAACAGCGAATAATTTTGGTATCACAAAGTTACATGACCGCTACAGCTGTTGATACCGTTGTGCTTTTCGAAAGAGAGCGTCCTGTAACTCTGATGTTTGTTTGTGTGGCAGCCTACCGAGCACCATGCAGACTGTGACCCTCGTGAGCGCCTTCGTTCTGGTGGCCGTGGCCTTGCTGACGGCACCGCAAACTGGTAAGACCGTCACAGGGTCACTGCCCGTGCCAGTGAATGAAAAAAATCATAACAAATAACAATATATAAGTAGGTATACAACGAAAACACTTACCTTATAGAAACAACGGAAAACTCTCAAAACTTGTCTATGTCATTTCTTAAAAGGCAGTCTTTTATTAAAATCATCATCTGAGGAGAGTTCGTGTATTATTTGCTTCCTTTTGAATTTCCTAGTAACAAGAACTGTACATGAACTGTAACAAGTTACTGTACATGCAAAACTGTACCGAACAGTGGAATTTGGAGCGAATGATTATGAAATCGCAATGTTATATACGTACAATTCAACCTTACTCCTTGGGCTATCCCACACTGCATTCTGACTGTTGTCACCAAACGCATTCCATTCTTCGCATCTATTGCATTCCCATTCTAGCAGGACCTTGTTAGTACGTTTTTGCCAAAACAAAATCGATGTTTTTTCGAGTTAATATCATAACTTTATCATCTAAAGACTTTATGTATAAGTTAATTTTATCGCGACAAAATGTTACGAGAATGCGTAAATAGAGCGGCCATGTGGCGTGATTACGGCGGGGTTACAGTAGCCAAAGTCTATTGCCATGTTGAAAACGCAGGAAAATAGTAACCCCATGCTTAACCTCACGGTAACCCATCTGCATGGGTGCTCATTGAATGGGTAGAATACAAAAAATCTGCGAAGAGTCTGGCATATGAATTTAGTGAAATCCATATACTTCGAACAGTTAACATAAATCAGGAAAGGATGTGACCCCAGTGCACTTCTCAATGACACTCCTTATGAATCATTCACTTATCCAGATAGTTCATCACTTCTTCTTCTTCTTATTTCGGTTTTAATGGCCTTGAGCTGTTGCTCATTTCAGCCAGCACTCAACCAGCAACCAAACCTTTTTATCTCTGTCGCTGGCAAAACAAGCAATCCACTATTATTTAGCCCTATAAAAATTGTGTACGTTGTCAATCTAATCTAACAGCTGACCATGCGGGACCTCGATGTGCGGGTCCAAGCGGGACCTGTTGCACCATCTTTAAATGCAACCTTTTTGCCTTGTTTTTATTGAAAGCTGATTAATTTTTTTAACCCAAAAGGGGGAATTTTGGACCAAGAGTTAGTTGTGAAACAGTTTATTCACGTAGTATCTTTGCCAGTGCAGCGGACGCTGTGTGCTGCCGTACGGGGCTTTTCTACAACCCTAGTTGCGGCGACTGCTCCCAAGGCCCGCACTGCGGGTACGGACTCTGCAACATCTTCGGCTGCAACTGCGACGGAGGGTGCCGAAAAGGCAGTTGCAATCGGGAGAAGCGGAGCACTGAGAGTGAGGTAGCCCGGACTTTTGACATACCGGACCCATTTGCCGGAAATCAAAAATGTAAATACTATGATAATAATATAAACTTGCGTTCTGTTTGCGATCTTGTGATTTAAAAAAACTGCGAAAAGCTATCTTGGAAACAAAAAATTAGTAATTTTGAGACTTTTTCGGCGCTTTGGAGAGGGCGAAAATGTCTTCTCAATAAATGCCAACCATATTATTTATCGGTAAAGGTTCCATACTATGCCTAGCCTCGACGTCGACGCCGCCGAGAATACTAGATTCTATTAGTTTGTGATGTGTAGTTTGTGTTGATGTTTCAGTGTTTGGAGCTTATACTCCATTTCACGTTAAGAAGGGGAGTGAATGTTCATCTTTCCCGAGGACCAACTGATGCTATAAATTAGTTAATTAGTCCCAAAACTTCCAATAGAACAGGGGCGTCAGCTGCGAGTTGGAAGGGTGGGCGCCCGCCCACCCAGAAATTATCAGAGGGGCGCCAAAAGGCGCCGAAAGGCGCCGGGGGCGCCTCGTTGCCGCGAGCGCAATTTTTTCGTGATTACGTTAAAAATAAAAGTAAGAAATGAAGATGTTACAACACGCCGCAGTTTAATAATGAAAAATATGCATTCGCTGGGCCACACACTGACAAGTAATTCTTGTAAATTATGTACAAATACTGCGCTGTAAATTGGCTGGTTACACATGCTCTTTTCCAGTGGTGGAATACTTGATACCATTGTTAAAACGAGTTGTAATTTTGAGATGTTCCTATACTTTATCTGCTGTGTGAACGAGGACCGAAGTTATATAAAAATATATTCAATTTATTTGAATTCGTGTTACTGTAGTACAAATAATTGTGATTCTAAATCTAATAATTGTTATTGCATAAGTGTCCAAAATTCAACATCGGCTCATACAGAGTATCAACATGAGATGCAGTTCATGTGGTCGTAGTATTGCGCAAGGCTGCCAAGCAAACAATAATATATTGCTCAAGGCAGCTCGATATAGACAGGTAATTGCTGGTCAGATACTGGTCAAGTAACGACCAATTAATTCGATATTGCCGGATGTTTTTCTTGTGTTGATTTCCGCAGTACGGGGAATGGATATTTCGAAAGGTCCGGCGTGGGGTTTCGAAACAAGTTTTAGTGGAGTTGGAGTTTTATAAACAAGGGGACATCCAAATGTTTGGGTAAAAATTAATTAATATTTAACACTTCAAATGGAATTAAATAAAACTTTTCGTACTAAATTTATGTGGGTTTCTTCTGAATAAAAACTAACTCAAAACCAGATGCTTGGTTGTGTCTTAAACTGCTAATCAGCAATGATGAGCCAAGTTGTGGAGACCTGAAAAAAATTGTCTACCTACGACACAGTTTCAACACAATCATAATTGAACAAATATCACTTATAAACCAAGTAAAACGCCACGGCCAGATCTTTGACGATCTTATATGATAATCAATGATCGAAATTATGTCCCAGCAAGTTTTCCTCTTGATACTTATTTCAAATCATCTTTTTCCACGACGACTTTTTATATACAATTGTAAAAATACTGTATCTTTGAGGATAGGCCACATTGGCAGACAAAAGTCTGCCACAAAAGTTTTGTGTTGTCAAAATAACAAAGCTCTAGTTAATCATTGTATTGACAAATTAAATTTTGTTTCCAATATATTATGATAATCTTACATATTACCTACCATGGCTTCGCGAACGCAATTTGTGTTGCGTTGAAGATGAGCGTAGCGGTTTGTAGCTGGTAAACGAGTGAAGGCAGAACGTCGAGAACAGAGGGCCAATGCGTGAAATCACTATTTCGTTATAAAGGGCCATGGAAATGATATTTCAAAAATATTTTGACTAAGTTTTGCTTAAAAATCAATAAAGTAGACTTTAAACATTTTTTAAATGTGTTAATATAACTGCAAGAAAACGGAGAGTCTTAGAAGCCTGAAATTTCAGAAATGCTTGGTTTCATTACGCTCGATAACATTGTAAAGTTTCGTAAAAAAATGTTGACAACTTTTGGCTGGACGGCTTAAACAAATTTTTCGGAAATTATAAACTTTTTTTAAAACTTTGAATAGTTTTTTTAAAACTATCCGGTCGGTTTTGCTGCAAAGAGCACAGATAAGTTAGAACATAGCCAAGGTCCCCTGCAAATTTGATCAACATCTGTTCAGCTGTTTGGCCAGCAGACCGCAAACAAACAAACATACACAAACAAACAAACACACCTAAGTGCTTTTTTTGTGGCTAGTGAAATTGAAGATTTCGCTCCGCTTTCGTCGCTCGCTACGCTCATCAATAATATACCTAAATATGATATACAACATCAATTTTAAATAAAATATGGAATATAGTAATGTTTTTTTGCTCCCATGTAAACGAAATGCAGCTTCAGAACAATCAAACACATCCAATTAATTGTATTTTCATTGCAACGTTCGAGTGCTTATAAATTAAATTGCACTTTAACCCATAGTTACCATCGTCATATTTATAAGAGAGTCAAAAAATGCCTATTTTCTACTCTAAAAATGTGAAAAAACAAGTAGCTCAATTTTTACCCTTTCTTGAAAAAATTGACTATCAAACAAAAATTTCCCCTAAGTTTGATTTCTAGCTTGGCTCTTTGTGATACTAAAAAAATATACATTAACACGCCAAGAAAAAAATAATTTGGAACTTACTGGGTTATGAGTAAAATGGTACTAGAAGTAAGTAAATGGGTCATTTCTCGCTCGCGCTTGTTCCGACGAATGGAAAAAACGCACCTCGTTGTGATAATGCAAGTAACCCGGAAGTGCATGGTGGTTAACTGCAGGCCAATGCAACACGTCTATAAATACCAGGTGCGACCTCTTCAGAGGCACTAGTCGCTTGGATTTCACCATCAACCCTTCAACAACTTCCAGGCGAGTCATCTAGTTAAAACCATTTGCCATCTTGGATCTGAGTGACACCAGGGCTGCGTTCAGGTCACTTTAAGTTTTTTTCCATTCTTTTTCGTTCGAATAATCACTCGATTTCACATCAAGGTCCATTTTAATTTTTAAAACATTGAAAGCGAATAATTTTGAAATCACTAAGTTACACGACCGCACACACTGTACAGTGTTTAGTCTCACTAATACGTGATGGAAATGTTCTTAGTGCCACTGAGGTAGAGAATATCTTTAAAACATATATGTTTTAAAGTGTTGGTGAACGAAACTTCACCACCTGTATGATAACATACCTTATTTTGATATAATCTATTTTTACAAAATCACAGCTAGTAACATGTCCCATTCAGCTGGTCCCGTCCCATTATTGGTAATTGTTCAACGCCCCTATATTGTAATAATATATTTTTTCATTCTAGCTTAACCTTGTTACCCCACCTAGTTTTCCCCAAATTCTAAAATGAGCCGCAGTCAGATATTTGGGTTTGGTTTGTTGGCCAATCATACAACACACGATAGTTTTGTATATTTTCTTAGCCGACGTCTAAAAAAGATGTAGCTTGGACCAGAAGTTGTTGAAACAATAATACCACTCTGCATCATTGACTTCGGCTTGAGACACATCACTTGTGAGCCACATATTATGTAGATCTATAAACTGTACACATTTTTTACAAGTTTGGTCGAAAAATTATATTCAGGGTGGCCAAAATCGCACAATTAGCACGGTTTTTTTCTCGAAACAGACCAAAAGATGCCGAGTTCTCACAGCCACACCGTTAAAGTTGTCATTTCAATATTTTAGTGAGTTGTAGACAAAAAATGTAAATAAGGGCGACGACCGTAGCCCTTTTCCATTATTTTTCTTCGCAATTTCGTATACAATGGCTCTAAAAAGGGTAAAAAATGAAGAGTTTCGGGGTATGTTCTAGTATTCCAGGGGCATCCAAAGCTCCAAATGCTCCAAAGCTCAAAAACTTGTTAGTGCGTTTTTTCCTGAACTAAGTTTATAAAAATTTTTCTCTGAATACTTTGTAATGTAAGATAAACTGGACCGGGATATGAACAGTACTGGACCGGTTCGGTCCGGTCAAACATTTTTCCGGCTTCGCTTCCCTTACATCCTTTGCTTGCTGGTTAAGGTTGTTAAGAGTGGGTTAATACATTTTTTTTACAGTAGGTTATATCTGAGAATAGGAATACCAAAATATCAACTTTCCCTATAGAATTTCCCTATACAATTAGAATACTATTAAATCCATAGCAATGGGATTTTGTGTCATTGTATTGAAGTTAATTGTGCAGGGAATGCGACATGTGCATTGATTGCCAATTGGTTTTAATAAGGATAAAAAAATAAAAAAATCGATTTATTGCTATTTTTTAAACTTTTGTTGACAGTTCTAAGGTGCGAAGATATCAAAATTAGCAAATATTTTTACACAGTTAGCAAGAAAAAAAAGTTCACTTCACGTCTCCTGAAAGACTGACAGAAAAAAACAAAAACTTGAATATTCAATATGGCTGCCACTCCAGAGACCGATAATCTGACTACTTTTTGCTCTTCCTGTTCAGCTTGTTCTTCCAGTTCCAATTCGTTCTGGTTTATATCATATTGTTCAGCACTTCAACTCCTTGGGAAGGAAATTGCATTGCCCTGCTTGTGAATCGCCTTCGACACGCCAGTTATTTCACCATTTAGGGCTCGGCAATGTTGTTCTTAGAATAGACCGAATGGTGATTTGGAGCGTACTACCTACTGAGTCAAAGAGGCAATTATGTCCTGCTATGACATTGCCACGACAACCAAATGTAAGCTCCACATAATTTATTTGTAATTTCAACAACAAAATCGAATTATTTATGTGAATCAAACGACGAACCCAGTTTCGGAAAAAAGTGTTAACGCGATTAGATAGTTTGAAAACCTGCGTTCTATTGCCTGACTGAATGCACCTGTGTTGGGCATGCAGCCAACGCCAACTATTACCTTGTTCTGCGACGACTGTTCTCCCCCCACCCCGTACTGCGGCTACCGAACCTGCAACATCTTCGGCTGCAACTGTGATCAGGGATGCCGACATGGATAATGCGACAAGAAGCGCGTTGAAGATCAGGCAGGACGTAGCCAAATTGTTAGTGTTGAGGGACTCCTGCTGATGTCTTTGCTTGCTAGAACTGCAACCTGGTTGGGCAGGAACTGACCCAGAAAATTCTGGGTACAAGTATAACTAACGAGTTAAGTTATATGACATTATATTGTCTTCTATCGTTTTTTGACCTTATCTGAAGACTATGTAAACATAAGTATAGGCTAATATATTTTTGATAAAATGCATTAAAAATATGGGTCACTCCTCCGAGTCGATCGTGAATGCTGGTGACAGGAACGGCGACGGTACGTCCTCTACACTGAGGTGGCTGAGACCCTGCTGGAACAAGGACCAAACGCAGCACAAAGCAAGGACTTACGAAGCCTGGATAAGAATATGGGCGGCGTGCTCTCTGTGGACGAGAAAAACAACCAGACGCTTTGACATACAAAATTATTTGCAGCATTTAGTATATTATAGAATGCTTTAATTCTTTAAAAAAATGTGCTTACTTTGAGGTTCATCGGTTTTTAAAAAGACGTAGTTACCTACTTTCAATAAATAGTTTTGGGCAGTTACTATATAACTTTGGGACCGGATCATCCAAGTTTCAACCATGCCTCATTTCTAAAATTCGTAGATGAACATTGTTATATAAGCATTTTTATTTAGATTTATTTCATATACTTATTGATGTATTTCATGTACTTAAAGGTAAAATGTCGAGTTAGTACTTTGTAAACAACTCGAAGATTGCCTTGGGATTCAAAATACTTGATATTGCTGAATGCCTAATATGCATTTACACATTACTGTAATTAGTGCCGAATGTCCAGGTAGATAAACAACTGTACCATGCACCGCATGCACATTTTTTTTCATTATTATCATTTTTAAATACTTTTTGGTAACTTGAACCATGTGAGAACCAGTTTGTTATCTTTTCAGTTGAATGCATTTAATGTGCATAATTCACATATACATGTTGTGATAAAGTTCCAAAAAAAGTCCCAATAAAGTTACGGTGTGGATGCATAGCTGCGTCGAGGTATAAATACGAACACCGACCACAACAGCTGCTACGCGACTAACAGTTTGGTCTTCAGCAGCTGTCAACTCACAGGTGAGTCTCTCCCAAGGCCAATAGTTTGAACAAAATAATAAATCTACAGCCCATTTGTGTAATTGTGTGATTAGATTAAACTCTTTGTCTATATCACTGCCGATGTAAAAGCGGTGCAGTAAAAAACTGGTGATTTCTCTGGTGAGCACAGCCTCCACCACCCCCACCTAGGGCTCAGGTCCACAAAGACAGGTTTTTTAAAACCAATTGGTAATTTTGGGATTAACAGTAGACTGGATTTGACAGGCTGCACACCAAATCCTTCTGTGAATCTGCAGGAGAGCGATTTGGTTAAGATTTCGCCTGACATATTATATCACTCGGTAACTTTATCACTGCATAAGCTACAGTCTATCGATGTGTGTGAAGTGATGTAGAAAACGAGTCTTATCGAAATCACAAAGTTGAACAATCAAATCCAATGGCCCAACAGTGAAATGAAATCATAAAGAGTGAAATACGCTTAGCGACAACTTAATTAGATAATCGCTACCCAGAGTTTCTTCTTGGTATGATGTTCAGCAGACAGCGTCGTGTAACTCTGCTGTTTCAGAGGCAGCCTACCGAGCACCATGCAGACTGTGACCCCCTTGAGCGCCTTAGTACTGGTGGCCGAAGGCTTGATGACTGCTCCATAAGCCGATAAGAAATTTTAATATCATATTCTCAAGTGTATCAAACAAGCCCTCAACAGAAAATATGTAATTTCTATGAAGTGGGAAGTAAACGGTTGTCGTATTGGTCGATTTTCGCATGAATTTCACATTCAAACGGAACGTCTCCAAACGGCTACAAATTATGTACACAAATTAAAAAAAAAAAGTGTTTTTAAAGAGCTGCTGAATGGCGGACACAATTTTTTTTCGTAGTTTTTTTGAAACTTGCAGCGGGGGGAATTTTCAAAAAGTGCAATTTTAGACACTTTAAGAAAATTCCTCCGCTGCAAGTTTCATCAATAGTTTTAATAGTATCCGCCATTTAGCAGCTCTTTAACAACATTTTTTTTTCGAAATTTTTGTAAATAATTTGTAGCCAGGAGACGTTCCGTTAGAATATGAAATTTATGCGAAAATCGGCCAAAACGACAACCGTTTACTTCTCTCTTAACTTTGGCCAATGGCTATTATTAATTTTCATGTAGTCTTCATGTGATGCTATATCGAAATGGGTGAGTGAACCCGGTGCCGCATAGCCTTGACTGCCATTGAATGCTAGACTTAAGACAAAACTCACCTAGCCTTGAAGGCAGCCGAGAGTGAACCCGGTGCTGCCTGACCTTTTATATCCAACAGGTGCTTGCTAGTGCTGGCCGAAACAATGGGCAGTTGTTTCTTCGGGTTATGACGTTCGGACAAGGGCCGGTGCGTGGCTTTGGATTTGGAGCGGTGGTCGATGGCCAAAAAATCTCATATTTCGAAGTTGACCCATACACTCGGTACAACAAAACGAAATTAAAAGAATATTGTTTAATTGTTTAATTGTTTATTTTTTACATTCCATGTACATTTTCATTGTATTTGCCTATTGTAATTAGTTAACATAGAAAAATATGGTAAAATAATGATACAGTTAATCCTAGTTACAGGCTTTGGAAATAGTCATTCATTACACTCTGTCCATCTGTCCAAAAGATAAAATTTCCCTATTTACAGTGTAAACACTTACAATCATTAGTTATAAATTCGTCAATTGAGTAAAAACTATGCGATAGTAAAAAGCCTTTAAGTTGTCTTTTAAAATAATTTCTGTTCATTACTGTGCCCTTTAATTTTCTAGGTAGCCTGTTAAATAAAATTGATCCTAGATATAACACATTTTGTCTGCCCACTGCCAGTAGATTCTTCCTTGGCCTATAATTCTGCTTATTCCGTGTGTTTTTGCAGTGTGTCTCCTGATTAGTTGGGAACAGCCGCGGATTGTCGATTACATATAAAATTGCTTCCATAATAAAATTCGCCGGCAGAGTCAATATACTGAGCTCTTGAAATGCTTTTCTACAAGAACCTCTCTTGTGGATATTACCTAGGATCCGGATTGCCTTTTTTTGTTTTATGAATATTTTTTTTGCTATTGGTGCCGCCCCCCATGCTAGTACACCATATTTCAATAATGAATGAAAGTTGGCGTAGTAGACAGATTTTAATACAGGCCCACTTATTTTTTTCGCCAATGTTTTCAGCATGAAGCACGCTGTATTCAATTTCCCCGTTAATTTTTTGACGTGTGCTTTCCATTTGATGTTACAATCCATCTCTATTCCCAAGAATGGGCTGGTGTTCACTATCTTGGCATTTGTTTCATTTTTTTGTATTTCATCCATATTCTTCCCTTTATTGTTAAATATCAGAATATTTGTTTTATCACAGTTAAGCTTCAACTTATTAGCCAGAAACCATTCGTTTATATCGGCTAGAGCATCGTTTATTTTGACCGCCAGAGCGGTTTTGCTATCAGCTGTAATTAAAAGGCTCGTATCGTCTGCAAATAAAATCACACTCCTGTTATTATTAGTTAAATGGGCTGGCAAGTCATTAATATAAATACTAAACAGTATCGGAGCTAATGGGGCTCCTTGCGGGACCCCGGCAGTTATTGTCTCCCAATCTGAATAAATATCTTGGCCGTCATCAGCGTTAATCACTACTCGTTGTTTCCTGTCCGTCAGGTACGATTTTATCCAGCCCAATGCCACCCCTTGGATTCCATACAAGTTTAACTTTTCTAACAATATCTCATGATCTATCGTGTCAAAAGCTTTTGACAGGTCACACAATATTGCCCCAATAGATATTTTGCTTTCGAGAGCTGTGGTGATTTGATTCATCATGCTTTGAATTGCAGTATCTGTCGAACGTCCTTTTCTAAAACCATGTTGCTCCTGGCATAAGATGTTGTTATTCTCGAGATATAGATTTAATCTATTTAGGTAAACTTTTTCTATGACCTTTGAGAAACATGTTAGCAACGATATCGGCCGATAGTTACCCATGTCTGTGTCAACACCTTTTTTAAAGAGAGGTTTGATTATTGACATTTTTGCCCAGGAAGGAAATACCCCTAATTTAAAGGAGGCATTACATATTTCTACCAATGGGGGGGCTATTTCTTGACACACGCTCTTTATTACCCTAATAGGAATTTCGTCCCACCCTGCTGACTTTTTGGGCTTCATCTTAGAGATTATCTCCATAATTTCTCTACTGGTTGTTGGCTCGAGTGACATTGTTGTCTTATTTGCTGTCGGTTTAATCATCCCAAGGCTTGCTTGTAGTGTGTCGGCATTCATGTCGGTAGCCGTGCTTGCTACTGATGCGAAGAATCTGTTGAAGCTATTCGCGACTTGTTTCTCTTGTGTAATTTCTCTGGACCCGATCTTGATGGTGATTTTCTTCGTTCTTCGATTGCTAGTTCTTCGGTTCTTCCCCTTTAATGTATTGATGAGTATCCACGACGCCTTGTTTTTGTTTATTGATTTTTTTATCTTTTTGTCGTTGAAGTCTTTCTGCGCCTTACTGACCATTTTTTTAACGGTTTTTTTCATTTTTTTGAGTTCTGGTAGATATTTTTGACCGCCTGCTCTATTGCTTATTCTAAGTAATATCCATTTCTTTTCGCATGCTGCTAATATTTCTTCTGTAAGCCATGCCTTCTCATTCTTCTGATGGTTTGGACGAATAGATCTTTTAGGGAAGTGCCTGTTATATATTTCTAGAAATATCATCATGAAACGTTCGAATTTTTTATCTACTGTGACTCCCGCGACCATCGTATCCCAGTTTGTTGTTACTAATTCTTCTGCAAAGACCCCTAGTTTCTTGTTAGTTATCACCCTAGTAAATATCCTCTGTTTGCATACTTCTTCGTGGTTTATTGGGATTTCCACATATTGCGCGAAGTGGTCGGAAATCCCGGTTTCGACTGATGTTGGTTTTGTTGTCAGCTCGAAATTTGTGATGATATTATCTATCGATGTTTGGGTCGTTTTAGTTACTCTTGTCGGGAAATGAATATTTGCGTGCATGTTGGTTTCAGCGAGTGCTTCTTCTAATTTATCTCTATTTCTCCCTGTATGACCTTCGAGAAGGTCCACATTCACATCTCCTGAGATAAGAATCCTTTTCTTTTCGCCTTGAAGCTTGTTGATCAGCTGTTTTAGCTTATCAATGAAGGTGTTAATATGTTTATCAACCGGAGGGCGGTAAACCGCTAGTATGACGATCGGGGTTGGGCCTTTTATTTCGATACCACATACCTCGAAAACTTGTTCCTTTCCTGCTCGGTTGATGTCTGGCCTGGCCTCGTAAGTCCAGTTCCTCTCTACCTGGACGTAGATCGCCGCACCGCCGCCACATTTTTTCCTTCGTGTGAAACTCGCTGCTAGTTCGTAATCGTTTATAATTAGTGCCTCCTCTTGACCCAATTTCAGCCAGTGTTCGGTAATGCACAGAACGTCGACTTTTCTTTGCATCATGTCGAGACATATTTCTAATTCTTCTACTTTATTGTGCATGCTGCATATGTTTTGGTGCATCAATATGATCTCTGAATTAAATGTAGGTTTTTGTATCTTTGGCTTACCCCAGGCTTCTCCACTGTAGGGATTCTTCGGGTTAAACTTCTTTTGTTCTTTAGTCTTCTGTTTAGTATTTCCAGTTCTCTGTTCAGCAGTCTTTTTTTTTCCACTCTTTTCGTTTTCAGCCTCATCGTTTTTGGAATTATTTCCTAGTTGGGATGCTGGTTGCTATGCGCTTGATTCATCTTCGTTTCCCGAAAGTGTTTCTTCTATTTTTTCGATTATGAGTTGGCCCAGAAAATTGCTGCCAACTTTTGCTGCTATCTTCGACAACATCAACACTTACCAGAAAAGTGACGTTGTGGTCCCGGAATGCGTGTAGGTCAAATATTTACGACGCATTTTGTGACTCACTGTGTAGGTCCCACTTTGCTTTATAAAAATCGTTGTAACTTTCTCAAATTTTGAGTTAGAAAGTTCTAGCAAAATGCATTGTGATCACAATACTTGCGCGCATCTTTATGTTGCATTTTGACTCAACAATAGGTGTCTGCGAAATCAACAATAGCGGTAGAAAAATAAATTTTTAGAAATGCACCAAAATGTTTACTAATTTTTTACGGCGAAACTATAAACATTTTCCTAAGACACTGGGATAGATTTAATTTGCGTATCACTATATTTTTTCATAACTCTAGGACATATACTTTGTGAGTTGCGATGGTAAACATGTTGAAAAGTGTAATGTTAAACGTCAACGACACTGTGTGCAGTGTTTGGGACCATTATATTGGTAGCAGTGTGTGGGATCACTACATTGGTGGCAGTGTGAGGGATTATTACATTGGTCGCAGGATTTGGTTCCATTACATTGATGCCAGGGTATGGGATCACTTCACCGAAGCCCAGCTGTGCGATCAAAACTGTAACCCTTGCATACCAGATTTGACTGTACGTTTTTTATTTTATTATTCTATTTCAAAAATAACTTAGCAATTACATCTAATGTTAGATGTTAAATGTAATCTAACAATACATCTAGATACATGTTCCACAAAGCTCGCGTTGGCTTGTCTGTGGAGATCAACATCCCTATTAAAATTAAAAGTTGCTGACGTTCTGGTAGTAATGTAATAAATAATAAAAAATAAGAATATGTACAAGTTTTACTAAATAAAACACCAATTCTTCAAACTTATCAAGACAAAATTACGAAAGCTAAGTTATGATGTTGTAATTGAAGTTATAATTGATTTAGAAGCTAGGATTTTAAATATTGTTTACGCCCTGCATATTTGGTAAAGTGTTTTAATTCTCGAGGAATGGAGTTGAATATAATTGGGACCTGAATTTTTAGTTGACGTTGCCCGTGTTTGTTAATATTTTGTGGAATGTGTGTGTGTGTCAGCTACTAAACCAGGATTGAAAATTTAATTTCACTGTATTAGATAAGACTGTTATTGCCATTACGTTTGTTTGATTAAACATTATAATAAGAAGTTGGAAAATTTTTAAACCTCGTCAATAGGTGCGAAAATGGATTTAAAAAATTATCAAACCCTGGCAAAAGTGAATTGAAAAAAAGGCAAAAGTGATTGTGGTAGCAAGTTCGAATTACTCAGTTGTATGTTGTTGCAGTGTAGTTGAATTGTTTGTTGCCCTGTACCAGTGCTCATCTGACTCCTCCTTTTATATACTAGTCAATTGTTTGTGCCGTTCTGGCTTCGCTTTGCTAAAGCCGAAACAATACTCCATTGTTAATCGAGGGTTATGCTCCTCGGGCCGCCAGGCGTGACCGGTTCGTGGATTCGGATACGCACCATTTCCTCGAGCCATCGATAAAATTGTCAGATGCACAATGTGCAGTAAAATTTATTGATGCAAAATAGTGGTTGAAAGAATGGAGAGAACTTAATGATATTTACCACAGCAGTTATTTAACCGATGGAAATAAGCACCACCCGGTATCTTGCTGAAGTCCAGCATCGCGATACTCAGCATCACCGATCAGGTTCTTCAACAGCATCTGGAAACTTTCAGGTGAGTGCCACACTCCACTGCTCATGGTTGATGATGATGATACATTTTTTACAAGGGGTTTTTAAGTGAATATGATGTAAATTGGTTCTCATTTATCAAAAGTGTGAGGATTCCGTAGATATCCGATAACAGGTGTGGTTTACAAAGTGTATCCAATCCGAGGTAAATTCTGCGCTGGAGGCGAGCCTTGTATCCCACTCAATAAATAGGCTCAAAAGGGTTGTTATACAACGCTTGAAAGTAATTGACGAGCTAAACCTTTCGAGATGAAAATGGTGTCAGTGTATTGCGTGGGGATTTCGTAAACACGAAATCTTCGCAATACGAAAAAGGGGTGGGCCAAATTTCCGAAAATCCGAAAATTTTCTTTTGAAAATTTAATACTTTGTATAGCTTGAAATTATTAGATGCTAAAATTTGTGTTTTTCTGCCTATATGTCCCATGGATAACAATTCCTCATAAGAAATGACTTGAGGGGATTTTTTGACCCATGTGAACTAGCTATAAGGAATGGGTTGAAAAATAATAAATATCCACTATGACATTCGTCAACAATTCCACTTCTTACCGAAACAAATAACACGCCGATCCTGTCTCAGGATCGATTTCTAACTTACTGTTATTAGTACAAGGGAGCCGCAAAAATTCGTTCCCTTGTGAAAGGAGTCATGGATTCAATAATTTTGGGAACCACTGGTTTACTGCACTATAATGACAACTGCAATATGTGTTCGTTTTAGCACATTCCTTTGTAATTTTCGCGTCGATGCAGTCAACTCGTGCCCAGGCAGAAATCTGAATTATTTTTTATAAGTTCAATGGCTCGCTAATAACCATTTTGTTTGCGTGTACAAAAAAATTCAATATTTTAACTCGTTTTACCTATTCTGTTTATTTATTCAGTTTCTGTGATAGACAACCGAGCACCATGCAGACTGTGACCCTCGTGAGCGCCTTCGTTCTGGTGGCCGTGGTCTTCATGACGTCACTACAAACTGGTAAGGGTATTTGCAACTTTATTTGTAACAAGCTCTCTGCTATCTCTTGATGATCTGAAGAAGTTGGTCCAAAAAGCTGGGTTTGCATCTAGCAATGTCAGTGACACCAGTTCCCACCAGTTTCTCAGTGTTCGCTATTCTGCCATGTCGTTTCTGATTGGGCCAGACCCAATGTTGATGGCATCGAGACACTGAAATTTCCAACTGTAATCCCATCTTATTAATGACTCCAAAATCGCGCCACAATCGCGAAAATTATTATATGTCCAAAGCGTTTTGTTCTACTTTGCATTAAAGTATCGCTTCGTGAGCGCAATTAGTGTTGTGTTTTCCACTGCACCCAAAAATGCAAAAATGCAAGTAAATAGAGAACAAACAGCCATGCAAACTTTCAGGGATGTTTTATTGTAGTATTCTTCATATTTCTGCAAAGTTTCATAACAAAATGTCCAGAACTTTAGTATCTGCAGTCAGCAAATGTGCGAAAAATATTAAAATTTTTGCAATTTCTTATTGGTTCAAAATAATTGAATCAATAAATGAGCGCATGCTGCTGGCGGTAGCCGATCCCCAAGCATACGTCACGAGGAGGTGCCGCGCCAAAACGAAAATGTCCGATTATTCCTACGCAATATTTTTTTTCAATAAAATCAAACGTGATGTTTTATTAATTGGTATTCTGTACACTATATTTTGTTTTAAAAGCAATTCGGAGGACTCCTTTAAAGTGTTTCCCCACAGCCGACGCCGAATGCTGCAAACCTTTCAAAATGAGTCACCTCGGCAAGAGAGTCTGCGGCGACTGCAAGCGAGGCACGCCGTACTGCGGCATTGGCAAGTGCAACATCTTCGGGTGCGCCTGCAAGGGTGGATGTCTTCAAGGAGGCTGCTCTAGACATTTGCACGGCAAGCGCAGCATCGATGAAGAGGTACAGTAAGGTACACAGCATCCTAGCAATACAAATGGCCATAAGAGCCAATGTGTGAATGTGATAGCTCCAGCTAAGACTGCTCTGTAAACGTAAACTCAAATAAATTCTAGTTGCCGAGAGTGCGTGAGAGGGCACAGTCGCTCAGTGCTCTAGAATTGTTGTCTAGGATCTATATAAATTATGGTATATATGCGGTGGCAATTCTATTCATAGGACAGTAATTATCATAGCATAATATTATCATTTGATCTCAACATACGATTTCGTTCTTCAAAATCCAATTTAACATTCATTGTACTGATGGAAAGTGGAAACACAGGAAAATTCCGGAGAAATTCTATTAATCGATTTATCACGAATTCATGTCGCCATCTGAATCCCTATAGTCAAGACTTTCCAATCAAAGTATCCTTGAGTATCTAGTCAAAAATAGGCAGGATCTCTTACCGAATAGCACGTTTTAATATTTTACAAAAATGAAGCATTATATATAACTTATGTTATCACTTAAGCAGAAATATCACATCCAGATAACAGTTCACTTAATCGCCTCCTATCGGCTACACTTGTAAGACACATATCGATGACCTACATGCAGCACATATTTTTTCAAGTTTGGCGAAAAGTTATTTTCAGGGTAGCCAAAATCGCACAATTGGCACTTTTTTTCTCTAAATAGACCAAAAGTTGCCGAGTTCTCACGACTACACCATTTAAGTTATTATTTCGATATTGCAGAATGATATTGACAAAATGCGTAGATAAGGGCGCCCATGGCAATTTTCCCCAATTTTTATTTGCACCTTCGTATCAAATGGCTCTAAAAAGGGTAAAAATGAAGAGTTTCGGGGTACGTTCTGGCATTCCAGGGGCATAATTTCGAAAAAAGGGCCATGGTCGCTCTTAATTATTTATTTTGTCTACAACACACTGAAATATAGAAATGATAACTTTAACGATGTGGCCTTAAAAACTCGGCAACTTTTGGTCTAAAAAGGCCCTTCCTGGCGAACTGAAAAGTCCTCTTAATACCTATCTTTCTTATACCCTCCCCAGGATCCGAGTATAGAGACCGCCGAATCACTCATGAGCGAAGGAGACATGAACGGCGACGGCGTCCTGTCCTTCGAGGAGGCTGAGTCCTTGCTGGAACAGGGACAGGGTCCTAGCGAGGTACACCGCAGGAGCGTGCGAAGCCTGGACATGAACATGGACGGCCAGCTCTCTGCCGACGAAATCGACGACTAGAGACTAAAGCATCAATATAAGAATTTTATTTGTTGGTGAATGGTGAAATGAAGACGATGTTGATAACGCTGTAATGATTTTTGAAATTTTTGAAAGCAGAATTTAATTGTGTTTTATCTGTCTGGATCTATAAGCCAATAGCAGTATTCTAATCAATTAAAAAAAGTTCCTATTATCATTGAGGCTATGCGGATATTGTAAGTGGAAATGGAATGGTTTAATGGAATTGTGCGGACTTTATATTTTGGTTAAATCTTTCAATAATACCACAGTTTACCATATTTTTTAGATCTCGCATCATGCATGTGGAAAAATTTCTGTAATTCAACTTAGTTTTTATATAATCAAGACGTTCGTCGTCGTCGTGGATATATATGAAACAAAGCTACTACTCCGTTATATATAAATAAATAAATAAATAAATATATATATATATATATATATATATATATATATAAAAAGCTGAAATTTAGTCAAATATAAACATTCAAATGTTGAATCGGAGAGAAATAATGATCTGCTTCCGATTGCTAACAAAAATACAAACCGACAACAACATCCGCTATAAGTATCGGTTCGTTTCGTAAGCTTCTTGTAGTTTGTAATTGAATTATTAATTATTCCATTTTGGTCACTAACCAACTGGGCTTCAATTATGAATTGTGTTTCCGAGATTGTTTGCTAGAAAATTGAGTTATTCCCCAGATTGAAGATTTTTATCCAGATTTTATTTTCATACAAATTTAATATATAAATCCATGTCTCAAAGAATATTTATCTTTGTTGTAAACACTAAGTGCTAATAGCATTTTTGCAACACATTTTACCAACATTATAAGACATAAAAAAGTTCCTTTAATTAGCGATTCGATTAAAGAAAAGAATATTAAAAGAAAGTGCGATGCGGCTGGTCGGCGATTCCAGATCCAGCGGACATACGAAACCAAATAAATACCAAACGCCGAACGCAGCAGCGCCGCACTCGCAGTTAGGACGTCAGAAGAACACGCAACTTAACAGTGAGTTTCTTTCTCGAGCACGAAAGCTCCAAGACCCGTCGTGTCTTTCTTTGGTGTGACAAACTCCCAAACAACATGCAGACCTCAATCCTCTTTAGCGCCTTCGTACTGGTAGCAGTTGTCGTACTGAATTATCCACAAGGCGGTAAGAATTTGACCCATTCACAATTGTGTGATTTTTTTGGCAAATTGAAATAAAATTGAAACGCGTTCAGCATATAGACACAGTTCTTTGCCATGGCAAAGAACTCAATTATCACACTACTGTCTGCTTGTCCACATCTTTAGCACTAGTTTTGAAAGAAACTATTTCAAAATGGGAATGTTAAATAAAAGTATTTTAAGGAGTTTCCAAAAATAAACCATTTACTTTTCTATTGATAGCTCTACTGACGTTGAAAACGTAATTATCCAGGCTCAAAATTAACTTCTGGTTGATACGCAAAAAAAAACTTAATCAAATCAACCAAGAAATGTGTTTAACCTATAAGCTTCCTAAATTCTGTTGATCATGCCAAAGAATTTGCGTGGTGTAGGCGTGGCTTCATAAATTATGAAATCCAAACCAATTAGACTATCTGTGTACCGTCTGAACTTTTTGCGTCGGTTTCCCCGCAGTCGACGCCGCATGCTGTCCCGCAAATGCAAACACCCAATGCGGCGACTGCACCTTTCCAACCCCGTACTGCGGGTATGGACGTTGCAACATCTTCGCCTGCAACTGCGACGGGGGGTGCCGACGCGGTGCTTGCCGCCAAGGGAGAAAGCGCAGTGTTGAAGAAGAGGTAACAGCTAGCTCTTGTCAAGATTGAGACTCATTTGCTTCATGAAATTTTACTGCATTTTTGGGTTTCGATATTTTTCCCAGTGTAGTGGTACCTACCTATATCAGCCAAATTAACATATTTGTTAATGTGTAGGCGTTTTACTGAATATTTTAGAACTGTGAAAAAAAGACAAGGCCATTTGCGTATTTAGATCTGGTACAAAATAGCAATCAAGAGGGACAGTATTCCTGGTGGAAAGCTACGCTAAAAAAACGTTAAACCCTAACGGGTTACCGGCCCTGGGCGTTCTGATAGTTAGTCATGTGCTTAACCAGCCATGTGGGCTCTTTTGACTACGGACTTGCATCGGTACCATTGACCAATGATATAAGCGGGATTTGGGATCTTTATCTTCGGAGATCCTCTCTGTTTATCTAGAACACCTGACCGGCACTCCGGCCCAAATGGTTGTGGGAGAGATCCGGAAGACGCTTATTTTGAACCCTCAAAATACCAAGCGTATCATATTTTTGCACTTTTTCTGAAAGTCTACCGGTTCCTAAAAAGATATGTTAATATAGGGTAGTTAGAGATAAGTGCAGTTGATAAACATCCAATTGCCATCGCTGTTTTTTCCTGAGTAATCAGCAGATCACCACCGCCGAGGAGCTCGTTAGCGCTGGAGACGTGAACGGCGATGGAGTCCTGTCCTTCGAGGAGGCTGAGTCCTTGCTGGAACAGCGACACGGTCCTAGCGAGGTACACCGCAGGAGCGTGCGAAGCCTGGACAGGAACATGGACGGCCAGCTCTCTGCCGACGAGATCGACCACTAAATTTGTGTATGAATTTTCAGTGGAATTCGCAAATAAACGTTTCGTATTAAATTTCGTAGACTCGTGTCTACTATGTCCCATCTTTAATACAAGTTTTAAAAAATACTACTTCTAAATGGGATTTGAATGCTACTATTAACTTATATTTTGCTTTAAAAAAATAAAAAAAAATAAAAATAAAGAACAGCAATTGACTTACCTCTTTATTCAGAAATCATGCTTAGAAAAAGGAATGCGATATATTTCCCGCGTACAAATAGTTCTGCATCGTAAGTATTTCTTAACGTTTGGAACTCGGTATGGGATTTTGGATCCCAGAATCTTTAAGGAAGAGATTTATGATTATTTGAATCATACGAGTAATGTTGTTAATCAATGGTTTTATTAATAACATTTGTTGTTTAAATTCAAGAGTTATACGTCCCAGTTAGGTCATTTTAATCAAATTAGGCGATTACACATGCAGGATCGAACCCTTGCAATTCCACCATTTAGGGACACTAACAGGTATGTATATTTTAAGCCAGAGGAATAGCAGCTAACCTACCCCAACCCGCAGGAAACTAATCTCCCCTTCAATCCCAAATGATGATAATCTACTATCCTTGCGGCTGCCATGAACAGGGTTTATCGGCAATTCATTTCACGGCAATCACAACGCCCATTGGCTTCTAGCGTCGGCGTCGGCGAATATCCAGCAAGACATCGCCATTGATGCCTCGAAGAGCCAGCGAAATTTCGTTGTCAAGTTTTTGTTTACCCTCGCAACTAACGCGATTTCAGGCTATTCGACAGCATTGACGACGTAATGGTAAATATAGTAACAAGCAAAACTATCACATTCAATTGTAGCCATTGGCTACACAAAAATTGTTCGCTTTTTATTTGGTGTTTAAAATTTTGAAATAAGTCTAAATGACACAATAATATTTTTAAAAGGAAACCATCGCAGCGGTTACTGGTCTTCATATTGCATTTGTTTTACCCACGGCATGCCGATATAAATTAAACGTCGGTTAAAACTTCATGATTTATCAATGTTTTAAATCCCTCATCCTTGTCGTCCCACATTACTATCCTCTAAAACAACTTGACGTAATCGTCACCACTTTTCTGATAATGCCGCTGTTATCCCGCCTAAGCCTTGACAGCATCTTACAAGAATCATTAGTGGACCTCCGGGCAGCCATTGGGAAAGATTCGTCCCCCCAGGGCTGCACTCCGCCAAGAGACAAGCTGTGGCCAACACTACAGGCCCAACCGCCAGCCGAGTGAACGAATCCCGCCTTGGGTCGGCGTTTGGGCCGGGCCGCTTGCCCCTGCAGTTTGCGACGTTATTTAGGGGCATACGAAGGGGTCAGTTACGTTCGGCGTCAAAGAAGTACGGCAGTTTTCGCGACGTTGCTTGTTAATAAAACTCGATTTTCAAAACGACACTTTTAAAGCTAATACTTGCGCTGACGCTACTAATTCCGCTTGAAAGTTCTACGAATGAACTGAAGACACATAAGAAACAAAATATACCCAAGAAGACGTCTAATTCTTAAAATTTTTGTGAGATTTTTTAGAATTACACAACTTATATTTGTCGCGACGTTTATAAAAGTTGACGACATGTCATTTTCGTTCGACCGTTGCTGTACGCCACTATGTCTAGCTCCAGTGGCTGTACGCGGTGTTTGTGTACGGGCCGCTGTAGATGGAGCTGACAGACGCGGAAATTTCGGTCACTAACCAACATGGCTTCAAGGTTGAATTCTGTTTCCGACCTTGTATCCTAGAAGTTTGAGTTTTTCCCCAGATTATTGATAATTTCCAAGGTTTTTATTTTCCTTTACATTTAATAAATAAATCCGTGTCGCAAAAAATCCTTGAATACCTTTGTTGTACCTTGGTGTTTATAAACACCAAGTGTTTATAGTATTTTAGCAACACATTTTACCAATATTCTAGGACAAGTGTAGTTCCTTTAATTGGCGTTTCGAAGCAAAGAAGATTAAATTAAAGTGCGATGCGGCTGGTCGGCGATTCCAGATCCAGCGGACGTAGTAAACCAAATAAATACCAGACGCCGAACGCAGCAGCGCCGCACTCGCAGTGAGGACGCTAGCAGAACAAGCAACTTTACAGTAAGTTTCTTCCTCGAGCTAGAAAGCTCCAAGACCAGTCGTGCCTTTCTTTGATGTGACAGACTCCCGACCAACATGCAGACCTCAATCCTCTTGAGGACCTTCGTACTGGTAGCAGTGGTCGTACTGAATGCTCCACAAGCAGGTAAGAATTTGACCCATTCACAATTATGTGATTTATGTGGAAAAATGAAATAATATTGAATCGCGTTCAGCATAGGCGCAGTTCGTTGCCATGGCAAAGAACTAAATTCTCAGACTTGTGTCTGCTTGTACACATCTCTACCACTAGTTTTGAAAGAAACTATTTCAAACTGGGAATGCCAAATAAATTTTTTTTAAGTAGTTTAGTAAAATAAACTAGTTTCTTTTCTATTGGTGATAGCTCGACTGACTTTGTAAACGTTATAAAGACTTGAAATTACCTTCTGGTTGATGCGCAAAAAAAAACGTTATCAAAAGAACCAAGAATTGTTTTTAAGTGAGAAGTAAGCGGTTGTCGATTTGGTCGACTTTCGCATAAATTTTACATTCAAAGGGATCGTCTCCTGGCTACAAATTATTTAAAAAGATTTTGAAAAAAAATACACGTGTTGTTAAAATGCTGCTGAATGGCGGATACTATGTTTTTTCGTAGTTTTTTTATAAACTTGCAGCTGGGGGAATTTTCTAGCAGTGCCATTTTTGGCACATTTATGGCACTTTGAGAAAATTCCCCCAGCTGCAAGTTTTAAAAAAACTACGGAAAAAAATAGTATCCGCCATTCATTAGTTTTTTAACAACACGTGTATTTTTTATCAAAATCTTTGTAAATAATTTGTAGCCAGGAGACGTTCCCTTTGAATGGGAAATTTATGCGAAAATCAACAACAACAACACGCGTCTACTTCTCTCAAAATTCTGATGATGCTGCCAATGTGTATTCGTGGTATAGGCGTGGCATCCTTCATGAAATCCAACCCCATTAAACTATCTGTACACCGTCTGTACTTTATTTAAAACACCCATCCAAAATCCCAACAAACCCAAAATCAGTAAGACTTGTATTTAGCATTTAAATCCAAGTTTAAACTTTTTTCAAAACTAGTGCCAAAATATGGACAAGCAGACAAAAGTCTGAGAAATTTAATTCTCTGCGAAATAACTTTTGACGATTATGCGTCCTTTTCCCCACAGTCGACGCCGTTTGCTGTCCATCCGTGGGAATCCGGTGTAGAGACTGCACTGCCCCTACCCCGTACTGCGGGTACGGACCCTGCAACGTCTTCGCCTGCAACTGCGACGGGGGGTGTCGACGCGGTCCTTGCCCCAAAAGGGGAAAGCGCAGTGTTGCTGAAGAGGTACACAGCTAGTTTTACAAATTATGGCTGCCAATTTTCTCACTTGTATATGTATTTCTTTCCTGTTCTCTCTTTCATTCATTCTTACTCTCTATGTGTATTAAGAAGCTCTTGTCAAGATTGAGACTCATTTGCTTCATGAACTATCATTGCATTTTTGGCTTTAAACGCCCGACCGGCAGTCCGGTCCAATCGGTCCGGAAGATCCTGATTTTTAACCCTCCAAATACCAAGCGTATCAAATTTTTGCAGTTATTCTGAAAGTCTACCGATTCCTCAAAAGATATGAAAATATGGGGTTGTAAGAGATAAGTGCAGTTGATAAACATCCAATTGCCATCGCTGTTTTTTCCTGAGTAATCAGCAGATCACCACCGCCGAGGAGCTCGTTAGCGCTGGAGACGTGAACGGCGATGGAGTCCTGTCCTTCGAGGAGGCTGAGTCCTTGCTGGAACAGCGACACGGTCCTAGCGAGGTACACCGCAGGAGCGTGCGAAGCCTGGACAGGAACATGGACGGCCAGCTCTCTGCCGACGAGATCGACCACTAAATTTGTGTATGAATTGACAGTGGAATTCGCGAATACACTCTTCGCATTTCATTTTTAGGCTCATGTTTACTATGTACCACCATTAGCACTAGTTTTGAAAAAAACTATTTCTATCTGGGATTTGAATGCTTATATTTTCTGATATTTTGCATTAAAATGATGACATAAAATTAAAGAAGTAACAGCGATTAACCAACCTTTGTTCTCAGTAATCATGCATAGGCAAGGAAAACGATATATTTTCCGAGTACAAACATGTTGGTCTGAAGCGAAGAAATTGCTTTACATTAATAAAATAATTGGAATTTGGATTATAGTGTATTTTTGGACGAGATTTGTGATGACTTGAATCATACGTGAAATATTGTTAATCAATGGTTTTATTAAAATAACATTCTTGTTTACATTCAAGAGTTATGCGTCACAGTTAGGTAATTTCAATCAAATTAGGCAATTATACTAGCAGGAACAAATCCATGCTATATCTAAGATAAATTGTTCAACCTCCATAGAAGAGTCGAAATGATGCAGGTATCTTTAAAAAAAGGATTGGTAGAGGGAACACTCCACAAAACATTTCGGGACTCCATTCAGGTATATTATAAGCCAGAGGAATATCAGCTTACGTACCCCAAGCCGCAGGAAACTTAACTCCCCTTCCATCCCATTTTTAGGACAAGATGAGTTTAAAATGATACGAAAAATTAAATAAATATATATAAAGCAGTTTATTTAATGAACGATTAATGCGAAAAACTTAGTTTATACATGATCAAGACGACCCCCGTCGTCGTAGATATAAATGTAACCAAGCATTCTACTACGTTGTATGTTTTGTCTACAGGCTGGAAGCTATAAAAGGTACAATAATATATTAAGTATATAGGTTTGTGTGATTGCTGAAAGTAAGTCACATATAAACATTCAAATAGTGGGTGAGAGAGTAATTTAACGATCTGCTGCTGATTTCTAACGAAAATACAAACCAACACCAACATCCGCTGTGTATCGATTCGTTTCGTCAGCGTCTTGTCACTAATTATATTACTATTTATGTCATTTCGGTCACTATAGCCAACTTGGCTTCAATTATGAATTCTGTTTCCAACATTGTATGTTAGAAACTTGAGAAATCCCCAGGCTGTTGTTTATTCCCCAGGTTTCCTTTTCATTCAAATTGAATAAATAAATAAATAAATAAATAAATAAATAAATAAATATATATATATATAAATATATCCATATAAAATATATCTTTGTTGTAAACACTAAGTGTTTATAATATTTTTTGCAACACATTTTATCAAAATTCAAATACACAATGTTGTTCCTATAATTAGCGTTTCGATTACAGGAAACAAGATTAAATAAATTTACGATGCGGTTGGTCGGCGATTCCAGATCCAGCGAACATTGGAAACTATATACTAGGCGCCGAACTCAGCAGCGCCGCACTCGCAGTTAGGACATCAGCAGAACAAGCAACTTGACAGTGAGTTTCTTCCTCGAGCAAGAAAGCTCCAAGACCCATCGTGCCTTTCTTTGGTGTGACAGACTCCCGATCAACATGCAGACCTCAATCCTCTTGAGCGCCGTCGTACTGGTAGCAGTGGTCGTACTGAATGCTCCACATGCCGGTAAGAATTTGACCCATTCAAAATTATGTGATTTATGTGGCAAAATTAAATAAAATTGACACTCGTTGTGCATAGGCGCAGTTCTTTGCCATGGCAAATAACTAAATTGGCAGACTAATGTCTGCTTGCCCACATCTTTAGCACTAGTTTTGAAATAAACTATTTCAAACTGGGGTTCGAATGCTAAATCAAAGTCTTTTAAGTTTAGTTAAATAAACTAGTGACTTTACCATTAGTGATAGCTCGAGTGACGTTGAAAACGTTATAACGGCTCAAAATAACCATCTGGTTGATACGCAACAAAAAAAAACGTAACCAAAAGAACCAAGAATTGTTTTTAGCCTATATGCTTCCTAAATTCTGATGATCCTGCCAATGTATATGCGTGGTATAGGAAAGGCTTCCAAAATAATGAAATCTTAACCCATTAGACTATCTGCATACCTTCTGTAATTTGTTTAAAATAGGTACCCATCCAACATCCAAAGATACCTAAAATCAGTAAGACATGTATTTATCTTTCATAACCCAGTTTGAAATTATTTTTCAAAACTATAGCTAAAATATGGACAAGCAGACATAAGTCTGAGAAATTTACTTCGATGCGAAATATCGTTTGACGATTCTGTGTCCTTTTCCTCTCAGTCGACGCCGTTTGCTGCAGAGGAACGGGAAACGACCTCTGTGGCGACTGCACCCCCGCTACCCCGTACTGCGGGCATGGACCCTGCAACATCTTCGCCTGCAACTGCGAGGGGGGGGTGCCGAAGCGGTGCTTGCAACACATGGGGAAAGCGCAGTGTTGCTGAACAGGTACACAGCTAGCTCCCTTAATTTTGGTTGCCTATTTTCTCACTTGTATATGTATGGTGTAACATATGTATATGTAACTTGGATGTGTGTGTATTCTTTCTCTCTATGAGCATTTATAATCTCTTGTCAAGATTGAGACTTATTTGCATCATTAAATTTTATTGCACTTTTGGCTTTCGATATTTTTCCCAGTGTAGTAGTACCTACCTATATCAGCCAAATTAACACATTTGTTAATGTGTAGGCGTTTGACTGTGTTTTTGATCTGTGAAAATATAAACAAGCAAATTGCGTATTTAGATCTGGTACAAAACAGCAACCACGAGGGACAGTGTCACTAGTGGAAAGCGAAACTGAAAAAACGTTTAACAGAAACGGGATACCAGTTTGCGATCTTCTGACAGCCTGTCATGTGTTCAACCAACTATAAGCTATGTGCGCTCTTTTGACTACGGACTTGCATCGGTACCATTTACAACTGATACACGGAAATTGGGATCTTTATCTTCGGAGATCCTCTCTGTAGATAGAACACCTGACCGGCACTCCGGTCCAATCGGTCCGGAAGATCCTGATTTTGCACCCCCCAAATACGTCAAGCTTATCATATTTTTGCAGTTATTCTGAAAGTCTACCGATTCCTCAAGAGATATGTACCTAAATATGGGGATGTTAGATAAAAGTGCAGTTGGCAAACATCCGAATGCTATCGCTGTTTTTTCCTGGGTTTTCAGCAGTTCACCACCGCCGAAGAGCTCGTTAGCGCTGGAGACGTGAACGGTGACGGAGTCCTTTCCTTCGAGGAGGCTGAGTCCTTGCTGGAACAGCGACACGGTCCTAGCGCGGTACACCGCAGGAGCGTCCGAAGCTTGGACATAAACATGGATGGCCAGCTCTCTGTCGACGAGATCGACCAATAAATTTATGTATGAATTTACAGTGGACTCGATCATGAACATGTCGCATTCAATTTCTTAGGCTCATGTCTACTATGTCCCATCTGTGATGCTATAAGTTTTGAAAAAAACTATTTCTAACTGGGATTTGCATGCTTATATTTGCTTTTGGTTTGCTTTTAAATGATGACGAAAAAAAAAAAAAAAAAAAATATATATATATATATATATATATATATATATATATATATATATATATATATATATATATATATATAAATACATTTTTTTTTTTTTCTAAATACAAAGTACAAACATGTCGGCCAGGAGCTTAGGTAGTGCTTTACGTTTGGAAAATAATTGGATTTTGGATCGTAAAGTCCTTTAGGAAGAGATTTGTGAGGATTTGAAACATACGTGTAATTTTTTTTATATCAATGGTTTTATTAATAAAATTCTTGTTTACTTTCAAGAGTTACACGTCACAGTTAGGTAATTTTTTATCAAATTATGCGATTACACAATACACTTGCAGGATCAAACCCATGTCATTCCTAAGATCAATTGTTTAGCCTCCAAAGAAGAGTTGAAATGATACATTTATCTTTTTTTAAAGGAATGGGAGAGGAAGACTATGCAAAATATTTTGGGACACCTTCAGGTATATTATAATAAGCCTGAGGAATAGCAGCTAACCTACCCCAAGCCGCAGGAAACTGAACTCCTCATCCATCAAAAATCATAATATACTACTATCCTTGCGGCTTCCATCGACAGGGCTTATCGGCAATTCATTTCACGCCAATCACGTCTTCCAATGGCTTTTAGCGTCGGCGTCGGCGTAGGCGTCGGCGTCGGTCCAGCAAGGCATATCCGTCGATGCCTCTATGAGCCAGCGCCGAACAGGCAATAGTCAGCACCGCCAGCAATACTGTATATGCAGTAAATTTACGCAAATTTACGCAACTATCGCGATTTCCGGCTTTTCGTCAGCAGTGATGACGTAAAGGTCAAGAGGGTGACAAGCAAAACTATCACATTCACACGAAGCCATTCGCTACACACACACACACATACATATATATATATATATATATATATATATATATATATATATATATATATATATATATATATATATATATATATATATATATATATATATATATATATATATATATATATATATATATATATATATATATATATATATATATATAAATATATATATATATATATATATATATATATATATATACACATATGTTTTGAAATGATTCTGAAATTTGTATAATGTACCACTTTTCGTCGCCAACCGCGGAACTAAAATCTTCAAACTATGATCATGATTAAAATAATTAAATTATTCATATCGGATTATTATTATTTGTTCATTTTTTTACATCTTTATTCCTCTATTCCATTAACTTTAACAGGTAGAGAGGTGTAAAAACACCAACATAAAATCTCTCTTTCCTGCAATGTGTACTTGAGCTATACACAAATTTTTACATTTTAACTAATCTTTTCTTTACTGATTTCTTCATACATTTCTTCTCTATTGGCCAGCTCCATCCACCTTTCCGTATTATTCCACCATTTTTCTGTATTATTTACTACTTCCCAGTTTTCTCCTCGTACTTCGACGTCTCTTCTCACTTGGTCGATCCATCACTCTCTTGGTCTCCCAACATCCCGTTTTTCGAACTTAATTTCCATTGCCTTCTTTTGTAATCTTGCCTCATCCATTCTCATTACTCTTCTATAGAATTTTAATCTGTCTCTTCCCATCTTAAAACTTAACCTCTCTAATTCCTACCTTTTCTCTCAATATCTTGCTCCGAATCTTGTCCATTTTTGTCACCCCTTGTATACTTCGTATAAATTTCATTTGCGCTGCTCCCAGGTTTCTTTCTTCTTTGCCCCCTATAGTCCATGTACAGGCACCGTAAGTTAAAATTGGTAAAAAATACAACTTATAAAATAAAAGTTTACATTTTTTTGGGAAATTTTCATCCTACAACAACTTTCTTACTTTTCGGTAGAAACCATTGCTTTGTTCAATTCTTCTTTTAACTTTTACGTCAACAGGTATATTTTTATTTATTATACTGCCCAGATATTTAAACTCGCCTCTTTCTTCAATTTCTTCATTGCCGATTTTTAGTTTTCCCCACAGTTTTCTTTTATCCATGTTCATTCCAACAGATTCACTCTTTGTTGTGCTCAACCGCATTCCATACTCTTCTGTAACATTATTCAAACATTCATTAACAAATATATATATTCATTAACAAATGTTCATTAACAAATTTAATACAATTTTTGAAACAATTTTTTATAGATTTGGCCATAATAACCAGTATTACAATAGTATTACTAATTAATTTCGTTTTGACAAGTTTTTTCCACCAATGGCAGCTATGTCAGGTAGCAAACAAAACAAGAGTGGTCGTCTTGTTTTCGGCGAGGTCGTGGAGTGGTCGCTATAGGACCCACCACATTTTGGAATGTTTTTTTAATTAACCAGTTAGCTAAATAATGAGTTCTTCGAAATTAAGGACAAATGTCGTAGCATTGCAGAGTCAGTTTTAAGCAGCGATATTTGTAATGCACATGCCATTTAGTCTAGCTGAAATTGTCACTCAAAGGTTGGCATTAATTCTGAAATAATTCCACGGTCGAGCCAAAAAGTGCTATCTTAGCTTACCGCAATATAATTTTTTTAGCATCACATTTTACCGAAATTCTAAGACACATTGTAGTTACTTTAATTTGCGTTTCGATTAAAGGAAACGAGATTTAATTAAAGTGCGATGCGGCTGGTCGGCGATTACAGATCCAGCGGACATAGGAAACCATTAAATACCCGACGCCGAACGCAGCAGCGCCTTACTTGTCGTTAAGTCGTCAGCGGAACAAGCAAATTTACAGTGAGTTTCTTCCTCGAGCAAGAAAGCTTCAAGACCCATCGTGTCTTTCTTTGGTGTGACAGACTCCCGATCAACATGCAGACCTCAATCCTCTTGAGGACCTTCGTACTGGTAGCAGTGGTCGTACTGGATGCTCCACAAGCCGGTAAGAATTTGACCCATTCAAAATTATGTGATTTATGTGTCAAAATGAAATGAAATTGAATCTCGTTGAGCATAGGCGCAGATCGTTACTATGGCAAATAACTAAATTTTCAGACTATTGCCTGCTTGTTCACATCTATAGCACTAGTTTTGAAAGAAACTATTTCAAACTGGGGTTCGAATGCTGAATAAAAGTCTTTCAAGAAGTTTCGTAACATTAACTGGGAACTTTTTCAACTGTGATAGCTCGACTGATGTTGAAAATGAAATCAAGGCTACAAATTACCTTCTGGTTGATACGCAAAAAAAATCGTAATCAAAAGAACCATGAATTGTTTTTGCCAAAGAAATGCAAAAGTTTTTGCCAAAGAATATCACACATCTTCGTGGCGTGGCTCCCTAAATATAAAAATCTCAACCCATTATAGACTATCTGTATGTTTCTAGTTGAATATTTAAGATACCCATCCAAAATCCCAAGAAATCCGAAACCTTGAAGACTTGTATTAAGCATTTAAATTCCAGTTTGGAATAATTTTTCAAAACTAGTGCTAAGATATGGACAATCAGGCATTAGTCTGGGAAATTTAATTCTCTGCCGAAGAACTTTTGACGATTCGGCGTCCTTTACCCCGCAGTCGACGCCATTTGCTGCTCCCGTACCAACCAAGGCCTCTGTGGCGACTGTACGGTCGCCACCCCGTACTGCGGGAAAGGGCCCTGCAACATCTTCGCCTGCAACTGCGACGGGGGGTGTCGACACGGTGCTTGCACCATAAGGGCAAAGCGCAGTGTTGCTGAAGAGGTACACAGCTATCTCTCCAAATTATGGCTGATAATTTTCTCATTTATATTTCTTCCCTGTACTCTCATTCTTTCATTCTCTCTCTCTATGTGCATTTACAAGCTCTTGTCAAGATAGAGACTCATTTGCTTCATGACTTTTATTGCATTGTTGGCTTTTGATGATTTTCCCAGTTTAGTAGTGCCTATGCCTATATCAGCCAAATTAACATATTTGTTAATGAGTAGGTACGCTTATGACTGTATTTTAGAACTGTGAAAAATTGAAAAAGCATATTGCGTGTTTAGATCTAGTAAAAAATAGCAATAAAGTGGGACAGTGTCACTGGTGGAAAGCGAAGTTGAAAAACCTTAAACCGAAACGGGATACCAGCCCGGAGCCTTCTAATCGCCGGTCATGTGCTCTACCACCTTTAAGCTATGTGGGCATTTTTGACTACATGGCTTGCATCGGTACCATTTACAGTGCCTACGCGGGAATTGGGATATTTTTTCTCGGAGATCCTCTCTGTTGATGAACCACCTTACCAGCACTCCGGTCCAAACGGTTCTGGGGAGGGGTCCGGAGGATCCTTTTTTTGAACCGTCCAAATACCAAACGTATTAAATTTTTGCAGTTATTCTCAAAGTCTACCGATTTTTCAAAAGAGATACGTTAATATAGGGTTGTTAGAGATAATTGCAATTGATAAACATCCTATTGCCATCGTTGTTTTTTCCAGGGTGTTCAGCAGTTCACCACCGCCGAAGAGCTCGTTAGCGCTGGAGACATGAACGGCGACGGCGTCCTTTCCTTCGAGGAGGCTGAGTCCTTGCTGGAACAGCGACACGGTCCTAGCGAGGTACACCGCAGGAGCGTGCGAAGCCTGGACAGGAACATGGACGGCCAACTCTCTGCCGACGAGATCGACCATTAACTTTTTGTATGAATTTACAATGGAATTCGCGCATAAACTTTTCGCATTAAATTTCTTAGGCTCATGTCTACTATGTCCTATCTGTAATACTATAAGTTTGAAAAAAAAACTACTTCCAACTGGGATTTGAATGCTTATATTTGCTTCTAGTTTGCTTTAAAATGATGGCAAGAAAATAAATAAATAACAGCGATTAATCTCTCTCTGTACTCAGTTATCATGCATAGCCAATAAAAAACGATAAATTTTCCAAGTACACAAATGTTGGTCCTTTGCGTAAGTATTGCTTTACGATTGGAAATATTTGGATTTTGGATTCCTATAGTCTTTTTTAAAGAGATTTGTGAGGGTTCCCAGGTAGCACAAAAACTTTCAACATGTTCGCACGACGTACTACGAACGTGTTGAACGTGTTGAATGTCCTGCAACGGTCAAACCATTCAGCGAGAGTTCGGTTAACGTTTTTTATTACGTTAGACATACATTCGCCGCGAACGTTTCACTGACGTATGTTAAAGCAAAACTTTTAACTTTGAGACTTGTCGACGTTTAGCCAACGTACGAGAAATGTTGATCTTGCAACGTTATACTTGGTTCAAATGTATACGTTTCGTTAATGTTCCCTTAAAGTAAGTCAGGCGAACGTTCGCATTAGTATGTTCAACGAACGTTCAGTTTCATAAGTAACAATACGTTAAAAACGCTACGTGACATGGCCGTTGTGTTTCCGACGTTAAAAAACGTGCGGTAGCCAATATGTGATGAACGTTCTATGGAAGTTAGTCGTGCATACGTTAAAAAACAAACATTCACAGGACGTTGACATACGCAAGTTCGCTTACGTCAAAATTAAAACGTGACATAGGCCGTTGTGCCTTCAATGTTCAAACACGTTCGATATTAAACGTTGGATTCACGTTCTCTCAAAGTAAGTCATGCGAACGTTTGTCATCGCACATTCAGCAGACGTTTACTGAGGCAAGTTCTCACGTCAAACTCAAACGTTACATTGACGTTGTGCCTTCAACGTTTAAACACGTTCGATATTGAATGTTGGATTCACGTTCTCTCAAAGTAACTCATACGAACGTTTGTCATCGCACATTCAGCAGACGTTTAGAGGCAAGTTCTCTTACTTCAAACTCAAACGTTACATTGACGTTGTACCTTCAACGTTCAAACACGTTCGATATTGAATGTTGGATTCACGTTTTCTGAAAGTAAGTCATGCCAAAGTTTGTCATCGCACGTTCAGCAGACGTTTACTAAGGCAGGCGCCAGCGCCATCTAGCATAAATTAGTGTCACTCGTCGACGGCAGCGCCGCCTAGTAGTCAGCACACGCTCTCCATGGTGCTGACGTTAATGGTGTCCGATTTAATTACTTACGTATATTTAATTACTTATTATGTCGATGCGAGACGTTTTGCACGAATTTAACTTATAAAAAATATGAATCGATATAGCTGGATAAAAAACGACATAATACACTGCTATCTTCACTGTTCTAAAAGGTACTAGCATGTGAACAATCACGACAAACAAAACATATAGATTAAAATTTTGCCGGTAGCTGTTATGTTCTAGCAGCCGCGTGGTAACACTGTCGCCTTCGGAGCCGAGGACCATCGTATACCAAAATTAATGATTTCTGATATATGCAGGATAGACGTGCGCAGTGCCAATGTGATCGCATCTGCAAATGGCGGGTAGCTGGGGGTCGGGCTGACCAGTGCAAGAAGGAGTTAGTGCCCGAAATTCAAAAATGACGTCATTACTTTTTATTTCACCGTATGTTGTCCGGACGTTCGATTAACGTTTTGCGGACGTTGGGTGTACGTATTCTTTTATCGTCATACTCTCGTCCGCTGACCGTTCGTTGAGATTAAGCCTGAACGTTGAACGCAAGTTATCCCCCGTTAGCTTTTCGACCTCCACTGAACGCTTGAGTTTACGTTTGCCAAACGTTCAAAAACGTTTGAGTTTACGTTTGCCAAACGTTCAAAAACGTTCTGCCCGAACGTTGAACGTAAGTTATCTCCCGTTAGCTTTTCGATCTCCACTGAACGTTTGAGTTTACGTTCACCAAACGTTCGACTAGGTCCTACCCGAACGTTGAACGTAAGTTATCCCCCGTTAGCTTTTCGACCTCCACCGAACGTTCGAATTCACGTTCGCAGAACACTTTTGTGCTACTTGGGATTAGAAACATACATGCAATGTTGTTAATCAATGGTTTTATTAATAACATTCTTGTTTTCATTTAAGAGTTATACGCCACAGTTAGGTCATTTATTCAAATTAGGCGATTACACTTGCAGGATCGAACCCATGCCATTCCTAAGATAAATTGACCAACCTCCAAAGAAGAGTCTGAATGATGAAGTTATCTTTTTAAGAAGGACTGGTTAAGGGAACACTCTGCAACACATTTCGGGACACCTACAGATATATTTTAAGCCAGAGGAATAGCAGCTAACCTACCCAAGCCGCAGGAAACTAAACTCCCCTTCCATCCCAAATTATTGTAATCTCCTATCCTTGCGGCTGAATTGAAGAGGGCTTTTCGGCATTTTATTTCACGCCAATCGCTTCGCCCATTGGCTTATAGCGTCGGCGTCGGCGTCGGCGTCGGCGTCGGCGTCGGTCCAGCAAGGCATCGCCGTCGATGCCTAGATGAGCCAGCGCCAAACAGGCAATTGACTGCACCGCGAGGAATTGTTGTCCATGCTTCAAATTTGTTGTCGAGTTATTGTTAAGCCTCGCAACTAACGCGATTTCAGGCTTTTCGACATTGTCGATATTGTCGATATTGTAAGTGGTAATAGAATGGTATAAAGGAATTGTGCGGACTTTTAATTTTGGTTAAATTTTTCAATAATACCACAGTTTACCCTATTTTTTTGGATCTCGCTAAATACATGTGGAAAAACTTCTGGAATTCACTGCAATTTGAATATTATTGTGGGTACAAGCCAGCATGATGAAAATAAAGTATTTTTTTAAGAGCTTGCGTTTTTTATCCACATATGCCTAATATTTTTAGATGAAGACGTGTTGAAAATAATATTAAAGATTAAAAAAAATGCACAAGGCATTTTATATAATAAATGATTTATGCGAAACACTTAATTTTTACATGATCAAGAAGTCCGTCGCCGTCGTGGTTATAAATGAAACCAAGCAAACTTCTCTTTTGTATGTTTAGTCTTCAGGCTGGGAAGTATAAACTGCACAGTATTATATAATATATAGTATAATATATGGTTTGTGTGATAGCGGAGAGATACTGACATAAACATTCAAATGTTGAGTAAAGAGAGTAATTAACGATATGCTGCTAATTGCTAATGAAAATTAAAACCGACACCAGCATCCGCTGTGTATCGATTCGTTTCGTAAGCGTCTTGTATTTTGTAAATTGTTTTATTAATTTGCCATTTTGGTCACTAACCAACTTCGCTTCCGCTGTGGTTAGTCGGCGATTCCAGATCCAGCGGACATAAGAACCCAAAAACCTGACGCCGAACGCAGCAACGTGCCACACTCGCCGTTAAGACGTCAGCAGAACAAGCAACTTTACAGTGAGTTTCTTCCTCGAGCAAGAAAGCTCCAAGACCCATCGTGCCTTTCTTTGGTGTGACAGACTCCCGATCAACATGCAGACCTCAATCCTCTTGAGCGCCTTCGTACTGGTAGCAGTGGTCGTACTGAATGCTCCACAAGCCGGTAAGAATTAACCCATTCACAATAATGTGATTTATGTGGCAAAATAAAATAAAATAAAAACTCATTGAGCATAGGCGCAGTTCTTTGCCATGGCAAAGAACTGAATTCTCGGGGTTATGTCTGCTGGTCCACAGCTTTATCACTAGTTATAAAAGCAACTATTTCAAACTGGGTTCGAATGCTAACTAAAAGTATTTTAAGGCTATTGGTGCGGTTGGTGGTGATTATTTAATGATTATGATAGTGATTATTTGAACTTTCAATTGGTATTTCGTTGGCATAAATCACACAAGTTGTTGCTAAAAGTGTGAGGATTCCGTAGATCATGGTTTCGTTGCAATCGGACAAACGGTGTGGCCAGAAGTAAGTATCCAGTAGGAGGTAAATTCCCGATCAACATGCAGACCTCAATCCTCTTGAGGACCTTCGTACTGGTAGCAGTGGTCGTACTGAATGCTCCACAAGCCGGTTAGAATTTGACCCATTCACAATAATGTGATTTATGTGGCAAAATGAAAAAATATTGAAACTCGGCGCAGTACTTTGCCATGGCAAAGAACTAAATTTCTTAGACTTATGTCGGCTTGTCCACATCTTTAGCACTAGTTTTGAAAGAAACTATTACAAACTGGAGTTCGAATGCTATATCAAATTCTTTTACGCAATTTCGTTAAAAAAACTAGTTACTTTTCCATTGGTGATAACTCGACTGGAGTTGAAAACGAATTCAAGGCTCAAAATTACCTTCAGATTGATACGCAAAAAAATGTAATTAAAAGAACCAAGAATTGTTTTCAGCCTATATGCTTTCTAAATTCTGAAGATCCTGCCTATGTTTATGCGTGGTATAGGCGTGGCTTCCTATAAAATGAAATCCAAACCCTCTCTGTTTACCGTCTGTGCTTTATTTAAAATACCCATCCAAAATCCCAAGAAACACAAAAGCAGTTAGACATGTATATAGAATTCAAATTCCAGTTTGAGATAATATCTCAAAGCTAAGATATGGACAAGCAGATATTAGTCTGAGGAATTTATTTTTCTGCGGAAAAACTGTTGACGATTCTGCGTCCTTTTCCCCGCAGTCGACGCCGATTGCTGTCCCCCAGCGGGAAATATTTGTGGAGACTGTACGAAATCTACCCCGTACTGCGGGCATGGACCCTGCAACATCTTCTCCTGCAACTGTGACGGGGGGTGCCGACGCGGTCGTTGCTCCTTTGAGGGAAGGCGTAGACCCCGAGCTGATGAGGTACACAGCCAGCTCTCCAAATTATGGCTGCCAATTTTCTTATGTATTTTTTCCCTGTACCCTCATTCATTTATTTACAAGCTCGTGTGAAGATTGACACTCATTTGCTTCATGAAATTTTATTTTATTTTTGGCTTTCGAAATTTTTCCCCGTGTAGTAGTACCTACCTATATCAGCCAAATTAACATATTTGTTAATGTGAAAGAGTTTGACTGTATTTTAGAACTGTGAAAAAATGATAAAGAAATAGCGTATTTATATCTGGTATACAAAACAGCAATCAAGAGGGGCAGTGTTACTGGTGAAAAGCGAAGCTGAAAAACCTTTACAAGAAACGGGTTACCAGCCCGGCCGGGGCCTTCTGGCTGGCTATCATGTGCTCAACCAGCTATAAGCTATGTGGGCTCTTTTGACTGCAGACTTGCATCGGTACCATTGACCATTGAAACGCGGGAATTGGGATTTTGATCTTCGGAGATCCTCTCTGTTCATAGATTACCTGACCGGCACTCGGGTCCAATCGGTATAGTAGGGAGAGGTCCGGGATAGATTGATTTTGAACCCTCCAAATACAAAGCGTATCATATTTTTGCTGTTATTCTGAAAGTCTACCGATTTCTCAAGAGATATGTTAATATAGTTATAAGTACAGTTGATAAAAATCCAACTGCCATCGCTGTTTTTTCCTGAGTAATCAGCAGATCACCACCGCCGAAGAGCTCGTTAGCGCTGGAGACTTAAACGGCGATGGAGTCCTGTCCTTCGAGGAGGCTGAGTTCTTGCTGGAACAGCGACACGGTCCTAGCGAGGTACACCGCAGGAGCGTGCGAAGCCTGGACAGGAACATGGACGGCCAACTCTCTGCCGACGAGATCGACCACTAAATTTGTGTATGAATTTACAATGGAATTCGCGCATAAACCTTTCGCATTACATTTCTTAGGCTCCTTTCTACTATGTCCCATCTGTAATACTATAAGTTTTGAAAAAAATCACTTCAAACTGGGATTTGAATGCTTATATTTGCTTCTAGTTTGCTTTAAAATGATGACAATAAAATAAATAAATAACAGCGATTAATCTTCCTCTGTACTCAGTTATCATGCATAGCCAAAAGAAACGATATATTTTCCAAGTACAAAAATGTTGGTCCGTTGCGTAAGTATTGCTTTACTATTGGAAAATATTTGGATTTTGGATCCTAGAGTCTTTTTGGAAGAGATTTGTGAGGGTTAGAAACATACATGCAATTTTGTTAATCAATGGTTTTATTAATAACATTCTTGTTTTTATTTAAGAGTTATACGCCATAGTTAGGTCATTTATTAAAATTAGGCGATTACACTTGCAGGATCGAACCCATGCCATTCCTAAGATAAATTGACCGACCTCCATAGAAGAGTCTGAATGATGAAGTCGTCTTTTTAAAAAGGAATGGTTAAGGGAACACTCTGCAACACATTTCGGGACACCTACAGATATATTTTAAGCCAGAGGAATAGCAGCTAACCTACCCAAGCCGCAGGAAACTAAACTCCCCTTCCATCCCAAATTATTATGATCTACTATCCTTGCGGCTGAATTGAACAGGGCTTTTCGGCAATTTATTTCACGCCAATCGCTTCGCCCATTGGCTTATAGCGTCGGCGTCGGCGTCGGCGTCGGCGTCGGCGTCGGTCCAGCAAGGCATCGCCGTCGATGCCTCGATGAGCCAGCGCCGAACAGGCAATATACAGCACCGGGAGAAATTACTGTCCCCGCTTTAAATTTTTTGTCGAGTTCTTGTTTAGCCTCGCAACTAACGCGATTTCAGGCTTTTCGACAGCAGTGTTGACGTTAAGGACAAGAGGGTAACAAGCAAAACTATCACATTCACACGTAGCCATTGGCTACATATATACATATATTGCAAGCTTTTTTTGTGTGTTTCAAATTTGGAAAGTATACCTAGTCTAAATAACACAATAATATTTTTAAAAGGAAATCATCTCATCTGCTATGGTCTACAATTCCATTTGTTTATGTCCACGACTTGCCAATATAAATTAAACATTGGTTAAAACTTCATGATCTATCAATTTTTCAAATTCCTCGTCCTTGTCGTTACATTACTACCCTCTCAAACATCCCGACTAAATTGTCAACACTTTTCTGATAATGCCGCCGTTATCCCGCCTAAGCCTTGACAGCATCTTACAAGAATTATTAGTGGACCTCCGGGCAGCCCTTGGGAAAGCTTCGTCTCCCCAGGGCTGCAATCCGCCAAGAGGCAAGCTGTGGCCACCACTTTACAGGCCCAACCGCCAACCAGGGGAACCAAACCCTCCTTGGGTCGGCGTTTGGGCCGGGCCGCTTGCCCCTGTTTGCGACGTTATTCGGGGGCATACGTTTAGGGGTCAAAGTAGTTCGGGTTAAGTTCACGTGACGTCGCTTGAAATTTTCAAACCAAGCTTTTTTAAGCTAATACTTGCGCCGACGTTTCTAATTCCGCTTCAAAGTTCTTCGAACGAACTGAAGAGACAAAAGCGACAACATTTAACCAAGAAGTAGTCAAATTCTTAAAATTTCAGGGAGATTTTTTAGAATTACACAACTTATATTTGTCGCGACGTTTATAAAAGCTGACGACATGTCGTTGTCGTTCGACCGTTGCTGTACGCCACTGGGTCTAGCTCGTGTGGCTGTACGCGGTGTTTGTGTACGGGCCGCTGTAGATGGAGCTGTCAGTGGCGGAAACGTCCTTGCGGCCGCGACGTCGAGCCAGCAGACAGAGGACGGCGAGCACGACGAGCAGCATCAGCACCAGGCCGGCGATGGCCACGCCGATCGCGAAGTCACGCTGCGAGATGCAGATGCTGTTCGGATCGTTGGGAGTCTGCGCACAGAGCGAAACGGCACGTGACGTTATATGTATGGATGAAGTTGGGATGGCGTTTTGTATAGATCTGTGATAGTATTTAATATAACAGTATTTAAAAGAGCATTTACAAGAGAACATCAAGGTCACTTCGCATGACTATTACTATTGCGCACTCTGCTTTAACTTTTTCCCTGTGCCCCTATCTGGACCTCATTTAATTGAAAAGCAATTCAAATCGATTTTCGGGGAGAACTAAGACTATTTGAATGCATTCTTTAAAATTTGGGAGCAGTGGTGGACCCGGCTCAGTGGAGTTAGGAAAGCTGCAGTGGTTTCTAGTATAGGGAATACAGTTATGGAAGTTAATTGACTGAAAATCTTTTCTGAAAGTCATAAGACCCGAATGCAATGGAAGACTACAGTTGCAGTGATTGACTGTTGAACTATTTCAAGTCGTCCATTATACAGACTGCGGAGAAAATTGCACAACTCGCGATTATTTTTGCTTCTTCCCAAGCCGCACTAGAAGCAGTCCCTTTCGAAAGGTGTGCCAGCCTACCTTTTCCCTGTCGATGTCGTCGAGAATATCGACCTTGCTGAGGTCGTTGGCTTCGTTCACGTAGAGTCCCGAGTAGACCTCGATGGTGGCCGGCGCCGACTCCCCGGCGACGGCGATCTGGCGTCGCTTGCGTCCTGCGTTCGAGCAGTCCGGTGGCTGCGGGATGAGGTCACGAGTTAGCAGTCGGGAGGTACAATGCCGCAGAACAGTGGAAAAGGCCCTCACGTGGTTCAAAAATTGGTTCTTTGTGAATTTGGTGCAAGATCTACTTAGTTGTCCCTTACTCTATCCTCTTTCCTCTTGGTACACAAGCATTCCTGGTTGCAGGTTCGTAATCGGAAATCACGATATTTCGACTTTTTGAGGTCTTTTAAGCAACAACAATCCTTTCTTCACAATATCATGCATCTTAATTATATGTGCCTTTTGTTATAATTGAATGCATGTTTTTTGTTGTATAATTGTTAGTCAGTTGTCATTCATCACAAAACTGTCTGACGCCCATGATCTCTAAAGGCCAGTGCTCTCAATCAAACAGGGAAGAGATATCAAGGTCAAAATTAAAAAAAAATGTTAGTGGGTTTTTTGCAAGTTTTCCGTGACTGTTAGTTGAGCTGTTGGTCTACCTTTAATCCCACACACATCCCTCCCTACCGAACAGAACTGGAACTAACTGTATGTCGGCTGCCCATTGTTGCCATAGTCTATCTATCCAACCTCTTTACCACCAGTAGATATACAGAATACGACTCGATATGCGCATAGAGATTACAGATCACATCTAACACACGACTTAGCAAAGTTTTTCTTAACTCTACTTGATTATACCTTCGCCTTCCTGCCGAATGATCTACATAGTCATATGCATAGAGGTATCAACCCAACACTGACTTAGCACTATTTGCTGATTTACAGTTCCTCCGCGCCTCTCTTACGAAAATACATTGTCAATATCGAAATCGATAAGTGATGACCCATCCAATACACGACTTTACGCATTGTTGCTTAACTTCAGTCCCTCCATTCTACAGAAGTTTTCTCTATAAAGACTAAAGAGGCTTGCTGTTAGGAGAGTCAAATAGGTGTCAACATTTGCAGGCCGTTCCATTGTTCCGCTAGAGGGTTTGATTGTTTGAATGATCTGAGCGTCGAATGAGAGACGTAGTGCAGTCAGGAGCTCACCAGATCATCGCAGTCGTTTCCGGCCTTGGTGCAGAGACGCACGTTGCACTGGTAGTAGACGGACGCCGTGTAGGGGAACTTGTGCGCCTGGAAGGAGACCCACGCGCGGGTCTTGCTGGAGTCGTAGGCGAACGGGCCCATGATCTCGTTGTCCACTGGGCATCTGCGAAAAGAACGCCACCAGGGACTTCAGTTCCAATGCAAACGTTGACTTAATTGGTTAAAGCTTCCATTACTTCATCTTAGACTCAACCCAGACTTAAAGTAGGAGTTTAGTTATTTTTCATGGCCACAGCCAATAGGATGCCGTGGAATTCTTCTGTTTCTGGGGGTTAGACGCTTAACCCAGAGTTGAAGAATATTATAATACCAGCCAGTATTACAATAATATTCAACTCATGGCTAAGCGTCTAGCCCTCAAAACAGATGCATTTAATGTTATCCGTTTGGCGGTTGCCATGACAAAGAAAATAAATTATAATTTAACTCCGGGTGGGGCACTTGTAATACTGGCGTTAAGTGAATGTGCTATATATTGTAGGTACTGTCAGGATTTCCAATTTAAGAACCCAGGTAAACTGTTTTGCTGGTCAATTAGATCCTAATAGTGGCTTGTGGTTTGAATCTCTTCGGTTTCACTGGCCTCTATTCGGTTCAAATTTTGACTAGCCGAGGAAAATCGCAAATGGGTTGATTTTTGTGCTTTCGGATTGTGCTCTTGTGGTAATTGTCGAGTCAGGCTGATTGGAATGCAGGAAAACGATTAACATAGGTATATCTTATTTAGAATCCATAAACAATTTCTTACATTTAAAAATCGTAAAAAAATTTAAGATTTTGCAATAAATTGACTAAGACGTAAGTTATATTTAAAAGTTATTGAATAATGTACTATTGTCTGATACCATATTATATATACCTACACGGTATGTGATGAATTAAAATGAATTGAATTTCAAACCATGCGCATACCATGCCTCACCAAACCAAGCACCGTCAAATATGGATCAAAATATGGTGGGTACTGACAAAATACTGTCTAGTGATTTGCCTGGGAAAGCAGGAATATAACTACAGTTCATAACTAAGAAGCGAAAGTTACACAACGCAAAATCCAGAAAAGAAACTAGATGCCATTCTACAAAGACTCTCATCACGTTATCAACGTCCGCTACCCGTCCAAACTCACCCCTCAGCGTTGATGAGCCTCTGTTCGCCCCAACCCAGTCCGTCCCTGACGAGACAGTCGGTGACCCTTAGACCGAACACCGCCTGCTCGTCCAGAGTGACCTCCAGCGACAAGGGGTCGCCGATCTTGACGTTCTCGGCGACTTGGGCCTGGTCGCGGTCGCCGTAGAGGACGCGCATGGCGACGCCGGGCATCGGCGCCGTCGCGGACACGAGGGTCGATGCCTGCAGACTGCAAATGGAACAAGAAGAAACGTTACACAGGGGTGGTGAATTGGGGATAGTGATCGTGTGCTTTTTTGTTAGGTTGGAGTTGAACGGAGGCCGGGAAAATCCCCATGGACATGGGGATTACGCAAAGTTTTTTAATGTTGTACGGTTCGTTATCCGCACCAAATTACATTGGAATGTCTCGAGACCTAGAAAGTCAACATAGTATGCTCCTGTCAAATACTGCCAATTCCGATTATGAACGAAATTAATACAGCCCATCAGTGTTTATGGAGATCACAAAGATTTTTTTGTCTTACTACCATAGAATCGTCTATTAACATAAAAGTTTGCAGTTTATAGCTCATAGATTTGGATTCCCATTCGCGTGACGAGTTTCAATTCGGTATAAATTTTCGATCTCATGTGTGATTTCGAACTAGATTAAATTGAATGGGAGATGTAATTTGAATGTTTACGTAGCACGATTCTTATGCAAACCATGTGTAACAGAAGCAAGCCAGTAGCATGCTATGTGATAATCACACTGCAATACTTACGATTGCTTAGTTGGCATTTTACAAATCAGCATTTTAAAAATTCCTGTGTCCTTATTTGTCTATTTTTATTTTATTATGTAGCCATTCAAAATATTTGACAGTGTAGTACAGTTTTTGAGTGTACCTTTTCACCATTCACCCATCTCCAAAGACTTGCCACTGTCTGTACTTGCAGACAAAGACTTAGTCTGAAGTTGGTACGTCACCATCCTCAAACTACTTAAGCAGTGAAGGATGTGTATACAGGTTGATGAGGCATGGTGTCCTTCGTGGACTCACCTGACGTTCATGTTGTTGGTGATGAGCTTGTCCCGCGTCTCGTAGCGGCACCGGATGTGGAATCCGCGTCCCTGATTGGTCACCAGCTTCAAGTGCGGCTGCACGACGATGGTGTTGAAGTACTCCACCCCGCCGTCAGTCTGCGCGCAACACACAGTTTGTCAAACTCCCACATTGGCAATGCCACAGCACAGCGGTAACGCGTTGTATTCCCGCTAGGCCTTTAGCCTCCATTTAATTTTGATCCCACTCCTAGACGCCAGTTGTACGAGATTTTTTTTTAATCTTATTCCTGGTGAAAATCAGAGGAATGGAGATAGTGGTCGCAAATTTGTTCTAACCAAACTAACTTTGACAGCCAGGTTTACAATACTCTTGGAAACGAAAATCTGGTTTAGAAACTGGACGATTATGGGGGGTTGTTCTAAAACTTACTTCTAAGGAGGTGGATATAGTGCCTACTGCAATTGTTATTTTGGTGTGTTGGCGAGATTTTGTAGGCAAAATATGAGTACCTCTAAAGCCATAAATAACCTTAAACCTGTGTGACTAAACTTATTTTACTCCTTGCACTGAAACTAAAACTTCTTTGGATGCCCATTGATTCCCGTTGGGGCCGTCGACGGCGACACTCACCGTGTGAGTGCTCATGGTGTTGCACGATCGCAGCGGGAGGCGATATCGGACCGGACTCGATTCCTTGAGGAACTCCGCCATGCACGACGAGTTCTTCGAGAGTCCCTTGGGATAGATCATCCCGTTGAACGAGCCGGAACGCGTGCTCACCGCCACCTGGATCTCGTTGCTGTTGCACGAGATCTGCACGTCCTCAGCCACCGCCTCCAGGCCTAGTAACCGCAAAACACACAGACTATGACTTCACGGGTCTATGAGGCATCCGTCTACTAGAAATCAGGGGAGAACCGTTTTTAATGACAAAGTATCTTTAGATATTCTATGTTAGAGCAAAGATATTTTCTGGCTCTTTGAGGGATGATAGTGATAGCATAGAAGTGCATTATTCATCTATGGTGATAGCAATTCCAAAATGTTACAACTTAACAAATTTCCAGTCACTATATAATCGTATATTGAGCATTTTATGAACAGGTTTATGGCGTTGTCATAGTTTCCTGGCAATATTGATGCCAATAAAGCAATGAGAACCCGATCATATATTCTAGAGGGTGCTGCATTGTCTCCCCCAACGTGGTTGAATCTATAAATATAATGGCAAAATCGAGAAACTTCATGTATTTGGGGGGGAGGGCTAGAGGTGAGAAGGGGGGGGGGGGGCAATGGAACTCACTATTGTCAGGTAGCTGCTTGCCCGACGCTGACATGGACGCCGTCGCCTGAGAAACAGACAAAACATACAATGTCAGACCATTTCATCTCTGCGAAACTCGTGTGGGTTGTACGCAGATTAAATGCTTCCTTTCGCTCCAAAAAGTAAACTGCTAAAAAAAGAGATCTAAATATGGAGAATGAACCGTTATTATTTTGGCACGAAAACATTAAAGCATTCGTTTCTCTAGACATCAAACTCTTGAAAGCAGAAAGACAGGCATGGTTCGAAAACATAAGCAACACGCATGCATAATGACAAGCACAATCACAGCAAAGAAAGGTCACATGGCAAAATTCATTCCGCCAGAACGAATCTGACTCGAATTGGCAATTACCGGCAAGAGTGCTTTGCCACGTTAATAACCAAACAAGACGCGACGCAAAGCGTGAACGGCGACCGGACACATTTTCCATATCATCACGCCTCGACGGCAAAGGAAAGTGCCGCACGCGATCCCGCAAATGAAACGCGGGTGCGAAAGGGGTTCACGCGAGCCGCTGGTCATCACGACACCGTCGACCGCCATCTTGGCCATCTTGGGGTCACCGCCGTGCGATCGGATCGGTGGTTGACCCCTGCGACTGATCAGCCGAGGCGGCCGCCGCACCGGCCATGCACTTTGCCGGCGATGCCAGCAGACTCTTTCGCATCCACATGAGGATCGCAGAGAGAGTGACGGACGTAGTGGAACTGGAAGGTGCATGAGGTATATCATATACCATGGATAACGTTTTGGATTGAAACTGAGATGACGTGGTGTAGTAACTTCGTCTTCGTTGAAACTATAGATTTACTTTTCATTTCAGTATGCGTATTTATAAGTTCATTAGAAACAATACGCCATAACCATGATGAAACATCGCTGGTTCTTCAGACAAAAACTTGTTTGCTTCGCTTGCCATTTGCAGAAATTTGCAGCATTCTGTTTTATGCAACTTGTTGCTGCCTTATTCTACCACTACAGAGGGATCCGGGACGAAACAAACGACATTTTGTTTTGGCAGTGCATGTATAATATGGCAGCTTGTGGACGCCAAAACTAACATGTGTTTCAGGTAAAACATAAAAATGAAACGTTGAATAATTTCAAATCTCTGAAATTATGCGCATCTACATTAAAATTTGTATCTGTTTTGTTTATCAGACTATATATTGTGTTATAAAATACTCCTTCATTAAACCAATCAGCCTTTCTTTCCTTTGATTACACGAATTGCAATCGAAAGCTATGTGCCTACTAACGAACGGTCGTGTTCTGACTTCTACTTCATCGAATAAAGTTATATGGAAATGAAAAGTGAATTGGATATGGTAACTGCTGTATACCTAGGGGCTATATTCGACCGCCAGCCAGACTTTCCTACGACTATGAGTCACCTATCGAGATCTAAAGATCGGTGTTGCCGAACGATTATTGAATTTTGATACGCTCGATCCCGTTGACAGGATATCCTTATAACGTGGTTCGCCGTGATTTCCCGTACACCAGTCAGTCTGGGACCACGTTCTAGGAATTTTCCGCCTTAGTGGCCATTGCTTCTTTGACAAAGCGATGAACAGAAACAGTACGGTGTTTGATAAGTCCTTCGCACAAGTAATCCTGAAACCCGCTACAGCTAAAACTCCAACAAAGGCTTTCTTAGCGAGTTGCGAAAATGGAATACAACATCCCTTCAAAATTTAGTTCCAAAACGCACCCTTTAGTTTCGGTAAAAGAATCCTTACGCTGACTTGACTAGAGTATTTCCAACACAATTTACAAACGCATTTCCCATCAGATTTCGCTTGAGACGGCGCCGCTGTAGTTGACGTCATGTGGTGATTTGAATGCGCTACTCGATGCATATTCCACTATACAATCAGCATCAGCTCTACAAGTGCTAACAAAACATCGCACTTAGAGCGAGTGAAACCGGCAACCTATTACGACGCTATCCTTTCTAATGAGCCAAGCCTTTACTCGACGCAAAGCGCAACCCAAATATAAACGAAACCATTACACGAGCAATTACCAAAAGCATCTTTACCGCAACGATTCTCATCCTACATGCAACGTCTCATGCAATTTTTGTGGGTATATAGTAAAGATCTCTTCTGAACTATTCAACTCAATCAAATTAATTTTCTCTCAGCAGGAATGGCAAATATACATTTAATTTCGCTGTCAGTTATTAACGAGAGAATAAAACCAGGATTTCGTTTCTCGAGTGAAATAATCTTTTAAAAGCAACTTCATGGTCCTTCCGTGATTCCAAAATTCGAAAATCATTGAAAATGTGCATTGTCACAAAATACCTGTAATGTAAAAATTTGGTTTGAACTTTTTATGGACAAGTTGTATCGCCGTCAATTTGTCAAAAACGACTTGATTTGTTTCCCTGAATTGTTCAGAAAGTAAAGAATTTATAAGAGAATTATTCAAACATTATGCAATTACTACCATAAACGAAACACTTACAGGACCATTTCAATTAGCATTGTACCTATCTCGATGTAAATCAGCTGTGTGTCAGGAATTCAGCTATGGAGAATAACTTTATGACGCAGACTTTCTTTTACCTCCTACATGAACGGTGCAATTCACACGCTTCAGATAATCTGAGCGATGAAAACAATTTGTACGAAGATTCCATCGCCATGTCAGCTGGCATTCCATATCTTTAGAATTTTCATCCGATCGCTTATACCTTGCGTTATACATGCAAAATCGCTCCTTTGGCAATCAATAAGCGAAAGAGGAATCTTAACGAATCTTCGGGAACCATAATAACTCAAATTAACCATTGACATGCATTATTTTAGTAATTTTAGCTTTGAGAGGACCTATACCTGTGTTTAGCTTGCTACACAATAACGTGATTTTCAACCAATCAAAACCAGCAAAGAAAATGTATAACTATAAATTTATATATTTTACCCACATGGACAGATGGACCAACAATATAAACTGCCCCAGCGCAAAAAGTTACCCAAATAAGGGTCGTAAAAAATCGGATTCACTCCGGAAAACTTGGCGCTGTCAACATTTACATCAGCTGATAACATTTGATATCAAATGCTTTGAGAAAGTCCTGCCTTCCCGAGGGACTCTAACTGGCACCTGCACTTGGCCTTGTTCCCCTCGTGGGTGAGCTGGCCGGGGTGGGGGGGGGGGGGGACTACGGCCCGATGGACAACAGGGCTAACGAGCGAGCACCCATCCGCGAACCAGGCCATTCGACGTCAGCCATCCATGCCCCGACGACGCCGTCGTTCAGAGACTCTTGAGCGATCGACGACGGCGTCCATTTGGTTTTAATCGTGATCAATAACCGTCGGAAGGCTTAGAATCCAGGATGGACCGTAGCCAGCATTTTGGCGAAGACCAGTTTTATAAGCAGGTTACCGCATCGCAAATCCCCTACGTAATTCATGTTGGCTATACGCGACTGACGACATAAACAGATGCGAATAGCAGCAAGTTTCTCCGTTTTCATTTTTATATATCAACGGCGTGAGTGTAATTTTATGTAATTTATGTGCGACTTCATTGGCATACTAATATAATATGCTTTAGACGAATGAGGAATCATAATCAGACCCAGTATGAGATAGCGATGTCAATTTGGCATTTCCTTAGCGACGTTAAATAGCATCTGGCTTTCACTGAGATTTTGGATGGTTTTTGAAATGTGATAAAAATAATTTTGGATTACTTTTTGGAATTGACAGGATCATTAGAAATTAAGAAGCCTAGATTTTTAATAACAATGTGGTTCTTTTGTACACGTTTTTAACCAACGTCAGTCAAGCTATCACCCTTGAAAAAGTAGCAAGTAATGTTACGAAACGTTGGGAAACCAGCGAGACTATTATTTATAGCATTCAAATCCCAGTTTGAAATAGTTTTTTTCAAAACTAGAGCTATAGGACATAGACATTAGTCTAAGAAATTTAATAGCATATGGTAGTTTTCAAATTTGACATTTTGGCACAGCGATGTGCCAAAAACATAATACAAGTTGTTGTTCTTGTATAGAGAGTAGAAACTTACTTTTACTGATTTTTTATGGAAAAAACGAATTTCGAGTTATCATACACAGTATAAGTACCTATAGATGACTTTACTATATAGTGAAGACCAACCCAAGCCATGACCGCTAGAGATCGAATCCGAGGTCTACTGTATGCATAAGTTAGTACCAACTGTTTCATTGCACTCTACTGTCCCACGACTAACCTTTCCAGTCCCACGTAACGGTCAGCCATTGCCGCCCCCGCTGCATATAACGACAGACGGCGCCGCGAGTGCAGGCGGACCGGATTCTGCCAGTCCAAGCAGTCCGGTTCAACTTTGCAATGGTAACACCGGCAACTCTAGATTCTCCTGCAAGGGACTCGCCTGCGCTCACGATTTCTTGAAACTCAAGCCCACACTCGAGTTCAACTGCACAGTTCCTCAATCGAGAAATGTGTTTGGCCGCTTGGGATTTTTTAAGTATTGCATGTGAATTGCCGTTGCAATTGATAGATGATCTTTATTAGTATAGGTAATGTCAATATAATTCTTCGCTCGACCATATGCTCGATAATTTTAGTATTTCCTGTACGAGCAAAGCAATATCAGGTTCGAACATGACTAGTGGTTACATACATACTTTCTTATCAGTTCTGTTCGAGAGTGGAATACCAAGTACCTGTAACGAGGCATACGGAAAATATGGAGTCCCTGCAGGGTTGGATAGGCCCATCAGGCGACCGGGCAAATGCCCGAAGGGCCGGTAGAACGGCTGGGGGCCGCCCTCGTGGTCCGAGACACAAGAAAAAAACTATGGATGGAAGGCCTCATAGGAGCGACGACGTTATTTTTAGGGAATGGCTAACTGAAAAGAACGGGTGATGTTTTTCTAGGGAATCACCGTTTTTCCAGTGGAAAAACCAAAATATTTGCAAAACCAAAAAACAATTGACATAAATATATAGCCAACGCCACAAAATCCATCAAACCCCATATCCATGATCAGCAGAACCGCTTTAAAAACGGCTTTTGCACAAATCGAAAATGCAATTAATATGATGCATAACATGATTATCGATTACCCTTATTCCAGATCTTTATTTAAAATTTTTAATTCTAGGCCACGGCTAGCGACAATCTTCTCTCCTCAAGCCTGTATGTATCCTGCCAGGTTAGCTACAGTCTGCTCCATGCCGAGCGCCGTCAGCCCACGGATGTCCTTGCGTAACCAAGACTCCGTGTCCTCGCCTTACAAGGCGACCACTCTGTGACGTCACACCTAGACAAGGTGAGCGCTGTCTTACACGCCACTTTATGTCTTGGTACTGTAGTACTGTTTGCAATTGCAGAGTTATTACATCAAAGCTAACGCATTTTTAACGCTAGATTTTATGGAGTTTATGTTAGAAATCTTGTTGATTGTTTTCTCATTTTCAACGCCTTGAAAAACGCTGTGCTTTTAGCATAATATTTGCAAGAATAATTGGCAAGAAATAAAATCGACAGCTTAAGTATACGTATATACTTATACCTTTTTGAGATGTGATAAATGTACCGAAATAGCAGACGCCGGTAGCTAATTTGCATAAAACTTTCAAAGGTTGGTGAAAGAGAATCAATATAGACATAATTTATGGTTCCCAATGTCAGATGTGGGATGAGAAACCCATTGCATATTTCGAGTGGGCTGCCGGTACAAAGCTAAGAAGAGAGATTCCATATCTATGTAATTTCCATTGGCTAATGACATCCACTCGCGACTGTGTCGAATGAATGTCTAATGTATCGTCTTAAAAACCACGCGCATTCGATTTCCGAAGCGGTCCAAAACTCAGTCAACAAGCGATGATTCAATCATTGATTGAGAAAGAAGGGAAACACATTGTAAACGGTTGAAGATCACTGCGGGGTTCTTTCAGTACCTAACTCTTCTTTGTCTATGTTACAAATGGAACAAATGACTATTCCTCCTTCCTTCTCTTTGAAAGAAAAGTAAATACAGTAAACTCTTTACTCAAAACATGCTTCTTTCTGTAAACGCTATACGCACAAATTTGCACAATTTAACTCCATATATAGCTTGTGTCTTGCAGCCACGGATCTTTCTTTGCGTATACAAAAACAACCCCCTTTCAATTTTAAAACGAAACGCAGTGTTTACTACCGACAGTTTCATCCCAACTCACCAGGATCGCGGCGAGCAGCCACGCGGTCGCCATCTCGAATCTGCAACAAGACAGGAGAAAGTCAGTCATCTGGGTCAGCGGTCAGGGGGGCTGTGAAAGAGAGAGTGACGCCTACCAAAGGACGTCTCCTTCTTGTCAGATCGCCGCACAATTGTCATCTCGATGGGAGATCTGCATTGATTTGGTAGCCGGTGTTTAACGGCGCACTGGTTGGCAACTGGGTATGTGGACGCGGTCTAGTGGTGATGCACGGTGCACCATTTTGCATGGGGTGAGGCTATAGTGCCGACAAGCATGTCAGTGTGCTGAATGTAGGTACAGTATTACCACTGAATTCCACACTTTTTATAGAGTGGATTTTCTTGTTTAATGTCAAAGATGACCCTCTGCACAACTGGTAGAAATACAGAAGCTTTTTTTAAATTTCTTACAATCCACATCATTGATGCAGACAGAATTCTCTGTGCAGTTTTAATACTTAAGGTCAGTTTATGCCATTTCATGCAGCAGTGGAGGTTCCGTTCGAAGATTCTTTTCTATATCTCCTTATTGTGATGATTTTGGGCGCTGGAGTAATGACGTTTTGCTAACCTCTAATTAAGGAAAAGCGCCGGCGCTCTGAAATGCGGTACCTATAGGGCGTACAGTAAAATATGTGCAGGATGCGTAAACGATTAGAACATCCCAAACCTTCCGTATTGCAAATAAAGCCTGTCAAAATATATGTGTATGTTCATGTATGTCAGCAATTTGTGAAAATGGTTACTCCCCCCCCCCCCCCTCCCAATGTTCCTTTTTTTCATGCTATATCTTCGAGTAATTTTTCCATACATTATTTCTACGCATCCAATTCCCAAGAAGCTTACAATCGACCGAACCAAACGGTGATGAACCACGCGGGAATAGATTTTCCCCATGCATCCTGTCTGTTCTCGTGACGGTCACCGAAGAACGTGCCGCGACGATTCGACAAAACGACTCAAGAAGAGAGGCGACGCTGACGCGTGACTCATGATGGGCGCTGATCGTGAGTTTGCACATGTGGCAGAGGCCCTTGAAGCGCCCACGCTTTCCACTAAGTGCGTCGTCCCTGGCACAATATTGTGCCTAGAGGTGCTCAGCTCATGCACCACAATAGCACATGACAGGACTGTGTCATCGCTGTAAAGGGACGGAGGAGCTCAGCGTTATTTCGGTGCTTTGAGTAAATAATAAAATTGTCGGCCTTTACTCGCACTCATCCCGTTAATGACATTTTCTCTTTGTGTCTGTCGCTAGTCCTATTTTGGAAAATTTTTCAAGCCCCAATATTTTCTGTGCCCTAACATTTACCATCTATATACAAGCCACAATTATGAGGGGTTTCAAGCTGCTGGTTTCTTAGTAGCATCTTTAAAAATAATGTGCTACAACCAGATTCGTTGCACCGTGGTAGTTGGCTGACCAAAAATGCACCCAAGAAGGCTATAATTCTTTCTTCGATCTCTAGATCCGGCACATATTGGGTGTGTCTTTATGTGTCGTTTCATGTTTGTGTTTATATCTATGGTTGGATAGAGTTTAACCTCAGATTCTGCTTTAAAAAAACCGGGATTTTTTCAAATTTAGAGCCAGGGGTGGACTGGCCCAGGGGCCGGGGTGCGGTCACTTCCCGGGCTTTAGACCACTACCGACTCGATTCGAACGGCGCTGCACTTGTTCCAATGTTCGAATCGAGTCGGTAGTGCTTTTGACATTCCGTGCCCCTGTCGGACATTGAAACTGTTGTTTGCGGAAAATGCCTCGCGATGACGGGGCTTGAAATTTGAATATAGTAACCTGGGCATTTGCGAGCCAGTTCGCCCCGAATTAGACCCCATGTAACTCCTGAAGCTGCGTCTCTTTCACCACATTTCACTGCACCAAAAGTCATGCAGAATCGCCCCCCCCCCCCCCCCACGCCCCACCCCCGATCGCCTCTGCAGAAGCATGCGTTGGCAGCGCGGCGTCGAATTGCGAACCGCGCCCAAAACATTTCACACTACACGAGCCATGCGTCCGGCGCCGCCGGTGGATTGGCAAAGATATCCGAAGGTTTTTGCCTCCGCCTTTTTCGAAGTCTCGCAACTTCAATTTATTGTTGTAGTGCCAACGTTATACAGCCAAAACAATGGCGATCCACCTGAAATGTCAGCGACCAACCGTGAATTCGATCTGTTTGTTAAATTACCTAAACCGACCACCGACACTAATTTTCATAAGAAATTATGAGACAGTCTTTGAAACACCTATTAAAATGTGTATTTGATTGAGGTTACACCAATGATATTTACTTACTACCTACGTCTGGTCGTTCCTATAAATCTCAAGATCGATTATTTCTATATTATTGGAAGTAGTTGACTGATCCAAAATCACCCCAAATGACTCTTCACTCTGCTAGCTATTAAACTTCTCATACAAACACGTTCCAACTGTTCAACCTTAGATGTTCAACCCAGCCCTTCACTCAACCTAACCCTTCAAGTAGCCCGATGTAATCTATATTTTACTCAATTTCAACACAGGCATATACCTCCCACAGATGCCTTAATCTGTGTACCTACCATAAGATGGCTTTGATTAGCAAAGGAAGAAGAACTCTTTGCTCTTTGAAGTGAGCCAAATTTTTGACTGCGCACCTCAAAACTTTTGAACGAAATTAGCCTATAGCAGCAGTGATTCTTCCTCGAACATCAAAACCCCACTCCTTCTAAAGACGAGATAAAGTGAACCCTAAACACCAACGTCTCTCTGCATTCTACAACCAACACAGCATGACCTAACGAGCCAAGCGGCCAAGATGTCTCGGTGCCAGTCATTTCGACAGAGATTTGGCCGTCGAAGCAAGACCAAATTTTCGACAACGAACCTCAAAACGTTTCAACTACATTAGCATATCAGCTACAGAGGTTCTTCTAGAAACAAGCAAATCCCCATCGCATTTTAAAGACGAGATGCAGTAAACCCCAATCTTATCCAACGCCGGTCTGCAACCCTATGACCTAACGAGCCAAGCGGCCAAGATGTCTCGGTGCCAGTCATTTTGACAGAGATTTGGCCGTCGAAGCAAGACCAAAATTTCGACAACGAAACTCAAAACTTTTCAAGGAAATTAGCATATCAGCTGCAGAGGTTCTTCTAGAAACAAGCAAATCCCCATCGCATGAGATTAAGTAAAACCCAATCTTATCCAACGCCGGTCTGCAACCCTATGACCTAACGAGCCAAGCGGCCAAGATGTCTCGGTGCCAGTCATTTCGGCAGAGACGTGGGCGTCGAAGCAAGACTCTCGACGGCGCACCGGGTGGACACAATCTCGCTGGTCATCGCCTTCCTGCTGCATTGCATGACCAGCGCTTGGAGGCGACGGACCGCAAGTGCCGACACGAGAAGACACTACCTGCTATCTCTTCGGCAATCTTCTCGAGGAAGTATATTACCCTTTGGAACGGGCTGGTTTCTTTTTATATGTACCATTCAGCAAAGACAGTGAGGCCGTTATACAGGAATCTAGATAATATTTTTAAACATCGCTCAGTTTCGGATACATGGCAGGTGGTTGCATTAATTGGATACACTTCAGAGAGTGCGCTGCTGCTATACCTATGTCCTATGTGGTATTTACAATTTTAAAATGCTGGTCCTTGTACGTCATTTTCGGTAAATTCGTATTTAAATATTCCATAGCAGACAAACATGGAGTCGACGGCGCTTGCGGCTCTCGGCTTGCAACGTACTCTACCATCCAGCGCGCAACCAGAGAGAGTGACCGTTTTTTTGTAGGTCACGTCAAATGCAAAAATCACCAAATCGACGTCGATCCAGCGTTGACATCACTTCCAATCCATTCTCAAACGTTTAGGCGCCTTGACGACGCATTATTAAACGGTAACCAAGTGTCCAGATGATATAAACCTCTTACCTTGTTGTTAAGATAATCCACAGATGTTGCACACAGAAATTTCTCGTCACTACGTTCCTATCTCATCGGAAACATGGCGCGAGCTCCTTGCGTCAGGCAAACTGGCAGCGAACTGACTCCACCTGAGTTCACTCTCACTTCTAGCTAGCGTGACGTCAGCCGCTCACCTTGAAGGTGGTGGGGCCCGGCTGGCGGTTCGTGGGCCGGGGGGGGGGGTGCGGGTCTGTCTCCCACGTTGGACTCCTTGTGGTCGAGAGATGAGAGGAAACAAAGGAGCCGCGTGTGTGTGTGGAGGATGGGACAGTGGCGTAACTGTCGCCAATTCTGAAACGAAGCGCGGAGATTTGATATAAAAATGTTATCATCAACTAACGTTTTGGTGGTACAACCGTCTCTCTAGCCTATGATCCCATTAGCTACATATTCCTTTACAGTTTACGGTACATCGAAGTCTGGAAGTATACCATGGGTCCTGCACAACGCTATTATTTGGTTTTATCATCATCAGGCCGTTCCAAAACCTTATTGCAAAGTGCAAACAATGATCAAACAATGTCTTGAAATGGTTCGACCTCCTCCCGATTGGTACAACTCTGTTATAGATAGTGGTGGTTTCTACTGCAATTCTGGAAGTGCATGAACACTTAATTTACAGTTATAGGCCCTCACTCGATGCTGTCTGGGCATGGGAAAAGGAAAATGCCTGCAATATTCAGCATCGGTCGTTATCAAGCAATATCAACTATGTGCTAATCGGTCGTTATCAAGCAATATCAACTATGTGCTAATCGGTCATTATCAAGCAATATCAACTATGTGCTACAGTATGTATTAGGTATCCGCTGAACAACAGTAATTTTTTTGGAAACGGTTAGGGAAATTGGAGACTTGAAATTATGAGCTAAATTCCAGATGCGTTTTCTTTGGTAAGGCTCTTCAATGTGGATTCGTGTCCGCCACTGGATATTCCGAGGATGGCACGGGCCTCCCATTCCTCCGAAGAAGATGACTGCGGTCGGCCGTGGGCGATGATTTCATCCATGATCACACTGTGGATGCGTTGACCTCCAGGAACTTACCACTGCCTCTCAGTCCGAGGTAATCGCAGGGATGCTGGTGATTGGCTGACAATAGAAAGATGATCTCAGTACCCATCATTGGCGCAAAGGCCGAGTTAATGTAACAAAAGAATAATTTTCTTTTAAGATAAGATGTAACCATTATTATTGGCTCTTTTGAATGACGTATATTATCTTAAGACTGGCACTTTTGTTACAGGTTTGTCTCAAATTAAGCTCAATCTTGTTGAATGAAGCTTTTACATGTCAGACCCGGATGTTTTAAATCTCAATCTTGAAGAAGAAATATTGACAACCTAAAATATAACAGTACCTAACGCTATAATGATGTGTAAGGATATGAGCGCTCAGCACTCCGCTATTGTAGCTAAACGCCTTCGAAAGAAATACCTGTATGGCTAAAGAAAACAAAAATAACGTGGACAAAACTGCAATAATGTACAGTACGAAGCAGCGACAGTACATACTTATTTTAACTTTTATTTTGATACGAACTTGCGGATAGGTATTATTAGGCAATTTTTAGTTTCTTTCGTTTCTTTCCATCTCGTGATCATTGGTTCCTTTTAATTATGATAAAAGTTCTTAGAACTATAGAACAATCGCTTCTTCCTACATAGAGACAATAATAATTTTAATCTTAGTGGATATAGGCCACCTGCCCCGGTAGTACCTAGAGTAGAGAGTGGTAGGTGTAAAAAAAACGCTATTGTAGCAAGTAAACGCCCGTCTTGTACGCAACTTGCAGTACACGTGTGCTAATAAAGTACCTATTTTAGCATTGAGAACGTCAGCGGTCAGAATTCTTTAATATATAATTTTGTACATCATATATACGTATAACCAAGCTACATTTAACACATCATTTGCCGACAGTTCATCTGGGACAAGGTATTTGCAAGATTTAAAAAAGAAATTGTGCATATTACACGATTCCCAAATGGCGTGTTTGAATTTCGTGACACATGGGAGTGGGAGGATTCTGATGGGTGATGGCCGGGTGACAGATTTCATTCATCAGGTTGCGGAAGCGTTAAAAGCGTTGTGAAACAGTAAATAAACTGCGTACGCCATGTGAAACTAACTCAGAGTGCTTACATTATCGTTCCTCACCTTGCTACATACTTTTCATGATATTTTGCATTTTGTGAATATTCGTACAAGCGGCGAGTGCAAATTTGAGGTTATGTCAATATTAGTGGTTAGTAGGGATGTAAGTTGTATGTGAACAGTCGAATATGGAGTTTAGCGCCGAAAATGTGTGCCGTGCAGTGGAACAGTTCTACTCGGGCTGTCACAGCAACCCAACCGAACAAGCCGCGGCACACGCTTGGCTGACCGAAGCGCAGGCGTCGCAACAAGCGTGGAGCTTTGTGTGGGACTTGCTTCGTGCCGAGAAGGTATTTCGTCGTATATTTCATTGGCCCCTTCCTCAAGGCTGATTTTACTAACTGTTTTGGTTTGTAAGTTCTTTTTCGTTTTTCATGGGGGTGGCAAAGCCATAATAATTTGGCGTAAAAAGTTCGGAACTGGAGCGAGCTAAAAATATTTTCGAACATGCTGAAGGTTAATTTGGCTTTAATCATCGAAAAAGGATTCTTTAATCTGTAATCTGTTTTCTGAAATTCAGGGTGCCCAGGTGCAGTTCTTTGCAGCGTCGACGTTGCATCGTAAAGTAGCCCGCGGTTTTGCGGAGCTGCCGGCGGAGCAAATCGAGCCGCTCGAGACTAGACTGCTGGAAACGGTGGCCGATCACTGGCGAGGACCACGCGCTGTCCTTGCAAGACTATGTGCCGCTGTGAGTCCTTTTGGCATTGTAATCTAGACATTGCCGTTCATATAAATTAGGTATCACCGTATCATGTCGGCTAACATTGTTTACAAGAGACGTACAAAACATCTAGTAGGTAGTAGTTGTAATTATTTGTACCTACTTAGATTGTACTTTTTAGTTTCTACTTCTTGTGGCTTTGACCTGCTATTGTGCTTGTACTTTCTTGAGTAGGTAGGTAGGTAGGTAGGTAGGTAGGTAGGTAGGTAGGTACATAGGTACATTTTGAACAAAGATTTTGACAATTTTTGGATCTAGGTGGTTGTAGCTTAGACTAGACTGCTGGAAACGGTGGCCGATCACTGGCGAGGACCACGCGCTGTCCTTGCAAGACTATGTGCCGCTGTGAGTCCTTTTGGCATTGTAATCTAGACATTGCCGTTCATATAAATCAGGTATCACCGTATCATGTCGGCTAACATTGTTTACAAGAGACGTACAAAACATCTAGTAGGTAGTAGTTGTAATTATTTGTACCTACTTAGATTGTACTTTTTAGTTTCTACTTCTTGTGGCTTTGACCTGCTATTGTGCTTGTACTTTCTTGAGTAGATAGGTAGGTAGGTACATTTTGAACAAAGATTTTTACAATTTTTGGATCTAGGTGGTTGTAGCTTCGATCACTGCTCCGGTACGAGATAGACAGCTAGCATGCCGTGCCAGCTCTTACTGCATTTATGATGTATGTTGCCGTTTTTACCTTATATTAAAACTGGATAAACGTTAAAACAAACGCACATGGGGATTCTTTTGCTACTTCTAAAATTCAATTTACTTATTTAGAATGGACTAGTATATATTTGATCTTTTAAATAGCAATACATAATGACACAATCATGGTTCGAGAGTTGACCTCACAGAAGATGACAGCTGGTAAGGCCTATACTTTAACGTTGCATGGGGTACATACAACGCTGAGCTAGTTGCGTATCCCGGCTCGCAACGGTCGAAGGTTGTAGAAAGTTATTTGTTGCCGTTCAGAAAAGTTTCAAGCACACTGTCTTAGGAGAGAGATTTGAATAGCAATGATTGGCAGAGCCAGAACTCATTTTCATGGCTAAGTACTTACTTGGTTAAGTACTTAGCTTGATTTGACAGATATCAGAATATATAAGTCAATTTCGTTTATGGAAGTAATTGAAGTAAATCCATGATAGAAATATCTGTCTTATAAGAAGAACCCATGGGCGTAAACATCTATGTAAATGTGTTGAAATTACTCAATTGGCTCAAAATAAGCATATTTATTATTTTGGCTTTCTGACAGCTTTAGAGAGAAACAAAGGAAGGTCACAATCGTCTAAATTTTTGAGTGATTAGAGTTTTCGAGAAGACATGATCTGGCTTGGAGCTCCATGGTTTTCATAGACTATGCCTTCACGTTTTTATCAGCTTTTCAAACCACTACGCTCATCTTCAACTTCAACGCAACACAAATTGCGTTCGCAAGGCCCTAGTATCCTTATATTGTAAATTTTGTGTCAGTTGATTCAAGTACAAAATGATCAAGTGGAGTTTTGAGAGAAAGCATGCCCCTGTAGTGGAGCAGTGGATCAATTGTCCCCAACAAAAAACTAACGCTCGGGACAAACGCTCGGCAGCTCGGCTCACTGGTGGCCCAGACGCTGTGCCCGGGCCGTGTGGCCGTGCTGGCGTCGAGACTGAGCCCAGCCGCCGCGCCCGGTGCCCCACCCGCCCGGCTTGCCTGGACGCTGATGCTCGTGCTCACCGCGCTGCCCGACGAGATTGCCGGTCGGGCCAGTCGGAAGCCGGCGTTCGGGGACACAGCGCAGCAAGGTACGGAGTCTGCTTGATTTGCTTGCTTGATTTGACTGCTTGATTTGCAAGGGTTGGCAGTTTTGTGTTGTTGAGTTAGGTCTGGTTCCTGCTTTGTCTGTCTGTGCTGAGAACTCACATAAAGCTATATTTAAACAATCAATACTTTCATAGTGTGCATGTAGAAAATTTACTAAAATTTCTGAAAGTTCTCATAGAATTCTAAATCTGTTAACTCAATTTGATTTGATTTATTTGTTCCCATACTATTGTACCGACATTTGTTGCACTGGGGTATGGACATGGTATGGTATGGATACATATTAGTAATTAGATGGTTGTTTACTAATAATAGATAGGATAATTATTAATAAGATATAGACTGGAATATAAAATATATTTGTTGACAGTAATAATACTTTTACTTTAAATTTAAGATTTACCTACTATTTTACCTTCTACTAATAGAAACTAATAGTAGCATTGGGCTACGTACTACGAAGTCTCTGATGTCACTACTTAATTTAGGTAGGTAGGTGTACCTAAGTAATAAATTTTGAAGGAATTCTTTTAAATGAAAGCTGTGGGTAGTTGAAGCAATGATTCTCAAACAATTACAATATCAGTTGTTACATAGCAGGGTGTGTGTTCATGCCTACCTAGAACTAAAATAATACAGGACCTACTGGAACGACCAACTATTAAGGTCTACCCACAATTGACATAAGCGCAACGGGCAGTACGCAGTGCACAATGCATAAGAATAATTTTTTCAACTGCAGAAAATCAAAATTAAAAATTGCGCGCAAAGCCGTGCAACATCTGGTGAAACCTAACCTTACCCTCCCTATGGCAGTAGCTGTCACTCAAAGCTTCAGTTTGACCATTTTTGGCTATCAGAGTGCCGTTCGTATCGTCTTCTTCCTCGTACTCAAAGTCCTCTTCTAACTCGGTCATAGTAAAATTAAAATCGGAGATAACCTCACATCAGTAATCTCACTCGGTCTTGTCAGTTGTCAATTCGTGATCTGCCTCTACATCAGCTGTTTTCAAGAACCGCCTCTCCTGCTTTGTGATTGGTAGACGCATGCTGCATAGCACGCAACGTGCAACGAAGATGAAATACTTCATCTTTGTTGTGTATCGTTGCTGCGCACCTTGCGTTCCCCATATGTTGGTTTAATGCAGTCCGGTATGATTTGCCATGTTTAACTTCTTCGGAGTTACGTTATGTCTATTGTGGGTAGACCTTTGCTATCAACGTAGTTATTGCACTCGTAACCGGATGGACCATTCACAGTGCTGGCGCTGGTAGAAGAGGCGCTATCGACGGACGGCGGCGGTGTGGACGGCGCTGCCGAGATGCGCCACCAAGCGGTGCTCTGCGCGGCCGCGTGGCTTGCGCCCGGCGCACCGCTGCCGGACTGCGAGCGGTTGGCGCACCTGCTGGCCGAAGCCGCTTGCACAGCACCGCCCGATCAGCCAGAGTGAGCGTCAGCTATTCTCTCTCTCAAATTATTTTCCCTGCTTTGCATGTCGTAAAGGGGCATATTTAGAGCCCAAAAGGCCCCCAACTGGACCCCTACCGTCAGTATTCCTGTTCATGGATTAAATTAAGGCCGTAAAAGCGCCCAGTTTTGTTCGACAACTGGAGTGCGTACCTATTTGCCTTCTAATACTTGCTGATGCAAAGTTCACTAATTGATTTGAGCAAATTATTTTAACAAGGAGTTCCATTGCTGACCAGTCAACTGAATGCAATCCTAGAGCGTTGCAATTGAAAAACAAGTATATCAGCCTAGCGATTTTGTAAGCTTTACGTTATTCCGTTATCGGTTCTGATGGATAAAATCGCTATTGTTGTCCATGTTAATTATTTAACTTTGTAACCGAGAACGGCAAAGTTAGAGTTATGCAATCGCAGAGCGGGGCTATTTGAATTAACGTCCAGTTTGACTACCAACTGTGCCCCAAACTCCCTCTACGTGTCGAAACCGTTGCGTTCATGCCGTGACGTTTCGTTGCAGCATGACGTGTGCCGCGTTGGACGCCCTGGGCCAGCTGGCTACGCAGCCGGACGCACACAAGTATCCGGCCGCGGTGCTGCGGCTCATCTCTCGACTGCTGCCGCTCAGCGGCTTGCTGCAGCAGCGGCAAGACGACAAGGTGCGTCCGGTGACTCGAGATGTGCTCAGCGGTTGCGGAATCAGCTCCGGGGCCTTGCGTCTCGTAGTGAGGGTGCCACAGGTCGTAAAGCGTGGATAGGGTTGGCTGTTATGATAACCTAGCTATGGTGGTGTAGGGATGTGGGTCGGAAAATTTCCAATGGAAAATTTCGAAAAAATGGAAACTTTCCGGGAAAATTTCCATCTTCTCAAATACTATGTTTTGTCTGTTTTTTTTTGTATTTTCTTCTTCCATGATGAAAACTACGCATAACGTGTTCAAAGGAAATCATGTTAGATGCATATTTTGGCAAGCAGGCTTCAAACTTCATAGCCATGGGCTACATAAGTCCTCACTAACTGGCATAGCTTTACTGACTCACTAAGCAAGGTAGTCTTGTAGTACAAAGAGTCTGGTAAGTGGAAACTATCCACTGCCAAGATGAAGAAAGTTCCAAGCTCATTTTGGCGCTATTTTACCAAAACATCACACAACAAGGACTGTCGGTATACACCTATATGTTCCATTTGCAAAACTGCAAGATACAGCAACAATGCAACAATTCACACAACCCACTAGTTTGTTTTTCCAAAATCCACATACTCCTCCATCTAAACCATCTAAAATTCATAGCCAGTGACGGTTTCGTCAGGCAACTGAATTTGGAAATAATTTTCAGCAAGCTCTTGGTGCATTTTCCACAAGATTTCTGTGTCATGGGGGCCTTGCCGTCACATATTGCATTGATAGCCGCAAAGAAAAACAGTTCGAAAAATTTCCGGAAAGTTTCCGGAAATTTTCCAGATTGAATTTTTCCGGAAAACCCACATCACTAGTGGTGTATTTGATGGTTTTGCTCTGCTATGATTGTCTTGTGTGTGGTCCTAAAAAGGACCTACGTCGACTGTCGAAGTTACTTCGGCGTTGGCGCCGATATCTTCAGGACTGGCCAGCTATGACGTTTCACTTTTGGTCAGTGCTTCAGCACCGGATAGGCAACTAGTACCTATGCGGTGGCAGCTCTTACTGTATTCGACGTGCGTGCTGGTTTGCACTTCATCTTCGAAGTGAATAAACATGAATACAAACACTAAGGAATTATCTAGCAACTTCCATATATTTCAGCTTTCAAATAACAATGCGAAACAAACGGCACTATCTTCGTCACAGAATTGATCAGCGAGCGTGATCATAAAAAGCATTGGTGTGTCTTTCTTCATCCTACTACGACATCCCTTTGATTTCGAGACTGCTAAGCTAGTTGGTAGTAACTCGTCCTGGCTAACTGCGACGATTGAGGGAGCAGACACCCTGACATACCGTCTCTCATCGCTTGTTCCCAGGAAGTGGAGTCTGCCGTGTACAGCCTGCTGGTGTCGGTGGCTGAGAGCCACTCGCGCCTGCTGCTGGACACGCTGGCGTCTCCGTCGGAGCACACGCCGGACGCCGGCCGCCTGCTGCAGCTGGTGCTGGCGTGCAGCTGCAGTCCGGGCGTCTATCCGCTGGACGAGACCAGCTCGCAGCTCGCGCTCGGCTTCTGGTACATACTGCAGGTGAGCGGAAGGGAGCACGTCGGGCGCCATCTGGCCTCAAGCTAAAGCTTATTAGTACTGACACATTTTTATTGTTATCCTAACTCCTAAGTAACCGTTCTTTAAACAATTTGAGCATCGGACTCGCCATCGGTTATGGTTCGGATCCCTGCTGGTAATATTTCCAATTTTTAAATGACCGGTAATTTCACACCTCTATTTGTGACTGCCATCTCGACCCGATCAGGACGACCTTCTGGCCGCCGAGCCAGCGCAACGCCGCGCCGCGCTGCCCGCCCTCCGCGCCGTCTACCGGCAGCTGGCGGAGGCGATGCTGCGCAAGTCGCGGCTGCCCGAGCTGCGCGACCCCGCGTGGTCGGCGGAGGACCGCGAGGCGCTGCGCTGCTATCGGCAGGACGTGGCAGACACGCTGGTGAGCAGTCGATTGCACGATTTACGCGAGACAACGCCCAAGTTAGTCAAAAACATTCAGTGAACGTTATTTCGAACGTTTGGTGGACGTCGAAAAGCTAACGGGGGATAACTTGCGTTCAACGTTCACATCGCCAAATTTTCGATTCAGTTCTACCCTAACGTTGAACGAAAGTTATCTCCCGTTAGCTTTGCGATATCCACCGAAGCTTCTTGGGCAATGGGAGAATTGATAAATGGCCTAAAACTGTAAACGAAAATAGAAGATAGATGGAAGGTAATGGGACGAAATAATATCCTAGAATATAGCAGTAGGTAAATGCATTGAGGTATACCTTTGCCACCATGCTAAAATGCATTATGTGTGTAAGAGAAAAATAAATAAATCTAGTGAAGAAATTTGTAGTCTTGAATTGATTTTGTCAAAGCTTAAAATAGGACAGCTATAAAATTACAGCAGGTAAGTGGATGCAAGCCAATGGACCTCAACTGATTGAACAATAATGCTGCTTAAACTGGAATTTGTTTTGCATCCAGGAATATAACAAACATCTTTGTGTTATTAGAGTTCTTCCCATCTTTAGCAAGAGTTTTTGAAAAAACTTTTTCAAACTGGGTTTTGAATGCTAAATTAAAGTCTTGCAATATTTTAAAAATGCTTCATAACATATAATCTTTTATATCTTTTAGGTATCTTGTGACGCGTATCTTTTATCATACATTTTCATTGCTCGTAAATTTGTGAATATCCGTGATATCAACGTGAAATCTACGAATAACGCAATCGATCTAATTGGCACACCTTGACCTCTGTCCCAGATGTATTGCTACAACATTCTCTCTCGTAAAACATCCCTCGAAAATGTCCCTAGGAGAGTAATCACCAGTAATCCCTGGTAAAAATAACCCACTAAAAACTACTCAACATAACGAATCTAATTGGTGCCCTGCCCTCCGTCCAGATGTACTGCTACAGCGTGCTGCGCGAAGACCTCCTGGCGCTGCTGCTGTCGAGGCTCTCCGAGGCGCTGGCCGCCGGCAGCTGGGCCGACTCGGAGGCCGCCCTCCACGGCTTCCTCGCCGTCGCCGAGTGCGTCGACATCGCCGAGACCCGGCACCTGCCGCAGCTGTTCGAGCTGCTGGCTCGGTTGCCACTCGGTCAGATGGACGCCAGGGTGGCGGCAACCGCGCTGGATGCGATCGGTGAGCAAATTGAGTAGCTTACGTTGGTAGCAGTTAGATTTACGTGATCGGCAGGCTGTGTAGGTTAGCCCCTGTCACTCTCCTAGACCCATAGTACCTGTTTCTTGTACTTACCAAGTAAATTGTCTGCATCATAATCGATCGGTGAGCAAATGATTGAGTAGCTTTACGTTGGTAGAAAAGTCAGATTTACGTGATCTTTACCTTCTGAGATTTACGTGATAGTACCTGTTTCTTTTATTTACCATGCAAATTGTCTGCAACTTCTCTGTACCTACATAATGTTCACGGCATATGATTGTAAGTAATCAAAAAGCTGGCCCTGCCAAGGGCCACGATTCCAAAGCGCTGTCGCGCAAAACAAACGGCCAATGAAGTCTGTGTTTTCCCCCAGGCGCTTACGCCGAGTGGATGCACCGCCACCCAGAGGCGCTAGCGCGGGCGCTGCCGCTGTTGCTGGCCGGACTGGCGAGCGCTGAGACGGCGCCGCCCGCCACGATGGCGCTCAAGGAGGTTTCGCGCGATTGCCAACGCCACATGCCGCCGTTTGCGGCGCAGCTGCTGACCGCGTGCCAGGTGAGGGGAAGGGAGGGTCCCTTGCGCGGTTTTACGGTGTTTGTTGCGCGGCAGGAATGAAACGACCTGGCCTTGAGTTCAGATGCATCTCTATCTTTTATACCTACCTAGTACCTAACCAGCTTTTTCCCTACTGTTATCTCTGACATTTACATATTTAAGATCTTACAGACTAATAATATGATGTTCTTCAATGCGTTAATGTAGGTACTCGGGCTTCGCGAACGCAATTTGTGTTGCGTTGAAGATGAGCGTAGCGGTTTGTATTTAGCGCATAAAAAGATTGAGGCAAAAAGCATTAGAAAATCATGGAGCAGCAAGCCGGACCATTGCTTTCTCAAAAATTCTGATCACTTGAAAATGTAAACGATTCTGACCGTTCTTTGTTTCTGTCCGAGCTGTCGGGTAGCGGAAATATGCTCAATTTGAGGTAATTGAGCAATGTGCAAGTAAATACATAGATGCAGCTCATGTCCAAGGGTTTTTATAAGGTTGGAGATATATTGCCGCGGGCCTACTTTCAAGAACTTGCATGCACGAAATTGACAAAATTGCTAATGTCTGTCAAATCTTGAAGTCAACTTCAAGTCAAAAAATCTGGTGTGATGTTTTGATTTGGTTTCGATGGTTACTAAAGACATCAATCGAAATTGGGAAAATTTTAAAACAATACGCACTTTTAAAAAAATTTCCGTACTTTTTCAAACTTTCCCAATTGTCGAATATTGCTCTTTTTTCTGCTTTGAAGGGGTGGGGTATGGAGGATTTTCTTGAAAAACGCAGGGGGCTAAGTTGCGAACACAAGTGCTTTTTTTAGCAGTAGTGAAATTGATGATTTCGCTTCGCTCGCTTCGCTCACTACGCTCATCAATAATTTTGCTTTGTATAAGATATGTTGTTTTAGGAGTCTACTGGTTTGCATTGAGAAACAGAAAGTGGTAATAGTTGTTATTTAATTTAAATAAACATGTTCAAATTGTTTTGTTATCTGCCAGTGTCCACCATATTATCTTCAATCACTGCTAGCCTAAGGCGATAGACATCTCAGCTGTTTCGTATGCTATGTGAATAGGTCACCATTGTTATTACTTAGTTATTAACTTATTAGTGATTCTGATTTGCAATAAATCATTATGCATGCTGCAAAAAACCACTATCTTTGGTTTTGACTGTTACTTTGTTAATCCATGTGAAAAATGGCATGTGAAGTATTGTCAAGTGCTCATATTTAAACTCAACTTTTAAGAAAAAGCTCCAAAAAACCATACATGCTTTAGGTATCATATTAGCAGTTAGCACGCTATGATTCATCACGGTTGCTTGTAAACATACCCGACCTGGTAAACTAAACACGTTTGGCATCCATAAGGTCTCAATGTTGGCCTCCTCCTCAGTAACATACCGGCATTGCTCTACCATGTCTGCTGGCGACACGAAAACAGCAGGAGCTGCCTATCCCTTCACGGCTAGTAGTGATCGAAGAAATTATGGCTGAATATCTATATAGAGTTGTAGGGCTTGTAAAATCCTTATTGTTGTCAACGATTATTTTTTATAAGTTGAAACTGAGAACGGCAAAATCAGAGTTACGTAATCCCAGTGCTGGTATTCATAACTGGAATAAAGTGACATTAACCCATGTAGCACAAAAACCGTTATCACAAACATTCAGTAGACGTCGAAAAGCTAATGGGGGATAACTTGCGTTCAACGTTCGAGTAGAAACTAATCGAACATTTGGCGAATGAGAACGTTGAACGCAAGGTATCCCCCGTTAGCTTTTCGACGTACACCGAACGTTCGAAATAACGTTTGCTGAAAGTTTGGGGGGAAATTTTGGAAATGAGGGGGGGAAACATTCTCGTAGTGTAGAGTGCCAGTGGTACCATCCGTCTCTCATGCCCGAACCGTCCACACCGTCTAAACGCAGGAGTCGCTGTGCGGCGGACGGCTGCGGCTCGGCGAGAGCGTGCGACTCATGTACACCGTGGGCCGCGTCCTGGCAACGCTCGAGGACGCCGAACGGGCCGCCTGGCTCGATCTCTTGCTGCTGCCGCGCGTGCAGGAGCTGCACCAGCTGGCAGCGCAGGAGGTAACTTCACGACGGCACCGACGAAATTCGGGCAGATAATCTACCTTGCTTTGTAACGGCAGGGATGGAAAGCCTTCTCTGATTATCCAGATACTCCAGATTGTCAGCTACGCATTAGCCCTTGGCCTCGCCCTGCAAGATTGCGGTGTTCCCCTCACCTAAGAGCTAAAATAGTTTTGCTGGCATGCACGGCATGGAGCTGCTGTTCGTTATTATAAATCATCTGTAACCAAAGTAACTGTAACCACCTGTGGAACATTGGGTCCGTAGATTACGATTGACCTTGTGCCCCTGCTATTGTTAAACCATGTTGCCAACGCACCCCAGTGTCTGCTGGCGAAGTAACTAGCGTAAGTTTTTGCTGTAGCTATACCTAGGTATGGTAGTAGAGTATCTGAGTAACCCTTCTATTTGTGGTAACAGCTACGGAATGAAATCGACTCCATCCATTGACAGCCGGCGTAAACATGTTAGCTTGTAGGTGAGGTGAATGCTGGAAATCTAGAATTGTGTGAGCTTTTGCATAGCCTCGTTAAAATTGGAAGGGATAATCTTTGTAACTTCATCTGTGATGCTAGGTTTCATTCCTTATTTTCTTTATAGTTTCTAGTGATCGTGCTGCTGAACTTTATGAGCGAGTTTGACATTTTTCAACATCTTCAACCAGCCCTTTCCGACTTTGTCGCATCAATAATCCATTGTCTTATCGTCCAAAACCATTCGAACACAAAATAAAGGCCTGAATAAGATCGATAATCTTTCCAAAAATCTATTAAAAGCTGGGTTTTGGACGGTAAATAAAAGTATCGCTAAACTACTGACGTTTTGTTACTAGTAATACTTATACAGTTATATTAGTTCCAGGATGATGGCTCGACCATCGACCATAAATTCAGTGAGAAGGTTCTTTTTGAAAATTTGTGCTAAAGATAGGAAAAAGACACAATTAACAGAAAAAAAATATTTCAAACTGGGATTTGATTGCTAAATAAAAGTCTCTGTGGAGACCATACATACAGTGGGAAGGTGCGTTTTGAAAACTAGTGCTATTTTTATTAAGCCTGTTTTTAGCATTTAAATCCCAGTTGCAAATAGTTTTTTTCTTCAAATAGGACATAGTAGACAATAGACACGAATCTTAAGAAATTTAATCGAGAGTCTTCTTGTAGTCCAGCACAACGTCATCTGCGCTTGTCATTTTGCAAATGACTGAAATGTCCCCCTCCAGTTAGCAGTGAAGTAAATGTTAAAACCATCCGTCGCGTGACGCAATCCATCAGGTGAGCGCGAGCGTCCAGGCGGCCATCTTGCTCCGCCTGAAGATGATCAGCACGCTGTGCGCGACGCTGGACACGAAGCCGACGCAGGACCGGGACTCGCAGGGCGAGACGACCTACGGCGGCGCGCGCGACAACGCGCAGACGGGGACGCAGCCCGTGTTCCTCGTGCTCCAGCACATGCTGCCCGTTCTGCACGCGCTCGCGTTGCGCTGGTCGGCCGACGAGCACGTCACGCAGGTGCGCTGCGACTTGCGACGCTCGGAGTTTCGTGCGGTTTGGTTTATTTCAAAACCGTAGAACTCGGGCTGTTGAAAAGTTTATTTTGCGGGTACCTACCTACTGAGAATTTTTTAGCTTTAGTAACTTTAGGAAACTGAGTGCTGAGAAAAATTTTCCACATCAAGAATTTTGGAGGATTTTGTATGACTTTAGGAAAAAAAATCACAGAACCTTATGAAACTCTGTCCTGAACACATGATTTTTATTAATTGGACAATCTGCTTGCCACACTAGGTAATATCGAGTATCACGAGTATCAACCATTAGTTCCCGCTTTGTTTGCGTGAATGCATCCAGTTCCAAGAGATCAATTTGATCATCTTCCAGATGATCTAAATTCTACTATATTACAATAACAAGGAGGGAGGGAGCTACTGTTGAAAATGTGCTACAAAAACAAAGCCATGATCAACAAGTCGTCCTCACAGGATATCTGCGGCACGCTGAAGCACGCGCTAAGCACGCTGTTGGATGCCGCGAGGCCGCTCCTCAACGAGATGCTGGACCTGACGTTGCTCAGCTTCCGCCTGGCTCCGAGCCCCTCGGCGCTGGACCTCGCCAGGCAGGTACGTAACAACCCCGGGCCAGCCGGCCGGACTGATCGTTACAACATCGTGTTCGTCTACTGGGCCCGGATCCACAAAGCCGGGGTAGGGCAAAAACTGGGGTAAGTTTGTTATATCCACGGCGATTACGGCGATTACGATCACCATGGCGATTACCCCTGAAAATCTGCAAACGCCTTCTGTGATAGGCTGTCAGTCATTTTGCTCCGACGGCCAAGTGTTTGCTCTGCTTTGTGGAGCCGGGCCCTGGCTGGTAATGGCACTGGAGAGTAGAGATCATTTTGTCTCAAGAGCAATAGATGTCATATCGTTACCTAGATAGGTATTACTTAATAGTTATTACCTACTATTAGTTATCACCTATTACATTAGTTATTAGGTAGGTATATAAAAAATCACTTAACCAGTCTGTAACTTTTCGTCAGGTTCTAACGTAACATCTGGTCCCTAGTTTTAGCTGTCAGTTTGGAAGTTTACTACTAGAGTGTATTTATATTATATCCAGCTGCTGCTTGTTGAGATGTCATCTCTGTATCCACATCATTGATAATCAAACATATCTTTTCAGGTCTAAACTGTTTTTTAAGTTAAGAACGCTAGCGGTGTTTCACTGTCATAGAGACTCCGTGCTGGTAGGCAGGAGCCAGAGGTTTCAACATTCACAGGCTGTCCCATTGTGCCACTTTTAAGGGTTTGCAAGTAAGGGTTTCCACTTTCCGGTCCTGAACCGTGAAATCTATTGTTGGGACCTACTTGTTAAAATCTCTTGTAAGTATGCCTATTAATGAATTGATTCATAATTAATTGTAAATTATGTTTTATACACAACAAATGTCTGTGTTTTATTGGGCTGATCACAAAACTCTTTTCATCGAGGTTTTTGGACAAAAAATAGGCGCTTTACATTACTACCAACGTTCACAATATAAGATACTTGCGATGACTTAATGACTACCAGGATGACTACCAGAAGCAAGTATAGTCCTAAAATGCTGATTCAAACTGATTTATGAACAGCCTTTGCAGCAAATACATTAAATTGTGTACTATAACCAGATTGAATATTAAACATTATTAAAAATATTTATCCATATAACCATTCATTGTTTATAATTTATATCAGGTCATCAATGTCAGGTAGCAATTAATACCCTTTCATGAAATTTTTAGCACGCAAAACCCTTGTAAACATCCACACGACCCGGGTGAGATGGTCTGAGCTTCGAATGACTGACAGCGCACAGTCTGGACTCTGGAGTCTGCAGAACAATGCTAGCATTCTTATAGTGAAAAACAGTTTAGTTTTGATGTCTAGTTTTGATGTCTCAGCAATGTTTATGTCCCTACATGACTGCAAGAGAATAACATTCAATAAACTTGCTGCTATTTTGTTCTCTTTATAATATTATTAAAATTACGAAAGCTCGTAATTGGCTAGTCATTTTATTATTATGTGGCCATTCCGTGGGGACATTCAATTCTCACCCTGTATGCAAATTACTTCTCTCAGATTTCGTGTCTGTTTAGCTCAGCTGGTTTGAGCACCAGCCGTGAAAGTTGGGGACCCGGGTTCAAATCCCGGAATGGGCAACATTTTTGGGAGGCTAATTTGTGTACATAATAATAAAACTGCTATTTTGTTGTTGGTATTGAAAATCGTAATTTTGCCTCAGATGTCTAATTTTTAAGCTCGTAGTACGATAAGTTTCTGTTTGTCGTATGATAATTCCGTGACCCCATTCTGCTGCTTGCAGTTTGTGCTGCTATTTGGGCGCGAGGAGCCCGTGCTGATGGGCACGCTGCTAGCTGAGCTTTGCGCCGCCACCCTCTCGTCGCCGGCGCAAAACGGCGCGAGCGATCAGGCCGAGATTCTGGAGGCGCTGTTTGCGCTGCTCGCGCAGGTGCTCAAGAAGCATGCCGTGTTGTTTGCGGACACGCCTGGCATCGACGTGGCGGCCATCTTCCAAGCCGGTAAGCGGAAACGCAAATAGTTCACAATTTAAAGGTTCTTTGGGTCTTTAGGTTATCAGGTTCTTAATAGTCTTCGTTTTTTTTTTGTTCACGCTGTCAATGTAACTTGAGCCATCTGCCTTTCGAACGAAACGACGGCAAATTAGTGAGACTTTGTAAAATCATTCAAAACTGTAAACCTATTGCTAAAGTTGGGACAAGCGGACACGAGTGTAAGAAATCTAAAACTGCAACGTCCTCTGTGCACAGCGGTGCTGACGCTGGCTCTTCAGGAGAGCGGCCCAAGTAAGACGGCGGCGTCGTTCCTGGCGCAGCTCGTGACGCAGAGCCGCGACCGGCCCGCGCTGGGAGCCGTCGTGCAGGCGCAGGGTGGCGCGCTCGTCACTCAACTGCTGGCCTGCATCGGTCGGTACCGGCAACAGCTTCCACTCGGAAGCTTGCGCTTTGTCGGAAATAAAAACACTGTGCCACGCTGGTTGGGGCATGAGGTGGTTTTACATTATGCTATGACTCGTTCAAAATATCAAAAATAAGTTTTAAGAAACCATGTTGGGGAAAAAATCAGAGCTTTTGACTGAAAGTGTCAAAGAAGATCATGGGAATCCAGTAGGTATGTCGGCGGTACCCAGAAATTGGACCCGGGTACCCGTGAACAGTACCCGTGTAGTCGCACGGGTACCTGGGTTAGTTCAAAACCAAAAAATAATAAATTTTAAAACATTTTTCAAAAAACATTTTTGAGTGTGTACCAACATAGAATATTGTAACTTGCAAGGTTGTTTCGAAATAGACTTGTACAGTCAAGTACAAAAAAATGTTTTAAGCAGTTCCGCGGGTCCCGATGTGGAACCGGGTCCCAGAGGTACCCGGGTACTTGCCGACATCTCTAGAATCCAGTGATCTACAGCTAAAGTGAGTCTCAGGTTCAGATGAAAACAGAAAACCGGTATTCTGATGTTATATAGAATATTATGCCACGAGGCGCGGCCAAAAAAACCCGAGACATTCCATAGTACAGCCAATCATCAGAACAGACCCTAGATCCTCCTGTTAGCATTACCAGGTGCAGGGTTGCGCATTGACCAGGGTTGTGCGTGGCACGCCACCTGTTCGGGCATGTATTCTCCTGCTTTGCCGCATAGGTTAAGAGGATCTCGGAGGGAGATGCAACGCATTAGGCTGTGGGGAGTCATTCCCACACAATTGACCTTGCCTGCATGGACCCAGGAGGCAGGGTGAAGAAGGGGAACAAATGAACACTTGCCTCCCGACTAGATACGAGACCACATCTGCAATTCTGGTCTTTGAATACTTTAGAGTGAATCTTTGGTGTGTGCTGTGACTAGAGGTCCCATCACACCCAACAAGTCATTACCTCATAACTCATAACTCATTGTCATTGGGTCATAACTCGGAGGGAGATCACCCACGTATGCCCAGTCATTACCCGTGTATGCACGATCTCATGCGCCATCGCTTGTCCGTCGGCTCAGGCGGTTCGGTGCCGCGCGCCGCCGTCGAGCCGCTGTCGGAAGTCTTGGCCGCGCTGGTCAAGAAGCACAGCGACAGCACGGGGCGCTGGCTCGCGCTGGCGCTGGCGCAGGAGGGCTTCCCTTCGGCGCGCGCCACCAAGCAGCACGGCGCGGACTTCGCCAAGGCGGTGATGCGGGACCGCGCCAACAAGCGCAAGCTGCAGGAGGCGGTGCGCGAGTATTCGCTCGTGTGCCGCGGGCTGACGGGCGCCGACATCGGGGCGCTGCCTGCCAGCTGGTAGCTTCATAGTGGTGCGTTGTTTGGTTGGATGTTTGATGCACCCGTGTTGGCCACTTTACTTGCTCATCCATGGCTATCGCTTATCAGTTATCAATTATTATTTATAATGGCTGCCAACAGTGTAATAGCCAGTATCGGCTAAGGCGCCTTGCTCGGATTCTAAGGCGCCTTGCGGATTACGTGTTTGTCTCAATCTCGGCCTCTCGTAGAGTTTGATGCCCAGCCCCAAGGGCTCGAAAGTGTGGTAAAAGCGTATTGTACTGGCTTTTAGTGTTTCTAAGTTGAAATGTGCTGCTTTGGTTTCAAAGAAATTTTTTCAAAGAATAATTTGTTCATGTCTATCACTTGAACTTAAGAAAAACGTGCCAAAAGTCAAAAGCCTACCAGCCTTTCTCAAACATTCTCATTTGACGTATCCCTGGTAGGTTGTGCAGTTGACAGGCTGAAAAATTCAATAAAGTCTACGACTTAGTATTTCCTGATGCAGTCATTTTCCCTGCGTGTAATCCCATTCATATCCACTTCATCTCTCTAAGAAATTGCTGTTGTATACATAGTACATACTCATACTTAGGCCCATGAGTTAAAAGTTAAAAAACCTTGCATAATGCTCAATTTATGTACCCTGGTAGGTAGGTACTGCATGTCATTCATTAGCATTGTAGGTGATACAGTCAATTTTTAAAATTCTTTTAGGGTAAACTAAATAATATATATAACTGGTACTCATACCAGCCTTCCCCCGTCTTTGCAGAGTCGTCTGATTGGAACCGGCTGCCGCTGGCGTTTAGTTTCGCCTGCACTCGGCGCCGCCTCGTCCTCCGAAACGTGCAATTGTCTAGCTTAGGTGCGAATCGTTCCCCGCTCTCCTCGGGACAAGCGCACGAAAACCCGTTCGCAATCGCCACACTGTTTAAAGTTTATTGAAAATGTGCATTTTGTTCGAAAATCTGAGGTATTTAGGAAATTAGCCCTGGCCATTTTTGAAATGTTTTTCATTATCGTGAACTCCTTAGAGCCGGTTTTACAATGTCCAGTTAAAGTTTTAACTGTCTGTTAAATGAAAATAGAGGTATCTGTTTGGCTGTGACCTTGGAGATAGCAAACTTAGCTTGCAGTTTAACCAGACATTGTAAAACTGGCTCTTTAGGGCCGGTATTACAATATTAAGGTTAAGCATCAAACCTTCAGAGGCAGATGAATTCCACAGCTTCCTATTGGTGGCTGCAATGACAAATAACATTACTCCTACTTTAGCTCCATGGGTTCACTAATAAGTTGTAATACCAGGCCTTAGAGGAAGAATCTATAAGTGGATTTGGTTTAAACTGTTTGGCAATTTTGAAATGGTCTTAACTCTTAATTTATCAACTCAATAAATATTTTTAAAAACTACTTACTCAACGTGTGTATGTTCTATATTATCTTACCCCCTTGTTCCTGTCATCTCCACAGGTGATGACATATCTCTCAGGGACGATCATTACGACTTCAGCTGGATAAAGAGGGTGAAGCAAAAAAATGAGTGAGAGGAACCCAAGGCCAACCCAAATGCATCCTAATTCCATACTCTGTTTCTGAATACAACGTAACAGAAGAAATGACTGAAACATTCTTCTCACAGGTATCTTTCCTATTCCAACTCATCCATCATAGTTTTCATCACTTTAAAAGTGCCGTAAACGGTTGTCGTTTTGGTCGATTTTCGCATAAATTTCACATTCAAACGGAATGTCTCCTAGCTACAAATATTAACATTAAAATTTGAAAATATACTCGTGTTGTTAAAGAGTTGCTGAATGGTGGATACTATTTGTTTTGTCGTTTGGACTTGCAGCTAGAGGAATTTTCAAAAAGTCCCATTTTAGGCACGTTTAGGCACTTTTTGAAAATTCCTCCTGCTGCAAGTTTCCAAAAAACGACAAAAATAAATAGTATCCGCCAGTCAGCAGCTCTTTAACAACACATGTATTTTTTTCAAAATTGTTTTCAAAAAACAGCAAAAAACATTGTCCTATACCATGTTTGTTTGTTTGTTTGTTTGTTTGTGCGCGCTCTACAGGCCAAACGCTTGCTTCGATTGCGATGAAATTCTCAGGGTGTATATTTTGTTCTCAACTTAGACCCCCTGCGTTTTTCAAGGAAATCTTTTATACCCCTCCCCTTCAAAGCAGAAAAAGGAGCAATATTAGAAAATTTGAAAAATTTGGAAAAGTACGGAAATTTATTTAAAAGTGCTTATTTTTTCCAAATTTTCCCAATTTCGAATATTGCTCTTTGAAACCATCGAAACCACATCGAAACATCACACAGCATTTGTTAACTTCAAGTTTGTCAGAAATTTTGTCAATTTCGTGCATGCAAGTTATTGAAAGTAAATCCGCGACTGAAATACAATTTCAATGGTTTTTGCTGAGCGTAGCGAGCGAAGCTAAATCTTCAATTTCACTAATGTAAAAAACACTTGTGTGTGTTTGTTCATTTGCATGTGTGTTTGCACGCTCTACATGCCAAACGCCTGCGTCGATTGCGATGAAATTTTCAGGGTGTCTACTTTTGTTCTCAACTTAGTACCGCTGCTTCCATAGGCTCATCTTCAACGCGAACACTTTGGCAGCGTTTCCTAGTCTTATTAATACATACTAGGGCTTCGCGAACGAAATTTGTGTTGCGTTGAACATTAACGTAGCGGTTTGCGTAGCGAAAAAAATGTGAAGGCATGATCTATGAAAACCATTGAGCACCATGGGAGGGGTGGGAGGTGAGGCACCCATGCATAGTTCGACTCAGGTTCTTTGGCAGCAACAAACCGGTTTCCTACAATGTTATAGCATAGGCCCAGTGCCCCGAGGCGCTGCCAAAAATCGTGAGACGTACTATAGTTCAAAATCTCCCTGGCCCGCGCTGACAATCCCCGCGCTATCACATCGTCCCATCGGCACACAGAGCGGCCCAAGGACGCCGCGATGGGCCTGCCTAGAGGTCGACCTCTCGCATATTATCGCCGAAACTGAGTGTCACGTGACCTGTCTACTCGGCTCAGTCTGAATTCAGTGTCTGTCAGGACAGGGTCGGAGTAGCGACGCTTCACCATGTTCCCAGCAGGTATGTGGACGACCGACGGAGATGGCTAAACGCCTCTCATTGCAGGCGTGCAGTGTCAATCCTAATTCATGACTGACCCATAGCTATACCGTGTTTTGTGTCTTGTCATATTATTACAGGTACTTTTATGTAAATGTCATTCAGCCTTATTTATATTTTTGTCTGTTTATGTAATGTAATGGTAATATCCATGGCTTTCATTGTTTCGTAATATCAACTCATCTCACATTTTCTGAGATTATTTATTTGATTTACATCCCCTTGTAAAACTAAAACGTTTACTATTTTTAAAGCTATACAACATGCCCATACTGTAGACAAGTGAAGCTATTTGCCGGTGTGACCGTGAATGCGAAGTTTACAACTCAAACAAGACTTGATTGTCCAAGCACTTCGAAGCCGTTGGACCCGTTTCTTGTTTTAAACGCACCAATTTATTGCTTGCTTTAGCATCCTCACTGCGAGTCTGTCTACTTCTACTAGCGCCTTCGACATTCAATATTTACCATACTCTTAAAGCATTGCTATATAGTTTCGTGGACGCAGTTGGTGTACCAAAATATCAAACCATTGTTGTTAAATGATTTTCCCCGATTATTCAAGAGTCACACTAAGCTTTGGTCAGTCGTTCAGCACTTCTCGGCCTTTTGGCGTATGATTGCCATAATATTTATCTATACAATAATCTAGTAAGAGTCATAGGACAAAAAAAGGAAGCCGATAGGTAACAAATAGTGTGGAGTCGGATGGTGATGGGTGGTAAGGGCGAGACGGCGCTTGCCATGCCTCAAAGGGGTGCAAATACATTACTTTTTTGTAATTGGTCATCCTTGAGGCTTCAATCTATTATTGTAGTGCGGTCTGTAGAACCCTATATACAATAATACACTTAGATGTAATTCCCAAATTCGCAAGCACGGTTCTTAAATTCTCAAACCTTTGCAATGTAACCAGCGGTTTGTTCAACGCAACACGAGCGGCGGCAGTTTGTGTTTGCCTAGCTCGCCGACTGTCACAACAAGTCACACCGGCTCAGCGGTGATCCCCAACGACTCCCGGGTCACACGTGCCTGTGCCGCGAACGACCTTGCCACTCACGGGCATTGTTCCCGCTTCTCAGAGCGACCAAGTCAACATCGCGCCCGTCCGCACGCACATTGCTTGCTTGTCGCGTACCGACAAGACGCACTGGGCAGTGTTTCGTCCGCAATTACCTCACGGTTATTAGCGAATGTTTTAACGAAACTGCGAAACTTTTGAATTCGCATTGAAGTGAGTGCGGAGGGCATGATCACTTTCGAGCCGAGCGAGCATCTTGGTCTGACGCTGCAGATGGTGTTCAGAGAGATTCGGGTGTGGCCCTTTCTTTATCGGCGTTGGGTGCAAACTTTCACCATCCTTTGCTTAATCTATGATCTACGGGATGAGTTGGTCCAGGATTCGATTCCATGGTCTTCCATGGATACCAAAAGCCAGGTCTGGGGATGTCTAGATGCAGAGATATCATTCCAAGTGGCAGATGCACTTATAGAGAGTTTAGACATCTAGGTATGGAAAAAAGGACAGAACCGCCTCTAAACGAATACCCTTTTATTAAATACTATATAAAACTCTAAACTCCACTTCACGTTAAGAATGAGAGTGGGTGTTCATCCTTCTTCGCGGACCCACTGCTACTAGACACGAGCCAAGTGGTTCAAAACGCACATAACCAATGTCTTGAGCCGGAAAAAAGATTCTAGTTTTGAAGCTATTAGCTAATGACTAGCAGCAGTGGGTCTTCTTTGGAAGATGCAAAACCACTCTCCTTCTTAACTTGAAATGGCGTTTAGACCAACACCTCGTGTATCAAATTTATTACTCGTGTCTCCTATGTCTTATCTTTAGCACTAGTTTTCAAAAAACTATAGAAAACTGGTATTTGAATGCTAAATAAAAGTCTAATTGGTTTCCCAAGTCTCACTGGTTTCGCTTCGCTCGCTACGCTCATCAACAAGTAGTGAAATTGAAGATTTCGCTTCGCTCATCAATAACATTTTAAATTATATTATGAAACCTCACTCGCAGCAGACCCATCCAAGGATATACATTAAATTTGAAAAGTGCAAAACATCTAATCACAGTCAAAGACATCCTAAACCTACAAAAGTATTTTTGCCCCATCTCCTCCCCTTTGACCAGCCCGTCTCCTGCGCGGCGCCAACGCGTGCGTCTCGCTCCCCGTGCGCAGCCTAGCCGCGCAGCCGAGTGCGCAGATGCCGGCATGCAGCTTCACGCCGCCGCAGTACGCGGGCCCACCGCTAGAGCGCGTCGCCGAGATGCGCGCAAAGCATCTGGCGCCCAGCATCAAGACGTACTACGCCAAGCCGCTGCTGATCCATGCTGGGCACATGCAGTGGCTGTTCGACCATCAGGGCAGGCGGTATCTGGACATGTTTGGCGGGATCGTCACTGTCAGCGTTGGACACTGTCATCCGTACGTATCAATCACTCGGTTATGAGTGATTCTGTTTTGATAACGGGACAGTTTGCAACGGATCCATGCAGTAGTACGATATCTAGTTGGTGTTGCTGAATGCCATGAAAGTGATGCAGAGGATAATGATAAGACCCTCTATCCTCATTTTGGTGCCAGAAATGGACCAAAAAAGTAAAATAGTCCACTTCCAAAATACGGTACTCAAATAAAACAACAAAGATTCTTCCACAAATCCATACTGCCAACTGCCAATAGATGGACAACCGTAGGTGTTTATTATTTTTGTTCTTTCTTCAATAACCCATGGTCACCCACTCACTACATAGCCCCTCGCAATGCCGCTTAACCTAATCAGTGCGCAGAAAGGTAACTGCGGCTGCGAATGTGCAACTGGGTGTAGACAGTGGCACACGACCAACATCTACAAGCACCCGAAGATACACGAGAGGTCACCCATTAACTACTTAGCCCTGCGCAATGTTGCTTAACCTAACCGTTTGCCGCGTCGGCGCGCAGCAAGGTGACTGCGGCTGCGAATGCGCAGCTGGGCAGACTGTGGCACACGACCAACATCTACATGCACCCGAAGATCCACGAGTACGTGCAGAAGCTGGCCGACACGCTGCCCGAACCGCTCAAGGTGCGAGGAACGAAGTTACGCCATGCTCTCGATGGTGGAGTAGTTGACGGTTGTGCTCTCTGGGTCCGTACCTAGAGCGGACTAATGTCTGGGTCACGGCGAGGTTACAGACTTACAATAATAGCATATGCCACTATTTCAAGTATTTTGTTGCGTCATTTAAAGAAACAATATAAACTTGTATATATTTATAATATAGATCAGGGGTAGGGCAGAGGCGGCCCGTAGAGGGTAAAACTCCGGCCTGGGCAGGGTTTTTTCCCCAATCCAACCGGCTGTATTTGATCATTAATGGCTGAAATAAAAGTCCAAACGACTCCTTGCCACAGTATAAGATCAGGGACTTTCGCAGGAGTCTTTAAAAAATTGTAGAGAGCAAAACTAAGAAAATATGTATTTCGCTACAATGGTGTCAGCGTGTGGGATTCACTGACCTCGGAGAATTAAACTTTGGATTTAGCTAATACTACGATATATTATTTTCCTTGCGAATAGTTATTGCTACCTTTTTGTGAATTCCGGATATAATAACGCTATTATTATGGTTCCAGCGGTGGGATTTTCCAAAACAACAGAAAACATTGTGCCATGCGGCAGGCCCATGAACTTTTGTGGAAATATTTGTCTCCTGTTCCTCCATTGGGGAGGGGACAGGTTATTGGCCGGATTTTATTTGAAATTGCCGGGCCAGTTTTTCCCCCAATCCAACACTGCGCTCAGGTTACGGGTTTCTTGGTATGACCTTAAAGTATAAGTAATGCCAATTACTTAATCTTAAACTGGGTTCACAGCTGGCAAGGTCAGTGACACGATGTCATGAACATTGGCTCTGGACCAATCAGAGACCCTGGATGTGCATGACGTCATGTTCGCGTCTCTGCCACGTCTCTGACACGTCTCTGACATCGTGCCACTGACGGTACTCTGCTGACAACTCAGAATAAAGTATGACTATGTACAAATACCTATATACTGGCGACTTGAGCTCGACTACTTCAATATTGTATACAGCCTCTTTCGCATCTAATTCGACCATATGCAGGGGCTGATTGAACGGTCAGCATTTCCGCAATTGCGGACGAGGCCTCCCCCCCCCCCCCCTTTAAAAGTATCTCAGGGGCCCGGGGACTTCGATGGCGACGGGCCCGGGGACTTCGATGGCGAGGCCCCTGCGCTTGCGCCTGGGGCCTCGGAGCCTGAGTCCTGCATGGAGATTGGCACCCATATGGACTCGATTGCACTCCCCCCCCCCCCCCCCCCTCCCCGCCCCAGCAACACCATATGTCCAGGGCCCTGAGATGGTGTGTGCTGACTACTTTTTTATCCTTAAATCAGCATCTAGCAAACTGCTAGCGACTTAACGCAAAGAGGACACACAGGGCGTATTTATTTTAAATATGAAAAGTAATTATACTAACCTTCTCTATAATTATATATACCTGTGCAAATATAAATAAATGTGAAAACCCCCTAGATTTGAAACGTGTCGCACGCAGGTGATCTACCTGGTGAACAGCGGCTCTGAGGCGAACGACCTGGCCATGCTGATGTCGCGACTGCACACGGGCAGCACCGACATCGTGTCGCTGCGCAACGGGTACCACGGCATGAGTCCCTACACCATGGGACTGACTGCGCTCTCCACCTGGCGCTGCGCAGCCGACGTGGGCGGAGGCGTTACACATGTACGGAACGTTCGCCATGCCACGTGGCTTATTTTTGCCACTGTTATACTTATACCATCTATGCTTATACTAACATCATTTTCATTATATCTATATTTCATGCATATTAAGAGGGGTTATCCATATGTTCTAACTCCTACATTCTTTAGCCTAGGGCAAATTTTTAAATTATAAACAGGACCCAATGTTCCACAGATGGTTACAGTTACCTTGGTTACATCTGACTTATAACACCGAACAGTGGCTCCATGCCGTGCCTGCTGGTGGAATTCTTTTAGCTTGAGGGAGGACTGGCTTCGATAGCTGTTGTTAGTATTTGAGGAGAAACTGGGTAGCCCTTCTTGCCACTGCTTTAAGTTCCTCGAAACATCTTTTCTTGTTTCCAGGCATCATAGGTCAGGCTCGATGGGGTTATCGACCACTCGAATTTTCTATCACATAATCGCTGTCCGCCATCATCTCCAATAAATGTCACCCTTTAGAAAGAGATTTAGTCTAATGTGTGCCATAAAGAGCCACTACCCACTAAACCATGACAGCTGGTATCGAAATGTCCAAATTTCATATTTATAGCCTGTATGTTGGTACTTTTAAACAAACGGAAGGGTTTTTTGGGAACTTTAAACAGGCAGCAGGCAGCAGTAGACCAAAAAAGGTCTAAAAAGATTGAAATCCACTCTCGACATTAATCTTTAGGAAAACAAGTCTTTATTTCGTAAAGTTTCTATACCAATTTTCTATATTGCCATTCCACTTGAACAAATTTGCAACCAAGACACAGCTCCTACAACCGAGATAATCTACATTGCCAGTCGATTCTCCTCCGCCACAGGCGATGAACCCAGACGTGTACCGGGGCCTCTGGGGCGGCGCCCACTGTCGCGACTCGCCCGTGCAGACAGACCGTGCGTGCGCGTGCGCGCAGGGCGAGTGCCGCGCCGGCGCAGAGTACCTCGCGCAGCTCGACGAGGTGTTCGCATACACGTTGCCGCGCAACCGGCTGGCGGCGTTCTTCGCCGAGTCCATCCAGGGTAGGTGTGCTCGGTGGACAACCGGTCGGCTCGGTGCTTTGCAGCTGAACGGGAGATTCGATGCTCTGCTTTGCTTTGCGTTGCTTAGGAAATGGTTAGGGGCGTAACTAGAGGGGAGCAGGCATACCAGTGCTCGGGGGCCTCGGGCTCAAGGGGCTTCGCAGAGGTCCCCGATGAGGAAGGCGTTAATTTTTGGGTCCCGAGCACGTTAACCCGAAAAAAGGCGATTACCTTTTTGTAGGGAATGGATTTTTTAAATCGAGACAAGAAAGGCAAAAAAGGATCTGGTACAATTTTTTTGAAATCCAATGCGTCCCTCCCACCCCACCCCGTGATTTGTACATTCTGGAAATCGGAAACGGCAACACTGGAGGGGAGGGGGGGGGGGGCTCAGTTTTTTTGCTTGGGAAATGGTTTGAAGTTACGCCACTGAAAATGGAACGTGTTCATTCTAGAAGCTAGAAAATACCTATAAGTATCCGGCGACAGGTGTGAATAATCAAACAATGCTAAGGAATATAAAACGAGCAGTTCGACGCGTTGAAATCACCATAGTGCTCTTTACGCCCTGCAAGCATTAATTTTAAATGCAGTGATGTCACAAAAATCACTGTGCGGTTTCGGGCATTGAGTGGATTACTACCAATATCAAAATGTTCAGAGGATTGTATAATGGTTTGTGACTTTGGAAATAAGCTAAACATCGTACAATCATTGAGGCTCAAAACTGAACAAATGCTAATCGGCAAGCACTCCATCACCACGAGTCTAATCCCAACATCGCTAACCTTCGACTGCGCGTTTCTGGCCTGAGCGGTACAGTACATACTACCTGTGAAGCCTCGGTAGCTTCGTGCGCAGCCTCGGTAGCTTCGTGCGCAGCCTCGGTAGCTCTGTGCGCAGCCTCGGTAGCTCTGTGCGCAGCCTCGGTAGCTTTATGCGCAGCCTCGCTAGCTTTGTGCGCAGCCTCGGTAGCTTCGTGCGCAGCCTCGGTAGCTTTATGCGCAGCCTCGGTAGCTTCGTGCGCAGCCTCGGTAGCTTCGTGCGCAGCCTCGGTAGCTTTGTGCGCAGCCTCGGTAGCTTCGTGCGCAGCCTCGGTAGCTTTGTGCGCAGCCTCGGTAGCTTCGTGCGCAGCCTCGGTAGCTTCGTGCGCAGCCTCGGTAGCTTCGTGCGGAGCCTCGGTAGATTTGTGCGCAGCCTCGGTAGCTTCGTGCGCAGCCTCGGTAGCTTTGTGCGAAGCCTCGGTAGCTTCGTGCGCAGCCTCGGTAGCTTCGTGCGCAGCCTCGGTAGCTTCGTGCGGAGCCTCGGTAGATTTGTGCGCAGCCTCGGTAGCTTCGTGCGCAGCCTCGGTAGCTTTGTGCGAAGCCTCGGTAGCTTCGTGCGCAGCCTCGGTAGCTTCGTGCGCAGCCTCGGTAGATTTGTGCGCAGCCTCGGTAGCTTCGTGCGCAGCCACGATAGCTTTGTGCGCAGCCTCGGTAGCTCTGTGCGCAGCGTTTTGCGTCCCGTCCCGATGTCGCCAACCCTCGGCTGCGCGTTGCAGGCGTGGGAGGCACGGTGCAGTTCCCGCGCGGCTACCTGCGCGCGGCCTACGAGCTGGCGCGCAGCCACGGCGGAGTGTGCGTCGCCGACGAGGTGCAGACGGGCTTCGGACGGACCGGCGAACACTTCTGGGGCTTCCAAGGTCACGGGGTGGTGCCGGACATCGTCACCATGGCCAAGGTCAGAAGAAGGCATTCAAAGGGTGGCTGCGCTTGTCGTTTCGGATGTTATGTCTGCACCGTTTGACCGTTGAGAGATTGGATTTACCGTTTGAACGTATACCACTTCTGCTAGAAATGAGACGTGTACAAACCTACACGTGCTGAATGCAGCCCACTTTTCTTGATTTGAGCAAACGGGCAGCAGAAACGATCTTCTATAGAATATCGTTTCAGCTGAATCGAGTGAATTGTCCCTTTCTCGTTCTTGTCCCATTCAATGTTGAATTTTAGACGTTCTTTGATCAACGGGAGCTTAGGGTGATATGGAGAGTTATTGTTTGCATCAGCGTTTCTTCTAAGTATCACTTTCTTGTTAAGTTTGTGTGGGTGATAGACCCGGCATAATATTTGTTAAGCTGGGTTTACAGCTGGCAATGTCAGTTACACGATGTCATAAACATTGACTCTGGACCAATCAGGAACGTCATGGCAGCGTCACGAACGTGACGTCATGCACATTCAGAGTCTATGATTGGTCCATAGCCATTGTTGATGACATCGTGTCACTGACATTTCCAGCCGTGAACCCAGCTTATCGTTATCCCATTTTGCTCCTGATCACAGGGCATCGGCAACGGCTACCCCCTGGCGGCGGTGGCCACGACGGCCGAGATCGCCTCCTCCCTCACCAAGGCGTCGCACTTCAACACGTTCGGAGGCAACCCCGTCGCCTCCGCCGTCGGACTCGCCGTTCTGGAGGTACAAGGCCCCTCGCCCAACTCCACCCTGACACACCCAACTCGGTTAGGGAGAGTTTGGCTCCCAGCTGCAGATTGGTACAATGGAGGAATCTGCAACGGTCTAATTGTAACGCTAAGAATGTATTTACCAGTGGCTGGTCTCTTGTGATGTTGGATAAAACTAAAAGTGGCCAGCGGGCAGCCGACGGGTTCATCATCGAATTATCAAAAACAAATTTTTACCTGGGTTTTGGAGGTTAAATACAAGTATCCCTGAATTCCTAAGGGAATTTTGAAGGGAACTCATTGATACTTTTATTTGGAATTTAAAACCTTATTCGAAATAGATTTTTTTTTACTAGTGCTTAAGATAGGACATGCTGACAAGCCTAAGAATTTTAATACTCTTCGAATTTAAGGAGCTTTACATCCAAGCCTTTTACCGGCTTCGTTAACACACAGTACCAATGGCCAAGGATATAACGAATACGTATGGAGATGTTTTTTTCAGCCATTTCAAGACTTACTTACTCTGAAACACTGGAATGTTCCCTATCTAAACCACGTCCTCTGTTCTTACATTTCATTAAAAATTCGTACAGAAGCCGATGTAAACTAACATACCCAATACGCCTGTGTGCCCAGGCGCTTGAGGAAGACGGCATCCAGGCCAACAGCCTGTCGACAGGCACGTACCTCCTGACCGAGCTATCCTAATACACCTGTGTGCCCAGGCGCTTGAGGAAGACGGCAGCCAGGCCAACAGCCTGTCGACAGGCACATACCTCCTGACCGAGCTGGCCGCGCTGCGGACTCGCTTCCCCAGCGTGGGCGACGTGCGCGGTAAGGGACTGATGGTCGGCGTCGAGCTGGTCGACGACCGCGCCACGAGACGACCCATGGAGGCGTCGCGGTTCGCGGCCATCTGGGAGCGATGCAAGGACGACGGCGTGCTCATCGGGCGAGGGGGTCTGCACGGCAACGTGAGTCGTGGCGAGGATGGGGATATTTTCTCTCGGGGTTTGAAAACAATTACGATTTCAAACTAGGGTTGTAAAACGAGAAATGCGGCTAACAAATCATTCCCCGGCTGCTCTCGCCAGTGGTTCAAAACCCAGTTTGAAATAGTTTTTTCGAAACCAACGGTAGAAATAGAAGAAGCAGACATGAGTCGTAAAAAGTAAATGTGTTTCAAGCTTTTCAGTGTTCAGTACTAGGTAATAAGTTAAAACAGGAATTCATCACATCGATTAAGCATGCAGTTCGATTGGTTGTACAACCTTAGAGGAAGTAATGTAACTTACCCTAGAGTAAAACTGAGCTGCCGTAACTGTCAATTAAAGATGAAGATAAATGTTTCTGCCTGCATCTGAGATATAAACACCTAGATGCTAAATTAAACTTAGGAACGAGTTGTAACTGGTCCTCATACTGGCGTTGTTTTCGAAAAAACGTACTAACGAGGTTTTGTTGATTTACACTTGACTCAGTTATTAATCGCATTGCTATTATATTTCTACTACATTCTTTTACATACCTTTTCTGGTAAAGCCCCTATACCGCTCAATCTCAACATGAGCTTGACAAGCTGGCATAGAGTCGTCGTTCAAAAACGAGCAAAAACGCACTAACAAGGTGTATCTAGAATGGCTTCTGATGCACTAAATTGTGTGCAATCCCCCTGAAATACACATAGGTTACCGACAGAATAGAACTGGTAGAGATTGTAAGTGCCATAATTATTTTGGCTCTACGAAATCTTCGTGAAAATTGGCCCTCAATTGAATTCTAGCCCCTTTGGCTAACATTTTTTAATTCTAATGTTCAATTAAAATGCTGATCAATTTTGGAATACTGACATACTGTTATTAACTCTGTATATCACTCGCTCTGCCTCGCATTGGTAAACCGTTCTCTCTCCCATGAATTAGAGTCTTACCCACGTTACTAGTAACAATTTTATTGCGTCTGCCATTGCTAGATAAGAATAACTTGGTGGCAAGTTCGTATGTCAAGTTTTACCAACATTTTCAACTCTCAGTTGTGATCCCAAGTAGGAGTTTAAAACATTAGTAAAACGGGGCATCAGTAGAATCTTCGATCATTGCTGGCAGCAGAGATCGAATGTAGAAGCACTGCTTGCCATGATGAGTAAAGCCACCAATATTGACCCCTAATACGCATCACTCCCCGCGCAGGTGTTCCGTCTGAAGCCACCGATGTGCGTGACGTGTGCCGACGTGGACTTCTGCGTGGCTGTCATGGCGTCCGCACTGCAGGCCGACCACGAGGCGCATGCGTGATGACGTCACAGTGGCCGTCATGGCATCCGCACTGCAGGCCGACCACGAGGCGCATGCGTGATGACGTCACTGTGGCCGTCATGGCGTCCGCACTGCAGGCCGACCACGAGGCGCATGCGTGATGACGTCACAGTGGCCGTCATGGCGTCCGCACTGCAGGCCGACCACGAGGCGCATGCGTGATGACGTCACTGTGGCCGTCATGGCGTCCGCACTGCAGGCCGACCACGTGGCGCATGCGTGATGACGTCACTGTGGCCGTCATGGCGTCCGCACTGCAGGCCGACCACGAGGCGCATGCGTGATGACGTCACTGTGGCCGTCATGGCGTCCGCACTGCAGGCCGACCACGTGGCGCATGCGTGATGACGTCACTGTGGCCGTCATGGCGTCCGCACTGCAGGCCGACCACGAGGCGCATGCGTGATGACGTCACTGTGGCCGTCATGGCGTCCGCACTGCAGGCCGACCACGAGGCGCATGCGTGATGACGTCACTGTGGCCGTCATGGCGTCCGCACTGCAGGCCGACCACGAGGCGCATGCGTGATGACGTCACTGTGGCCGCGCGAGGCACGCGCTCTGTGAAGAGATACGATCGAGCTGCCGGGCAATTGCTTTAATGAAACTTACATGTTCTGCAGTTTCAAGTGTGTACAGAACAGTTATTAACTCCCTGAACACGTCGTGCATTGCAACTTCTGGAGAACAGTTTTATCGAAATGAATGCATTCTTAATAATATCTACATAAATTGTGCAATACAGTTATTATTCTGATGCTCGTGTGCTTGTCTTGAACTGGCTTTTATCCCTTTCAGAAATTGTTAACCCAAATTGTGCCCAAATGCTAGAATAGTAATACGCAGAAAACAATGCAAAAAACTGAAGCGAAAATTTGTGATTAATTCCGGAGCCAGGAGGAAGTCATCTAACTTGATGACCAGGAACATAGTTAACCTGGTTTACTGGAAAAGCAATAATAATAGGGACAGCAATAAGAATAGCAATGTCAATCGAGTATTCACAGTACTTTATTGTCTATTGACACCATTATCTACACATCAAATTCGATCCCTGGCTGCAATATACAAGCACCAGCCGCCATGTTGGAAGAACAATTTCTTGATTTTCCCCAATTTTCAACGCTTGCTTTTAGCCTGGGACTATAACGAAAACCAAAACATATTATTTGTCTAGCGTACAAAATAATATTTCCTTCTACCACAGCTTAAAATTGATTAATGAAACGTATGATTCACAAAATGTTTGGAAAATTCTTTAAGTCTACATCGTGATGACAATTGCAAAGCCGTTGTTTCAACGTGTAATGCTAAGAATAATGTTGCTTCTTTCAAGAAATATAAGGGGAATGCACAAACAAGAAAGACTACTCATATAGGAGAGTTAAGAGCTTGCCACTCGTTTAAGACTTATAAAACATAAATGCCGCAACCAGCAGAGTCTCATTAGGAAAAAAAATCAAAGCCAAAATACTGATGGCCATGCGCTTCAAGAGAATCAATGTCGTGGAAAGACCCAGAATGTGTCTTTATCTCTGAGAGACAAATATACTTAGTTACAAATACTCAATTTAATTTTCACCGAAAACTGTAAAAATTGCCATTTATATTAATAAGTATCATATTTCTTTCGACTTCCGATTAAATCTGGAGTTTTGATTACCTTTTACATTTGGCCACAAATTGTGCAACAGGTTCATTAGCAACACTTATAAAATGGTATCGACAGTGGTCAGAGGTCATCTTGCAGTCAATGAATACCGACGCCACTGAGACGCCCTCAAACCGACGCTCCAAAAACGCCGAAATCCACCGCCGCCTAACAACCTCCAAATGATGCAGCACTCAAGACAACCGCCAACCAAAACCCCGCACACCGACGCCTAATCATCCGGTTTTGCCCGCGGCTCGGGCGTCTCACTTCGCCGCTCCTCGCGGAGCTTTTCTGTGACGTCGCCGGCGTCGCTGTCCCTGCGTGCGGCGACCGGCGCCGACGCCTGCAGTCCCGTGCACGGACACGGGTCGTGGTGGAAGCCGGCCATCATGGCGCGGTAGTCGCGCTCTCGGCCGCAAGTGTCGCCCTTGTCGCCGCCGGGTGGCGCGCCTGCGTCGTCCACGTGGCCGGGAGCGCGGCCTGCGCGTGCGCGACAAACATATGGCGTTAGAATAGGTAAAGGTCAAGGTTTAAGACGCATTATGTCGCCAAGATCTCGGGACTTTGTGCCATAAGGTGGAAGATCTCTCCTTCTTGCTAACATTGTTATCTGCCAACCGTGCTTTTAGGTAACCAGGAACATTCCTTTCGCGTAAGTGCAGCTTTGCCAATGTTGGTGTGCTGAGGTCACGTCTCATGCTATGCTCTATGTGGGTATCGGATTCTTGCTTGATTTTGAAGCCTGTGGAGTTTTGACCTACCCTCATACTCTGTTACCTTGTTACCAAACGACTAACGAGTCGTGTGGACATATTCTATTTAACGCGTGCTTTTTAAGTGTATGTCCACGCTGTCACTGAACATTGATAGCTGTAACCCCAGCTTAATTGGTCCAGAGCCAATGTTCATGACATCGTGTCACTGACATTGCTAGCTGTGAACCCAGACTAACAAGACGAGAGACTGGTCTGGTGGACGTATACTCATTACTCACTCAGCATGAGCGGCGGCGTGCCGAGGCCTAGACAGCGCATGCGCCAAGCGTCCTGCAGCAGCTGCAGTCGCGCCTGTTTGCGCCACTTGGCGCGCCGGTTCTGAAACCAGACCTGCGCACGACAGTGCGTTCATCAGCGAGAAACCGCGCAGTAATAGGCATCATCAAATTCAACGATATCGTCAAATTCGAGAGCTAATTGCAAAACCTCGCGCCACAAAATGTGAAATTTCGAGTAGACCGTAAAAATGCGCTAAAAATATTAGATCTGGAGATTTTTTAAACTTATTTGTATGCCCTTATGCAGTGAAATGTAATTTTTTGGTTGCTCATTCGAGTACGGGGCTCTGCAGGGGGGAAAAGAATTGATTTGATTTTTTATTTCATGATACGATATGATTTTTTTCAAAAATGCAATTACGATATTTGACAGCGAGGCTGTTTGGTTAACAAGACCGGGATCTCGAACTGAGGCCATATGGAACTGGAACCTCTATTCCAAACGTGTCACAATTCACGGTGGCCTTTTACAGAGCGAATTGTGTCGACTGATGTCACTGGAAGTCTGATACACTATGGAAAAATATCGTTCAATCCAGAGTTGTCTCTTTCAAGACAAGAAGAAAGTTCTTTGCTAAACCATTGGTAGAGCCATGTTGATAGATTCAAAATCATCTGCATTGCACTGTAAAGAAAATCGTAAACATTGTAGTTTAAGTAACCGTGCCTCATTGACCCTACGTGGTGTAACGATTTGTTTGTTATGATTACCAACCTTTATGTTGTAACGTAGTATTTGCCCATTATTTTACCCGACATTATACCTGCTTGACCTTATGGGACCGACAAGTCAGTCGTTCTCCAGCATGCAATTGCATCATAGCTTGCCTCGATACCTATTAATGTTGTGATTCGTACACCTTGGTCTTGTTCATTTGATGCCTCCACTTGCCTGAATATCGCTACGGTGGAAACTAAACATTACAGTTTATTTGAGACATAATTTATTCGGTTATGCATTTCTTTTAAATGATTAACCGATGATCGCAAATTAAGTTCCGTGATCAGTTATTCAACACTTCAACAAAAAGGTACATCACAGAAAGTGAGTTTGACAAGAGCAAGAGCTGTTATACAAGTGTAATTGCCAAGAGTGCGTGAGTGCGCGTACCTGTACGCGTGCCTCGGAGAGCGTGATGCGTAGTGCGACCTCCTCGCGCAGGAACACGTCGGGATAGTGCGTCTTCTGGAACAGCGACTCCAGTTCCTGCAGCTGTTGCGGCGTGAACGTGGTGCGGTTGCGACGCTGGGGACAGATCGCGGGGACATCATCAGCAGCCGTCGGCCAAGTGAGACTTATGGATTTATCGGTCAGCGTTACTGCAACTGGATCTTCCACTATAATAGTGTTGGTCGTCAACCGATTTTGATGTTTGATTTTGATGTTTGATTTTGTTATGTAAAAGACATCTATGCGACGACCGCCGCCATCAATACTGATGTCACCCCTCCCCCTTTCACATTTTTAAGTGTCTGTGGAGTATTTATATATTATGGCTCGCATAGGCCCCGAGTGCTTCGTTTTTAAAAAATCCTCATTCAAAAATCCTAACGTTTTGACCAAAAATTCCTGCTGGCTCTGCCAAAATTGTGTTGACCAGTTTCCCCCCTAAAATCCGCACCTGCAAGTATCCACATACAAGGCACACTCTATTGCGTTCTTGAGCGAGCACATCGCACTCTAATTGAGTGTAGAAGCCCTACAATAGCAATCCAACTAAGATCCGTTCTTATTTTTTGAAGATGGACCGTCTTTTTGTCGTTACATGGTTACATATACTGGAACTGATATATTCGAACAGTGGTGCGAGCTATAGTTCGATTGTATATATATATATATATATATATATATATATATATATATATATATATATATATATATATATATATATATATATATATATATATATAACACCTGACGTGGAAGCAGACGGTAAACATTGGGAATGAATTTGGGCTTGAAACTATAAAAACTAACGAGGATACGGCAAATATATCTTGCGAACTATAGGAGCGCAACTTCCCCATAAACTGAAATATTTATGTAACGGCTTTTGACAGCAATGTCTTCGAACATCGTTGCTGTAATAAATGCACTGCAGAATATTTAGTTCCACGAAAAAAGCGTTGTAGAAAGGCGTTATAGATACTCAGTATACTTTTAGTGGTTCGCGAGGAAACCCGTGCAATATCAAAGAGCTGGACAGGCGGAAAATATTACTGTCGCGAATCCGAGTAGGATTCGTACAAATGTGTAGTGCTAAAAAGTGTGTAAAAGTAAAAAAAATAGTACATACGAAAACTGCACCATAGAGAAAAACTACTGTATATTCGGTGGAAGTGAAGTCTTAGTGGAGTGAAATATATATGATGCATGCACCTTCGCGGAAATTTCACAAAAAGCCACAATTGAATTGAACAGCTCTCACAGGAAATGCGAAGGATACTGTTTTTGGTAATTTAATGGCAAGGTTTTATATTTTGAATTAATTAGTTGGTGGACTGAATTTTTCGATTTACGCGTATTCTATTTTTGCTTGGAGAGAAATTATGATAACAAATTCATCTTTAATAATATCTACATTCTGCGTGGGTACTGTGCAGAGATGCTTGTTGAATCTGGAACCGAAGTCCCATAACTGCTCATGCAATGTATATGCAGTCCGAAACTTATTTGAGCGCCAACGGTTGTAGGGAGAGTGAGTCCGCCTTGCATCCGGAAGTTCCCTGGGTGAGATCCAGAGACCGGCATTCTTGATCTAGGTTTTCCTTGATTTCTTTCAACCTTTCAAGGCGATTGCATATAGGGTAGCTACGACGCCAAATACCTATTTGCACCACCGAATCAAACCACTTTAAGACATCCATGCATATGGCACGATTATTAACCAGACAACGAAACATAAAATCACAACACCAACTTTTAAAACGCCCGTTTGAACTATTGCCGTACCTGTCTCCGTCTCCCGAACATGTACTCGGACAGCAGATCGCCTGGCATGGCCGAGAGGAATCCTGGACCTGCCATCGCGGCGTCTGGCGTCGCACTGATCATACCGACGCCGGCGCCCCGCCCGACGGCGTCGCGACGCTCCTCCCCGCGACGCCGACGTCGCCAATCGACGCTCGTGGAACAAGCACGTGCGATCGAGGGTTGCAGGCGTCGGTCAGGCGTGACGTTTGCATAGCTTATAGTTTATGTTGAAAATATTACTAACAATGCCATACGAAAAGTCAGTGAATTGAAATGGATAAAGAATTGAATGCAGGGTTATTATGCACGGGGCCACATCTTCCCGAGAGAGGTTGGAGGGCTTCAAGTTAGTCCTGATGGCTGATAACAAGTGAATTCATTTGGCTATCAATTTATTGAAAGCATAGATTTTTGGACGAATACTGTTGTATGAGTTGTTTGTAAACAAGCATTTGGAAGAAATAGCCGCTCTCAATTCGACAGGAGCAGGTAGCGGCACGGAATATCCCGCTAGTTAAGGATAGGTCAGGGTCACATAAGGTAAATATTATGTATATAGATATTCTGAATATCCAATTAAATGCCCAGTTCCCGACTTCAGTCGTTGATATAATTATTAATTTAATTTGATGCTGCCAATGGCCTTTACCAACGAGAGTGACTTCAGGTAATTTAAAAATTGTAGTTTTGTCATCTCGTGTTGTGAATGCCATGGTTCTAAAGTGGGAAGTAGGTACGTTGAAAATCATAATTGATCAATATTCCAAAAGCACATTGCGACATCTAAAACTTGTTAGCTAAGGGAAAGTTTTTGCCCACCTCAAAACACATGCAACTAGGATGCACCATGGTAGAGGAACGGCGGAGAGGACCCTACCCCCCCCCCCCTTCCACAGTTCCTCTACCAGTGCAGCCCAGTTGCGTGTGCTTTGAGGTGGGCAAAAACTCTCCTGAAAAATGTGTGATGCAGTCTTGGCGACATGTAAAAACAACTTTGAAAAGACAACGTCAATACAACTTTGAGCAAACAGGCGTAAACCAATATTGAGTCGACCAGACAATTTCATCCTCTCGCATGTATACACATTACACACAGCGTTGACAAGTTATAAGTTTTAATACTCGTTTAACCAAAATTACCCTTCGCGTACATACAAATGTAAAGGTGTTGGAATACAGATTGGTATAATTTTTGCCAAGCATCCCAAACAAACAGGGAGAGAAGTACTAAATTATAACATTGCAAACCCATAAACTTTGCAGCGATAATGACAATCGTATAACAACATGAATCTGCATTTTGATGTGAGAGGTCTTGTGTCAGAATGTGTGCTGTCAGCTGTGCTGGTGTTTGCAAAATTCTATCTCTGACTTCTGAGGTTCGGTGGACATCATGTGTTGACCATGGTCGCTGCCATACAAACTGATCTTAAACACGCTCACATACTAGGTGGACTCACATTTGTGTTATCTAAGTAAATAGGAGATAATTTACTTTTCCTCCATACTAAGGATATCCAATCTCGGTATATAGTGTGGTCGCACCCATTCGCACCGTCAGTTCGCTAGCAGATTGTTCAGTGAAATGGGAATGTGTGAAGTTGTGAGAAATCGTATAACAATTAATTCATAACAATTCATATAACAATTAATTCATAACCCAAGATCCAGTAAACCAAGTGAGTTGGAGGAGCGATTCAAAAAGAATCGATATCGATTTGGCGCCAAATCAATAGAGTCGTTATCACACCTGCCTTGTGAAGGAGATATCGTTATCATGTTCGGCGTGGTCGGCGTCATGAGATAAGGGCCTTTCCACCGTTGTAAATCATAAGTCAGAATGAAGGCAGAAGAGCGCAGTAGAGGACTGCAGCAGGCTAGCTTCAATTGACTCTTCGGCCATACAGGGATAACACAAGGTAAGATGTTTCAATTATTTGTTATAGAAAATAACCTGCCATGTAGTATTATAGATTATTGTGGACTTTTCACATTGCCATTAAAAATAGCTGCAGCAGTCTTTCTCTATAAAAAGCTTATATATCATGGAAATGGAAACGTGTAGGAAAGTTACGAGATATCAAATGTCGGCACATTACCTCCCACATACAAATTTAATTGTAAAAATGCAATATTTTGACAAAACTTTTCTAGTAACCAACTTATGTGTGCTAAGCACACGAAGCAGTCGAAACGTCTCTTATTAGAGCAACGCCTTTTGCTAAAACACAGATTGCTCTTTGTTAATGAGCTTAGTCCACCTTGCCCTTCCTTTGACAAGTTTTAAAAAATTCGCGTTGTTTTCTAATGAAATACGCAAAGTTCCTTTCGTGAGCTTGCTGTAAAAATACACAGAAGCTCGCGCGCGAGTGGGGAGATGGTAAAAACTAAAAAGTTGACGGATACAAAAGAAATGCTGGCAGTTTTCTCGACTCGCCAGTGTCCCGTTGTTCCCGTTTCTATTGTGCAGTTTTCTTTAAATCTTGTTGCGTGGGGTGGCAGAAGGGGAGGGGGGGGGGAGTTGTGAGGGGGTAAAAATCCTCGGTGGCTGCAATTAAGTAATTTGCTTCCCCCCATTTCGCAACAAGCAAGCATTTAGATCTCGTTCCACCAAAATTTTTCTCAATACTTTTAAATTTGGCCAACCCAATGCCGAAAGAATTTTCCTTTGAATTCGTTTATGCATAAAAGAGGGAATGGAAAAATCTTGCACGAAATGAAATAAAGAAAATACGTCAAATAAAGGAGTATCGACAGAAACCTCTTATTCAAATTTGAAAATGTAATAATATCGCGAGTTCATTCCGACAGAAGGAATTCAATAACATTTCAAGACGATGTAGTATACCTATCGCATAATATTTCATTCATATGTTATTCAAAGCGTCGAGTATACATCAAAGGACATGAACGCGCTCATAAAACACAATGTCAGGAGTTCAGGACATCGCTGCCAGGACGAGCTGCAACGCTACGAAATGTGCAGCGTTCACTTCAATGTGCTTCAACGTTGATAAAATCGCGTCGTCGTTCCCTCGCATAATGATGCTATAATTCATTTCACATTAGAGAAGGAGGGTGGTTTTAGCTGGTTAGGTACAGCATATACTTATATATGAAACTTTCTTACAAAGCATATTTAACGCCACTTTGCCCACATAACTTTTTTAAATGACACTTACAATAAGTTTTGAAGCAAACATAAATATTTTATATAATATACCTAGTCATAGAAATATTCCCTTCATATTTCTATGACCATGTCTCCTAATATTGATGAACTGGTTTCAAATATAATTAAGCATTACAAAAAGGACCAGAGAAACAACCCCAAAGAATGTGTAACTAACTCCCAATACATATCACTTCAAAGCGAATTTGCAGAAACAGACTCTGCCAAACTCTAACCAATTATTCTCGTCTTCCCATGAAAGGTGAGGTCAGCTTCCAGCGTGGATAAATGTTTCAGTATCTTTCACACTGCAATGCAATAAGTCATAGAATATGATGTAAGTGCAACTTTTATATTGCGATCGTCATCGTGAGATGAGATGCGACATCTCAAATTTAGATTCACAACACATTTGCGTACTGTAAACAGCTGCAATTTTTAATAACGGATGAAAATTCTAACCGATTTGAGTCATATTTGTGCATTTTTATTTTAACTGTTTTGCATGTATTTATAGATACTGACTGGTTAAAAGTATACAGAAACCAAAGAGAATTCAAAATGTGTCCATCTCAAAACAAAACAAGCAAGCAAAAGATCTGTGCCTGGATTCCCGAAGCGCAGGGTTACCATAACCCGCGGCGTAAATTTTCTTTACCATGGGGATACAATAAAAATTCACTTCAAATTGAACCTGATTGGCTGAAGAAAAATTTAATCCCTATTAAATCCCCAAAAAATGTTTAACCTCGTTATGTAAATCTAGCGAACCAAGAGAAACAATTCCCATTCCCATAGTAACCCCATCCCTTTGCAGCATGGCAGCGCTGCCACTTTAGACTGGCGCGCCTCGGCCTTGGCGCGATGCGTTGCATGAAGCTGCTAGTGCAGCTGGCAACCGCGCTGGCGCTAGTGTTGATGATCGCGTGGGTAGCCACCTCGCGACCAGCGCCGGAGACAGACGCGTCGCCAACGCCGTTGAATCTGGAGGATGCATACAATGCGTCCATGAAGACGATTCTCTTCTGGAACCGGTGAGAACGCGTTGCATCTTTCAATGGATTTCAAATGTTGATATTTAGCAGTGGCGGACTGGCCACATAGCGGCTATCCGGCGGTTGCAGTCGCCCCCACCCCCGCTTTCTGGCCACGGGGCCCCCAGAAACTAAAATAGCAACTTGCTTTGGCCAGTTTCACAGAATAAAAGTGTCATAATTGCCATGCAAAGAAATAATCATACTTGATCATATAACCCATCATCTTGATCATCTCTTGATTATCTTGATCTTGATCATCATCTTGACTCATCTTGACCAGACCCATCAAGGCAGAGTTTATGTACAGTCAATCACAGCTGAACATTTACAGTTTTCAGGGGTAGTTAACCCCATGGTAAGAACAAACTTACCCCTGTTTTTACGCTAACCCTGATTTGTGGATCTAGGGGTCTGATTTGTTTGGGAAATGGGCACCCAAAATAAATTGTGGGGCCCCCGGGATTTTCGGGGCCAAAACTTGTATAGTCCCGGAGCCATTGAAGGCCAGTCCGTCACTGCGATCTTGTATTAAGCCACTGCTTTTACATCGGTACTGTGTTATCTGTTACCATCACTGTCGTGATTTTCAATGAGATAATAATTTAATTATATTCTAGGTGATTCATCTAGGAAGTGAGATAAGGCGTTATTAAAATCATTTTGAGATCTGTTAATAAACTGGATTTAAGTTGTATAGTTGGTGGTTTCTGTAGTGTGGTTGTGGTGGTGGTATGGTGTAACTGTAAATTGTTTGGTGTAAGTCTTGATGTATTGTATGGCGTTCAAGGCTCACAAAATCTTTAATTTTTTTAAAGAACATGAATAAATGAGCGAGAAGTCCCTCGTTGTCCATGGAATTAATTATTGTTGTTATATGAACAAGTCTGATAATTTATTTGCATGAAAATTTTGTGCAAACTATTTCTTCTATAGTTTCGGAGCCTATATAACGGAGCCTTATTGGGTAGTGTGAATCACATTAAAAATAAATTAAATAAATAAAACCTATAGCGTTTCAATTGCGTTTCCCAGTGAATTATTTTAATAACCCTGTCCACCCGTGTCCACCCATGTCCAGCTTCTTCGACGCGAAGCACTTCGGTCAACGCATCGGTCACAAGATGTTCGACGACTACGAGTGCGAGGAGAGGCGATGCTTCGTTGCCGACTACCAAGACGGCGAAACGCTCCCCGTACCCGTGCAGGACTTCGACATGATCGTCTTTCACGGTCTAGACCTAGGTGAGATTCGGCATGCTTCCCTGGATATCAGGACAATGACAATGGCTGAGTCATGTGCTAAAATGCACAGCTCTATGTTTATAGCTCATTGGCTTTTAATTAATTTATATTGTGTCGACATTTTTGTTGGGGTTTGATAAGCTATATGCTATATCATATCACAAACATTTGTGTATAAGGTTAAACCATTTTGTGTCTTTTTGTTTCGCCCAGGCCCAAAGTTTCGAACCCTACTTCCTCGACAATAAAACATTGTGTGGCGAACGGTAAAGCTATTTTCAATCTTCTATTCAAATTATCATAAACTTCTTAGGGGGACATTTCCTATAGGGAACAGTTCACTGTTCACGGCTGCGGCATTCGTACGTACACGGTTTTCGAACGTCTGCTAATGTTTCCTTAGACTCGCACTACATCCCCTCCGCCAGGAAGCAGCACCAGCGCTACGTGTTTCTGCTGCACGAGAGCCCGGCCACGTTTCCGCTGCGCCTGCGTACTTGGGACGGGTTCTTCAACCTGACTGCCACCTATCGGCGAGACTCGGACATATTCATGCCGTACGGATGGCTGGTACCGCTCGGGGCCCCACGTTCGGCGCCACCGCAGGTCAGTCAAGAGACAAATTGTGGAAGATTTCACTCATGATCGAACTTTACAGCAGACTCTATAATTTAGGAAAGACGAATATCTTCTGCATATCTCACACTATTGACGTGTTTAGTCCAAAATTCTTTCGCATGGATATTGGCCATGATAGAGGATTTTTTTCATGGTGCCATGCGAAACCAGGTTCATCCTCGACCTTCTTTGGCTATAGATTAATGATTAGCCTAAACTCATTTGTACAAATATCCCATTGTTACACCACAAGTTCGCAAGGTCAGAGTGCCAACACAGTTCGTCAAACTTTCTAGGATATGTTGGAATTTGAGGCAACGACATTTTCGGAACCTTGAAAACATCATCTGAGAGAGAGAGAGTCTTTAAAGCATCCCTGTTCAAACTATTCTCTCAATCCGTGCCCTCCACAGAGGAATCCGAAGTGGCTGCAGCCTCCCAATTCGACACCTGAAGAACCGCGACTGCCGCGCCTCCTGGCGGCGTGGCTGGCGTCGAACTGCGTGAACGCGCCGAGCAATCGCGACGAGTTGGTGCGCGCGCTTGCGCAGTACGCACCCATCGAGGTGCTGGGCAAGTGCGGCCGCGCGTGCGTGGACGACGAGTGCTCCAGGGAGATGCTGGCCACGCGGTACGCGTTCTATCTGGCGCTGGAGAACTCGATCTGTTAGTATGATTTTAATAGGCGGAAGCCCTGGCTGACGCGATTATATATTTTTTTAAATCCTTGTTATTAACTTAAGATTTTTGACTAATTAACCCACTCCCCGTCATCCGACCGAGCTGAAATTTGGTACACAGATTTAAGTTTCCTGTGACCACACGTTATATAAAATTTTGGGCATTTAAATGTAATTATGCTGAGATAAGAACTGTACCTTTAGCGAAAACTTTTCGTAATAGCTACCCAGTTCAGCAAAATTAGTGTCTCCCTATAGGTGGCATAAGACAAACTTTTAGGTCTTCCCTGCATCATAATTTCTACTCCTGCAACTGCCTTTAGATGGACGCTTTGATCATGGGGCACATGAAGAGAAAACTCTCAGATGAAAAGCTGTAGTCGAAATTAAAAATTAATAAATACAATTACATAAAATTACATAAAATTACATAAAATTACATAAAATTACATAAAATTACATAAAATTACATAAAATTACATAAAATTACACGCGCCTCTTGATCCACATAAAGAAATAGTCTTCATAATACTCCTAATATTGAAACATATTTTACCTTATTTATTTAAGTTGGACATAATATGACGTATACCTGTGGAAGTATCCCAGGCCTTTTGAATGTTTTTTGTTATCGCAGACAATTCAACTCCTGAAAAGGAAGATTAAATTCCAATGACTTCCTTCCGAATGTCGTCTTGCCCTCATCCGTGTCCCATGCGATTCATCCGTGTCCCATGCGATTCCGACAGGCCGTGACTACGTGACCGAGAAGCTGTACTCGACGCTCGACACCGACATGGTGCCCGTCGTGCTGGGGGGCGCCGACTACTCCCTCGCGGCGCCGCCCGGCGCGGTCATCAACGTCGCCGACTTCGCGACGCCGCGACTCCTCGCCGAGCATCTGCTCGAGCTGGACGCCGATCCAGAGGTGCGTCAAACATACCGACCTCCGACTCGGAGGGTATTGTAACCTTCGCGATTTTCAAGTGGTCTTCTGGAGCAGTGGTGCTCTACCTGCGGCCCGGCGCCCACATCCAAGTTTATTATTTTATTGCGGCAGATAAGCATGCTAATTCTACATGGAAAATATATTGATTTGAAATTTTCTCAACCTCCTTCACGTAACCTCCTTACCACTTACTGAAGAAATTATGAGCAGCTTGGAAAATTTCGACCGTTTCCTTGATCTGTTTTATAAATAGACTTTGTTACATATTAAAAGACAATACCCTGCAAAGGGTCCAAGAAAATATTTAAAAAAGTGCGTAATTCCAAGGTATTTTTGAGGTCGAAACTCCCTGAAACGCGTCAGAGATTTGCACCAAAAACGCTATAAATAAAAGAGTTTCTTGGGAATTGAAACCGCCACAACCCATTGTGTCGTAAAATGTATCAATTTCCAGTTATCAAGTACAAGTTCCCGGAATGCGTTCAGTCAAACCCACTAGTTACACGGCTGTATCTTACAAACCGCGAGTCAAATTACCCTTTACGGCCCGTTGAGGTCACACATTTCTTTTGTATGGCCCGGTGAAGAAAAAGGTTGAGTACCACTGTTCTAGAGACATAATGAATGATTTCGCACAAGTCGTTTTGTTCCAATGAACCACGATAACAAGAAACCCCAGTACATAGCCTGTGGACCGGGTGCCAACTCTTTGTGCCGGTCAGCCAGACGTTAATGTTTGGTCAGAGTACACGGCCTATCAGTGTCGAGACAGTGGTGAGGCGCCAACGCATTTTTTAAAGTAAAATATAACCTGACACACCATCCGACATCAAAAAACCCTTTTAACCACACGTATATTTTTTCCAAACCTCTGTCTCAGTATTTGTGGCTAGAAGTTCCAGCGCGAACCTCCGCGTACGACGCAAAACACTAGCGTTCCGTCTCCTCATATAGGTTCGTCTCTCTGCACAGGCATACGAGCGCCACTTCTGGTGGAAACGTCACTACGAGGTGCGCCAAGGCACCGACCACGTAATGTGCCAAATGTGCGCCATGCTTCACAACGCCTCTCTGCCTCCCCGAGTCGTCGCCGACCTCCACTCGTGGTGGCACGACGACGCGTGTGTCACGACCGGCGCACGCCTCGCCACGTGGCTGCTGCGTGCGCGCGACACGCCCGCGCAGGTCGCAGAGCACGCGTTCGTCACGCTGGCGCGACAAGACATGAGGGGGCCGGCGTTTTTCGTCGTCTTGGCGGCCGTGATCGGTTATTTGGTGGTCGTCATGGTGGTCAGGTGGCGCCAAGTGGGTCGCGCGGAGAGTGTGGGGACTGAGTACCGACGGTTGACGGACGTTGCCGAAGATGGCGGTCGCGATGACCTTGAAGGAGTGTGACCTTGGGAGTTTTGTCCTTGGGCATGAACGGTGAAAGTTTGATATGAAGTTCCTTTTCAGCTTTGAGGTTATTATAATATTATGTTTTTCCAAGAGTTTTTTGCGCCGAACAATGATAAAGATGATTCTCTCAAACAAAATGGCGCAGATAATGTAGTGAAAGAATTTAGTGCGTCAATATTGTTAAAACAATTAATTCCGTGAAACAAGACTTTTGGTTGACTACGATGACTGTTTTTAGCAATTGGCGGAGATATTATCCACAGACAGCCTTTCACGTTTTGACCTATAACTACTGGGTCATGGAAGCTGTATTCCAGCCCACTCGTACCCCAAAAGTACTGGCTCGCCAGCCGTTTAAACTGGAAGATGTGAAAATGTTTTGCAGAATGCGTCTTGTGGGCTGTGACTATATTAAATATTTTGTAAACTTGTCAGAGAGCCAAATGTGACACATGTCATCCATCCCAGGATGACAATGATGGGTGTCCCAATTCCGTCCCAAGTGGCATGGCGCATTGGGCACATTTTAGAGCTGCATCACAGTCCACCTCAGAGCTAGGCGTACTTATTTCAAGGTGTGGACAATTGGTTCCGACCCTTTCGCAACTCCAACTTCAAATCGTATACCATGACAGGACAATACCTAGTTACGCCACTGATATAACCGACTGACTTTCTGCAGCATCACTCGATGAGATCCTGTCAAAATGTGAGAAAGAAACGATGTAGCTGATTGATATAGCTGTATGATAAATCCCAGTGATATCTTTGTAAGTTTCAAAATAGTGCTGCGGAATTGACATGGTTTTTATGCAAATTTAAAGCGCAACCAAATATGAAGCTTTCCATAAATTCGACGATATACGTCCAAAAATAATTTATTTTCTCCTGCGCGTGTGTTTTCAGATTTTTTTGGTTCACCGTTCCGTAGCCGGCAACGATCTATGGTATGCAGGTGTTCCAAAATTTTGCACAATTCTTTGTACTTCCCTTTTTGGCCTGACAATCTATTGTTTATTGTGGTAAAGTTATATATCTATCGCCCTTCATTTCGAAGCCCTATATAGTAATTTAAAAACAGCCCAAACCTTACTTATTTATCTTGCTTCTATAATCCCACGGATCAGCGATACCCGTATTTTAATCTGAGCAGCATTCTCAGCTACCGCAACTTCCGCACCAACCACCAACATTTCCGCAAACACAGCAGAGATATTTAATGAAACTCTCGGGGTCGCCACCGCCGCCCGTACAACCACCGCTCCGGCGCCGCAACCTCCGCAGCCGTCACTCCAGCAACGCAATTAACATTAGCGTCGCGACGGTGACGTCGCATAATTAACACGCGACGTCGACAAAAAATAGCGGGGCGACGACGACGACGACGACGACGTGATGAAGATTGGTTTATCCGTCGTCCCGTCCCCCACCTGAGCCTCGTCGTGCCCCGGGCCGAGATATCATTGCTTTTGTTGACGACATCATCATAATGCCCCCGCCGCCCCCGCCGCCCCCGCCGCCCCCGCCTCTGCGTTGTTGCCCCACACCACCGCACTGGCGCGCGGCCCCGAGCGGCGAGCCCGGGATTACAATAACACGATCACCCCGCGGAGAGAGAGAGAGTTTTGGTTGGGGAGAGAGCGGCGCAGTCGGCTGGGTTTCAATACGAGAGTCGTGCTGTGGTGACGCCATATTGAATTATTTCACTTGGTTCTGAGAGTGCAGGATACAGATTTTTGAGTTCAGGATCTTGTGTTTATCTGCGGGAGGAGAGGAACCAAATTATTATTTTACTATACATGAGGGTTCTTACAGGATAATTATTTGGCTTTTAGCCTCTCCCGTAAACTATTTCTAACAGCTTTTTTCAGGCCCATCTGCTGCAAAAAGCTATTCTGATCGGCAGCATGTATAAACTGGTCATCAATAGATCCTATTGGTCATCAATAGATCCTATTGGTCATCAATTGGTCATCTTTTTCGAAAAGAAGTGCACGTGCTTTAGCGTAGTTCCTCACAGGTAGTACCTATGTACCTCCTTTTGACACCACGCAGAAACGTTGTCATCATGCATGTACAGCGGGATCTTTACCCGAGGTACAGAAACGCCTTCCAGCTAACAAACAATTCCGTGCTGGTATAAAGTTGATTGGTCTTCTGTTGTCTTCCGGCTAAGGTGACTAGCCAGAATGGTTTAGTTTGCATTATTGTTTTTCTCGTCTAGCCTACGTATAGGAGCTCAACACTGAAATTTTCCGCTGAACAGCAGAAAAACTGAAATGTTTTGTTTAACAAGGGACAACGGGGACCTTGTGTTGGTTCAGGTCATTTTTATCTGTTTAGGACAAATTATTGAAAATATGGTAAAGAGCTTGAGGGTTAGGTGCAAATGTAACGTAACCCCAAAAGAAAAACAAAACACCGTTGAATCCTAAGGAATTGAAAAGAAAAAAGAAAGTCGCTGAGAAAGTTCGCTGAAGTAGGCAAACGCCACCGCATGGGCATCCCACGAAATTCCGCGTTCATCAAGCCCACAGATGGCCACACCACGCACCCCTAACAACGGCGACGTACGCACGACAGCGAAACACAGCGAGAGAGACCGAGTGCAGGCGCCTAAACGCGAGCCCTTCCAGAGAGAGAGAGAGAGAGAGAGAAGGAAGAAAGCGAGACCGCAGCGAGAGATCCCAGCTATATGAACGGCAGCAGATTAATATTCAGTGTATATCAGGTTGGAACTCGGCCCAGCGAATCCATTGTGCACCGAACAGGGTTCGAACTGGCGCCGCGGGGCAGGAGAGTGGGGGGGGGGGGGGCTCATCTAATTCCGAAATAAACAGTGCATCCCCAGCGAAGCGTCCGCGAGAGAGCGAGCAACTAGACTGCATGCGCGCGTTGACGAGTGCGAGCGAAACGGAGCAAACGCCAGCACGCGCACTACGCGAGGATAAATGAAAAGTAAAAAAAATATGTCTTTGTGCGAAGAATGGAGCAGAGAAAACTCCATTTCCCACACCACCCCCTCACGGCCACCCCCCCCCCCCCCCCTACGGCGTCATTGCGCGCTACGCTCGCTGTCTTCCATTTTTCTCTGCCATTGAAATATGAACTAATGCATAATATTCATTAGCGCGAAGAGAATGGCTTACGCTATCCAGTGTGCCCAGTGTGCGGCCGCTTGCATCAAATCTCGACGTCTAATGAAATGCCCCCACCTCCAACGCCCCCCGCTTTTCATCCCCCTTCCCTCTCAAAGCCCAACCCACCCACTCACCCACCCCTCCCCCTGGTTGATGAATGCGATAGTCCCATACTCCGTCCAATGTGTGTGTGTGTGTGTGTAGCTCAATTAACAGTCGTTATGATGATTGGATTCACATGGGGCCGCGTATGGTGTATGGACCGTGTTGGGGGTGGGGGCGGGGGTGGGGTAAAGTTATTAGATGATGGAGTTGTAGCGATTATTGGTTGTGGAATGTGGCGTGATGTCCGGGAGGTGAGGGTTCGACGCCGGCTAGGGGTCGACTGTCGTAGGGTCGTTTGTGGGTGGACTGGGACTGGGGGTTACTTTGAGTGAGGTGGTTTTTTTCTATCGGTCGAATGGCATGTGCACCGTGTTGTTTTGGGGATGGTGTAGGGTTTATTCGAGAGAATTCGAAGGATTCTCTATATTTCATAATACAAAATGGCTGAACTGTATATTTTTATTTGTTTATAATGTTTTAAATTCTATATTCGTAAATGGTCAAAATTATTAATAATGCGTTATTATTTGTCACACCATCTTCAGTATCATGACTTTATTTCCAAATTGCAGATATTGAACATACGAATTTTTAAACTATAAGAAAGACTATTACAGTACAGCACTTTACAAAAGTGTTGCACACAAAACTTTTTTGTCATTCGATTTAAAACGCATCGCCAGCTCGGAATGATTATTGCTCATAAACAATCCAAACAAGCATAGAAAACAAAACTTCGTATCGTTCAAACTCACTGATATCAAACTCTGCAAAACATCACAGCAGCCCAGCCATATATTCCACCGCCTTGCGGTTTCGCGAAGGAAAGAGACGAGCTAATTTACAAGGGGTGGCTATGATTAGCTGATACCCACTGCGTGTGCGCAACAGAGAGGGAAGAAGATACCAAGATGAGGCTGCCTTAGCGGAAACGAGACAGCGCTTTGCGGCGTTGCTTGGGAGTGAGTGAGAGGTCCGCTCAGCTGTGTGCTGAGGAGACGCTAATGAAAATCTGTTTTCCTCGGGCTGGCCCATTGGATCTCATCGCGGTCTTTTGTTCGCCGCGTCGAGCGCTTTCCGCTACCAGCTATTTCCGGTGCACGATTCGGAGACCACTGCCTTCTTGACAGATTCAAATAGCGATGCTATCCCTGGTCGCCATCTTGGTTTTAACTGTCAAACCCATGTTTAACTCGAGGTCAAATCAGTACACACCTGTTTTACGATCAAATAAAATCTCAGATAAAAGGTATTGCTGCTTATTACAAAGAAAATAAAACATTTCTTGTATATATAATGTATATATATGTGGCAAGGGATTTATAATTCGTGAATCGAAATTGTAGAAAAAGCTTTCAGGCAAAATGGCTGACAAAAACATTGCTGGCAAATTTGAATAATTTACATAGCATCTGAACTATACTGATTCAAACATCGACCCCGATAGCGTTTAATTATAACGTAAAGACCGAAGTGCGGCTAAGGTTGACAAAATTACGTCGTTTATACAATTGAATTATATAATCACGTGGATTGGTAGACTAGAAACGCCAACCTTAAGCTAACTTAAACCAAACCTAGGGTGAAAATTAAAGTAATTTAAGCATCAGGAACCCGATGTTGTTTTCCCTTCGCCCGGAATTCCTTAAAGGTAGCATGTATAAGTGGAACGACCAACACCAGTCGAGTGTGCTAAACCCGTGGTCTCCGAGGGTTGGTCCGCCAATAGCTCGTCGCGCCATCCGCCCTTCTTGCGCGCACCACTGCCTGCTAATTAATCAACTCGCAGACTTAATATCGGTGCGCGGAACATTTGCGAAGCGGCGGCGGCGGTCCGCCCATTGTCCCAGTGGGCCGTGGCTGCATCCCCCTCCCTGCAACCCCCCCCCCCCCCCCCCCCACTCCCACCCCCTGGCGCCACCCACCTATCCACGGGACACAGTGGCGCCGTCGGGTTCTGGCCCGGTTTTTCTTGCGGGGTAGCTGTCAGATCTGAAAATAACTTTATAGAAATGAGAATTTGCACTAGATTGCATTCTTGGCTGAGACTGGCTGCTAAATTGGCTTGATCTCTCGTGGCATGGGCTCTATTGGGACTGGTTAGTTGCAGCTCAACTGCTTCTGGTCAATGGGCGCAAATAATTTCTTTCAATACTCGCCTTTTTAGCAATTAAAATGGCCGTGTTATAGGAGGTACATGAACGCTGGCGTTACAAATGGCAAAATGCACACAGCCAGTTTAAATATTTATGATTATGATTACGCTCGGCCTTCAATTTAGATTGGGCACTGAGAATTTTCCAGCCAGTCTCAGCCAAGAATGCAAACTTGAATCGTACCTTATTCTGAAGTGGTTGCAGAGTTGTTTCTCTCTGGAAGTGCGTGTAGCAATGTTCTGCAGAATGAGAAACATGCAAGGGTTTCTGGTGGCATATTGTTGCATGGGCACGATTGACTTTGACTTTTGAGAAGATTTTCTGATGACGATGCATAAAATGCCTGTCCAGAGTAAGTTACATGGCCTGAATTGTAGAAGATGACGGTCGGAAAATCGCCCATGTTTGGTGCCAACAAATTTCCTCTCTACAGGAGGCAAAGAGCGGATCGCCGTTTCGAAATATGCGAATTATTTTGTTATCTGACTTCAGAAGAAAATACTCTTGATTCCTGTGTCCAAAAATCTTAATTCTCTCTCAAGCTGGGAGTCCCTACACATTGACGGTGGTCGGTGTTAGTGGTCCGGAATAGATTATCGTAATCTAGACATGTATCCATCCATAGATTCCAGACGAGCATCGGGCCATCGGTCCCTGTGAATTGGCACCCATATAACTGCTTGGTGACCTCTTGAAACACGGGGTAATGATGGTAAGGTTTGGCACTTTTATTTACAAACTGGGCTGATATTTTATGAAATCGTCAGGGACATTGAGAGTGATATCCACTTTTTCTATAATCATAAAATTATCTATAGCTTTAAAGTCCTCTGGACCATCACTGCTGAATATTGTGCGTAGTATATTGTGTGTCAAACAGCCTGAAATTATATTTCTCAATCGCAACTATAAATTGTATGTGTCAACTTTTATGTACACTTCGCAAATGCTTGCAAAATTCATTTTTCATTAGCAGACCAAAACCTCATATTTATGTCTAGAAATTTCCAACGCGAGCAATAGCAGACGCGAAATGGCGTTTCGTACTCGTAATCGACTTGGCGAGAGAATGGCTGAGTGGTTTGATTAAAAGTTTCCCGGTATACCATTCCCGCTCCCCCCCCCCCCCCTCCCACACTCGCCACCCCACTGCACCGCCCCCACCCCCCTCCAGCCTGCTATAGGCGTTTGTCCCGGAACAGCCATGGGATGAGCAAAACAATATTGGGTTTAGCATTGTGAGTTTTTATGCGTCGCATGTTTGCGAATGGAGGAAATGGAACGAAATTCTGCCGCAGTTCTGGAATTGGGTTGGTAATTAGTCCGATTGACAAAAATCTGTGGCATGGTTCAGTTGATGTGGATCGTTACTTGTTAGTTTTTAACAATTATTTGTTAAATTTAATGGATTGGAAGGAATTTTCCGATAAATGTCCGATAAACCTACTTGTTAATGATATATATCATTCCACCACATGGGCATAGGAAATGGCGACTGAGCTAACTGTGGCCTTTTTGTTATAGGTATATAGTTTCTGGTCATCATTCGACGCTTGACGGTCTTAAATTTAAAAACGCGCTTTGGAATAATTTACATTTGGAATAAATACATTTATATACTTTATATAAATAAATAATTAATTTATTTATTTATTTATTTATTTATTAATTTATTAATTTATTAATTAATTAATTAATTTTTTAATTAATTTTTTATTTTATATGTTATATTGTGCATTTGCCGTATACGACCATAGGTACTACCTTTTTTTGCCAACAATACTATTATACTTCAATACAATATATCCCAGACAACTTTTCTCCAACTTCACATATTGAAAGCCTTGAAGTTTATTCACGACCTTTTTACCAAAAACTATGTTGAAATTTAGATTCAGTTTGAGTAATAAAAAAATGTAATTTGCAACATACGTCCTTATGCTTCTGAGGTGACGATAATGGCAGTATATTTATATATATATATATATATATATATATATATATATATATATATATATATATATATATATATATATATATATATATATATATATTATATCCAATCATGTCAGTGACGGAAAAATTAAAGATAACAAAATTTTAACTATCGTGAATAAACACAAAAGAGACTACGCCTTCGTGGTGTAGAGTACGTTTCTGCTCTGTTATAAATGGCGTGTGGTCCTAAAAAGGACCGCGGTCGACTTTTCGCCGGTGTAGGCGCAGACATCTTCAGGTCTGTGTGTATACCTGCACCAAGCTTGAAAATCTTAATTCATAAAAGTGTCTTCATTTCCAGTGATAAACTTGAACGCCTTCGCTGCCCGCCACTGCCCACCTTGCGTCTCGGCGGGCAGTCGGTGGGCAGTACGCCGATCCGACCTCACGGTCCTCTTTGGACGGCGCGGCATCGTTTGATTGCCGGCATCCCTAATTGGTTTGCTACGAATCAAAGTTAAGGAAATTAATCTCTCTAATTTAGTGCCTTCCCCCCCCCCCCTCCCCCTCCCGAGTGCGAACCTTTCATGGCAATTCAATAGCGTTATATTCATTTTGCACCGTGGAACAGCATATACATACACGGTATACAACATGTGTTTATATAGAGGAGCTCCCGCTTGTGTGAGGTTGTTAATTACAATTTACATCTTCTCTATATATGTGGACTGTGTAGACCATATAAAACAAAATTCACTCTTTTTATATAAATCAGCAAGTTTAAATACATAATGTTGTTTCTACTTTCTGTGCAGATATTTATACGTGAGAGAGGATCAAATGAAATTATCATGCTTGGTGCGCCATACATTTCAATGTTTGAGTGGCTTGCACGATGTACACCTATATATAATATGGTATGGGGTGGTTGATGTTTGTATTTAAGCACAGGTAGATACTTTAGGGAACAGAACAGGGGGGCGATTGTGTAACTTTGTGGTTTCAAAACTATTCGTTTTCAATATCACTGCCTATGGTTTAACACGGGCAGTGATTTGAAATCGAGTGATTTCGAGCCAAATCGAACGAAATAAAGTTACACAATCGCCCCCCAGTACAGGGATTGAACACTTAGTGCTGGTTTTCAGGTCTAGGGCATGACGGCGAAATTAAACGAGTTTCGGATTTTCTGATTAACCAAAGGAACTCAAATGCTGATAAATTTGTTAGCAATTGTTATTTTACTTTGATAATATCGATCTGATCGGTAAAATCTAATTTTGATAAATTGTATTGCTCTCTGAAAAATCATTTGTAATTGCCAAGATTTTCCAAGATTTTCCCGCTGTTAGGAAGAACCTGCGAAAGCTTAGCAAACCAATGAAGTCATCCCTTGCCTGTTTAATGTTGTCAAGCAGGGGCGTAACTAAAGGGGATCAGGCATACCAGTGCTCGAGGGGGCCACCGAAGAAATTTTTGGGACCCGCAAAGGCCCAACTTTATGCGATGCCGTATTTTTAGGGATTGAAAGTTAATCCAAAAACAAGGCAGCGACGTCTTTTTAGAGAATGGATATTTTGAAAAGTTAGGGGATGGCTTATTTGAAGCGAGACTGGAGACTGGTGACGGGGGCCACAGATTTTGTTTTGCTCTGGGGCCTTCGATTCGAAGTTACGCCACTGCTGTCAAGTGCCTAATACCGCAAAAAGAACCCATTATCTGTGTTACATTGGAAATGTGCGACTACAATTCCAGAGTCAAAATCATTTGGGCAAATAATTGCCATAAGAATAATATTGCATTTACGTGGGGAACTCAGTGATTGAATCTGAAACAGTAGTCGCCCAATGAATCATTAAGTCTGCATTCGGAAACTGAAGTAGGTTCGAATGGCTCCTTGCTTAAATTTATAAGTACATATAAACATAAACTATAGAATGTATAGAACGCTCCAAATGAACATCATTTTATATGTATAAATAAGGCATGAACCCCATTAAAACCACATTTCTTGGTTCTTGCACTTTTTCCAAAAAGTATCTCATATCCATGTACCATATGTTTTGTTTGTTCTGGCGTATCGCGCAATCAGAAGCCGATAACCCCAATCTATACGAGCTTTCAAGTTTCCAAAAATGGGGGTTGTCTGCCTGGACTGTGGGGTCGTTGCGACGCAACAATGTCCCCGCCCCCGCGTAATTGATTGCATTGCGTGCACTACGCGTCGCGACGCCGACGCCCGTCCCCCATTGGCTAGTTTTGAGCGTCGAGGGCGGCGTAGATTAAGGGACGCCAAGCAGGGGGCAGGTGTCTGCTGAGGGGATTTCATTAAGGCGAGCTTTGTTTATGTCGACTGCATACCGACCGTATTATAATTTCAATAGCATCACATTTACTATACCTATATATAGCCTAATGCTTTGAAGATAATGAGACTTAGAGCAAGAGCCGAGATGTGCGAATTTCAGAAGGATGAATTCGCTGTACACACTGTACCTACATAATATATTATGGTTATCGATTTTTACATTTTTCAAATTTCTTACAAAATGCCATTTTAATTACTGGTTAATGACTGGTTTTATGAAAGCGACAACTGATTAGCCCTCCAAAACGGTGTGCGAAGCATCCAAATTTCGATAATTTTTTAACAGTGTTCAATTCACTGGTATATAGGTAGCATACAGGCCAGTGATAGGAAATACAGATATTCTGAGGTATGATTCGAAGGTAAAAAATTACTCAGAAAACCTCGTCTTGTTTTGAAGAGATTGGGACATAGGGGCATTGGGAAATTGGTCTTGCATCCATTCTTGACATATCTGTATTATGTTTTGACACACTGTGGCAGATTCAAGGTCATATCATTTGTATGCTAATTATAGAGGTGAAGGATGTTTATTATTTTAAACAGCGGAAGAGCGAAAACTCGGCACGCTCAGTAATCAGTGCAAATTTCAAAGCGAAACATTGCGTACTACATTGAAAAACATTTGGGATGGGCATTGACATGAATTCATGTATTATTTTGGAGCAGTGCGATCCCGAAAGACTCAGCCAGCTCTGAAAGAACACAGCGCCAACGAAGCCCTCGGGACAGCTGGCGCCATTCAGTTCTCCATTCGACATCCTAACCAATGTCATAATTAAACCCCGTTTGGAGCGCTCACGACTATTATATAGTGGAAGGGGGGGGGGGCGTGAAGACAAAAGCGTGGATGTGATTGTTGGAACCAGTCAGACGGTGATCTCCCCCTAATCTGCGGTGAACGCCGATGGAAGGACAGGGGGTGGGGGGGGGGGATGTAGAGACGACAGGGGTGTGTTTACAAACACCCATATGTCGCTCTCGCTCGCTGAAACAGCGTGCTCGATCGTACGTCCCGCGAAATGATTTTGTGACTGCTGTAGGGATTTAATTTGTTGAATCTATTAAATGCTTTCAAATGATAGAAATCTCAATTAGAGAAAATTCAGAAATGTAAGAAAGCTTTTGTGTGTGCTTTGTATACGACCGGTCCAAATTTAATCAAGTTTATAGAAGGAGCGAGCGAAGCAAACGCTGCTAATAGTCCACTGTATTTTTTTGTTGTCACTTTTTGAACCCTCGGCAGTTGAAAGCTGAAACAACAGCGTTAGTTCTTTGCATTCGACGTCTCATTTTTACTTCGAAAGGGGCCATGAGTTCCCGTCGTTTAACGACGCACTTTTGAAGGCAAACGCGCCCCTTGACATGCCTTGCTAGAATGGCGTTGGGGCGATGGGGAGAGAGGATATATAGCAAACCTATTGCCTATGCTAAGGAGTCGAAATCCATAGCTTGAAATTAGTGCATTAGCCATCAAAAAAATTAATTACATACAGCTAGATATCGCTGGTATCAAAGTCAGGTCACAAATCACAAAAAAACATTTTGCCAACAACGCTCTAAGGCTGATTTTTTAATTATCACAAAGATTGCAGAAAACGATAAACTAACCAAAAAAATAAGGTCACCATTCATGGGATGCCCTAATGTTTTGGCAGAAACAAGTTTGTCCCCACTCGCCCCGTTTTCGCGTCCAAGCTGCAACTGTACTTTGCAGTGACGTACGTTCCTGAGTCATTTACAAACCGGTAAGATTTTAGGGGACACTGAGCCCGATATCTCGTTGACCCGCCTGTAATGCATAGCCGTCGACAGGGACTATACGGCGTATAAAAGCACTGCTCCAGCCCGGGCCGAGGTTTCGTTCGTTCTACAAACACCGGCCGGCAACATGGTGAGCTTTGTCCGCTTGTCTTCAATTGGGCCAAACATTATATTACTTTTCGCAGTATATACAACTCTGCTATTGTCAATATAGTCAATGTTGTAATTTGTCAATGATATGAGCGCTCTTGTCTCTTGTCCACTATAACTCGTGGTGAGAAATGTTATACACAGAATGTCCTGAATATGTGTGCAGTGACGACGCCAGGAATTTATCCTAGCGGGGGCCAAGGGTAGCCCCGAAATTTCATGGGGTGGCACGCACGCATACTTTTTTAGAGCAGTTATGGGGGTGGGGGGGGGGGGGGGAAATTGCATTTGTCACGATAAACTTTTCTACCTATCGAATTATACCTATCGAAAATCTAAGTCCGTGCTTTTCTTACCTTTAATGCAAGATAATCCGAAAATTATGTTAAGGCCCGCCAAATCCATTCAGCCTTCCAAGCAAATTGTTAAGATTGACTTCACAGCCTGAGCGGAGGTATTCACTTATTTCCCACAGAAATGAAAACATTTCAAAGCTATTCCATATGACAAGCATTATGAAAAAAAAAATCAAAGTTCAGATTTCAATTTAGCTATTCAGTGCTATATTTCGCGTACTTATACACTTACTTTCGTTCGATGGGGGGGGGGGGGGCAGTGGGGTGGCCGACTATTTTCCCCCGGGGGCCACGCCTTCCCCCCCCCCCCCTGGCCACCCCTTAGCGTCGTCCCTGGCGTGGTCCATTTGATTTTCTAATGCCGGTTTCCACCGTAAGTAGCGCTGTGGTGCTTGTACTGACGCGCACCCATATTAGAATTGTTGATTCTTCCCTTTCAAATACCACATAGTTTCATTGCATTGCTACTTTTTTTATAGTTTTAACTTTTCAACAATTTGGCCCAGACCCTATAGAAGTAGGGCTGTGCCCTGTCAAAAATTAACAACCATCTGACCAACTTTTCCTCCTCAGTGGCGCTGGTTTCTGTTTCTGTCTCTGACCTTGGGCCTTGCGCTCGCCGCTCTCGACTACAGGCATCTCGACGAGTGAGTTTCTTGATCGATTATTTATTTTTCGGCAAATTTCTGTTAATTTGTTAATGATGGCTAATTGTTCCCACATTCAAACGTGACATTCAAGTAACAGTAAGAGCACATGAGAGTATCGATCAGCAAACTTGTTAGCAGCTTGAAACGTTCGCCAGGTTTGTCCTTTTTACAAGATGCAAATCCACTCTCGAGCGAAAGGGTAGAATCACAGGTATCATGTAGTCTTTAGTTGAAACTAAGATGTAAGCATTTCACAAAGCATCGTGTCATGTTACCCAAACGACTTATATTATGGTAATGTACTGAACGGGGCTTCTAAATTGTTTCAAATTCCCTCTTGCAGTTCGTCGCGGTCAGCGAGACTGCTCCAGTGCGAGATGAACCCAACCGACTGCACGTGCGGCTACCACGTGCCATCGCGGACCTGCAGATACGATCTGAAGACCTGCCAGTGCTCCTGGATCTATCTAGCACGCGACGCCGACGCGAAGTCAGCGCCTCCCTTGCCAACCAACGTAACCTCCTCGGCGCGATTGGCGACGACAACCACTTGCCACGTAGACACGTCAACCTGTCAGTGCGGCTTCGAACTGGTGTACGTCCCAGAAAACGACTTGAGTGACACTCCACCAACACTAGCAGCCTGCTTCACTCGTTCGTCGACTTGCGAATGTGGTTGGGACAACGGCTCGGGCACTTACGACTTTGTCCCTAACAAGCCGAACATACTTGCGAGCGATACTTGCGTCACGGATTACGCGACGTGTTCGTGTCTAGCTGGATCCTACGTTGTTGTTCCTGAGTTGACGACGACACTGTTAGGAAATCTGGCGAATGTTAAGGCATTGCTGCTGGCGATTCAAGCTACGTTGGCAACGCTGGTGCCAGCGTCTCAGCGGATGGTTGTGGAACCACGGGGTGTGCTTACAGCGCTGCCTGTTGAACAGCGGCAGATGATGATAACAGAGTCGGTCGCTGTTATGACGCGGTTGAAGGATCTGGCTGGCGGCGTTGAGGATTTGGGACGTCTAGACGATGCGGAGAGCGGTTCTCTTGCGTCGCAGCTGAGAGGAGAGATTGAATATCTTGGCAAACTCAGCGACGACGAGAATTTGTTGGCTGCACAGTTTGGGGAGACGGAGCAGTCGATTGCTGCGAGACTGCGCAGAATGGTGACAAAGTTGGAGGGTGTGAGGTCAGGGGTCGAGTGAGATTTGTCTGGGACTTGGATCTTTGGTTTATTGTATTAATGTGTAACAGGAGTGTTGACCTCAAACTGTTTTGTCAAAAAGGGTTTGACCAGTATAATATCTGCAGCTGCATTAGCTATTTTTGAAATTCTAAAAATTACCTTCCGCGCCCGTAACATGTTCACTGCATGTTGTGTTCTGGCCTGGTCAGGATTAGTCAGGATATAAGATCTTGGAAGTGAATTAATGTTTTCTCTACACAATTCAAGGGTGTGCCTTCTATTTTAAGATGAACGGTAAATTTGGTACATGTATAAAAAAAATGTGAAATTAAATTAAAAATATTATATATCACGCTGTGAATAATACCATGAGAGTAAATCCTGACACCATTTGACTTTTTATTGATTTAGAACTATATAGGTGCTGGAATATCTGAAACGTGGAAACGTTTGTTTAGTATGGTACATAAAGTATATAGTACCGTGAATATCCGTTTTGATTAAAATGTTGATTCTGAAAAGGACCCCTGTAGACGTTTCGACCTCGTTGTCATGATAATTTTCAGTGCTCGTCTTTCATAGCATGGTTTATGTCATTTTGCTAATTTTTGTTGTACAAAGATGATCATAAAATACTCATTTTGTACTGAATCGATGCTGCAAGATTTCGCTGGTGATGAAACTTGTTTTCCTGCAAAGTGTATGAATTTTCCACACCCGACCTTTCATCAGACAGGACGGTCAGTCGCAGGCTTGTCGCTGTCGCTGCATTATCAAGTTTATCATTATAGCGACGTTAAGTCTCGAAAGTCGAGACATCATAATATGACACAATGGACTTCTACAGTTCCAGAGTTAGGATATTCTGCTACTATTTGCTATGCAAATTAATGAGAGTATGGTGTTTCCCAAGCATTCAGTTTCAGATTGTTTTAGGAAACATCTTGAAAGTTAATGTATATCTGGAATGGATGTCGACATCTGGATGTCTCCATTGACCAATAATGACCACGTCATGGTAGATATACTTTATATTATTTATAATTTGATGACTGGTAGGAACGGGATTTGATTTTGTAGAAAGTAAAACCTCTCGCGTTTTTACGCATTATAATAATTTAATTTAAGAGCTTTACCTAAAGTTAATCACTCCATGTTGTATTAACTTTACTTCATTCTTCGACATTTGTATTCTTTTATCAAATACTGGTTTCTCCCGCCTTTCGCCGAGCCATCTCCAGTTCTGCCAACACCCCGCGCAGCCGTTGCACCATCGGCTGCACCTCGCCGTCCGCCATCTTGCCGAGCTGCGCAGCCATAAACTCAGGATCCTCGCGTAGCCGGCCAAGATACGCGAGCTCTACGCGCAGCCGCGCCCCCAACGCCTGTCTCTCACCGAGCTCCAAACGCTCGAAACTAGTCTCATCTCCTACGACATCTTTCAACAGCGCCATCGTAGAAATCGGCTCCGCAATCAGTTTCTCCCGCTGCTCAAGAGACAGCGCAGGCATGGCGCCCGTCGGATCTACAGCCACCAGTCTAATCTGCGGTATCAACTTGTCTATATCAGCATTAACTTGGGTTATCTGCGACGCAATGTTGGCGACGAAGCTCTCGATGGATACCGTCGTGGCCTCGACTGCAGATGGCAACGGCAGGTAGCCGGCGAGGCATGTGCATGTTCGTCCGTCCACCACACACGTTTTGTCGAGGGCCAAGGGTAGGTCCGAGCCGGTGCGGACGAAGGTGCCAGTACCGGTGCCGACCTCCCAGCCACACTGGCAGGTCGTGACGTCCCACAGGCAGTTCACGGGCATTGGTTGCGGTATAGAGTTGGTGATCCATGAGCACGCGCAGCTGGGTTGATCCAGTTGGCACGTTTTCCAGATGGCAAAGATACGCGTGTCGTTTGCTTTTGGCGATGACGAGCTGTTAGGGAATGATGTGTCATAATATTTAAGATTGTGCTTCAAGCAGGCGTATAAATGATGTGTGTCACCGTCGATACGCGGTTCTGTGGGCACTTACTTGCTGGCGCTAGGAGACTCTGATGCGATCAGCGCAGGCGCCTGCGCCATCGCCAGCAACAGGAACCAGCGCAACTGCTAAATAAATACAGTTTGAACCGAAGGTTAGTGTGCCACAGTATCTTTGAGTGAGCACTACAGTTGTACGGAAAATTATGTTTAAGCAGCGTTGTTCTTATCTTTATCCCAACCGTACTGCCAAAGTTAAAAAAATAGTTTTGGATTGAAGTCCAACCGGAAAAGAGGTATTTTCCACTATTAATCCATGCGATTTAGTGGCAAATTAAAAAGTAAAAAGTAAAAAGTGAGTACATGATAGCTAAGAGCATAAGATAAATTAAACTGCAATAATTTCTTGCAACTAACTGGAGAAACAGAAAGATGCAGAAGACAGGCCCAGGTTTTCGATTATATTATGGCATCGTGTAACATGCTTCCTGGAAAACTCCAAGATGGCGTCTCGTTTGCACCCTAGCGCTACAAGCGGAAGAGGCCACGAGAGTAGTAAAGAGTGGAAGACAAGCAGAAGACAGTCTGACCGTCAAAGATACTATAATATCGGCCTCACCATGTTGCTGGTCAGCGAGTGTAAGACGAACGAAGTCTCGGCCCTGAGAGTGCTTTTATATACACGCAGGTAAAATAGCGGTCGCCATTTGGGGCCGAACCAGTTCGTCGCCAGTGACGTCCTATTTGCACAGCCGACGCGGGTCAACGAGCTGACTGCGCCCGAAATCTTACCAGTCGCACATTATTTTCGTTGGCGAGGTCATTAAAACTTTTTCATAATTCTTTTTAGATCCCCTTGGTGAGCGCACTAGTATGTCACACTTTTATACCACTTTTGACACCCTCTATCCCCCTTGTCACAAACTGTCTCACATTGGTGACTAACCAATGTAAGACCTTCTTTAATTAAAATTATGTCACAATCTTTGACCCGGCCCCACACATTTCTAAAAATGGGATTCTTGTTTTTAGGACCGCATACAAAATTACAGTAAAAAAATTATAACAAAAATTATAAAAATATATACAAATTAAAATACAAATTAAAGTTTGTATTGTGTACAGGAACTTTGTTATATTTAACATGAATGTTGTTTTTTAAACGAATGAACAATTCGAAGAACCCTGCACATGTATTGAAAAAAACTATTTCAAACTGGGATTTGAATGCTAAATGAAAAGTCTCACTGGTTTCCCATGTATCTTGCATATATGTATCTTACATGTATATACATATATGTATATATATATATATATATATATATATATATATATATATATATATATATATATATATATATATATATATATATATATATATATATATATATATATATATATATATATATATATATATATATATATATATATATATATATATATATATATATATATATATATATATATATATATATATATATGTGTATATATGTATCTATATGTATACATATATGTATCTTACATGCATATATGCATACATGTATCTTGCACATGTATCTTGCATGGAGTATGTTACGACCACAGAATCAAACGGGCCAGAAAACGTCTCCTGATGGTCGAAGAACTTTTTTTACTTCAATATAATTTAGTTGCATATATTTCGCGACAATCGGGTTGACATAAATTCTTCCAGAAAATACAGTTTGTCTGGTCAAAAACAACTTATGCAATCTGTGTTACATGCGTGTTTGTTTGGTTGCATATACTTTCATCAGATTGTCAGAACCATGCTTGGTCATACATGTTTTACATAATAGCATCATCAAAATACCAGCCCGCAGATCTACATCCGAATATTTTCAACCGGTTTCGAGATATCCCATATATACCAAAGGTCAGTTCTTTTTTAATCCATTACCTACACAAACTGAGATTTAGTGGCTGGCTGTTTTAGTTTGTTTCTCTGTTTTGTGTCTTAACTGAAGACTTCAAACGGGCTGATATTTGGTGCACAGACTATGTGTCACATGACAACCCTAAATCCTACATGCATTGCTTAGGGTCGATATTTGGGTTCGTATTTGGGAGTATTTGAGTAAAATGTAATTTTAAATCTTACCTTTCAAATAAATGTAGATAGCATTAACTGTCGGTTGTAAAATGAATTGTTTTCACTCTAAAATAGCATTCTTAAAAGGAAAATTTACCTCATTTAAAAAAACAGATATATTATTCCTGGCTGTAAATGGGTTCAGAGCATGTATTTGAGATCTTTAGAAACTAAATACAATGTTTGGTATTTCTGGAAATATCTGGATGTATCTTTGTTCATGGATAGATGCTTCAACCAGCAAATGGAAGCAATAGATAGAAGGGAGACGATGCTCCCTTTTCTCAAGATTTTGAAACATCTTAACTCATTTACGAGCAAGAATGATTACGCTGTCTTGCTTCACTGTTTAATGTGACGAAGAGAAGAGGCAATTCTTCGTCTACCGCCAGGAGTCGTATTATATATACCTACACTAGAGGTGACCTCTCAGGGTATCGAACCAACGACACCCGAACTTCAGATTCATCGAGTTGGTGACCCCTAGCTGACAGGGACGCTGGCCACCGACCTTGAATCGTCCGGCGTGCATAATATCTTCAAACATGTAATGTTTTATGACAGGTGGGATATATACCTGAACCTGTGCCTAAACCCGACTTGGCGGGCAAGTGTATGAGAGTGATTATCATATTTTTTTGTCAGGTGTTGGCGAGAGAAAGAAGTAATTTGTGTACATAATAATAAAATAATTAAAAAAAAAAAGTATTCTGATAATTAGGGAGCGTTTTGGCACAAATTGCCAAGGAATGCTGGCGAAAATACACAAAGAAAAGTGTAAGAAAATTATATATTATCAATGGTTTAGTGTAGTACGGTTTTGCTCTGTTTGAAAAGACTTTCGGTCCTAAAAAGGACCTTGGTCGACGTTTCGTCGGCGGTGGCGCCGACATCTTCAGGACTGGTGACTGAACCAGTCCTGAAGATGTCGGCGCCACCGCCGACGAAACGTCGACGAAGGTCCTTTTTAGGACCGAAAGTCTTTTCAAACAGAGCAAAACCGTACTACACTAAACCATCAATTTGCGGCTCTGAAACACTTCGCCATTCCATATATTATCAATTTTATACAACTAAAATTTAGCTCAATCATTTGAAAATAAATAATAATATAATACTACGAGCCACATGTTGGGTACTTATATTATACTGCTTTGAACAAAATTTGCGATAATATTTAATACGTGGACTAAATGATCGATTTGTTACATGGTATATACTTTGCATGAAGAACAATGTAATTTAACTAGGTACTGTATGTATAAATATCTGCAGCCTAGCAGTAATCTTTCCCCCTCCCCGTACTCCCAAAATACACCTTAAGGCGCTAAGGGTAAACAATATGTACATGTTTTTCTTATTGGATATTTTACATCGCAAATATACTTTTAAAAGATTCTTTCTTGTCCCAAAAACAAATTATAGAACCACAAAAAGTTATTTTGCATGGTTTACCTCCAATTAAACTTCCCCTACTAATTGGCTACATTAGACATTTATAGCAAAGCTTTGTAGCAAACGTTCCGGTTCAGTTATGGAAACAAAAACCTGGTATTCTTTAAATATTGTAAAATGTTTGCCCATCTTTGTGTTGGGTCATCGCACCTCAGCCGCATCTCGTCCAACAGGTTACAAAGGAGATTTATATGGTATATTTGGAAGTTATAAAAGAGTGTGCTTTTTTTAAACGATTCAGTTTCGACTTGCTCTTGCTTTGCCGCAGAAGTGCGAGGCCCCAGGACGATGGTGAGTGAAAATTTTGCCCATAACAAAATTTTGTTGTGGATGTAGTTATTCTTACTAAATAAGGCAATTGTGTTTTTTTATGGACTTCATTATTGTGTTTGATAGTCCAATAATTTCATGGAAATCGCTCTCCTGTGAGTGTGGATATGCACGGTATTATTTGGTCTGAGCAAGAGGAACTCACCCCCCCCCCCCCCCCTTCTCCCAGCCAGAGTGTTAAACCGTGGTACCTCCATTTTGAAGTTTCGAGATAATCAAGGTTCGAAATTGATAACTCAACGCATGCAGCATGGGTATGTAATAGTACCATCTAACGCCTGCAAGTCTCCTTTTATGAACATATGCCAAAGTTTTTCGCAAATACACACTAGCAAAAAATTGGGGGGGAAATGCCACCACGATCTTAGCCAGGGTCGGATCTAAGAGTCAAAAACAGTCAGTCTAGAAACTAGCAATTAAACGCCCTTTCTTACGGGTGACTACGTGTAACTACAATGCATGTCCTCTTTGCGCAGTTACGCTGGTGGCTGCTGTTGACCTTGAGCCTGGCGCAGGCGTTTGCAGCTCCAAACAAGCTCGACAAGCCTGTGGACTACACCAAGTGAGAATGAGCATTGTAACCCATAAATGCAGTTAAGATAAATGTTAGCCCTCATTTCAGGAAAAACGGGTTATATAGATTTTCAATAACTCTGTGTGAGTGTATATGGTTAACAACAACATGTAAATAACAGTCTCACCCTGAAGATGGTGGAGCGAACTCTGCCGAAATGTCGGATGAACAGGTCCTTTTTAGGACCGCACCCCATTCCAAAAGAGCTTCAACCGTGAAACCACAACATTACTACCATCGTACCATGGCTCGCAAAATCTACGAGCTACCAGATATATGTTAGCCCATATTTCAGGGAAAACGTTTCATATTTACACAGCTGTTTTTCAAGAGCTGGTTTTTGGAGATTTTGGAGATTTTCGGGCCATAATTACCTTCCCTTAGCATCGACTTGCTCCAAACTTTCAGGAGTAACTTCTGGCAATCAATAAAAATTGTGAAGCACTATTACTAATTAAATTTTAATTATAGACAAATGGTTTTTATGGGACAAAAACTTTTTTTTTACATTCTTTTTGGGTTATAAAAAGCCAATATATTTTCTGTTATCGAATTTACGTGGCAATTCCCCCTGTTCTTCCTTCGACCAGCTCGTCACTTGAAACGGGGGAGGTCTCGGAGTTGCTGAAGTCGTCGCCGCGCGCGCTGTGCGTAGTGGACCGCGACAACTGTGACTGCTTCAACGTCTTCCAGTCCACCAACCCCAGAGTCGTCTACACACGCGATCGAGCCAGATCTCCGGCCAAAGACAGGTCAGTAATTGAACAATGCAACGACGACCGGCCCGGTAACGGCTTTTCAGTGACGCCATTGCCAACAACACTTTGGTGGAGGATAGGTAACGCTTGCCGATAGTAAATTGTTTATAAGGCTTTACACGCATTGCGCTCTACGCATTAAATGTGTATTTTGCAAAGGTTTCAACTTGAATATGTTCTTAGAATGAAGTGGGGCGAAATTGCCAACATTACTAACGTTGTAATTTCTTCTGCAGACTTTCAGTTGGCATCGCTAGGAACGCAGAGTGCGTCGAGAACACCGAAGCCTGCACGTGTGAGTGGGTAGAAACAGTAACCGACCCTTTGGGAACGATTACTGACCCTTTGGGTCCCGTTTGCGTAACGGACGAAGCAAACTGCGCATGCGGGTGGAACCTGGACCTCACGACAGTACAGCGCAAGACTAACAAACTCGGCAACGCTACCAAGTAAGTGCCACGTGACATACCAAGCTAAACACGGTGTTTCATTAAACTTTGGAAGCTCAAAGGGTTTAAGGAGCCCACTGCTTTGCTTTTAAGAATTCATATGTTGTGAAAGGCCCATCTACACTCAACGTAGCCGTAAAAATAACGCAATGCTAATGTAAACATAATCCATGCTCTTCGTTACCTGTCTATCATGATAACTTTAATTCCTTGCGGCAAGCCTATCAGGTCGTGACAAAATCAACAATGCTTAAACTTACTGTTTCTCAAATATGGGAAGAACTCATTTAACAGGTCGCCTAAATGAATCTGATTGGTTCTCCACTAACGTTTTGACGTAGCCGTAAACAACATAGTTTGCAGAGTCCAACTTCATGTTTACATTATGTCTTCATTCTACGCTAGGTTACGTTGAGTTCTCGTGTTTGTTGTAGCCAGTCTTATGGAAACCTATGTGGCAAATTTTTACGCTTATTGCTTAATTTTAGGTTATGTTAATGGATATGTTGGTTGTAGACGGGCAAGAAACAAAAAGACTCACTGACAGAATTGCAAAATGTCCACAAAATGTACACGGTTCCCCACTTAGAGAACAAATCTTATAAGAACCGCTCCTTTTATGTGAATATAATTATTTTCAAGTAACAATTGTACTATAAAGTTCTCTCAAAGTGTTCGCGTTTAAGATGAGCATATGGGCGCATCGGTACTAAGTTGAGAACAAAGGTAGACACCCTGAAAATTGTATCGCAATCGACGCAGGCGTTTGGTCTGTAGAGCGCGCACAAACACACACACACACACACAAACAAACAAACAAAGAAACACAATCACAAGTGTTTCTTTTACCGGTAGTGAAATTGAAGATTTAGCTTCGCTCGCTTCGCTCATCAAAAACCCTTGGAGAATTATTTCAGTCACGGATTTACTTTCAGTAACTTGCATGCACGAAATTGACAAAATTTCTGACAAACTTGATGTCAACAAAGCTGGTGTGATGCTTCGATGTGGTTTCGATGGTAGCGAAGAGCAATATTCGAAATTGGGAAAATTTGGAAAAAATACCCACTTTTAAATAAATGTCCGTACTTTTCCACACTTTCCCAATTTTCGATTATTGCTTTTTTTCTGCTTTGAGGAAGAGGGGTATTGAGAATTTTCTTGAAAAACGCAAATTTCATCGCAATCGAAGCAGGCGTTTGGTCTGTAGAGCGCGCTTTTTTACCATCAGTGAAATTTAAGATTTCGCTTCGCTCTCTACGCTCATCAAAATCCTATAAGTCATGGTCACACTCTTTAAAGAGGATCTTGTGCGACTTGACACTGCTCTGCTCGCAAATCGTTTTTCTATCAGCGAATTAACACAACAATGGCCATGACTCATATCTTCCACAGACTTGCTGGTGGCGCCGCCAGAGACGCCGTGTGCATCTCGGACACAGACGCGTGCACCTGCGAATGGATCGAGTTCGACCCTCTGGACCCGATAACCGACCCTCTCCCCCCGGTGTGCGTGACAGACGAAGCAAACTGCGCATGCGGCTGGGACCTGGACCTCACGACAGTACCGCGCAAGGCGGGGGAACTCGGCAACGCTACCAAGTAAGTGAAGTCGAAATAGAGATTCCTTTCCTCTTTACACCAAGTTGTATACCTTGATAAAGTAATGGACATGGCCCCCTAACTAAACCCAACCCCATTACTTATAATAAGCAACCAACTAAATTAAACAAAGCCAAATTAAACGCGTATAGGTAACGCGTATAGCTGGGCTAGGCTTGCTGCTAGCAATGCCAGTGACACGATGTCATCAACATTGGCTCTGCAGCCTGCACCAATCAAAGACTCCGTGGCAGTCATGACGTCAAGTACATCCAGAGTGTCTGATTTGCTTGGCAGAGCCAATGTTCATGACATCGTGTTAGCTGTAAACCCAGTATATAACTTGGCAGTTGAAACTACCAGATGCACCTTGTTTTGTTTTTATCTGCTCCAAAACAAAAAGGTTCTTATTGCATCGATGAGAACCTCCAGGCTAAACAAATTGGCAAGATTCGTCTGAATCAGAAAAAGATATACATTTTGCGCAGTTCTGAATCTGCCGATTCGTGCGGCCAGCGTACACACTTTAAAATGGCATTTTGGAATGGCAAGAAAATCAGATTGGCGAAAAACGACCAGCAGCATTAGCAATCCCATGCCGCAGTAGAGCCACCTTCACAAAGTCTCCACTTATAGCCAATAATGCAAACCGTTTCTTATTGCCTGTTCTAAAGAAATTGCCGGGTTGCTTTTCGTCCTGTATGTTTTTTTTTTTTATTGTTTTTAATATTGTTGTTATGTATTTATTTACTCTCAGTACATTACGTACAATTTATTTGCTCACAAAATACCAATAACAAATAGAAATGTGTGACTTTGACACCGCAGTTCACTTCCCTTGCAGCGCTCCCGACGCCCCCAAGGCCGAACTGCCGATCGAATGCTCGGTGGACCGCGACTCTTGCACATGCGCCTGGACGCTGTCGCAGCCTCCTTCCGAACCCCAATGCGTCGTCGATCTCGAGGAGTGCGTGTGCGGCTGGGTCGTGGCTGATCCGGCAACGAAGACAAGAGTCGGAGGAAACACACCCAAGTAAGGGAAAACAGCCTCAAAACAACGATATGATTCCTCCGCTATTGCATAATGTACTGTACAACGGGTTGATAATTAAGGTACTGTAACTGGCGCTCATGTCAATATTTAAATTGTGCTTTTAAGTTCTATTCCTGATGTTTACCTGCTATACAGAAAAGGGTGGAGGAAGGTATATTCACAATTATTTTTCAACACAACACCATGGTCTTGTAAAAAATATGGTAGGATTTGGCATAGGCCATACTTTCCTATCTGAGATCGCCGAAGTCAAGCAAACTTGTACAGAGCCAGACGCATGGCCAGTTAACTTTGGGAGAGAGACTGGAATTATTGAAGTTCCCCTCTAATTTTAGTCTGTTAGTCCACTATTTGGGCAAAATCGTGAAAATCGTCATACTATCGCATGAAATTTTGCACTCTTTCTTATGGCTACAGGATGGATTTGCGAAATTTTCTGAGATATCGATATAATGATTATTTTTAAATCAATAAAACCAATGTATATTTGATGGCAAAGCCGCATGAGAAATATGACAGCTGCACAATCTCTCACCGGTAAGCGCAGGCGACTGTCGGAGCGGGGGAGCTCACGGCTACCCGGCCAAGCACCCTTGCGTGCCCGCCAGCGTCGTCGCCCCCCGTGCTGCTAGCAGGCGACTGTCGGAGCGGGGGAGCTCACGGCTACCCGGCCAAGCACCCTTGCGTGCCCGCCAGCGTCGTCGCCCCCCGTGCTGCTAGCAGGCGACTGTCGGAGCGGGGGCGCTCACGGCTACCCGGCCAAGCACCCTTGCGTGCCCGCCAGCGTCGTCGCCCCCCGTGCTGCTAGCAGGCGACTGTCGGAGCGGGGGCGCTCACGGCTACCCGGCCAAGCACCCTTGCGTGCCCGCCAGCGTCGTCGGCATCCCGTGCTGCTAGCACGTCTATGCTACGTTGGACGTGGCCAGAGTTGGAGCTCTTATGCGGCACAATTAAATTCAAGGTTGAAGACAAAGCTTGCGTGGCCTTGAAGGCAACCGAGGGTAAATCCGGTGCCGAATAACCTTCATTGCTAGTGAATGTCAGGCTGAAGACGTAAGCTTGTCTAGCCTTGATGGCATCATACGGTGAACCCGGCGTCGGATGACCTTGAGATTCAGTGAAAGACGACGCTTTCCTAGCCTTAAAGGCAGCCGAGGATGAACCCGGTGCCGTATGGCCTTGACTGCCATTGCAAGCTAGGCTTGTGACAAAGCTTGCCTAGCCTTTAAGGCAGCCGAGGGTGAACCCGGTGCCGTATGGCCTTGACTGCCATTGCAAGCTAGGCTTGTGACAAAGCTTGCCAAGCCTTTAAGGCAGCCGAGGGTGAACCCGGTGCCGTATGGCCTTGACTGCCATTGCAAGCCCGGAGCCGTCCGACCTTGATAGCCTGTGAAGAAGACGAAGCAAGCCTAGCATTGAGGGCGGCCGAGGGCGAACCCGGTGACGCACGGCTTTCACTGGCATAATTTGGTTATAAACTGAAGACAAAGCTTACCTCATCTAGAAGGCAGTCGGGGATGCCACACGACCATCATTCACCATTGCCGGAAACTACCGACAGCGCTAGGGGGATTTTCCAATGTCAGTTTCCGGTGGAAACACTTTTCCAATTTTCCGCCGCTGACCGACCAAGTGTAGTGTCGACCAAGTGAAACCAAGGTAAGTAAAAACACTTGTGGAACATTGGCAACGTGTGAACATGACGTTGAGGGCCTGGTTGATGATGTTAAATAAGGTAGACAACGCACCCCAATGCTTGCCAGCGACGTTACTAGCATCAACGTTTTACCTAGAGATTCTTTAGTTGGCACAGAGCGGCCATGCTTCAAACCGTGTTTGGACACCATTAATTGTCCAAATGAAATGAATTCACATTTCATGGAAATAAAACAATGTGACACTAGAAAATCATTATCATAGCTACAATTTGGCCTTTTCAGACTAGATTTAGCCTATATTTAGTCTCTATTTGGCTCAGTTTAGTTTTAAGTTGCTCGGGGAAATTTTTACATTTTGACAGCTGGCACGCCATTTTTTTGTCCATTGACCGCTCTCTGCCAAAAAAGCCTCTCTAGCCTTCTGCCTAACCTAGGTAAGGTAGAACATCTAGGTAACCCTTCTATCTGTGCTTGAACTTGCATGTTGTTGTGCGCAGATCGGCAGCCGACAGCGGCAGGCAGGCGCCGCCACGGTGTCTCTACGACGAGACGACCTGCACATGCGCGTGGTCGACGCCAGCGCCTCCCGTGTGCATCACGGACACCAGGAGGTGCCTCTGCGAGTGGGCGTACCCACCACGGTCGCTCGCCAACGACACTAGCGACACGTGAGTGCAGAGTTCACTTCGGTACTTATCACGTTTAGAAGGAGAGCGGTGTTGCACTCTGAAAGAGACGTCCCTGCTGTTAGAAGAGCCAAAGACGGCAACATTCGCAGACCACCCCATTGTTCCGTCCCATTGTTGAATGGTATGAGCATCGAATGATTGACAGCGCGATGTCTTGAGTCTATACAGAACATAATTTCCTTACTACTATATCTTATCACAGAGGTTTGCAGAAAAACATAATTTATTGTCATTACCTACTGGATTAGGTCTGGTTGAGAATCAAGATGGCGCTCATTTGATCTTTGCCACGTGGCGATTGGTATTAGCCAATCACCAGCACCAGTATTCAGCTGGTCCGTTCAGTTGTTTTATTCCATTTATTTGTATGCGCCATCGGATTTATAGGATGAACCAGTATCGGCTAACAAAGACTCCGGCGGCGATATCCGGCCAAAAAATCCCAGGACACCTGCCGTTTCTTAGGAGGCCCTTCCACAAAACATTCTGAAGTGGACTTGTTTTTTAAGGGCGGCTTTTTTTGGTGTTGTATGTTCATTTTCCGCTTAAATATTCCAAAACACATTGTCTTTTTAGTTTCTGGTGGCTCCCGTTTTCAAAAAGCCGGGGGGCTCGGCGCCAATGGCCATGCCTAGCCATTGTGGCCACAGAAGCTGGTCCACAAAGAACATCTACTCGTGCCCCTGCGTCTCTTACTGTTTCTTGCATAATCATTAAAAACCAGGGCCCGACTATTGATTAATTCTTTGCTTTGATGGAATTTTTAGCGCCGTTGTGGATGGTGAAATGTGTTCCACGATTGCGCTCTGTTTGGATGAGTTTGTCTGCGCCTAAAATGGCCTTGGCGCTCGACGTTTCGGCTATAAGTCACGGCTTGCCATCTTCAGGAGACATCTTTGTCCTTAGGCCAGCTATGAACGCCACCAAGTCACTGTTCCCGTTCAGATGCGTGGTGGACGAGGTGAACTGTCAATGCACGTTGATCCCGATCCTGCCGCCGACGCGGCCCTGCCTGGTCAACGACGCCGACTGCACTTGTGTGTGGGGCGACTCAGGCGCTGGACCCACGAAATCGGCAGCAAATGGACGCGTAGACAACGTCACCAGGTACGTTACGGACAACGTTAGCTTATTTACTGTACAAATCAACGACACCAGGTGCGTTAGGGACATGATGTCACCAGGTATACGTTACGGACAACGTCACCAGGTATACGTTACGGAAAACGTCACCAGGTACGTTACGGACAACGTTAGCTTATTTACTGTACAAATCAACGACACCAGGTGCGTTAGGGACATGATGTCACCAGGTATACGTTACGGACAACGTCACCAGGTATACGTTACGGAAAACGTCACCAGGTACGTTACGGACAACGTTAGCTTATTTACTGTACAAATCAACGACACCAGGTGCGTTAGGGACATGATGTCACCAGGTATACGTTACGGACAACGTCACCAGGTATACGTTACGGAAAACGTCACCAGGTACGTTACGGACAACGTCACCAGGCACGTTACGGACATGACGTCACCAAGTATACGTTACGGACATGACGTCGCCCAGGTATACGTTACGGACAACGTCACCAGGTGCGTTACGGACAACGTTAGCTCATATACTGTACACTTCAACCGGATTTCTGGTGTTGTTTCGTGCATTTCGAACAGTATAGCAACACTCGCTCGCATACCTGAGCGCGCAGTCGCAGAGGCCGATGACCGGAACGGATACGAGCAGTGACAGTGCGATCCACAGGATGTTGGGGGTAGTGGGAAGTTAACTTATAACCCTGCTTCCTCAAGGATTTCTCAACTTAAGGTGGGGTGATAACTAATGCACTAACGAATATCTGCTGAATATTTTTTACGGACAAACTTTTCTTGACCTTCCTGCAACATTCAGATAGCTTTTAAAGAAATAAGCATCGGCTTCGAAGAGTCCTAGTTTAATTACACATGTATTTTTGTGGCAAATTCACAGTGCGTGCTTTAGGGTTTCTATGGGGGTTCTCGGATAAGAAATAGTTTCGTTTTTGTTCCGGAGTATGGTCTTGGTGCTCGACTTTTCGGCAAGTCACGGCTTGCCATCTTCAGGAGACTTCTTTGTCCTTAGGTCGCCTCTGAACGCCACCAAGTCACTGTTCCCGTTCAGATGCGTGGTGGACGAGGTGAACTGTCAATGCACGTTGATCCCGATCCTGCCGCCGACGCGGCCCTGCCTGGTCAACGAAGCCGACTGCACTTGTGTGTGGGGCGATTCAGGCGCTGGACCCACGAAATCGGCAGCAAATGGACGCGTAGACAACGTCACCAGGTACGTTACGGACAACGTTAGCTTATTTACTGTACAAATCAACGACACCAGGTATACGTTACGGAAAACGTCACCAGGTACATTACGGACAACGTCACCAGGTACGTTACGGACAACGTCACCAGGCACGTTACGGACATTACGTCGCTAAGTATACGTTACGGACATGACGTCACCCATGTATACGTTACGGACATGACGTCACCAAGTATACGTTACGGACATGACGTCACCCAGGTATACGTTACGGACAACGTCACCAGGTGCGTTACGGACAACGTAAGCTCATATTATACTGTACACTTCAACCGGATTTCTGGTGTTGTTTCGTGCATTTCGAACAGTATAGCAACACTCGCTCGCAGACCTGAGCGCGCAGTCGCAGAGGCCGATGACAGGAACGGATACGAGCAGCGACAGTGCGATCCACAGGATGTTGGTGGTAGTGGGAAGTTAACTTATAACCCTGCTTCCTCAAGGATTTCTCAACTTAAGGCATGGGGGGATAATTAATGCGCTAACGAATATTTTGCTGAATATTTTTTACTGACAAACTTTTAGTGACGGTCCTGCGATATTCAGATAGCTTTCAAAGAAATAAGCATCGGTTTCGAAGGGTCCTCGTTTAATTGCACATGTATTTTTGTGGCAAATTCACAGTGCGTGCTTTAGGGTTTCTATGGGGGTTCTCGGATAATAAATAGTTTCGTTTTTGTTCGGGAGGGCGTTAAAACGGAGTTTTAACATATTTTAATCTACACGCCGACTTCCCTCGATTTCCGTACAAGAATTCTGAATACGTTTATCCACAAACATACACGAGTTCTTTAGTTGCCAGTGCCATTCCTCAACCCAAATATTGGCCTATCAATATCTACTGTGCTATACACTTTATTGGTAAACAGGAAGTGTATAGAAATCCATCTGAGGAGTCTAGACTCAAATCCAGGTTGTTTGCACTCTGATATTCCAGGTCCCTCGCTCAAGGTCATGACCAACAGGGCCGCCAGGGCAGCGAAACGTCATGTCAGGTGGACAAAGACACTTGCAGCTGCGAGTGGGTGCAGAACCCGGTCCAGTGTGTCATCGACATCGACAACTGCGACTGCGGCTGGCAGTCCGACGGGGCACCACGAATCAACGTCGAGGTCAAAGTCAAGTACGTATATAAATGTAGTACCTATTACAGTATGTCTCAGGTTCTATTGTCAGCGCCTCGGGGCATCGGGCATATACTATAACATTGTAGAATACCGGTTTGCTCTGGATGTCTGTACCTGAGACGTACATATGGCAAGCAAGCAAGACATGAAACCCAGTGCGTCGTTCAACAAATTCGCTAGAAGCGCTTGAAACATAATATGTTTAAAGTTGAAACACTGTTAAGGTCAACCAATATGAAATTATTTAGTGCTCTTAACGGTATACATGGGTATTTCGTCAATATAAATGTATGTAAACTAAATGTATATACCTACCCAAGTTAAGCAATATTTCGTTGAATGTGGCAGTGATTGGGTGACCATGTTCCGTTCGAAATAGCGATGGTAGGGAAGCCTGTCTTTCAAACACTAATTTACATTTTATTTTGCATGCTTTTATACAGATGAGCACAGAATTTGGGCTTGTGCAGGTTTCCGCTGTTTTGGGCAACGAGAATTAAATTGAGTCTGACATATGCTATGATAAAGCATGTCATGCTATCCCATACAATTTGCTTTAAACCCCGAACCAAAGTAACAGAACGCAAAGTAACTAATTTTTGTCCATGCCCAGAGTAAATGTGCTCCGACCCGTCAAGCGCCGGTGTTTGGTGGACAAGCAGAACTGCGCATGCTCGTGGGTGCAGGACACCGCGCCCGCGCCGGCTTGTCTGGTGGACAAGGAGGACTGCCGCTGCAGCTGGGTTTACCCTGGGAGGTCTGCGCAAACCGACAAGCACATCGCGGACGCTAAGAGGTGTGTGCCCCGAAATGCCCAAGTGCACGCGATTGCATGAACCTAGCAAAGTAAGCTGGGTATAAATTGGAATCGTAAAAATATTATAGGAGTGGTCATATAGTTTTGCGAAGAAACCCCATGCCACAAGTTACAAAGCTGGTCGTTCATAGCTTATCCCAATATCGTATATGGGTGGGTTGACAATTGTCATGGATTAGAATTACATTTGAAGTTTCGAAGCGGACTATATAAGCAATAGCTTTTACTTTTTTGCTTCTTTCTGAGTGTGAACTCGAACATTCATTGCAATTTCACATGCATTTTGGCGCCCATCGCGAAGTTCTGCGCATCTCTGCAAAAGTTCACTTTTTGAAACCCCTGCCCCTTTTCAAGGCATACCCCCTCCCCACCGACACCGTGTCGTACTTAAAGTAATTACCCACGTATACATATATAAAAACAATAATAATCGTGCTGTGTTGGTGTGCCTAGGCCCGAGTTCAAACGGGGTCGACCCATACCGCAGTGCGTCGTCAACTCCGAGGCGTGCACATGCGAGTGGCAGTCACCGCCACCGCCACCGCCGCCCCCGCAGTGCTTCATCGACGAAGTCAACTGCAAATGTTACTTCGGGTTTCCACCGTTCCCTGATGTCACATTGCCATCGGCCAAACCAATAGGTAAAAAGTGCGTTGTCAACAAGGATGCGTGCACTTGCAACTGGGTGTCGGTAGTGCCGAAGTGCATAATCGACGAAGTCCACTGCAAATGTGGTTTCGCGTTCCCACCATATCCTGCAATTTCGACGTCGCCGTTGGTCAAACCAATTGGTAAAAAGTGCATTATCAACCAGGAAACGTGCACTTGCAACTGGGTGTCGGTAAAGCCGAAGTGCATAATTGACGCTGTCAAATGCAAATGTGCTTTCGCGTTCCCACCATACCCAATCACGACGTCTCCAGCGGCAATCCCTATAGGCTGCCATATCGACGAAAAGGCATGCTTATGCAAGTGGGTGCTAACGTCCCCGAATGCCGTGGATGTGCTCGAAAAGGTCAAGGTTATGTTGTCTGTGATCGCTGACTTGCTCCAGCAGTTGGAACCGGCCGTTAGGGGTCTGAGGGCGACCCCGGTCGGCGGTCTTGCTGGCCTGCGCAGTGAACAGCGCGAGAAGTTGGTGGAGGGGGCTGTCGAGGCGATCAGGAAGCTTAGCGAGGTGCTAGCCAGGGGCGAGTTGTCACGGCTCGAGCGTCTGGAGGAGAAGGAGGCGGTGCAGTTGCAGAGCCATCTGGACGGGCAAGCGGCGTACTTGAAGAGGATGCTGCAAGACCCTAACTACTTGGTCGGGGAACTGGGTCAACTTGCGTCGGAGAAGCCGCGACCGATCATCAAGGCACTTATGGATACTCTGGAAAAGTTGAATGATATTTTCAACTAAGGTGGTGTTTCTGCTTCTCAAATAAGTTTAGTGAGCTCCTGATTACTTATGAATGCATCTTTACAGAGTATTTTTTCAGTCAATTTATTTTTGAAAGCATCCTGATCAGGCATGTAAATAAACTTAAAAAATATTTTTGCCTTAATATGGCTTGGTGAAAATTAAAAACTCTAGAAATAATTTTACACTGTTTTCCATGGCTTTGGATAATTTTCAGCAAGCCATAACGGATAACCACAACAAAAAATGATTCTTACTTTTTTTGAAAGCTGGGGCTGACAATCTTAGTAGCTTTTCTGGGGGGAAATGTAAAATATTTTTGAAATATTTGACAAGGACAAGAGGTTCCCGTAACTTTGGCCATTGGGATCGAGGTTTCGGATAATTGTACGGTGTACCTATACTTTAATATATTAAAACTTGCAACTTAAATAGTTTGTTTCGTTTTATTTCTGGTCAAATTACTATATCATGTGCACTGCTCTCTCGATGTGTTCTCCTCCATGTACAATGAACTCACGGGTAGGCACAGTCACATGCCGACACGGTACAATATGCCAAGCTTGTCAGACTTTCCTTTGCCTTCTACTGCAGCCTACTGCCTAAGATAACGTTAATCAAGATGGAAATATAAATTGGTAGCCAAAATACAAGATAAATGAAAATATGTTTAAACTAATTATGGATGTAATTAAGGCCATATTCCACTAGGGTTGCAACCTACTGATCAAGCCATTCCACTAGGGTTGCAACCCGCGGGTTTGGACCCGGCGGGTTCGTTTTGATGTCAGTGCGCATGAGTGCGACAGATTGCGTGAACAGCTCGGCAGATAGGATTATTCCTATCGCGAAAGATTGGAACCGGCGGGTTTTCGAGAACCGACCAATAGGAACAAGGCAAGCCATGCCGATACATTTATACACTGTCAGCTGTTTTCTTTCCATCTGCCAAAATCGACATGGAAATACATTATTTCTCAAATTTATTGATTGATTTCACAGAAATATACGTTTCAATACCATTATTTAGACACATAAATGAAAGATAAATTAGCCAGCGACCGGCTTGAAGAGTTAATGCTTGATGCTTGAAGTTAATGCTTGAAGAGTTCAACTGAAGAGTTAAAGTTGAAGTAAATTAGCTGAAAACCCAATGTGATATACCCTGCATGAAATCTTGTCTTGCCAGAACTTTGTAATGTTTCAAAGCACTGCGCGTGCGCTGGGAAAGTCGGAGGTCTCTGTGTGGAATAGCAAAACATGCCGGCGGATCGGAATCGGCGTTTCGGATCTACGAGTTGCAGCCCTAGTGGAATATGGCCTTTATTCCACTAGGGCTAAATTTACTATCACCACCAATGAAACAAAACCATTCAGAGGGCCATGGATCGGCAGGCTGCAACGAAGTTGATCATTTTGAATTAATTTGCCAAGAACTTTGCCACTTGCCAGCGCCCTCTGAATCAAATTGTATCGATTTGCTCGTATGGCAAAAATCTCTCTAGGAGGTTTCGACCTTGAGTGAGATTCAAGCCAAGGATTTTTTTGACTCTGACGTTTTCCACAGCCTGCAACATCCATGCGATTCACGCCATAAGTGCAATTGGAAGTATTTCCATGTATGTGGTTTGTGTGCTAGGAAAGAAATAAGCAAATAACGCTTGATTTCGCAGTCACGTCACGCAAAAGAAAACGGTCGACTTTTGTGACCATATTATTTTGCCTCCCCCTGGCCCCTGGTCTGGATCCTATTTGCCCTAAACTCGCCTTTGCATGCGAATCAAGAATTTCATCTTTACCTAGAGGCAAATGCTTTACAAAAATCCCGCCATATTAACCGTGTATGCGTGCGCACGCGGTAGAAGTTGACTTGCGTGACAGCTGATTCTCCGTCCTTTCTGTCACTTAGAAATTGGAATTCAGGCTGCGTCCATCCGTTACCTTGATTATTCTCGAACGAATAGCGTCGTAACAGTGAACCTGCTAGCGTCCAGTGAGTCAACGTTTAAATATACAGACATTCTTAACGGTATTATGTAACAAGAGAGGCTATCATTATTATTTTCCTCAAATAAGATTATAGAATCAAGTGTTGTAACCACCAACCAAATCCCGGTGACACTCCTTTGCTTGCTAATTTGCTCCTCTCCTTATCTGAAATCTTGCCGCAAAATCGACAGGATGTTTAACACTATTATCAGTGGATTCAGTCGACTAGCATTACACCTTCGAGCCCCTACGGGAACCACCGAATCCTTTAACGTAAGCGATTGCATTAGTCGATCTTACGTTTTATATACCCTTGTGGGCATGCATCTGACAGCAATTTGCTTCCAGGCCATGGCAAAGATTCTACACGAAGTAGATATCCCGACAAAGAAGGCCACCTTCGCGATGGCTTGCTTCTGGGCGCCGGATTCTCTATTTGGTGTGCAAAAGGGAGTTATCCGTACTCGAGTCGGATATGCTGGTGGCTCGACTAAAAGCCCCACCTACCATGACCTGTAAGTACAAACCTACCAAGCCTATCATACATAATTTATCTAAAATGCTAGTCTGAAGGAATTTAACTTAGCCAAAAGTTTTTATATCAAAGTTGTTAGGTACAACCGTTTATATTTTCTGCGAAAGACATGTAGCATGTCAGGTATAGACCTACCTGCCTTCCTCCCACAAATTTTCTCTTCATCTTGCTTTATTATAGACACAGTGTTGATTTATTACAATGTTGTTAGCAAATTCTAAATTTCAAGACCATTCGTTATTGATTTAAGTGGGGACCACACGGAGAGCATTGAGATCGAGTTTGACGAGACGCAGACATCGTACGCCGAGCTCCTATCGCTTTTCTGGGCTAACCACGAGCCCACGGCTCGCATGACTCAGCAATACACGTCGCTGATCTTCACCCATGATGACGAGCAGCGGAAACTCGCCGAGGAATCGCTCGTCGTCGAGCAGGCGAAGCGCAAAGCGCCGCTGGTGACCAAGGTGTTGCCGGCCACGGAGTTTTATGCTGCAGAGGAGTAAGTGCATCTCTTCTTGTTCTGTCTCTCTGTTCTATAAAGAGCTGGAATTAGTGCTATTGATGAGTAGGTAGGTATTTTAAAATGATTTACTGTAGGTGGATAACCTAGGTTTTTGAATTTTCTATCTTGTTTTGTAAATTGATAGATGGACATCAGTAGAGATTGTTAGGTAATTAGGGAGAGATGGGAGGATGGAAACGATGAAGAAAATCCTGGGATAGGTGAGGAAATAATATGCCAGATCAGGGATTGGAACCGGAACCGGAACTCAGAACCGTTTGGACCCGTTTGAAATATGGAACCGGAACCCCAACACAGAATATAGTAAGAACCGAAACCGGAACTAAAATAAATAGTTTCGGTTCTGTTTCGGTTCCAAAGGGTTCTTTTCAGTTCCAAACTGGGCCGACTTTTTCATTTTTATGCTACTCTGACTTATTTTGTTGAAGATTTCATACAATAATTTTAGTAAAACTTCAAAATTTCAGTTGATTTTGTAGGTATGTAAAGAAAGTACCTATTTGGATGTGTTCTTCAGGCTTGTGAGACGCCGTCTTTTCTCCCAAAAGCTTGTTTAACGCGTGATTTCAGCTGATATTAGCACCACATTTGAAGGATATATTTAGTGTCCACGAATTACGTTCGTATAATCTGCTTTTCATTTAGAAGTTAGAATAGGATGGTATTTCTTGATAGCCAGAAATATATTGGTTTTCTCTGTCTGCTGGCAATCTGAATTCCGAGATATATAGAAAGGAATTAGCTGCTATGCAATGTCGTTTGAAAAATTATGTTCGGAATGAGTATTCGAAAAAATTAGCGAGAGAGAGTGAGAAATGTAGCTCAGCGACGCACAAAAATAATTTTCGATGTCTTGTGGATTTTGTATACATAGTGAAGCTGCAGACATCCTTGATAATAATAATAACTCAAATTCTGTTACTTAATTGCTCCTACCAGTCTTACTGATCACTCGTGACACACGGCCAAAACAGCATGTTCAAAGAGAGATATTGCTATAAAAATTGTTGTTCCTTAGAGTAATATAATAGGGAAGTATTTTGTGCTTGACCAACAATGTCAAGAACAGGGCAATATGGCATTGCACTTTAACTTTATTGTAATCACTGTGAATTTGATCTTGAAGTGACAAAATATTGTCATAAAAGCACTCTCTGAACGAAAGAAAGTATGTAGCAAATTTTTTTTAGAGTGCACTAAAAATGGAACCATTTGGAACCTTTTGGAACCGTTTGAAGTTTCGGTTCCACAGGAAACGAAAAAACTCGGGAACCGGAACCCAAACCCTTCGAGATCAAATTTGTTGGACCGGAACTTAAACCGTAATAAGTTATTTTTCCAATCCCTGTGTCAGATACAGAAGAAACATGAAAGGTTTACTACTATAGGTGACTAGTAGGTAGGTAGGTAGGTACCTACTCTTATTGTTAGGTTAAATATTTGACCTACGATAGCAATTGTGTGCTACAGTCGTATTAGCCTTACTTTACCACAGCCTGGTGGACTTTGAAGTAAAGTATCATTTTACTCTTTACCATTTGTAAAGAATAAAATGGTTAATAATGGTAATAAGTGAAAATATCATTTTTTTAATGGGAATGATAAAAAGTAAAAACTGAATCATACAACTTTTTAGTATGGTTCCTACTCTATGATATAAAATCCCCAGAAAGTGGCAAACTCAAATTAATTTTTGTGTATCTTTAACAATCTGCTATTGAATTGCATGTTAGGTAGAGGTACTGATGAGTAATGTTTGAATAGGAAGCTCAATGATAAGTGAGAAACTATGTTATAAATTATAAAAATCTTCCTCCTATCTATAAACCTTTTCTCTCATATTTGCTAGTCATTCACCAACCAAAGATGCTTTATGTAATCATTGCTTTGGTAGCAAAAATTGCATGGCAGTCAGAGATCTATATATTCTTCTCTGCCCAGATTACCTTTACTAAGCTTGACCCACTGACAGTTACTATACCTATATACTATATACTATATACTATACTATATATATATATATATATATATATATATATATATATATATACTATATAGTAGTTATAGTAGCGGTACTGACAATCAACTTATAATATTTTTGAAACTTTCCTAATGCTGGGTTTTTAGCTAGCAATGTCAGTGACACAATGTCATGAACATTGGCTTTGGACCAATCAGAGACTCAATGGCAGAGTCTCAATCATGATGTCATGCACCTGATTGTTCCAGAGACAATGTTGACGAAATCATGTCACTGACATTGCTTGCTGTAAACCCAGCTTTCGACTTTATAAATTGAAGAATAAACAGCTATATGTATTTTTTTTGCTAACGTTTCCTTGCGATTTGCCCAGCTACCACCAAAAGTACCGTCTGCAGCAGCACGCGTGGCTCATGACTGCACTCGGTCTGAAGCCGAACACCGTCACCCGTTCACACGCGGCCGCTCGACTCAACGGTTTCGTCGTCGGCATGGGCGGCGTGGCGTTCTTCGAGGAGGAGGCGCCGCGGCTCGGTCTGAGCACAGATGCCACTGAATTTGTGCGCAAACTCGTGGTCAAGTACGAGGGTAATGGTCTCACGTGCTAGGCGTCGGAAGATGGGCTTGCTGGACACGATCTGACCGCTCTTCCTTCCTAGTCGTCGACAGATTCGAAACGGTTGCCACCGGTTTTGTTTGGTGGGGTATCGGAGAAACGTTTCGGACTTGGTAAGTTGTGAATCAAACTTTCAGCTTTCTAAGTATGAGAATGCTTGTTCAGCCATTTGGCATGCTAACCTTTCCTACTTTAAATAGTTAGTATATCTACACTTCAATTTAATCAAGATTTCATATACCTACGTACAATTCTAATTATATGCGATGCCGATACTGATTCAAGCAATTGAAAAAAGCTGAAATTTAAAATTGTGATGGCTGCAAAATCAAATAAGGTACAAACTTAGCAGGAGTTTTGATCACTGGATACGGGGATTATTTTCGTTCAATGGCTAATTATCTGCTGTTGTGTTTGATTGCTTTAACTTTAACATATTGATTATTGAAGGAAAGTTTTTTTTAGCATTGAATTGTACAAGATTATGTTCTTTACTGAAATCTATTGGACTGCAAAAAGAGTAATTTTTATACTATATATTTTGAAATTGTGGGATGGAATTTAGAAATAATATTTTAGAATTTAGAAATAATATTTTATTAATGTGATTCAGAATTGGGGGACCTTTAGATTTCAGAGGCCAGCAAGTCTGTCTGAAAACTTTCTGTGTAATCTGTGCCTTTTTGGCTTTGTCTGGTGACGGGATATTGTTACACGTAAATGCAATATTTTATAACTGGCGTGTACGGTGTAACGCTTTAAAAGTTAATGCCGAGCAAGAATCTACACTTTTGGCATCTCTATCTCATCTTGAGAAAGCAAGGGGCTTGTACGCTTTGCTGGTTGAAAATTCTTAACTCAGCCTTCTGTTGTGCTTTTAACGGCAGATGCTTGTTGAAAATACAAATCAATGGTCCAGAACCAGGACTTTTTATCAACATAAAGTTAATTTTGCAGGAGCATAATATACGAGGTATTGCCAGCTGTCGGTTTATAAATTACTAAGTAGGTACCTAGCTTTACTAGTTGCTTTATTTAATGGTTAACATTTCCCACAGCACAGTCTTACAGCAACATATGGGTCATAAGAGTTAGAAGGCTCTGCAATGGTAAACTGGCAACTGGTAAACTTTCAAAAAGTGAATGTTAAAGCATATATATCCAGATTTCAAGAAGTTGTCAGATAGGAACTATGCGAGGTCCTGGTTTTAAGCCGTGAAAATGCTCTTTCTTCTCAATTTGATATCGAGATTAGTTTATATTTTAATCGAGGTGTGTCTTACTACAATCCGAAAGGCAAAATCAATAATGTAATCTCTGCAATGAAAAATATACAACTAAAAAGTCGTAAAACAATAAAAAGAAAACTTGATGTTTAGTAAGCAATATAGGTATTATCACTGTGTCCAAAGATTATATTCTATTATATTATATTATATTATACTCTGTACTTGTATGCTGTTGCCTTGTAAGATGTTAAAAAGCAATTGCATGTATGCCCGTTCAAACCTTGAAGGATACTCAAAGGTGGTGCAAATAAATGTTATTTTACTGTGACTCTAACCTTTATGCAACTCAAACCTTTTCCTATAGCTATATTCCCATTCCATTTGCATTGGGGTCAATATTTTCAGAAAAACTGAAAATTCGTGTTCGGCTCCTGAATTCCGTTAATTGAATTTGTTCCTTCCTGTGTATTTGGTAGGAGGGAAAAAAGGTGAATGACAACCTGAAGAAACGGAAATAAATAAAATAAACAAATAGAAATACAAACACATCTTGTTGATGCAATAATTCAATAAATTGTGGTTCGTATCCCAGTTCGGGTGCATATTTTTCCAGCTTTGCCCCCCTTCCATAAAGATTTAAGGTTGCGTTATCTAGTAACTATGAAATTCCGAATAGAAATAAATTAAATTACTAGAAATATCTAATAGAAATTTCTAATAGTGCTTTTCCTAAAAAAACATCGAATTATTTCAAAATCAGCATTCAGCGGTTATCTGTTTGTTGCCATGGCAACCGAAATAAGTAAATATAAACATAACCTAAAACTGATGCTTCAAACTAGCTCGATCTTTCAAGTTCAAGTGATTTACAATTCACAAAGACTCGAAATCTACTTAGGTGGTCGCTTAGTTGCGTGCGTGAGCTTAAAAAAACTGTGCAAACTTCTTTAAAGCAACAACACCTGATTCATCATGGTAGGCGACGATGATTCGGAATTCTCAGATGTCGATCCGGAGGAAATCGCTCGACTAGTGCAGGTAAATTGTTGTTCTTATTAGAGTCTAACACCCTAAAAAGGCTAAAACATAGATAAAGTAAAAAGCCATTATCTGTATGCTACACTCCAATGATACGGAGCAGAATTTCTTACTTTGAACACCCTTTTCACAAATTTTTACATTAGGTATTGGAAATCGACAAACTTAATGTACATTGCTCAACAGGATGTAGACGATATAGACGCGGACATGTTTGGCCTAAAAGTCACAAAACCAAAAGACAAGACCATCAAGTCTTCAGGTCCAGCAGCCAAATTCTCAACTCCTACTCCAAAGACAGCCGAAGCAATAAGTGGCAAATCGCGACTTCTTGCCGAAATGTTCCCAGCCCGCTCAGACTGGCTCGGCCTCCAAGATGAACCGAACGAAGTCACCGTCCCCAGCACTGCCCCCATCTTGCCCCTGACATCACAACGTTCCCGAGACATTGTGCCCATTGCCGCCTCCACCGGGAAACAATCACCAACAGCATTGCCGACAGAACGGCCGAAGTTTACACCTACACCCAGAAGAGCCCGTTCAGGCCCTCCCGACCCCCTCGGACTGTTCCAGGAACCACAGGATGGTGTACTCAACCCTGCACGACCTGACTCTGCTCTACCCTCTTGGCTGGGAGGCGCTCAAACTCCGACTCTCTTGCAAGAAAGTCATCTGCGCAGCCCCTCACACAGCAAAACTGTACAAGAGCAACTAGGCAGCTCTTTGCAACCACAAAAGCCACCTAGTAACTCACTTGAACAATCAAGGTCACCAAGCAACTTAGTCGAACAGCAAACAATCTCTGAAAATTCCCCTGCTTTACAGAAACAATCAAATTACTCCTCAAACCATGCCGCAGATATGACTAAGGTTCTGGATCAAAACAATACATCAAACCTCTTTAAAGAACAACCAAAAGATGCTAGTAATGCTCAGGGAAAAACTGAACTCTCTAATAAATTTCAATCCCTGCCCCAACAACCTTCTAGTGAAACGGCTCAAAATGCATCACACAATACTCCACAACAGGCAAGCAATGTACCCGACCCGCCGCAGCTCTTCACCAACTTCCACTTCGAACCCAAAAACTTCCAAGAACACCTTATAAAAACTAACCCCGTTCAAAGCCAGCCAACTGATTTGCCAACAGTTCTCAAACAGCAAAGTTTACTAAATGCTATCAACGCTTCCCCATCTACATCGTCGCAAGAGAGGCACGAAGCCACGTCATCTGCACAGCAAGAAGGGTTTCGGAAGCCAACGACTGACCGAAACACTTCGGATATGCAAATTGGGCGGGATGAATCGCGATCTCCATCACCGAGGCTACAACCTCAATCGAGCCGAGAAACTCGGTCGCACCGTGAATATCGCGGCGATTACAACAACCGATCGGTCAATCGAGATCCACGTCCCGATCACGATGATTATCGACGAGACCGAGAGCGTGACTCTCGATTCGACCTCGAATTGCGACAAGACCACGCATGCCGGCTGGAGCGTGACTTGCGATTGGAGCGGCTGCTCGAGACGCTGGTCTCGCGTTCGGCTGCTGACGCTCAGCTCGACGGGCAGCGGATGCGCAGGGAGCTAGATGCGCTGGCTGCCAGCCTGCGCGACGAGATGGCGGTGCTGGCCGTCAGTCGGCGCAGGGAAGCGCTGGCGGAGGAAGCGGCGCAGGGGGACCAGCGAGACGTGGCTAGAGGCATGGACGCTCTTGGGTCGCAGCTCAAAGGTTCGTTGGAAGATATATAGATCTTATCTAGAATTTTATATCTTTTTTAAGTTAGGCACCTTGGTGTAATTTAATTTCCTCTTAAAAACGACAGTCTATTTGAAGAATTGAATCCCTTTCCCCCTGGCTTTCGAGCTGGCCAACCGCAGAGAGAAACAGGCGAGACATTTCTGTAAGGACGTCAATGAAATTTATTTGCATTGAATCCAGGGCCTGAGAGATTGTTCTTCATTATTGAAAATGCTTGAAAATGTTTGTCTGATCTGCTTCTTTTTAGCTTATCTAAAATCAAGGTATCTCAATGCAATATCAAGGATCCTTTTCATTGTATTAAACAGGGAGTCATTTTTAATATTTGTAATAAGAAATTTGTTTTGGGTGAAGCTTTATGATGAAAGTCAGGCCTTGATTGAAGGCAACGGTTCCACATATCTAAGTATTGCGCCAGGTCTGGCAGAGGCGCTGGCAGACCACCGTCAGTGCTGGCAGCGCGACACCTCAGCGCTTCAAGCAGCGCTGGCCAAGCATTCTGAGTCAGTGCCAACACAGCAGGGCCCGGTCAACCAGCGCAGTAACGGCCAGACAGAGTCTCAAGTAATTCGCACAATTTATACATACACGTGTAGATTAGGCACATCTTACTGGTCTGCAATTATAATTGCCTTGAGAATGCCAAGTTAGTATGTACAGATATACACTAGGGCGAACGCAATTTCTGTTGCATTGAAGATGAGCGTAGCGGTTTGTATATAGCGCAAAAAAAGATTAAGGCGAGAAGCCTATGCAAATCATGGAGCAGCAAGCCGGACCAATGCTTTCTCAAAAATTCTGATCACTTGAAATGTAAACGATTCTGACCTTTCTTTGTTCCTGTCCGAGCTGTCGGGTAACGGAAATATGCTCATTTTGAGATCATTGAGCATTGTGCATGTTAATACATAGATGTAACTCATGCCCAAGGGTTTTTATTGGGTTTTATTGGGTTGGTTTTTATTGGAAAAAATCTGGTGTGATGTTTCGATTTGGTATCGATGGTTTCTAAAGGCAAATCGAAATTGGGAACATTTGAAAAAAATACGCACTTTTAAATAAATTTCCGTACTTTTCCAAACATGCCCAATTGTCGAATTTTGCTCTTTTTTCTGCTTTGAAAGTGAAGGGTGTAAAGGATTTTCTTGAAAAACGCAGGGGGTCTAAGTTGAGAACAAAAGTAGACACCCTGAAAATTTCATCCCACTCGAAGCAGGCGTTTGGCCTGTAGAGCGCGCGCAAACACACATACAAACACACACCAAGTGTTTTTTTTAGCAGTAGTGAAATTGATGATTTCGCTTCGCTCGCTTCGCTCGCTACGCTCATCAATAAGTATTTGAAACTTCAGTAAAAAAGAAACCGTTACAGGATTTCAATATTGATGTTAGTTTGAATTTCTCATTGGCTATCAAAGAAAGGTACCTCTGTGATTCAAGGTCAATCCTATTTCATTGGCAACATATTATAGCATTGTACCTGTTGATGTACATTAGGAAAAGAGTGCAGATCTCCAACGTGACGCACTGTCTCTGCACGCCAGCCAGGCGTACTTTGCGCAAGACGTCAAGCAGGAGATACGAGGCGCGTTCAAAGAGCTGCGGCAAGAAGTCGGCACGGCCGGAAAACTTAGTGAACAGGCGCAGCAAGAGTTTGTCGAGAAGGTCGAGCGCGAGAGGACGTTATTCGGCGATGAAATGAAACAAGGCAGAGATCTGCTCCTCCGGGAGATCAAGCGTCAAGAGGAGGCGATAGTAGAGAGGTTTAACGCGGAGAGAGCGTCGTTCGGTGAAGACATGAGAAGGCAGCGAAGCGATTTTGCCAAGGAAATGGAATGGACACGGCAAGAAAGCTTCGAAGTGATGAGGAAGGAACTTGATGCATTCACTGTGACTTTGAGAAAAGAAAGAGCCAACTTTAATCAAGATATGAAACAGGTACAAAAAATATATTTTGCTTGAACAGTACCTAGTTAGATTATTAGTTGGCTGGGTACCCTATCATTGCAAAGAGCATACATTGGGTGATGCTCTCTAATTGTTGGTAACATGTAGGCTGTACGAGTGATTGATCTAGGTACTGGTCGATGCGCCAGGAATCTGATGGCATTTATCAGCATCTGCACTGTGCTGGTAAAATTTGGAAATGCCCTAGAGACCTCATAAGTTTTCAAAAAATATCCATATAAATTACCAGTAATTTAACATCTCAAATAATGTACCTATCATGTTTTCTATTTACCATGTTTAAAAAGATCCATGTAGGTAGGAATTGGTATGCAAATTTAGGGCATTTACCTTTGAGGAAATGCTGTCATTGAACATGAACCTTGAACATTTCTTTTCCATCCGTAGTAAACATTTGTTAAAATAAACAAAGGAAACGTTAGGCCAATATTTAATTCTGTCCGTAAACCACCAATTTAACCCCAACCTCTACCTTGTCGTCAGGAGCGTGCCACCTTCCTGGCCAAGTTGCTGGAGGAGCGTGACACTTTGACGGCCCACACTTCTATCGAGTCGACGCGCTTCTCTGAACGACTGGCGCAGTCGTCGACAGCGTTGGCGGCAGAGATGCGGCGCGAGCGAGATGCGTTGGCTGCCCGGGAAGCTGCGCTGGCCGAACGCGAGACGGCCGTGCGCTGGCGCAATGAGTCGCTTGCCGCTGCGGCCAGGGAGCTCCAAAAAATGGCGGCCGCTGCAGTTGACGCGAGGGAACAGGGAAACGCAGGTGCGGTCATGGTTTGGAGAAGCAGTCAAACTTCTTAGAGCATTTCGAGGAATTATTTACCTATTTTTGCCTTTGAGGGTTGAAATGTACCTTTTCAATCTTTGACTTGGTGCAACCCATGTTTATCAAAAAAGAAAGTCAAAACTCTTGGTTCATTTCTTGAGATTTTGTTATATTTGTGTATCAATGGAATTCTTTCAACTCTGATTTGAAATCTCAACCTAACAGAAAAATCAGAATCCCAATACATGTGTTTGGATACTACCACCACATCAACTAAATTACCTACATTGCTGAAAAAGTCAAACCAGGCCCTTGCACGAGAAAAAAAGTTAGCAAAATGTAAACCCGCCCCCAGCGCTGAGTGCCGCCGAGCGAATCGAGGGGCGCGAGTATGCCCGCGCGGCCGAGCTCTCCACGCAGTTGGCGCAGCTGCGCGATGCAGAGCGAGCCCGTGTGGCACGCCGCTTGGCGCAGTCTAGCCAACATGCCCGCATGGACGTGGACCTAGCGCCTGGCTCCGCAACCAAGGTAGTATCGTACATTCAGACCACCTACTTTTCTAAAGCAGTATTCGAAATTAATTAATGCTCATTGATTGAGAAATAATGTCTCATTTGCAAGTGTGACAATTAAGAGAAGTGCCCAATCACATACCAGAAACTGATTACATTTAAGGTAACTACTGTGGCTAGTAGCAAGTTAATTCCATTCTCGAAATGCAGATTACTTGGTAACTGCTTTCCTTAACTTTCCCAGCAGACTTTACATGTCATTTTGTTGTCCAGTCGCTTTATGTAGTTCCCCTGGGACTCTGTTTCACAGATCTCCCTGATGCGGCTGCAGGCGCAGCACAATTTTACTATGGTCAAGGCGGACTCGCAATTGTTCGAATCGCTTTGCTCTGTGAGCAAGTGAATGCGGCAACGCCTTCACGACCTGAGAGGCTTTCCTGGGTCAAGAGCTGTGTCAAGAGAAAAACCTATCATGATGATTGCTTCATGAAGCCAATTAATGTCTAGTCTAATATGGAATATAGATCCACAAGTGGATGTTTTAAAGAGGTCAGGTACATTCGCCTGTGGCAAGATTCACATTTTCTATCCCCTTCGACCCAGCTGTGTTCCATTGCTATGCCTAAGATAAATTAAGATTGAAAAGCATGAAAAGCCCTTATCTTTTGTCTTTTTTAGAATGCTGTGGTTTGATATAAAGCTTGTAAGAAAAGTTTCCTTTATTGATGCTTGTAATTCCTTTACAATGTTGAAACAAAATAAGAAATGGATGCACAGGGATCCAATAAAAATATTTTATAAAAATTTGTATTTGTGTTCGTATGTAAATATTTGGTTTGTTTGGACGTAGTTCATTGATAATACATTTTGATTCTATCTGTGATTCTATCCTTTTCATTCCTTTTCTATCCTTATTTTTGAGGTCGAAACTCCCTGCAACGAACAGTTTTGCACCATAAGTGCTCTAAAGTCTAAATCAATTTTTTTGGGGATTGAACCCCCAACCCCCCACATTGTGTTGTGAGCAATTTCAATTTTCATTTATCAAGTAAAAGCAAGTTTAAGTTAAGAGAATGCGTTCAATCAATACCAACAATTTTATACAGTGCTATACCTATGTCTTGCAATTTGCAAGTTTTATGTCAAATTACCCATTGCGGCCTGTAGAGGTAACACATTTATTTTATTTTGCCCTGAGCAAAAACAAGTCGAGAACCACTGGTGTAGGGTGTATAATTCTAACAAGATTGAACACATCTAACCCTTCGAATATCTAGCAAATGATGAAGTAACATAACAAGACTAAGTTTGGTTCCCCCGGATGTATGGGCTCCGTGGGCGGTGGGCAGAGTTCCCCCACCAAACCATGATGGGCCCAGATTCGGCGCCCTTTGTTCACTGCAAGTCCTGTGTGTTACAGTGCAAAGAGACGTTCATGAGTGAGTTGTACATAGAATTTAAGCATTCCAAATGCTATGCACTTGATGATTTGCAAGCTGCCAAAGAGCTAGACAACTAGAATACTGAGTCTCAAACAATAGAATTTCTGAAGCTAATCCAATTCTAACAGATCGATTGCAGCCAAAGTCGACTGTGGAATACGTCTATCTACAGATTGGTGGAATACAACCAGGGCCAGGAATATCAGCCAGGAAATCATTCGGTGTCTAGGCATAAATTCACCAAGAGAGAGTTCTGCTGCTTGGTTCAGAAACGCAGCCGAAGATGTTGACGGCATATCGCGCAGGTTTCTCTCCAGCACTAGATCACGCAGTAGGTACAGATGAAGAAGCAGCCTCCAATTCAGGAGTATGATAACCGACTCTACTTGAATCATTCCCACCTCCATCTTGCTCTTCAGCGAGATCATTCTCTTGCATTTCTGCGAACACATCAACCTCGTTGTCGCGCAAAGAATCGCGGTCCGAATACTGATCCGAATCTTGTTCACATGATGGGCCAGGATCAAAGTCCATTTCGAGGAAGTCTATTTCCGGAGACGAGCTACGGCTTGGCGGACCGTTATTAACCCTTAGTTCTGCTCGAGGTGCGACCTGATCACCATCCATTCGGAAGAAAGAGTTGGGAAGATCAGCCATCTGGTCTCCTCTATATGTGTAAATACAGCATTCGTCAGCTGACAATCCATCTTCCCCTTCGTTTCCAGTGTCGCTGGAACTTGAATAGTCTCTCCACCGAGCACCCCATTGATCGGCAGAGGACCGCCGCTCGAGTCTGGCATCACAATTTGCTGAAAAGTTGTCTTGCTGATTTGAGAACATGTCTTCTACTGGAGGAGAGCACTGGTATGTAGAGCAGCAATTCACATTGTTCGACAAAACTTTTAAGGAGCCATCACCATTAACAGCACCTAAGCTGCCATTACCATTTAGATGAAGTCCGTTCACTCTACCTTCTAGCGCAGATCCTGAACTAGTTACCCTGTTACAATCAATGCATGGTGGCATCATATTCACTTTATCTTGCACTTTCTTGCTAGACAAATTGTTGTTGACCACTGGTGATATACCATTGGGAAGATTACAGAGGAGTTGTTTGATGTTTGAGTGAATGCTGCCATTCACAAAAGAATCGCAGAATGTGGCACAATTGTGGTACGAAGTTGATTCTCCGTGACGCTCCACGTTACGCTCCGTTACGCTCCGACCAGGGTCGGAGCTGACTCCATGCGTCGTACCACACGCTCCTGCATCGCCATTCTTGTTGTCGACATTGTCATCTGATTCCTTCATACCTCTACTTAACAAATCACCTGGCAAAGATAGAAAAGTGGGACATTAAAGTCCGTACTATCTTAATTAACATTCCTTCAGAGACAAACATTACCATCACCTCAAACAGCTAATCAGATTTTCAGCAGTGTGGAAATAATTGCAGTGGGTTTCAGGTAGTGTTTAAAAAAAGCTATTTAGAATTGGTTCCAGCCTAAGGTTACTTTTTCTAATAATGAGACAAAACTGAAAAGGTATTATAGAAAATTACGGTAATCTTTTACTATTCCGCCGCATCGGTAATATAGGTCGCAGGTAAGTGTTCTTGGTGTTTTCTGGTTTGTCTTACGATTTTGAAGCGATTTGACTTGGCGCTGGTTGTTTTTGTTGCGATTTGTGGTCGTGGCGTTGATCTGAAATGTGTCGTAATTGTTGTCTTGTTTTCAAATGGTGGACGCCATTTGTATATTATTTCGCGGGGTTCAGTGTTGCCAACGTTGGGTTTGTATTTGGGGAATCTGGGGAGCACGTGCTAGGCCGCATGGGGATGCTGAGACCCGTTCTTTGGTCGAGGTTGTTGGTTGTTATCGGCCCGTATATAAATGCGATGAGTAGGTATGAGTAATTGTTTGGAGTGTGTTGCGATGTGCATTCCTGTTGATTGGAATGCAATTAATTTGCGGCCGTTAGGCGTAATGATGGGGTATATTATTGTTTGGAGCCGATTTGGGAGGTCGCGATTGCGATGCTATGCGATCAGTTTCGTTCTCATCAGTTTGAAATTAATCATGGATTGTGGTGGATGCGTCGTCAAGTTAAAGGATTTTTTGCGTGTATGCGGGGACGAGGCGCCTCTTTGCGAGTGGTTGAAGGCCCACGGTGTTTTGTCGAGAAGGGGGTTGGATTGCGGGAAGTGCGGTTCTCCTTGCACCCTGAAAGGAGATTTGCGGTATGTGTGTGGAAAGACGGTGACCGTAAGGATGAACAAGAAAGTGGTGCGAAGGAGATGTAACTTCAGCTTGTCTGCCAGCGCGGGGACGTGGTTTTCGAAATCGAAATTGTCGTTGGCTGTGATATGCGAGTTCACTTGTTATTGGGCCGTTCCGCGTACGGAATTTCTTACGCGTGAGCTAGAAATGTCTTCGAAGGCGGTCACGGACTGGTCAAATTTTTGCCGTGAATTGTGTGTTGCTTGGTGCGCGGGAAAAAAGGAGAAGATTGGCGGTCCCGGCATCACCGTTGAGATAGACGAGGCCAAAATAGGTAAACGAAAATACAATCGTGGGAGGATTGTCGATGGCCAATGGGTGTTTGGTGGTTTCGAGAGGGGTTCCGGCAAGTTGTTCGTGGTGGCAGTAGCCGATCGTTCATCGGCTACTTTGTTGGCGGCTCTGCGGGAGTGGGTGTTGCCGGGCACCACCATCATGAGCGATTGCTGGAAAGCTTATGACTGTTTGGAGGATGAAGGGTTCCAACATTTAAAAATTAACCATAGTGTTAATTTCGTCGACCCCGATTCCGGTGCTCACACCCAAAATATTGAGCGTTCGTGGCGCGAGGTGAGATCGAGTGTTCCGCGGTATGTAAAATTACATTCATAAATGTCAGCAGGTGGTTATTAACTGACATTTATCGGAAAAAGAAAATGTAAAAACAAATCACGAATCTTCTGTCAGGCGATCTCTTCCGTGTTCGGCTGAGGAACCCACTGCGCCGAATCAGATGGAATCAAACCACGTGACCAATCCAATCCAATCACATCACGATGCGTTATTTTTCCCGCTCAGCGCTGACCAACCAAAATTTCATAGCGGCCGGCCAGCGGACAAAAACAAAATTGGATTCAGTCTAGAAGAAACGTGTGCGGCTCGCACTATAATTTGTCAACCAGAAGCAATAGGTACGTTAACATTGTATTTTCCACTATCATGTAATTCGCATGAGTGCAAAGTGTATATGGGCTTATACTTTTATTGGTACGACAACTTAAGTTGCATTAATTTGCTCTGAATGCATGATTGCATGGGTGCTCGGCCACCATGGGTGCTGGAGCCCTATTCTATAACTTTCGTTTCACCGAAAATGAGATGAGATGAGACGAGATAAGATGAGATGAGATCTCGTATTGCGATTCTAAAACTGATTTTCAGACTTTTCATGTCGATTTGAATCGACAAGCTTTCACCGCCCGATCGGCCCGTGAAATCCTTCTCACTTGGCTCTCACATCTGACAAAGTGAGGTTTAGATTTTTGTTTACAAAAAAATTTCTGTCGGTGTCAGTTTGTTTGAGTTTGTTATTGCATAGTCCAGCCATTTTCAGTGTGTAGTTATTGTTCTGAGGAAATTAGAGTGAGAAAGAAGGAATAATGGAAGATTGGCTGCACTTGGCTGTTGCTGAAGAGTCTCGTAGACGAGACATTCGTAATGTAATGAAGTCCGTGGAGACTGGACTGGACTTCAGGCTCTTAGTTAGGGGTCGCTAATTATCGGTTAGATTCGATAAATAGATAGTACGGAATTTGGAGTGATGTAATTATCGGCTGCCACCATCGAGGTACCACCTCGAGTATCGGTTTGAATGAGTCTCAAGTGTTAGAAACATATTACAGTCATTAAGAGAGGAGAGTAACCAGGCCGTGTTCGTCGAGCTTAGCTAAGGAATTTCTCGAATGGGATGCATGCTGGAAATGCGCTGGTTTATCAGAAGACAACAGAAATGCAAATCTTAGCTCACCGTTTCAGTTTGAAGACACAGTTGATTTATTTAGGTAAAAGTATAAAACAGAAGTGAAATTGTATGGTACTTTAAAATTGTTCAATATTACACAGAATTTATAAGTGAAGGTTTCAAAGTCTAATCGAAATACTTGTTTGTAATGTGATACGATGCCAAAGCGACGGAGAGAGCGATCATAGTGGTTTGGCCGAACCCCTGTGTTTGATCGACATGGTGGATTTCATTTGAAGTTACAGAATCGCGAAATTGGTGTAGTGTGAGATGAGATGAAATGATTCCTTCTCACGGGGAAGTGAGATGTAATCGACATGAAAAGTATAGAAAGTTATAGAATAGGGCTCCAGGGTGCTCAGCCATTTTTGGTGCAGCGGCAAGTCAGATTATGCGCCTCTAGGGATTTTGAACATACGTTACCATTGGTTTTTAGAGTTTTTTATATCTCTGTTCATGCTAAAATGCGACGTTAATTGTGAAACAGAGTTACGAACTGATCTCAACATTGGCCCGGCGTTTTGTGTTCGGTAACCTACGTACCTACGTACATGTTCGAACACGAGGTGCGTGTAAGGCATAATTCATAATCATTGCCTATCCCAGTCGATTGTTAGATTATAATTTTATTGGTTATTTCTAGGCACAACAACTTAAGATTTTTAAACATTACTTGGGTACGGAATAATGCGGTGAATTGTTTTAAGTCTAACCTCAAGAAATTTTAGGTGACAGCAGTTCACCAGAAAGTGGCTTTCAGTCCTTTGCAGTCCCAACGAAGATTATTATTTCCATCATTTAGGTAGGTACTAAAATCTATGAAATCGTTGTGAATTTTCCTGCCCTGGCCAATATATAATTGAGTCAATAAAAGCAAGCCAGATCATTTTCTGAAGTTTGAAGCTGATATTTCCACATTTTGTTTGATACAGATTTCCGTTTTCGTAATTGTTTTTGAATCTTTGAAAGGGCTCCGAAAATTAAAACACTGACAGTTAGTTAATTTGCAAAATTACGCACAGTTTCCGGGGGTGACGCAGAAACTATTGGGGTAGCTGTCAAGATGAGATGTCAAACTTTGACCTAACATGTAAAGTATCGGATAAATAAGTAATGGATAAATATGCGTGAAATCTCTTTAAAATAAATCACATTGTGAAAAGTCGCAGGGAGTCGTCTAGATCGTGAACAGTAAGTTTTCAATAAGTATGTTTCTACCAAATTAATGAACGGCAAAATTACCCTTGCCAGCTGGGTTCTGACAAATTTAACCAACATAAAATCGTAGGGAGAGTGTCGTCTCGCACTAATCTCACTTTTGATAAAGCCATTAAAACTATTTGCAGCCACTTTTGATTGATTTTTGCAATTTCTATGAAGAGTTACAACCTGACATGGTCACAGAGGGGACATAGAGAGGTTAATAATTAGAGTTCTTGGCACATTGATATATTTTGCACGATGTATTTAAAGGGTGTGTCTGTTCAATATTACTGCTCAACTGTGGAGTTTTCCAGACAGACAGATTGCTTAGAAGTTAGCTTAGACCACCCAGAGTGTTTGGCAGGAAATGACATTGCTCACAGATAAATCTATTGGTATTTTTCATTTGACTGACCTCTTGTGTTCATCAAGTTGCATTAAATTCAGTGTCTTGTATTGTTTCTTAGGAGAAACATTGCTGAGCCTTATAAACACAGCAGGACCATTTTCTCCCTGCATTGGGATTTCTTATTATTTGCCAGTTTTTAGGAGCAAAATGAGAGCATTACTGTTAGAGAAAAATTTGTCTTTTATAAGCAATTTAGTGTTTTAATCATTTATCAATTACAAGGGAATTTCTTGTTAAGGCATGTTTAAAATAATTTAATACTGATATTGACTGGTAAAATGCTGTGGGGCTCTTGTGAAAGCATGTTTAGAAATCTGGGTTGAGTGTGATTCCAAGTTATCTCAATTTTTGAACTCGGGTCAAGCTAGGGCAGGATGGTCAACTTCTTTAAAACTAATAGGTAACAAAATTGATGAAATAATTAGTCAGGATTACTAATTGAAGTTAGATGTAGGTACTAACTTTTGACATAGAGATACACCCTTCTGATAGATTTTGAAATCTTTATTTTTATTTATTATTTGAAACAGATTTGTGAACTAAATAATGTTAAAATTAGGTATCTTTATTTCTATGTCATTTTCATTGAAACTGCAATATCGAAACAGAACAGCAACTCTAAACAGAAAAAAATCTAGTTATTTTCATTCAATAGGAAAAGTAAAAATTTCAGTCGGCTGTGGCTAGAGTGAGTTGCAACTTCGTAGAGAGATGCACTGGAAGAATTCTATGCTATTCAATAGAATAGCAATTTTGCTAACATTATGCAACTTTTACCACTTTGGAGAAAACCGCATTGAGTAACGCGCCAACATTTTTTATTGTGGATTGACGTGACGGGCCGTACAGTGTAGGTGTGACCTTTTTTTTATCATTAAATATTTCTAATAAATCCCCAAGCTAGTTTGCTGAATTCATAGATAGCAAGGCAGCGACGGAAATAATAATCTTTAGCCAACAATTATGGGTACTGTAATTTAATTAAATTGGAAGGAAACATTTATAACTTTATGTTTCATTGGAACCTTTATTAGAACCGTTATTTTTATTGGAACCTAAATTTTGGACCATGGAAACAGATCTGGAATTTATTGTTTCAAGAACTGAAACTGTTGTTCAAAATATTATGGAACCAGAACCGTATTTTTATATCATTAAGAACCGGAACCAGAGCCGCTATTTAAAAAGAATCGGAACCGGAATCAGGACTTGGGATCGGATCCATGTTTATTACGGCTGATAGTCCCCTTGACAATCTGTATTGTAAGAAAATGGGTATACAATGTTACAATTTCAAGTATTTTGTGGACGATGATTGAAGCATCAAAAACTTATTTAGGCTTTAGCAAAGTATTTATTTCTGATGAATTTGAAAGAAGAAATAGAGAAAACATGTAATTTTATAGAGCAGGGAAAGGAAAATGCTCTCCACCCTGTGGTCACAACTTTGCATGCATCGATCACTGAATCGTTCTGAAATTTGCTTATGAATGGCCCGAAAAAGTGAAAATTTTTGCCTGCGTCACCCAAGTAATATTGCAGACTAGTAAGATCAGTAATACAGGTGCATATCTCCCAGTTACGTTTGTTTTGTTACTTGCAAATATTTGTCTCCTTCCCTTCCCTGGAGGTTGTGATGACTGGTTTCCCCCATTCCAACCCTGAACATAGGGAGGTCTACATTGCAACCCATTTCTAAATCACTTTCAATTTCAGAATCATGAGTGACAAATGGGATGATGGTCCCTCTGCTACAACGGACTCAGGCTGTGGCGGTGGCCGCAGCTTCGGCCGTGGTCGAGGTGGCTATGGAGGCAGCGGAGGCCGCTCCGATCAGAGCAACGGAGGAAGTGGCAATGACTACAACGGCGGAGGGGGCGGTGGCCACGGCGGCCGAAACAATGATGGTGGCTCCCGACGTGGGGGCGGTCGTGGAGGCGGCGGTGGCCGAGATTTTAACGGCGAGGGTGGTGGCCGCGGCGGGGGTGGCGGCAACAGAGATGGCGATGCGGGAGGCTTGGGAGGTGGGGAACCAATGCCAGACAGGCCAAAGCCGGTCAACTACATCCCCGATGAGATGTCAACTGATGAGAAAGAAATCTTTAATGCTGGAATAGAATCTGGCATTAATTTCAGCAAGTATGAAAACATAGATTGTAAGGTAAGAGATTGTACTTGTGCATTTTCCACTGTTTGCTGAATTTCATTGTTAATACTGACTTATGCTGGCAACATTGATAAAAATATGCAGAATTTTAATGAAAACTTTTTAATGAATTATATTTTCAAATTCAAATTTTAATCTAATTAAAAATTTCAAATTTTATTAGTAGACAAGTGAAGGCATAAAGTTCCTCTGATATTCAAATGCAGGTGCTCTCCTGCTATCAATTCACCAAATGCAATTAGAATTTCTCCCCTGTGATCCAATCGTCACCACAATGGCATTTCCGCCCGACAGGTGAGCGGCGAGAACGTGCCGCCGCCGATCACTCGATTCGAAGACGCCGGCCTCCGCAGCTTTGTCCTGGAGAACATCAAGAAGTCTGGCTACAGGGTCCCAACACCGGTACAGAAACACTCCATCCCGATCATCATGGCCGGCCGCGATCTTATGTCGTGTGCACAGACTGGTTCCGGAAAAACTGCCGCGTTCCTCGTGCCTATGATCAACGTGCTACTTTCCGACCCACGAGATCTGATAGTTACATCAACGCAGTGCCAGCCGCACGCTATCATCGTCTCGCCCACGCGCGAACTCGCCCTCCAGATCTTCAGAGAGGCAGTAAAGTACTCGCTTGGCTCAACTGTGAGGGCCGTGGTCGCGTATGGCGGCATCACGCCAAGCCACAATGCCCAGCAAGTGCTGAAGGGATGCCACATTTTGGTGGCCACTCCTGGGCGACTGAACGACTTTGTGAGGCGTGGTACCGTGTCCTTTGCCTCGGTCCGCTTCTTTGTGATGGACGAGGCCGACCGGATGCTAGACATGGGATTCCTGCCGGACATGGAGAAGATGTTGAATCATCCAGACATGGTGCCCAAAGTGAGTTGTGCAAAATTATTTGTATTGTTTTTATCAGCTAGATTTTGGTGTGCGGCCGGGTTCGCATGATCACTTCGACTAACGCTTCTTGGCGATGATCAATGTGTTGGTTAGGCTAAGTGTATAGGTGACTACCATTCCTGAGTTCAGTACTTCTTTTGCAATGCAATTCTTTTTTTAATATAAATGTTTTCCAAAATCAGTAATTACTGGTTTGTCCATTAACGTGGGGCTTATGGAGTGAGCTGTTACTGTCACTCCATGGAAAAGGTGAAAAGCTGTACCTACGGGCTTCTGGGAGCAGCCGAGTGAGCCTAGCGATTACAAAACTTGAACGTTAAGCCGTAATCTTTTATGAACGGTGAAATCCTTGTTAATTTTTTAACTTTGAAACCAAGTGTGGCAAAATCAGAGTTCCATAATCCCAGTGCAGGTTAGGTTGTTAGAAATTTGTATTTGTACTCGGTTCAGAAACTCGGATGTCATAGGCAAGCCTGATTTTAGTTCAAATACCAAACGTAGATGTCATCTTCTAAGTGAGGGTCTAAGAAATTGTTGCCTGTCCTCCGTAACTTCAATCTGAAATTTTATCTTTGTTTTTACAAGTTTGGACATCACCAGCAGGTGAACCTTCAACCAGGTCACCTGTTAAATCTAGTTTGACGTCTACAGATAGAACCGCATAAGTTAATTAATTATTTGATCCCGTTTTTAAAAGACCCGGTCAACCAATGAAATGTAAGGGTACTTTTGCCTTCTCATAATTCCAGCCATGCTATGGAAGTGTTTTGACACTCGGTCTGTTTTTCGTTCCAGACCGAACGCCAAACGCTGATGTTCTCAGCAACATTCCCCGATGACATTCAACGCTTGGCAACAAATTTCCTCAATGACTACATATATGTCATGGTTGGCATTGTGGGTGGAGCCTGCGAGGATGTCGAGCAGAACTTCTACAGCATCTCCAAGTATGAGAAGCGTGACAAGTTGATCGAGATGCTCAAGGGTGATGGTGAGTCCCCCTTGTCACACAGTGTGCTGTTAATTTTGTCACGGATGCATTTGTCTTTTTAGGCCGAGATTCAAGCAAGAAAATAGTTTCAGCAGTAACATGGAACATCTGATTCTCCAAGAAAATTGTTACCAGACAGCTCTGCTTATTATTATGGGTTTGCCCTTTGTTGTTCTGTATCTCATTTCAGGATGGGTGCTGATGACCGGTGTTAAGAGTTCAAAATGACATCTCTTCCTTCAATATAGGCTCGGAAAACATTTTAAAATAATCATTTTCTTGCATAGATGCGGGTCATTTGTGGCACGAAAACTGATTAGACTTGTTTCTTTATTTGTTATTAGTTTCTTTTATTTCCAGGACAAGAGCTTGGCAAAGTGATGGTTTTCGTAGAGACTAAGCGGTCCGCCGACTTCCTGGCGTCTTTCCTATCGGACAGTGGTCTCAAAACCACCTCGATCCACGGGGACCGTGAGCAGCGCGAACGCGAGACTGCTCTGAAAGACTTCACGTCGGGCCGCATGCCCGTGCTGGTGGCCACCGCCGTGGCCGCACGCGGGCTGGACATCAAGGATGTGTCTCACGTCGTCAACTACGACCTGCCGAAGAGTGAGTCTATCTTGCGCTTTGTTCAAATGCGTAGGGACGGGTCAGTTGCAGAATGTTTCTCGGTCATCGGAAAAGGTTTTCGACAGGCCGGGACTGCCATTCGCATTGAACAACATCCAGATATACTGCTATCTTGCATGTAAAAATTCAATTATTACGGAAATAAAAAAAGTGTGTTTATATTTATTTATTTGTGTACATAAAAATAAAAAATAAAATAAGTGTGATTTTGTTAATTATTTGTACACCCTGTAAAATTTTCAGAAAGTAGCAAGTACTGGATACAGTCAGGAAACAAGTTGGACCACTTTCCATGACCTACTAAAGCTGGTATGAGTTGAAACGTCTCTTAAAACTTGTAATTGTTTTTGGAATCTGTTATTTCTATGTACATGCTTTTTATTTTCCGAGTACTTCAAGCCTTTCTTTCTTTAACAATAATTTATTGCTGTTGTTTACTACTTCACTACATAATCTTTTTCCCATTCCCCCCCCCCCCCCCCCCCTCCCCACTTTCCATTGGTTACAATTGCGTTCCAATGATTTAAAGCGCAACGCATGGGGGCTGTCAACACTATCTGTCGCCAGGCATCGACGAGTACGTCCACCGCATCGGGCGCACGGGCCGCGTGGGCAACCGCGGCAAGGCCACGAGCTTCTACGTGGCAGAGGACGACTCGCATCTGAGTGGCCCTTTGGTGCGCATTCTGCGCCAGGCCAAGCAGGAGATACCCGACTTCCTCGCTCAGTCCGGGTATGGCGGAGGCGGTGGGTTCAGCAGCGGTGACAGAGACATCCGCCGGGTGAGTTGTTGGAGATGGTTCGGCTCTTTTTAATCGGGAGGAAGAGATTCGCGGGGTGGTGGTTTCCCTTATTTTTACCTACACATTGGCAATCTGGTTGACCTTTGTAGTAAGGTCTCACAGCACCCCAGTGCTGTGAGACTGATAGTGATACTGTGATAAATGAACTCAATACTGTGAAATGGGGAAAATTTGTACATTTGCAGCACTATGCAAGGTTCAAAAGATTTATTTTGTGCTTGGTGACAGTTCTTCTCACTATTTTTTTCTTGTCTTTACCTTATGTAAACTGGGACTCTGCATTGCTTTTGAAAAGTCCTTTATGGCCTTATCTCATCTCCTTTACTATTTAGAACCCATCGCAGAAGCAGAATTTTTTCAAAAAATTTTGAGTCCGCAAACAACATTTATATGAAGCCCTTCATGACGTCATCGTGGGCTCGGGGAATAGTTTTTTGGCAGTAATTACCTTCCCGAAGCACCGATTTGCTTCAAACTTTCGGTTTTGACTTTTGACAGCGATCACTTTGCAATATTAAAATTTGGAATCAATGTAACAAATTTGAGATTTTATTTTGTTATTGGAAAGATTAGACATAATGGCAATTGGTGGACTAAATATTTTTTTAAACTTTAATTGTTTCTGTATTGGCAGAGGCAGGTATTTGTGGTGACAAAAAATGTAATAATTCGTTTATAAAGATTCCTAAAGCGGTGGACTGTCGGTAATTTGAATATCGGCAATTTTCATGTTTCGTGGCTTAAAAACTACTGGATCGGAACCGCCAGTGCTTGTTTTTCAGCATTAGCTTAGTGCGCAATGTGGTTTAGAGACGACACGTGCTTTTTGCATGAATCTATCGGCTTTTCCATTCCAATCTCGAATTTAAAAACTCGTCTGATTGAACACTTCTCATTGAAACTTTCGGCTGGTTCTAGAATCTGCATTAATCTGCTTTCCTTGATCCATTGTGTGTGAAAATCAAAATATATCTTTCTATGTGACTACCAGGGCACTCAGGCCGGGTAGGTAGGCCGGGTCCAATTTGATACCGATTTTTTTTTCGCGCGATTTGATATTAATATTTAAAAGATAATAGTCAATATCTTTGGGTCGATCTGTACAGCTGGAAGAACATGCAGTTGCTCAAGGTCAAGCTGAATGGGGTTAGGGTAGAAACCCAATGACAGTACTGCAACCACTTTGTATCATTGATTGCTGCTTTTATTGGGGTAATAAAGATTTAAATCAAAGTATAAATCATTTCAGCAAGGGGTACATCTTCATTTGTTTGACACCATCACAAAAAGAGATTAAACATTCGCAATGCAAGCTTGCATTGTCTTTGCGATTTCTGTCTTCTTTATGAAAAGAGTAATGGTCAAATTTTTCGAGTTCCAGAGTAATTGATGTGGAAAAACATAAAACACCTCGGAAAACGTGTTTTTATATGAAAAATCGTAAATTTCGCGTTTCATCGCGAATAATCGCGGGGAAATGCGAAAATTCGCGGGGAAAAAGTCAATATTTGGAATCACAAGAGCATGAAATGTACACCTCTGAAATAAAAAACATGTTTATAAACAATTCGCGTTTATCGCGATTACCATAAATACCCAGCTCTGTGTGTTGGTTATAAAAAGGCAAAATCTTTGAGCTGGTCACAACTTGTTTGAAGGTGAGAGAATTCCTTTAAGTGCTAGATCTGAACTGCTGATCAATCTCTGTGCAGTCGAATTGCTCTGCTTGCTCATCCCTAAACTACCTGTAATTTACTACCTAGTACCTACATAAAGAATGAACCTAAACAGCCCATGGTCCCAGAGTCATTTCCAAGATCTGACCATGAATGCTTCAAAAGGCTGAACAAAAAATGTTATTTTTCCCTTTCAGTTTGAAGACAACAGTGGTGGCGGCGGTGCTCCCGACGAAGAAGAAGTGTGGTAGGGTTACTCGCCTACCCGAACGCACCATTAAAGTACTTAGGTACCATGACTCCTCTAGCGATTAAGATGGCAGTCTTATTTTTGTACTATCAATTGATCAATATTCTTAGTTTTGTAATGACTAGATCTCGCATACTCCGGCATGTGTGCATTTACTGATCTGAAGTCAATCCATCTTTCTCAAGTCGTTGCTTAATGAAAACCGGCCTATCGTTTTTGGCCTGGAAAAGACGTAACGATATGGTGCTGCAAGCCGCTGGGATTTTCTTACAGTCGGCTGCACTCAAGTGAACTCGGTTTTTGATGCAACTTTTGACCATTTGTAATTTTTTGCACCATGAGAGACAACTCTCGTTCCAGGGACAATTACACATGTGGGCAAATGGATGCAATGCAAGAAGAGTATTGAGCATTGCATTTTCTGCCCACAGTTGTTATTGACTCGGGAATGTTGGTCGTGACACTATAAATTTATTTTGCCATTCCTCTTGTCGAGCATTTATTTCTGTAGCAGTATAATTAGGGATGTCAAACGATTATTTTTTTCAAATCGATTATCGAATCGAAATGAAAACTGATAATCGATTAATAATCGATTGTCGATTTTTCCGGAAAAAACGTGGAATTGAGGCAGAAAATTGTGTGTTCTGTAAATTGGAGGTATTTTCACTTTCCAGGTTCACATTTATCCTATAATAAATATCTAAAACAGCACTTTTTCAATTTATCTGACAAGGCGCACTCTCAAATATGAGGTTAGAGTCACGAGAATGATTCCCTCCATTGCTACAAAAATCTACAGATAAGCCAGCGCTTCCCAGCTGTGTGGGATTTCGTGAAACGCAACATTCAAAAAAGTGCGCCTTCAGCAAATTTTCGCATTTCTGACGATTTTATTGGAATTTCAAAGCTTTTGATTATTTTAGTGCAATCGATTTATCATTTTTTTCTCATAATCGAGTAATCGTAATCAATTGACACCCCTAAGTATAATGCAGATCTGCAGCTGACTAAATCTTACACTATACTTATACATACATCGATGATCAGTGACGTGCTGGCTGTAAGAAGATCAAGCAGCGGAAAAGAAAAGCTGGCAGAAGTAAGATTCAAACAAAATGTGATGCTAGTATCCAAAGTGGTGACTAATATTTTACCTGATTAACCGGGACATATTTTTTGTGCCCACCTCACAAGCGACTAATTTTAGTGGTGAAGGGAGTTGGATCATTTGTGATACCGACTGCTGTTGATGTGATCCAACCCCACGTTTTGTTTGTGTTCTCTGCTAAGTACAAATTGTTTTGTTTGCGTCAAGGTTATGATGAAAGTTCCTCCTTGTGTTATAGCGTTGAAAAGTCCTTCATTAAAGATGTGGATACTTTGAAATTACAATTGCTCTTTTATTTTGTTTTGTCCCTTACCTAGCTCTCGATAAAAAATCAGAAATTATTTTGCAAGAACATCCAATGGTATGACCTTTGGTGTTGTTTGATAGCCTGCAGATCTTGCCTGGCAGCAAGCATCTTGCCACTGCCAAGCAATTGGCTGGCCTTACTATGCTATTTTTGTTTGCCTTTGACATTTTCGATGGTGTTTTCGATTTGCGGATGTGGTATGCTGACGGGGAGCAATCTGCATTTTCAACAAGTCATTTTGAGTCTTCATACAACATATTTGCTTACACTGGACTCTAGGAGCTCTGAGACCAGTAATAAAAGAGTTCCTTGGGTTGCCAGCACAGAGTGTCACATCTGGACTGATGGTTTCATTATATGATGGGTAGGTTACCTAGTATATTTTATTGTGAGTTTTGGCCAACTGAATATCTACATTCAAATGCTATAAAGTTCAAAATGGGTTTAGATCTTGAAAAGAAGCTCTGCTTCAATTTGCCCTAGATGCTCATTGGTCATTGCCTATAAAAAATTGGGATGCCACAACAGACCATCGTGGTCGGTTTCAACGCCAACCGGATAGCAATGCCGGCAGAGCGAAAGGACCATCTACAATTCTATCTACAATTAGAACTGGGATGAGTAGGGTCCAAATCTCGTTTTGAGTGTTGGCGAATCATTGTTCGTATCAGCAACTGTCTCGCTCCGTGAAATGAGAATCGACTAAGCTGATGATCGGGACACTGGAGTTTTGCATTAGATTTCACATTTCACGCGATTCCAATATGACCTAAATTACGTAATTTTGAAGCAAGAAGAAAATTCAAAAAGCTTCCTGCATCATCTCTGTACAAAAAGCATAGGTAATGGGATCACTTTTTGGTACCTAATACTTGCAAAAAAGTTGGTATTCACAAGGTGAATTAATTAATTTTTCATATTCGCTTTTGATATCTCGTATCACCTCTGACTTGCCTGGACGAGGTAACCACTAAAGGTATAGAGGTATCCGAAACAAACATTTTAATTGATTCTAAGATGAAAGAAGCAATAAACAGAAATTAAATTAAATCTGAATGTGGAAATGTATATGTTTTCTTTAATATTTAAAATAAAAGGAGTGAATATTTTATAGTTACTTTGCTAGGATATGATTGTAACTTTGAAAAATAGAGTATCGACGATGATAAATATTTCCATTTAGAAGTAAAATCGGCTGTCAATGGAGCAAACAAAATATCACAATTGCCTTACGTCATGCCTTACGTCTCTTGGCTCTGCCGGCATTGCTATCTAGCTGGCGTTGGAAACGACCAAGCTGGTATTTTGTGGCGTCACGTTTTTGAACACTGGGAGGTATTGGCAATGAGCATTCTAGGGTAATAGTGGAAATTTAAGCGTATCTTCCTTGATGTCAATGGTCGGTACCCATAGGTACCTATGCAGTATGCACCATAGGTGCTATGCACCGAATTACTTTGTTTTGTGAAGGACAATGCTAATGATTTGATTTCCACCCCCACCACAATGGCACATGAACGCCGCCTGACATTGGTGGAACAGAAATCGCAGCTTTCCATGCCAGATATAGAACTTGAGCGTCTTAAAATCCAGCAAATGGAAGATTTGATCAAGACTCGCGTGACTAAACACTTCAAGACACGGTCAAAAGAGAACTGCCGTTAAAGAGATTGCCGTTAATCACAAGCTAGAGGAACTTGCGAGGCTCAAAGCAGACGTTGGTGCTAAAGAGAGGTAAATAAGCGGAAAATTTGAGCTGGCAAATTGACAAAATATATGATTTGGTTATTGATATTGTGCCTTCATGGAATCCATCCAGACTTCCCAGGCGGTAGATAGTTCTACAATGCGGTTCTATGCATATTTTCTTGCAGACAAAAATAATTTCTAATAAATAACTATTCAAAGAACACATTTTTTGTACAGTTGCATACTGAAATTTTTATTCTAGTTTGGTCAATGAGAGCAGTTGAAAATATGTTGAAAATCTTACGATCTCTTACAAGTGGATGAAATTAATGATCACAAGGTATTTAAAAACTCTTTATCTCCTATTCATAGAGTTGATGGATTTGAAGGCAAGATTTCTGCGCTGGAAGTGGCAAATCATAAACTATCTGCTCATATTGAGGACCTTATTTCAGAGACAGAACGGTAAGTTGCAATTAAATGACTCCTCGTACCAATTCCTTATAAACAATTATTTGAATTAAAGACACCCAGGGTTCCAAAATGCTATTATATACTAGATCATTGAGAGTTTCTTTGGAAAGGTCCTATCCCACCAAAAATGAAAACGTAGGTACCTAGAACCTTTCATTTTCATTGATAAAAATAATACAACATTTCTTTGGACGATTTATTATCGGATTTAGCTAAATATATGGCACTGGTTTTACAACTCCAAAGTTCAACAAACAAGATAAACAAACAAAAGAATTGAATCAAAGCGAGCAAAAACTATTGACAGCGAAGCAAAATGTTCATTCCAAATTAAACCCAATGAAGGCAACACCACGAACCAAGAAGAGGCATCAAACTAAACATACTCCCAGATTTCCCGATCATTCTGTGGCTGCAAATACTGTTAACAGCCTGCTTGGACATCAGAATAAAGTCGGCAGCCGCAGATCAGCCCCCTCAAACGTTACCCTAGATGCACGCACAAAGGTAATCGTAAAGTCCCCCAACATCGGTGCTCATAGCCGTGTTCACAAGGAAATTACTGGTCGAGTCCCACGTTCTGCTCAACAGAAGCGGCCCATTAATGCATTTATGAAGACAGAACACCAGAATTGCCAACATGATCTCTCCACCAGGTTAATAAACATGCCTTCAGGCAAAAAAGTGCAAAATTCCCCTCGCTCATCTATATGTTCGATCACGCAAGACCTGCGAGGCAGAGTGAGTCTTGAAAAATCTAGCAAAGTACCTTCTAGAATTTAATGTGTTACCCCAAAAAATGATGCAGGCAAAAGGATACATAGGGACCCAAAACAAGGAATGAGCTATCAAACACCAAAACCACTGACCCCTTGTGCAATCAAGGTGAATCAAATGACTCATCAAGGAGCAATTGTGAACAACCCACTGGGGATAGATATGACTAGCATAATCGACAGAAGGAACGGGCAAAGATAAACGATGAAAAATTGAAAACTCAAGTTACACTGGGCTCGAGTCTTCATGGAAAGATGGCTCATGGTACATATCAAATTAGACCCGAAATAAAAGAAGAGAATAATGTGAGCTCCCAAGAGGGTGACTTTCAGCTGCCATCTTTCAGCTTCACCCCTCAGGCAAAAAAAGTGAAGATAATGCCAAGAAGAGGACTTGGGCCGATTGCTGTTGAACTTGACACCTAGCTCTCCCAAGACATATTCAGACCAGTCGTACAATTCTTCGGGATCGATATCTCCTAAAAACGAAGATTCGCATGCATGGTATGAACGTCTTCCGATTCCTGATGTTGAAAATGCCGATGCAACTCTGGATTGGAATAATGCATCCTCCTCAGAATCAGATTCAAGTGGAAATATCCCTGTAGAAAAAAAAAAATTAGTCCATCTCCGTCTCCAAGTCAGGGACATAATGTCTGGACATATCTTGGTGATCAAACAGCCTTGATGCCTCGACCAGTGTAAAGAATGTGTTGCAAATTTGCCAAAAACTTATATTAACTCAGCCTCACTGACGAAGACACCAAATGAACAGAATGTTCTCATTTTGAAACAGCATTCACAGTTTTTTACTGCGTTTTCTTGCATTTTGTTTTTTTGGTTGGGCCGAAGTAATGTTGTTTGCATGACTTTGTGACAAACTTTTTCTTTAGATAAAATTTTATCACCGCAGATCTTGTTTTGATGTTTTTGCTTTTACCTCCCACATTTTGTCTGGTAAACTTGATCTAGATTCCCGGGCATTCTTTGAAATGATAGTAGTCCAGTCCCCCTGGCGCTCCTGTCACCTGCAAATCCTCAAACTTGCAATCCTGTCAGCTGAAAATCCTGTCACCTGCAAATCCTGTCAGCTAACTAGCTCCCGATTTGACGGGTACTGCACTTTTCTACATGACTTTTGACGAAAAGCTCCTACTAGTTATGCGATAAATGTTTATGTGTTGCAAAGAAATGATCACAAACTAAAATATTACAAAGGTGTGTACCTTTTCTCTCCTTGACATTGATTCCACACGACGAAAACATGCTTTCTCCCGCGTTTGGTCCGATGTTTTGTGGTTATGTACGACCGGTACAAAACGCTAAATGTCTTTAGAAGCTGTGGTACATAAACTATCCTTACTCTATGATAAAAGATTACATAATAATTTATCTGCAGTAGATTGCTGTTTGACTTACTGTGCACTTATCTGTCGAAACCTCTACATTTATTTTGTGTTGCAGGTATTTTGTTGTCAAGGGTTGAAATGTCACAACGGAAGCGTAAGCTTCAAGATCCGGATTATGAGGATTTTGCCGTATCTTCTCCGAAACAACCTCGTGTGTCAGATGAGGAAGGTATCCGAGATTTATATTTGAATGCCCTTGATGTACTTCTCCTATTTTTTTCGAACAATTTGTGCCTTTCTTTTATTTGCAACTTTTAATGTTTAAATCTAAACTGCTAGTCCAACAAACGTAGGTCCTACCTAAGCCTATATAATAGCCGTAGGTTTCATTACTCAATAATAATAGCATCAATAAAAGATTGTTGTAGCCTAGTGTTATTGATAAAGGACCGTCTTTGATGGTGCTGGCCCATGGCATTCTTATGCTCAGAATATGCGGTTTGATTTCAGTTCGCCAAAAGACAGAGGAGCGTGTCCGTGCAATCATCAACAAGCACTTTGCGACAGAGGAGAATTTCCGCGAGGAACAGTTGTCCGAGGTGCAGGTGACACTAAGCAAGGCACAAGAAACCCTTGCAGACTTTCGTCGTGCTGTCGTGCAACATGCTTTCTCAAGAGCCGACTTACTCGCAAGTGCCCAGCCACAAACTACCTGGGTAAGTGCTGGCTTTGCTCTTTTATTCTTGACTGGTTTCTCATTGCTTTTAAAATCCTTTAAAATCACTTAGAGTAGGACCCCTAGAAGTATGATTTGGCTCTTAAATGTACTGCCTACCTTTTCAATATTATTAATCATTCTTTCTTTGGTAACATTTAACATGAAAGTAGGTAGGTACCTAACTACCTGTGCCTAGGTAGACCTACCTCCAACTTAAAATTCAAATGGTAAACAAAAGCCGTGTCCCATAAAATCTGAACTTTTTCTGTCTTCAAATGTGATGTCCTACTCCCTAGGTGTCTTTATGCTTATCAAACGTAACTGAAAAGGTTTGAACACAGCGTCCCAATCCAAAGTACTTACACAACCTTCGTTCCCCAGCTCCATCAGCCGTCGGGCGAGCAGACTCGAATCCACCCAGCAGTCAAGAAGCTGCTCGGCTGGGACAAGAAAACGCCGCCACCGATCGTTCCCAGCGCCGTCGGACTTCCTATGACACGGCGGGCGGTCGCCTCTTTATCCACGGCCTCATTCAGCCAAGCCACGCCTTCCACTAGCAAAGACACAGCTACTTCAAGGCTCGATGCAAACCCACAGGAAACGTCGACCTCGAAAAGCGTTTCGAAAGCATCCACTAGTAAAGTCGAAGACTTTACCAACTTTCCTAGCATTCCTTCTACTAGTAAACTAAAGACTTCTCTTCAGCCATCGTCTATTAGAAACCCTTCTTTGCTTTTGAATAGCGAAACTATTTCGTCAAGTGGCTTTACCTCCGAGGCTAGCGGAGGTGCGGGAGAGCCGTGGCCGGCAACAGTTGAGGAGGCCGAGATTGAAGGAGGCTCGAGTGCTCGGGTACCGAGACATTTGCCGCCGATCGACGCAAAGGGGGCTGCGAAACCGTGCCGCCAGCTGCGGATGGTCGGTCGCGTTCTTAAACAGTGAGTTTACGGGGACTAGAAAGCTCTTTCCATAACGGTATCTTTGCTCTTTCCCTGGCAATTTTTGAGATAAACCTTGAACCGGTTGATGAAAATATAAAGGAAGTTAAAATAAGTACCTACCTACGTTAAAACTTGAAAACATTGTGGTGTTTAAAAATTAATTTCGCTTCTCTCCGAAATGGCCTAGCCATGCCGATCTTTGCAATTTATGGAATCGTACAGCCCAACAGGGGCAAACGAAGTAAACACTAAGAAATATACTGATTTTTGAATGCTGTATGTGTGTTAGGTACTGTTTGACCATCAACGAAATTTGGTAGTGTAATTTGGAGTGAAGTGGCCTTTTTGGCAACCTTTTTTTTTTAACCAACTGGCAAATGATGGCGCCGTCAACTTGCAGCCTGGTGGTCGGCAACACGTCTCGATGCCTGTCGCTGGAGTCGCGTCCCGGCAACGCATCACACAAGTGGATGCTCTACGTGCGTTTCCGCGACAACCAGAGCGCCGGGCATCTCGTGCGCCACGTCGTGTTCACGCTGCACCCCAGCTACGCGCCCAACCACGTCGTCAAGGTGAGTGTCTTGCTGGGCCGATGCCAACCACATGGTCAAGGTGAGTGTCTTGCTGGGCCGATGCCAACCACGTCGTCAAGGTGAGTGTCTTGCTGGGCCGATGCCAACCACGTGGTCAAGGTGAGTGTCTTGCTGGGCCGATGCCAACCACGTGGTCAAGGTGAGTGTCTTGCTGGGCCGATGCCAACCACGTCATCAAGGTGAGTGTCTTGCTGGGCCGATGCCAACCACGTCGTCAAGGTGAGTGTCTTGCTGGGCCGATGCCAACCACGTCGTCAAGGTGAGTGTCTTGCTGGGCCGATGCCAACCACGTCGTCAAGGTGAGTGTCTTGCTGGGCCGATGCCAACCACGTCGTCAAGGTAAGTGTCTTGCTGGGCCGATGCCAACCACGTCGTCAAGGTGAGTGTCTTGCTGGGCCGATGAAGGATTGCCCAATCGCCGTTTTGTTATTATTCTTTTTAAATTACAATTTCTATTTTTTTACTACAATTCTTCAAAATTACAAAATTTCTAACTTTCCCAAACGGTTAGCCAAGAACAGAATATTTGTAAATTATGTGGGCTTCAATATGTTTGGAATATCCAGTAGGTACCAGTCTCTGGTTTCTTGTGGAACCACTTTCTGAACTTACTGAACCTTGGTTCACCTCTGCGACCTATCAATGAACATGACATCCCATGCCTCCATGTGCTTTTCCATGTGGTTGGTACTAGGCCTGCCTATGCTCTTTCAGACAAACCTTTCTGGGGACATAGTCGAAATTCGACTGAGCGGATTTCAAAGTACAGAGGTGTACACTACCAGGGCATCGAACCCTAACCTGTAACCCAAAAAAACCGTAATACCTCGTTCACACTACACGAGTTGATCATGATCAAGTCCTCAACTCGATCAAATATGGCGTTGATTGGGTTTCAAAAATCAGTTGGTGTTCACACTTGTTTCCTTACTTGATCATGATCAAGTCATTCGGACAAGTTCGGAATATGCTCGGGAAACGAACACAACCGGAAATCGCGACGAATCTAACCTCACTCTATCACCGAGCTCATAGCACACGGAACAAGCTCCCAGGTTAATGTTGCAACGTTTCCGGTGGTGGACTTTGAAATAATCACGAACTCTTCCGAGCGTTCACGACGATTGCCGAATGATTTCATCACGATCAAATAGATAACTGAGTTGTGGAAACCCAATCAACGCCATCTTTGATGGCGTAGAGAGTTGATCTTGATCAAGTCTGTAGTGTGAACAAGGTATAATTCTGTGTTGAACAGTTGAACCCGCACCCGAACCGGAATCAGGAAAATTTGAAAACCCAAACTCGGACCTGTATTCTAGTTTTGTAGAACCCGAACCGATATTATTTTTTTGGTTTTTTTCCGGGTTTTCAGCACCCTGGAATTTATTCAATTGTGCAGTATTCTTTCAGGAGTCGGGAAATGTATTTTTGCGGAACTTTACCTAAATGTAATATTTTAGTTATTGCTTACGTCGAAAAGGAATCAATTTTCAGACTTTGACGGCTGTAACACGATTATTATTTATTATGAAGGTAAATTTGAAACTAAAATGTTGTCTTGTCAAAATGTTCCGTCTGTGTTGTGCCTGTGATAGGTAAGTGATCACTAATCAACGCTGGCTTTCCGCAGGTATCCCAGCCTCCGTTCCACCTGTTCCGCCGCGGCTGGGGCGAGTTCCTCGCGCGGGTCAACGTCCACTTCAGGCATCCGCAGGACAAACCTGTGGAAGTTACGCACCACCTCAAGCTCGACCATTCCGGCTCCGGAATCGAACGGCTCGGTAACACTCGCTTTCTGTTAGAACTAAAGGGCCACTTGCTTTGTGTAGTTAATTAAAAATTGAAGAAAATTGCGTAGAGAAGGATGAATTTTAAAAAGTGGGTTTGTAACCACAGGCAGAATATTAGATTTTACTAAATATCTTGTTAGGTAGGTACCTAGCAATGTTTCAGCTAATATCTCTGTCAATAAAATTTAGAGAAGAACAGCTGTTCTGGTGAAAATGACATAGAGAGACATCAGTAAAAACTTAAACAATGTACATTTTGATCTACACACTATATATATATATATATATATATATATATATATATATATATATATATATATATTTTTTTTTTTTGTTATATATATATCACACTACTCATATCTACAACCTTCCTCATTTTCTTTACTAATTGCAGTTAGCATATTACTTAAATCCAAAGTCTTAATGCCATAAGCAACAAAATTTTCATTAGAAATCTTGTCTAATCTTTACGAAATGTGACCGTTAAAAAATGTAATTACTTTCTCACGCTCGAACTGACATGACAACACTATATCACTCGTCCAACAGGTTCGGAGACCCACGTCAAGGTGTGGCTGCACGAGATGCACACCACCAACGATTTCGCCGCGGACGATGCCGAATCGGAATCGGACGAGACCGAACGGACGGCCCCAGACGCAGAGGAGTCCCATTCGGCCTGGGATCAAAACAACGCCCTCCTCGACGATCAGCAAGTCGAGGTGGACTCTTCGGAAGCCAACGAGAACTCGAGGGGAGCCATCGATTTCGATGCCGACGCTGATTCGGAGAGTCGCGCAATTAAACAAGAACCGCCTTCCCGGCCTGCTGCATGGAGCGGAGAGAACCTCGCGATCGACATCAAAGAAGAGCCGCTCGAAGTGCCGAATCCGGCGATGGGACTTGACATCTTCTACGACGACCCTGCGAGTTTTGCCGAGGAGGTCATCGAAGACGTTGTCGAAGAGGAAGACATCAAAGACGAGCCGATGGACGAGGAAACGGAGATCGATTGGCCGGCTCCGATGCCTTTCAAGTCGGAAGTGGACGTGCCTTGCGAAGAGAAACCGGTCGGAAAACCGGCAGTGCAAAGTGAAGCGATGAAAAGTGTGGTCAGTGGCGTGTTCAGTGCCCAAACACATTCTTTGTCGAGCAATCCAGTGCCGAACAGTTCGGTACCGAGTACGTTGTTGCCGTTGCCGAGGCTAGTGCCAAGCAGTTCGTTGCCAAATAATGGTAATATCATTATTAAGTTGGTGCAGCCTGGTGGTCAGATTGTTTATATGCGGATGTGTCGAGATTCGAACATGCTAACTCCTATCACGACTAGAGCCCAAGTTATTCGGTCTACAGGGCAAGTTGTACCGACCACCGGTCAATTAGGCCAAGTGTTAGGCAATCAAGTTCAATTAGTTCGGAATCCAGGACAGGCTATTCGGACTACAGGGCAAGTTGTACGGACTACCGGGCAATTGGGCCAAGTTATTCGAACTTCTGGCCAAGTCAGTCGCAATCCAGGCCAATTCATTCGGACTACGGGCCACGTTGCTCCCCTTGCGAGTGCGTTCAGTGTACGCGGCGGCGGCCAGCGGGCGGCGGTGAACGGTCACCTCGGACCGCGGCTCATCGTGGTGGCGCGGCCGCGGTTGAACGGAGCGCCGGTCGCTGAGGCTACGCCGGCAGCGGGAAAGAGCGTGCAACGGTCGCTGCTCAAGCCGCTTGCAAATCGAGAGGTGAGCAAAGGAAAGATTTTAACCTTTTCCTTGGATGGGTTTTTACTTTTTACTTATTTTTTTTCCACCTAGTAGCTTGGCTTGGAACATTCTACTTTCCTGCCCTCAATTTTAATTTTAAATCTTCTGCCTTTCCCTGGCACAGAAGGAAATCTAGTTGATAGGCTGAATTTTGTGAATAACAATGTGATGAACGAAATTGCATGTCGAATCTGGTCCCACCAGAGAAGAAGAGTTTTCAGTTCTCGCCAACAGATAGTTACGGTGGTTTGGTTTCAAACATTTGAGGGAAAGGAAGGTAATAAACACCTTCTTTGGTTGGACTCGACTGTACGTAAGGTACTGTAAGTAGGTTTCCAAGAAATGCAAGAAAGCCTCCAGTAATTTTAGATTTGACTTTCACCCTAAAAATCTGAATTCTGAATTCTCACGCCGGCCGTATCTTTCCCAGGTGAGCATAAAGCAAGAGCCGACGGACAAGATCACCCTGATCGGCCCACTGATGACGACAGACCCGTTGGCAGGGTCGATGACCACTCAGGCATCTTTGGCGTGGAACGTGATGATGAAGCAGGAACCCTCGCTGTTTGGCCCGAAGAAGCGCGACACCTCGGTGAATGTCAAGGGTTCGTTGGTCTCGCAGCCGATGAGCTTGATGGCCGCAACCGTTCCACATCGAGACGCCATCAGGTGGGCCAACTGACACTTGTCGGCATAATTTCCTTCGCCTAGCCTTCTTAGCCTACATTGTCTACCAATGTCTTCTGGTTACTAATAGCCGATACACACCCACGCTCTTGACCCCGTCTGATTCTAAAGTGCAGTGTGTAATCCGAATCCGTCTCGTTCTCGGCCTCTCGGAGCGTTTCGGGCTCAGACGGGCCCAGCCCTCGGGCTCGAAAGCGTGGAAAAAGCGTAGTGTATACTGACTATTACACCCGCCTTTGCTGAAATTAGTTTCTCTCAATTTTTTACCCTGAATAAACTTTAAGAGAATCCTGCAAAAAAGGATCCTAGCAGTAATAGGTAATCATAGCTAACACAGAGATAGCAGATACTGGAACGCACTGATAGGTTTCATTTCCACCGATTAGATCTTGCTCAAACGGACATACCTAACACACTTTGCCCCAAAGCCTGACTTTTGTCACTAACTGCAAAGAACCCTACAGACAGCATGTTCACAAGTTTTTCAGCCAAATAAATCCAAGACCAATCTACGTGAAATCATGGACTGTAAAGTCTGAGAGCAAAACATTCTATATTGTCAGGCCATAACTGGACGAGGGCCGGAAAGAGGTAACGCCTGGCTCCACAGTCCCCCTTCTCCCAGCGTTTTCATATATTACGTCCCCGCCAGCCGCGCGCTGTCTCGCTGCGCGACCGCGCGGTGCCCCAGCGCGGAGCGTGCGCTGGCCACGCTGGCGTCGGCGATGCCGCTGGTAGACTCCCGCGCCGCGCGGCCCGCTTTCCGCTGCGTGCACCCGTACGCCGCGCAAACGCTGGCAGCTTTCCTCGAGTGGCCTCTCGCAAAGCAACGCGCCGCCGAGGTAACGGAAATCCGCGCTCTCCGCTTTTGGTTCTTGTCTATTGCTTGTACCGGTTACTCTGCAATTTTATAGTTTACTCTTACTGCTGGTTCAGTAAGTGTGAGTATTACAATGTCCGGGTAAACAGTTAGCCATCGATGCGAATTACAACCACCGTCTGCCCCTGGTCTATTGTCGGCGAGTGCATCGCGCTGACCGCGACGATCCGATTCCAGCGCAGCCGGGCGGTGGCGTTGCGCCGACTGCTGCTGACGTCTGGTCGTCCGCCGACCGACGTTTGGCCGACGCGACACATCCAGCGCTGGCTGCTGCTGCACGGGTTCACGCCCGCGCTGGCGGACCCGGCGAACCAGGTCCCCGCGCGGCCCCTGCGCGGGTCGCACTCGGAGCCGACGCTGGCGCAGGCGTGGCTGGATCAGCTCACGGAGGGTGTCGCCGCAGAGCCCGACGTCGACGTGGTTGGCGTCAGCGAACATCCGACGGGTGAGAAAGAGCGTCTTCGGCTCTGGTTTACTACTTTGCTCATTTACAATGTCACTCGACTGTATGTACTTTGCTGGTTTTTGGTTCTCTTAGAACGGAAGAATTATACAGCAAGCTTGAAGACTTTACTTACAAAATCTACTTAAAGGTGGAATGATGCACTTGGCCTGAAATATCTATCAAAAAGAAAAAATCCCCTTTTAAGATAACGTGGAAACCGACACACGTGTAATTTATGCAGTAAGAGCTGTCACGGCATGCTAGGTGCCCATCCCATACCGGAGACGTAATCACGGTCCGATATTAAGCACTTTCTTATCTTGAGACGTTATAAAACATCCAAATCCGAGTTTGAATTGGTTTCTTTCTAAACCCCCGCTGACCACCGCGTCGTTACAGTGCCGCGCGAACTTGTGCCTGTCGTCGAGCCCGACACGAGCCACATGGACACCATGCCGATGAGCGCCGACATGGAACGCCGCTGCCTGCAGCTGGCCGAGACGACTCGCGAGATCGGCATCACGTTGCATCCGCAAGTGATCGCCGGCGAGACGCTGTACCACGCCGCCGCCAGGGTCGTGCTGGAGGTATGACGAGGCCGGCATCGGGTTTACGACGAGTTTGATAGTCCAGCTAGAATGTTAAGCCTACTCATTGAGCGGTATTCTCGGGCTGCTTCCAGCTTCGTATCTCGTACGTGATACACTTTATAGGCCACACCTTTTGTCGGATTGTGACGAAACCTAAATTTACGGAATCCTCACTCAACTAACCATCAATTTGCACCCCTCGCAACTCGAAAGATTTTACCCGTTAATTATTATTAAGCGTAAAACAACCCAGTTGAGCTGGTTCATGGCGCGGAGTACTCCGCAGAATTTTCTTCGTACAAGTTACACCAGGCCACACCTATTGTTGGATTGTGAGGAAACAAATATATCTAAGAAATCATCATTCTTATAACAACCAATTGACACCCTGAAAGTCTTGAAAACAATCCTGGAAGTTCAAAGAAAGATTCATTCAATAATTATCATCTGCTATCAATGAATGACCTTAACCAAAGATACTATATAATAACCTTCGACCTTAACAGTCGTGAGTTAGATGGTAGCGCTAGAATATTAGTGTAAGCTAAACCTTGTAGAAGATCATTTTTAACTGCCTTGTGACTTAATACTGTAACTAGCCCATGTGTAGAGATGGTCAAGTGGATTTCAGAGGAAAGAGGTAATGATTTTGCGTTTGCTCTTTGCAGGCCGTCCAACTGTTCACGGAAGAGATGCTCAGGCGGTCGCTCTGCAAGGCATGGGAACGCAACCACGACCGGTGAGTGTTTGTTTCGTTGTCTCCACTTGCCAGCCACAAATGCTAACAAACGCGTACTTGGTTGATCAAAATTTCTGTCTTGCAGATAATGAATAGAAACCGTTGCATTCTGGATTAATTTGGTAGCGAAAGGAGAATATTTGTTTTCTATGTACATAAGGTAGGTCACAATTCCCAATTATAAATGCTTCCATACAAAAAATGTTCCCTTGTTACTGACTTGGGTCTCTTAGAACCTGAAAACACACCTATGTCATATTGCTGACTTGATCAAATCTGGAAGCTACTTTGGATTGTCCAGCCAACTTCTCTGACTTGTGTTTAAAAACGCATCCCGCATCTAGGAAATTTGTCGAGGGACTTTGAAAGGAGATTGAACGTTCTCGCAGGCAAAGACGGAGACTTGGTTTTATTGCGTTCTGTCGCTGAGATTGAGGTGCCGTCGTTTGCAGCCCGCCGAGCAGCGTGGAGCCGCGGGACGTCCGCGCAGCCGTCGCGCAGTATTTCCCGCTGGTCTCGAACCGCGGGCTCGGGCAGAGCGCGGCCGCCAACCGGCGCAGCTAACAGGTGCGTGTCCGTTGGCCTGGCGGGCGGAACATGCAGCGTTACGAACTTTCTAAGACTCACGTCCACTTTTCCTATCTTTAGCACTAGCTTTTAAAAGCACTTGAAAAGCATTTGAAACTGGGTTTTGAATGCTAAATACAAGTCGTAACATACTGGTTACTTCTTCAAGGGTGATAGCTCGCCTGACAATGACAGCGTGAACAAATTAACGAATTGTTCTTTAACCGTAGTGATACGTCGGGAAATCAGTGAGACTTTTATTTAGCATGAAAAACCCAGTTTGAAAGAGTTTTTTTTCCAAAACATGCAACGTTACTAATAAAATCTTAGCCTGGTTAACAACAAAACGTCAAAAATTACGTTTTTCTTACAGCTCCACATTCAATTTAGTTAGGTTCTTTCTATTCTAACTTCTTCACCATCTAACTTTATATGATATCCATGTGGTACCCTTCCTTAATACAACTGAAAAGAAAAAACATGAGAAGGAACACAACTTACCAGGGCACGTATCCACAAAGCAGATTTAACACATACCTAACCCTCAGAGTAAAATGATGAACAGCCAATTACAGACAAGCATTTGCAGATTTCAGGGGTAATCACCATGGTGAAACCTGTTTTCATCTGTTTGCCCCAGTTTTTACCCTTACCCTGCTTATTGAATACAGGCCTAGATGGTGAAGCTGTTGTCCCAAAAATGTATTTTGAATTTTGATGGATTTTGATGGATTCGAAGCATTGACCATGCGTCCGGAATCAAATGTCTGGGCTTCCAAAACACGCGCAATGGATATTGAACGAGTACCGAATAATTTGTACCAAACCTCGGAGCGAAATGTCAACGAAACTACACAAAACAAAGCAACTTTTTGGTTATTGGAGTTCGTACCAATCGTGAGGTTCTGCACTCGCCTAGGTCGTTCCCCACCCAACTGGGATGCTGTGGCGGGCAATCTGCGCACGCAGCCAACGTTCGAGCGGCGCGTAGAGCTCACGCAACGGCGCGGTGTCGTAGTCGGTGGCGTTGGTCAGCGTGCGCAGGGCCTCGCGCCACGAAACGCTGGCGCCCAGTCGCATCATCAACCTGCCCGCAACACGTTCCATTCTTGTTAGTTACAGGCTTACAGCTCATATTTTGTTTAGAATTGCAGTTTATTGTCGTGCACACAAGTATGTTGATTTTACGAGTTATTTATAATGTGCATAATGCAGACATGAAAATTCGAGGGCCTGGATTATTATCCTGGATAACTACATTGGTTTCCTGGTTTGGTTGAATGCTTAAAGTGATCGTAAAGGGAACATTTGGAACTTCATAGGAATTACACAATCATGTGCATCCTTCCGAGATCGAACGGTGAAAGTTTCGTTCTTCTATATCTGTCGTGACGTCTGCCAGAGCGTCGTGAACGTGTTATTGTACGGCAACGCGACTTAGTTTGTGTCTGCCGACCTCGAAGGCAATTAAACTAAAGAATCAGAAATGGGTCTTATGAAAGGAGGCAGCGAACTCAATGCTTATGCGATGTTAATCCAGAACAATAATCCAGAAGAATGCAATGCAATGTTTACCCATACCTGGACTGATTTTAGGGTGACGTACTCGCAACGCTACTAAATTGCATTTTACAATTGCTTTTTTTTTCTTATAGAAACCCTGTGTATATTTTCGAGGCCTTGCCACCGAAGGTGAAAAACTGTTCAGTGCAGAGCTTAGGTACTAAAATCATTAATTTAAAAAAAAATTTCCCGGGAAAACAAAAAAACAAGTGTCCCATGAAATTAATTGTAGTTTCTGAATATGTAAAGTTATACTTATCACTTAACTATCACTTTAAGTTGGTGAAAAAATTTTTATTTAACCAGCAAATCAACAGATCAACAGAAATTGTCTTTGTTAAGACTTGTAAAAGGCTTCTGGGCGTGTTCAATGCCCGCTCAATGCCGATAACGGTGACTATGGAATCTCGCCTTGAGATCGGTGCTAATAGTTGGTGCCGCGAGGACTCACTTGAGCCTGTGCCCAGCGAGCTGTGAGCCGTAGATGTCGCACGTGTGCAGGGGCAGGGGGGCGGGGGCGGCGGGGTCGACGTGACCCGTCACGGCCGCTTGGCACAACGCCTTGAACATCTGCACTTGAAGCACGGAGCCCAGAAAGTATCTGCAATGCAACCCATTGGTATTTAACACTGTAACAAGTAGGACGACCTCTATATGGATGGCCAGTTCTGTGTAGGAGAGAGGACAGTTTGGTTTCAGCAATTTTCGAGAGGACTAGCGAATGAGGCACCAGTTCTCGACAACACATCGAAGTTGAGCAACACTGCGCTGAATCATGTAGTGAATGGTTTACTGGTAAATGGGCAACTCTGGCTAGAAAATATTTTCCCATTGCAAGTCGCAACACCAAATCTTGTTAATTCTACAACAATGCCCTAGGCTGGGTCCTCATAGGTGGCTACCAAGTATGAACCAATCTGCCACATTGGTAAGATCAAATCAATTCTTGGTGGATCACCAAAGGTAAGCCACGTTTATCAGGTTGCAGGTGGGTGACCACTGACCAGTGATGTGGGTGGCAATTACGTGAAGCTATCCCATGAGATACGGTTTGATATCTCTACCAAATAAGTAACAATAAAATGCCCCTAGATACTGATTGTACATGCCGACAGATAAAAAGTTACATTATCTCCAGTCTCATCGATGTTGCCGTGTTTGAAACATCGAAGCCAAGTAACTCCGCAACGCAGCTCAGCTGTCTTGTCATTTTTTTAAACACTGAACGTTGAGCAACACTACGCTGCGTCAGGCAGTGGACAGGTGACCGCCGACCCGTCAGCACCCACCGGACGTACGGCGTGTTGTCGGGCACGTGGAACTTGCTGGCGGCGTCGAAGTCGCGCTCGGAGCGCGGCACGGGCGGCGCGACGCCCTGGTAGCGCAGACGCAGCCGCCACCAGAGGGCGTTGGGTCGGTCGGCGCCGGCAAACACGCGCCAACGCCACTTGTCGACGAGCAGCTGGAACGGCAGCTCGGGCAGCTTGGCCAGCGCGAGGCGCAGCAGCGAGCGCAGCCCTGCGCGGTCTGACGGCACACGCCGGGAGTAGACGCGATAAAGGAGGCTATTGACGATCGGCCACTCAGATTCAAGTGTCAAAAAAATTGGCATATACAAAAGTTGGCTATTTTGGCTCTACTATTAATTGCAGGTTTCAAGGTTGGTTTGTAACCATTGAATTACAAGTAACAGACTTTAAAGTCACCAAGAAAGAAACTAAGACCAAGGGTACACAAGAAAGTGCAACTTATATTTCTTTTAATACAGAAATTGTGTCCAGGGTGGCTATTACGCAACGTTTTACCTATTAATTAACAATTGGTAACTAAGGCCTTTCAATGTTTAATTTGGTTGAAATAACAAAGAGTATCTCCAGTGAATACTAAACTTAACCGCCACCCGGAGAGCTCTGGTGAATGGCCTGGCCTTGACATGCGCACCATCATTCGTAATGGTGAATGGCCTGGCCTTGACATGCGCACCATCATTCGTAATGGTGAATGGCCTGGCCTTGACATGCGCACCATCATTCGTAATGGTGAATGGCCTGGCCTTGACATGCGCACCATCATGCGTAATGATGAATGGCCTGGCCTTGACATGCGCACCATCATTCGTAATGGTGAATGGCCTGGCCTTGAAATGCGTACCATCATTCGTAATGGTGAATGGCCTGGCCTTGACATGCGCACCATCATTCGTAAGGCGGCGTCCTACCTTTGGAGACGTCTTGGACGAGGCCGAGCCGCTGCAGATGTTGCGGCGTCATGGCGGCGTACGTGATGGCGTCCCCCACTGCCTCCTGGAACGCAGAGTTGGCGCCGTCCTGCAACCAGAGAGCAGCGGCGTGACAGATGCCGGAGGGGGGAGGGGGGGCCAAGTCACAGCGAGATGTTATGTTGGCGGGCCGTGGAAAGAGTTCAACGAATTAAAAGTACGAACACTTCTACTTCCTCTGTCTAGACCGACTCATGAGGAGCCTGATTTCTTCAAAATTACTCTTTTAAACTGGATTTTGAATGCTGAATTAAGTCTCATTGATTACCCGATGTTTCCTAACATTAGTTACATACTTCTTCAAGGGTGATAGCTCGACTGACTAAGATTTTTATCAAAACTAGTGTTTAAGATAGGACATGCAGACATGAGTCGTAGAAACTCAATAGACTGATTCCTACTTGTGTGGAGGTGTTCCCCAAGGTGAAACGGAAAGAGATCGGACTGCTAGACGGCATTGCGGCCTGCGTACCTGGAAGATGGTGGGCTGGTCGGCGTAGGCCATGTAGTACTGGATGTGTCCCATCTCGTGGTGCACCACCGCAAAGTCTTCCTCGTTCACCTCTCCGCAGAGCAGCATTCTGTGGGCGAAAGAGCCGCTCGGCCGTCACAGGCTCTCTAATAACGATGGTGACACTGAGTTGCACTGCCGAAGCCACCGATTCTATCGAGCTGCTTGCGTCACACTGAGGGCTACTTACGGGCCTGGTATTTTGTGTTTCAAATCAAGTGTACCTACCGAGAACTTTGTTTCGGTACTAATTCTATCCGTCACGCCGTTTGGAGTTTAAATTTATTTCACCAAGGAATCCGAACTGTCCTGACTAACTATTCCGGTTCCTAAAATTTTCAAATTTAAGTTAGGGTTCTTTAAAATTTGATATGCAGGCTACGGTTCCGGTTCTTTAAAAAAAATCATGAACAGCGGTTCTGCTGCCGGTTCTGGCTGGAATCTTTTGAAAAATCATACCAAAAAAACAAAAAGGACTCACCAACTCTGCGTTCATGGAACTTTTTGTAAAATTAACGCAACTGCATATGAAACTATATTTTTCAATCCAATAATCGTTCTCGCCAGTTTCGCTATCTCAAAGCTAGCAATATTGATCAGGAATGATACGAGCGATTCTTGCTGCTTCGTGTATTAGGACTCCAATTCTCGCCAAACAGCGAGAAAGTTTGTTAACTCAAGAATTTGGTTTGCCACTTTACAGAGCAACTTCGGCTGTCAAGACCATTGCACTGCAACGTTTGCAATTGTGCCGATTACCAAACCATTGTGTCTACTGACTACCATTGTTCTGGTTTGAAGGTCAATCCCTGTACCATGAGACCATATAGCCCATGTAACGAGTGTCCCATTGGTTTTTTCCAGGCAGCCAACGGCCTTCGAGCCCTCGCCGACCACCCTCCTCTCCACGCCGATGGTTCCTTGCCGTTCACGGATGCTCGCTTGCTCTGTCAATAAACGCTGTGTGTGATACCGCACCGTGCCATCTCGTTATTTCCCACGGCTCCTCTTTTTTGTAGTTCCTGTTTGACGATCGGGTTGTTGAGGGAAATACAGTGAGAGAACAAGTGGTGCAAAAATTTAAAAGTGGATGATTATTTTTAAGGTGTCATGAATCAATGGAAAACCCAGAGCTAGGCTTCCATACAAATTCTATTTGTACTTGTATTTGCAAATTCTATTTTGTCAAGAAACATCCAAGAATGCCTCCTGCGTTTCAAGTTGCTGTATAATCATTTCAGAAAGTGCTCATCCTGTGAAGACCGCACAGCAACGCGGTATGTGTTGTTTTCCAGTCCAGTCGACGCATATGGTCTACACCACGATACAGTGAGGAAGAAATGTACAAAGTAACCTGAGAAATTGATAGACCTACGCCGGCTAGGAAAATCTGAATAGCACGATAAAAAAAAAACTGAACTGATTCTCGTAGACTGCCCCGCAGAGCAATCACGTAGCGTGGGTTGCCTACATCAAGGGGTGCAAACAAGCCATGGTCAACGGCTGTGGGGATCGAGCGCAATTATTTCTGCCAATTGAAATGTTCCTGTAAGGAAGAACCGGCCAGTTCTCGCGCACTCCACGCGGCCACCATACCTGTAGTCTCCCGGGCGAAACATGTTGGCGGCGGTTCCGTGGCACGAGGCGTTCTCCTTCGGGGCCTCCACCCGAGACTTGGCCCAGAAGGTCGGCGTCATGGCCGGCAGACGTAGCGAGGTGTACAGGTCTTCAGCGTGCTTCAACTGCCGTCGCCCATCGGCAACCGTTAGGAGGAGGGTCGTTAACGTTGGAATTATCACGTTACAATTCACCCCAATCAAGGTCATCTCGGAAATATTTACGGTGAAGTACATCAATGCTCTTTGCTCTAGTTATCTCTCTCTCTTTTCCATTTATATCTCTGCACTAACAGGTAAATAAATACTATTAAAGGTTATAACGGAATTAATTTTCATGTGCAGGAGACAATCCTTTATTTTGGTAACATTTCGTCATTTTAGCTTTATCATTTTATATACATAAAAATCTTTATAGCATTATTTTTGTTGTGGGTAAGAGTGTGCCGATGCCTCTAGCTACCTATAACTATCATGGGTCATTGAACAGAGAGGCCATTATCAGTCTGATGCGAACGGTCGTGCAGTTCGTATTGATACCTACGTTAGCTCGTCACAACAATTCGATCTCCATGCGTCACTCACCATCGTGACGACCGTGTTGTTCCTGCGTCGCAGCGCCGCGGTCAGGTCCTGGTCCAGGTCCTGGTCCAGGTCCTGGTCCTGGTCCGGGTCCTGAGGGCTTGCCTCGGCGGGCATCACCAGATCGAGCAGCGACGCCCAGTTCTGAGCCCACATGTTCCCTGCGAGCCACGAACGGTGCGTTATTAGGTTCGTAGACGAGCTCATTTATTTCCTGCAAGTGCGAATGTAAGAAATAACTCGATTTAGGCAGTGAAATTGAAAACAAATGATTTTGAAACCACAAAAGTAACACAATCGCACCCCTGATTCGTAGAAATACGAGATGACAATGAAAATTTTAATTACAGTGCTATACGCTCAAAACTGCTTGTTTATACATTATTAAATTATACCTCTTTAGTCTCTTGCTAACATGGCCTTAAACGACCATTACCAACCTCAATACCCGACACTGGCAGAACTTGAATCATGGATCAAGTCCGCCAGTGCCAGGTATTGTGCTCAACTAACACTGCAATACGTTTTCGCAATGAAAATTGTGCCATTTTTACGTTTTCTGCGAAATAGAGGGAATAGTTTTATGAGTACTGGATCTTTTTGAGTTAAACAAAGTTTCAATTTATTCCTGACGCCATGTACTAGGTATAAACACATATCTGCATCAACGCCGTAACTTGAAATCGGAGGCCCAAAGCAAAAACATGCCCCCCCCCCCCCCCGAAAATCAGATAAAAATTATTTCGCAAAGCTTTTATTTCCGCGAAGAATTTATCGTTTTCTTACGAGTTTTTCTTTTGGAGCTAAATACGACAGTATAGCTGGATGGGAGAAGTGGTAGAAGCTTAGAGTAAGTAATGGGTGTAGAAGTAAACAGCAATAACAAAGCCGCGCGCTAATATACCGAAGCATAAATGCCCAAAGAAAAAATTCACGTATCCTGTCTCAAAACTATTAATTTAACTTTTACGAAATTTCATAGCAATAACAAATATGTGGATCGTAAACGCATCGCTTGCTTGGTGGTGGCGGGGGGGAGGGGGCGTCTGCGGCCCCCAAAAACGAACGCCTTTCCTATCTCTCAAATATTGTTTCAGTTGTTAACAAATTGCGGAGAAGTAACAACTCCGGCACTGGTATATTCCTGCTCCCCTCTAGTTATAGTACGTCTCAGGTTCGGAAGTACACAGAGCGTTTTACCTACATATTTCCGCGAGAACCCTCGTTTTTCATACCCCTTACTCTCCCATTGTGCATGAAGTCTGAATAACTTGTTTTCTAATCGCTCGGTGCGGGCTTTGCTGCCTGCCGCCTGGTCATTAAACATAATAGCATGGCATACCTATACAAATCTAATAAACGATCAATAAACTGAGTGATCATTCGTCAAAATAATATCCCTGGTGATTTACGAGATCTTAATTCTGATTTGATTTTTATATTTCAAAGTCATGTACAGATTATTTTCTTGCCGGGAATAATAATTCTTTGCATTTAACGCCACCTAAACAGTGCGAATTATATCTTCAGTAAAAACGCTTTTTCCGAACCTTTTTGATGGAGCTGGCAGCGAACCACTGCTACCCTTAGAAAAGGCTGTGCAAAGTTGTAGTACCTGACCAATGTCCCGGGGCGCTGGTAAAAGAACCTGAGACGTACTATACTCCCCGATCTACTTTGTAACAGTATACGCTGAAACATTTTGGCATTTCCAGCATCTTAATTCAGCGCAGGTGTCACCTCAAATTCATATATTTTATCAAAAAATCGCATGAAACTTGAATGTCCCTCTTGGAGCCATGCTTCCCAGACTGAAAATGTATGCAATATCACAATTGTTCGTCGAATTTCAAAACAATTTTGTGTATATACCTAAAAAAACGTAATGAATCTCTATACCTTCTATCGCAGTGGCCAAACAAAACTGCCAACGGGCATTGCACGCTCGCTCCGCACAGTGTTGGTATACCATAGGTACAGTCAAAATTGCAAGTCGCAGCACAATTCAAAGAACAAAACAAACTCAAAACAGACGCTCGGTCGACTGTAGGTATATACATGGCAGTAGTATACATGGAATCCAAAGCAAAGCGAACGCTTACATCGCTGTTCGTTTCCGCTGTGTAAACACAATAAGTTTGGAACAGAATTTAAAAATTGATACGTTTTTGGGTGGACCCACCCACCCACCCACCCTCAGAAGTCTGAACCACGCATGGCAGCTGTCTCTTTACTGCCACCCCCATGCCGCCTATCTGTCGCCTGTCGACCTGACGAGTCGCACTCCAGTGAGTGGATCATATTAATATATTATATAAAGCCTCTTTAATTAATTTAACATTGCAAACCAACCCTGCTGCATTCAAAGGCTTCCGCAACAAGTTCAAAGCAAATTATATACGCGGTGGTAGAGAACTTTATTCGGTTGTAGGTGTACCAATGTTGAGTAGGTTTTACCACTTTTCAAAGCATGCATATAAATCTTGTGAAACGCTCTGGAACAAACGGATATCACATGTGGCTTAGCGGAGTAGAGATAAGGTATTGTAGAAATGGTCCACAATCAATTCGAAATTTTAATGTTAGGTACGTTCCTTTTAAAAAATATTTCTATTCCCTGCGGATGAATGGGGAGTTAAAATTGACTGACGTAACACTTTTCATCAAAGATTTTTTTTCATGGAAACATGGCTTTTCAAAAATCTGAAAATCGCGAAGGAATTTGAAGAGCATGTCTCTATTTTACAGCGATTGTTTCATGGCTTTATTTTCAATTATGAAATTCGACAAAACGAGTAACTTCCTTGAAAGGTGCAACCGTCATATTGATACAACCATCTTTATCCCCTAGTCTGCCGTGAAATTCTGCCAGTTCTGTAATGGACGACTAGATATTGGACGAAGCAATGTGGGCAAAAATATTCGCAATGATTTTCGAAATAATTGCTATAGCAATTATTTGCTCACATAAGTGATTGAATCATGAACCTTAAAGTAAGTTGACTCTTGTACCTTAAAGTAAATAATAAACCCCATTACTTAATCAAAGCTTGAACTGTAGTCGTCCTTTTCTATACACCTAAAGTCTACTTTCTCACCGCGAATGCAAATACAGAATAGAACTGCTGCTTTTACATGTCGTCCCCACAACACTTTGTATTCCGGTTCCGTCTTGCTGTGTACGACTACTCCCGACCTCGCGTCACGGTCACCATGGAGACGGGACCCACGCAGGGGCTAAGTGAGATTTCTTGTCTCCAAACGCTGCCAGGAGAGCTAATAAAACGCCCCCCCCCCCCCCATCCCAACACAAGCATAGTCGCGTGGCGGGCAGGTAATGAATTTACCTTCTACCTGTCGAGATTAACGCCTCGGGGAGCGCGTAGTTCGCTGTCTAACGTCAATGGTCTTGGAGTGAAAAGTGTCTTGCTTCCTCGGGTGTTTTCATTTATTTGCTTTCTAAGATTTCATTTCATGTTGCCTAATTGTGTAGGAGATCGCTATAGTATGTAATATGTATACAGCTGATGTTTCGTCGAGCTGAAATCTCGTTGTGAAGTGCCAAGCTTGATTTCCATAGCGGCCCAATATTGCTGTTTCAATTCCTCTACTTCAAAGTTTAAACCGTTAAAATTGACCAAAAGTAGCTTTATAGTTCTAGAGCTAATTGAATATGTAGTTCAAGATCTATGCGATCTAATAGAAATAGACTGCCTAGATATGGAAATCTTCAATCCTAGTTTTTATGAGATCTTATAGTAGATAATTACGTAAATCTATAAAATCCTTCAGTTTTATTGGCTTTATGGTATCTTAACTTTCCTATACTGACGCCAGATTTCAAAATATATACCTGCTCCATGTCATGCGCACGATGAATGTTGGGGCAGGTGCAGTGCAAATGTTTAGATACGACCCTGAACTGGGGGAACCAAAATGATGGCCACAAAAAAGTGCGCCGTTTTCTGTGCCCGTGACCGCGAAAGCAAGTGTGTGACAACTGACAAGGCATGGCAACCATCGACAGCACACATTGAATTTCTATCCGAGCACACAACCAGGGCCTTCTATATGAAAATGTTTCCCACTGCTATATGTTTCTAGGATGCCGTGGAAAATGGCAGAGAGAAAAAAAAGGCGGATTGAATCTAGCTCAAGGTCAAACCACCTATACATATTTTGGACCGCACGAGCGAATCGAAACAGTTTCATGTAGAGGGCGCTGGCAAAAGTGACAAAGTTTCTTCTCATGAAAATGAATAGTGTCAAGTGACCACCAGCTCTGCAGCCAATGAAACTCACCCAACAGATGCGCGGGAATGGGCCCCGTGGGGTCCACAAGCTGGGGCCCGTACAACCCCACGAGGCGGTGCCTCACGACGGCGTGCAATAGTTTGTAGAGCGGCCGCACTTCGTCGTAGAGGCGCTCCACCACCCGCTCCAAGTCAGGGGTGTCCAGTTCGGCGCGCCAACACTCGCCCATGTCCTCGTAGCCTGGACACCCATGTTAGTTTCACCGACAGCTGCTTGTGTAGTTGCATCTATCCGACTTCCACACATGGATGTCGACCCTCATAGTGCAGCAGTGACTCTTTACTGGTTATGAGAAAGGAATCTCTATTATAGGTAATTTTTTGATGGGCCATTTCACACAGTCTACGCTGAAAACGTTACAGCCATGGATCAAGAGGAAAGATTACAAAAATGCCGTTTATAATGCCCTGGAATCAATAGTTAATCAATAGTATATATATATATATACTGACGGACATGAGCAATTACCTATGTGGGCGAACTGGCCTGTGGTGCCGGACATAGAAAACGAAAAAGTTAATTTTATTAATATAAATTTGCGCGTTCAATTTGTGTTTTTGCGAAAAAGAGCAGCCCTGCGCCCCAGGCCTGTTCGTCCCTGAATGTCGACATTCCATGCCAATTGCCAATGCCATGCAAGACCGAAATGAACAATATTATTTTAATAATATAAATTTGCGCAATGGTTCATGTTATTGTGAAAAATAGCTGAGAAAACGAAATATGTGTGGGTATTGTGGGCGAATTGTGAAGAATTCGAATGTTCTCAGTGATTCTATTGCTTTACCCTCACTATAAAGTCTCGCCGTCGATGCCACCGAGAACACGAGATGCAACAGATAGGTATGCATGCTTCGCCTTGCTACAGGCTTCGAGGTGCTATAAGGTGCTATATAGGCTCTACACGCCAGCTTGGAATTCACCGGTACACTAGGATTAATTTGAATTTACCATCGCACGGCCTTCTAACTGAAGCTGTTATACGTTGGCTCTTCTTGGAAGAGGATTTTCTTGAAAAACGTAGGGGGTCTAAGTTGAGAACAAAAGTAGGCGCCCTGATAATTTTATCGTTATAGACGCAGGCTTTTGGTCTAGAGAGCGCGCAAACATACATACAAACAAAACAAAAAAAAAACACATAAGTTTTTTTAACCAGTAGTGAAATTGAAGATTTCGCTTCGCTCATCAATCATTTCAATATTTCAGTATGTTGTAGACAAAAGACGTAAATAAGGGTACACATTGCTCTTTTTTTTCGAAAATTTGTCACTGGAATGCTAGAGCATACCCCGAAACTCTTCATTCTTTCCCCCCTTCAGAGCCATTGTATTGTATACTAAAGTGCAAAGAAAACTTGGGGAAAAGGGCCATGAGCACCCTTATTTAGGTATTTTATCTACAACATACTGAAATATTGAAATAATAACTTAAACGGTGTGGCCGTGAGATCTCGGCAACTTTTGGTCTGTTTCAACATTTTTAAATGATCAATTTTCGACTTTAGTCACCCTGCGAATGGAATAAGACACGAGAACTTGGATAATTTTACACTGATTACATCTACTTAGGGGTGTACCAAGTTTGAGTCAACTATTCAAAAAATTAACAATCGGAACTGTACGTGAACCTTAATTCTACTGCTGGTACAGATATTTAACCATTGCTTCAGGATCAGCGCCAACCGTGTGTGAATACTAAATATGTCCATTCTAAAGACAACGGATTAAATTCCCTCTTCAGACTACCCTAAAAAGTACCTTGATCATCACAGTCTAGTACCGGTACTCACCGTTGTTGCGCGCCGCCTGGTTCTGCAGCGCCACCAGTCGCATGTAGGGCGCGTGCGCGGCGGGCCCGACCGCGTCACGCCAGCCAAGCCACGCCCACAGGAGCGTGTCGGGGTCGCGCGACGTGCGCATGACGCGCTCCAGGTCGGGCTCGCCGCGCAGGCAGGTCGCGTCGGCGCAGACGCGACCTGCCGCGTAGCGTGCAGACAGGTCGCCCAGCACCGACGAGGTGGCCCTGTTGGGGACGTGGTTGAGGTGAGGACTCAGGGGTGGAAGTATCAATCAGCATTTCAGTATTTGGTTAGGTTATGACTCCCCCCGTCATGGGGAGTATTTTTAAGAGACCCTATTGCTCACCTAGGTCGCCGACGTTGATACTTTGGGCGATTTTCCGCTACCTGCCGATGCCACTCAACTTTAGCAAATTACCCCTTTCCCTCCCGTTGACACTTTTCGAAACTCTCCCAAGGTCCTACCGAAAGTGGCCTACCAGATTTTTATACCCTTGAACCTGTGCCTGGGGTGGGTGGGTTTATGTTTGAGGAACCAGGAGCCTCATTTTATCTTATTTTCAGAAAGATAGTTTGCTCCTGCACATAAATTTGACAAAACAGTGAAAAGAGAGAGCAATTCGGAGCTCTCTATGAAGTTTTACTGGACTTGTACTGTGGGACAACGTTTTTGTGATAACGCTGCATTGTTTGGAAACTTTACCCTTCGATTTACTCGTCAGTAAAACTCCTGCCCATGAATGTCGTTAAGTTGGCTAGAGGTATTTTGTTTTTTAACTCACCCCACTCATATTCCGTGTCTGTGATGGGTAGAGCGTAATCAAGGAAGTTAAGCAACAATGCTCTGAGTGAGGTCTACTGGACGGGTGACCGTCATACGAATCGACAGTTCTGTTCAGCAAGAGAGGTGATGGCTGTGATTGATGTGATGGTGACTATATAGAGGGATTGCGGTGATTTGCTTTGATTGCACGCACATGGTTAATTGGAATAATCTGTAGCGAACCTATATACCTGAGCCTGAAAAATAATTGCATAACAGGTAAAAAATAATCATATTCATAGAATATTTTCTGGCACATACTGGCTGAAAAGTGAGAATGTTAAACTCCTATAAATACCAAATTCTTCAGAAGCTAGAAAGTGAAGTTACCCGGTTTTACCAAGTTTTTCAACTCCTGGTTGAAATCTCAACTAGGAGTTGAAAATCTTGGTAAAACCGGGCAACTTCTAGTTGCAACTCCGGGTTGTAACTCCTAGTTGGGATCTCAATTAGCAGTTGAAAACTTGGTTAAACGGGGCAAAGTATATCTTAATACACTGGACTAGCAGTGTGGGCCAGTGCTACGCACGCAAATGAATGCATGAAAGGAACTCTTCGCTTTTCGAAATCAAGAACAACGACTCACTCTGCCAACGCATGCGTGTATTTCGGACCGCGACACAACAACGACGCCTCCCTGGTGTCGCCCTCTTCGCTGTCCAACGCGCCGCACCAATCGTTACGCCACGCGCTGGCGGCAGCTCCCAGTCTACGCGCTGCCGACGCCAACGCCGGCGTCGGCGTCGACGTTGCCAGCTGCCACTGGACACTGGCCAGCGCCGAGTTGACCCGACGCAGTTCGACGTCGAGACTGCGTCGCCAGTCGGACGTTGGTGACGACGACGACGTGGCCAGCGCGCCAACGCAGGTCGCGCAAAGCAGCTGCGACATGTCGCGACACAAGCTTATATTATTTTTTAATTTTTATTTACCAATGTTTATTTATAACATGTTTGTAGATACATCGTTGTCCCACGAAGCCGAAATTGGCTTGTCCGTGGTCTCTTCACTGAGTTTTTTTGCAGGCAAACAAACACCCAATTGATTTACGCGGTGATTACGCACAATATTAATATAATGGTGCATGTAAGCAGTCTAAACATATAAATAGGCATAATGTAATATAGATATGGATATAATTAAAAAAAACGGAACAAACACACAACAAAATAGAAATACTAGAAACTATTCAAACATAACTATTTAAACATATTAGGTGAATAATTGGTTCAAGACTTCGATGCCTTTGTTTTACATTTCATCTCTTTATAATTTGTTATAATTTTTAATGGAGTTGGCAAAGTGTTGAATTGTGATGGTATAAATGTGTTCTGAGACCGTATTTGTTAATTGTGGTTGGGATTTTGAATAGCGGGTTTTGCAGAAGGCGAGTGTTTTTAATAGGTGCGCACCTACTGTTTTAAATGATGTCGTGAAGTAGTATTTTAGAAAATACCTATATTTGTGTAATTTGATTCGCTTTTCAATTCCAGAAAAAAAGGGACGCAGGAACTGCGTAACTCCCTACCCCCATCCCCCTGGTTGTGCCACTGGGCATCAGCCGATCAATTAAATCAATTAATGCCATCAATTCACCGGAATGTTCAAATCCTGAAGGAGGTATTGAATATATCTGCGACCAATGTATCCCAGGAGAAGTTGTAGAACAACACTCTGGAAAATGAACTAGAATTCAAAGTGAACTGTATATATATACGACTGGGTATCGGATTAAGAATGTAGTGGTCAATCACCAACTTTTTAAAATACTGACTAGATTCAACCAGAACTATACTAACAACTAGATTCAATCACGTGTATGATGGCAAGTACTTTTTTTTTTTCGCGGGTTGATTGAAGGCTCTCGCCTCTAGAGTAAAAATTTCATTTACGACAAAGTAGTTTCAGCTTTTACAGAAAACCTAGCGTGCTTACGGCTGTCAGTGCGTCTTACCCTTATCAGCACGTAGCATGCCGCCATCCCTCGAACGCAGCTTCAGTTGGACTGAATCCAAGCATCGTCGTTCGCGGAATTTTCTCCTATCACGACGCCCCCGCTCTTCGCACCTGTACATGCGTGTATGGGGCACGAGTGGATGCGGGGGTGGAGGGGACGGGGTCGCCGTCAGCTGAAATAACTCCGAGTTTAATCAGAGAAAGAACTGCGTCCGCGTGTTTGTGTTTTTTCCCTTGTGAACCCAGCTGAGGAGACGCGTAATTCGTCGTAAATAGACAATTGCTTATCGTCGTCGATTGGATTGAGAGAGGCTGCCATTGAATTGAAATTAAAGGGATGGGGTAGAGGGGGGACGGTAAACATTCGAGTGTGATTGTTTCCTGAAGTTCTCGTCGAGGTTTTGCCGGGCGAGTGAGTCAATGTTTGTCGAGGTGTCGAGAAGCAATTAGCGATCCCGGAATGATTTTGATAAGGATCGGATGATAAGTGGGAGGAGGGACTCGAGTGTAGGGGACAGATGGCGTTCGATCAAAAAACAACACGGGCGCTCTTCGTTCGGGTCACAAAATCACAATTTGCCAATTTCGACGACGCTGCCGTTTTGACGTTTTATTTCACGCGAATGAAACTGATCGTGAATTCGACTCTGAAGTCCATTTCATACGTGCCCTGATTACTTGGTCCAAAGTTATCTCACTGGCAGTGTCGGATTTAAAGACAAAGATGATCTCTGATCAAGATGAATGTCAAGCGAGGATATTTTTTGAACAACCGTTTATTTTTTAAGGGTATTTCTTATATGTATTCAAATAAAGTTTTCAATGAAATTTCTCCAAAAAGAAAAAGTAAACTTTGGGTTGTCGAGGCTCTGAAATGCTAGTGCATTCAATATTCAAGTAAGTCTGATGAATAGATTTAATCCAGATCGATGATTGCAGGTTCAATTTACATCATAATACACTTTGGCAGCTTATATTGTAAAGATCCTATAGTGCTGCACAATGGGCAGCACCTAAAGACATGTGCTTATATATGGAAATAGGTTAAACAAATTGCGTTAACCTATTTAATCGAAATGTCATTATTTGACAGATTCAATTCCATACAGATATTCCAGATAGGTATATTGATTTAAGTGGTATTTTAATTCTTCAGATTTCTCGCGATCATCGTATTCCTCGCCAGTGCCACTTTATCTGTTAGCGTCGCCAACCGCGACGCCTACGCGGATGACACGACGCTGGCCAGGCGTCCCGAGCGTCGAAGCCACGTCGAGAAGGGCGTCGCGCCCAGCCTGCGCCACTCGGGCCGGCGGCGACGGCATCGTCCCAAGCGTGAGGTAAGCGTCCCCAGCAACGACAAAACCCCGGGGCTGGACCAAGTGGAGCCCGTCGTGCCCGAGCCTCACCACTTCCAGCTCTCGGCCAACGTCGCCAAAAAGCACAAAAAGTCGAAGAAGGGCGCGACTAAGGCTCAAATTAGAGATCGCCTTAAAGAAGTCAATGCCATGCTATTCGGTGAACAGGCTGCTGGCGATGGTAGTGAAGATTCGCAAGCGCCTTGTGAGGCAACGTCAAAAGAGTCTTGCACATCGGTCAAGTCAGCGTGTAAAACTTCGGCGAAGCCAGCAAAACCAGCGTGCAAAAGCACGACGACCACGAAGTGCCAATCGACAACACCATCTTGTTCATCGACGACCGAAAGATGCTCAAAGAAGCCGGTGACATGCGGGGATTCGGAGCCTAACGTTGATAATTTCGCTGGGAAAGATAACGCCAAGCAGTCTCTGGGTGACCTTTCGGCTTCGTCCAAGTTTTCCGGGCCGGAGATCAAGTCGGAAGGCGATTTTCACAACGACAAGCTGTTCGGCATCTACGACGAGCAAAGCATGCGGTTCGTGCCACTGCAGCTGGGCAAGCTGGCGACCAAGCGCGACGAAGTGTGGTCCGCTCCCTTCGCGCTCGACGCCAACGTCCAAGAGGCCGCCTATCAGTTGGAACAGGTGAAGAAACTGTATGCAGGTAACGAACTTGAGGTGGGCTTGGACAAGGTGGGCTTGGACAAGGAGACCCACGAAGAGTGCCACAAGGAGGCTGCCCACAAAGACGTCGTCCATCTGGCTCGCGTGCAGTCCGACTCTCGCTCGCGGCAACAGTTGCGTCCGACGGCCGGCAAAATGAACGACGCCGTCGCCGTCGGCGCACATCCGCCGTCGCTCACACAAAACCACGTGGGCGACGCTCGAACGAGCGAAATGTGCCACTTGGCACAAATCAAGCCTGCCCAAAGCCGTGGCCTGCTCGAATTCGGCCATAACCAGAGACTCGCCGGTTCGAACAGCCGCAGTGACGGCCACAGCAACGTGCTGCAAAACGCCATCACTGCGACCGCCAGAGCTCAGCCGGGTCTGCTAGTGCTGAAGCGGTCGACGGTGGTGGCCGATGCCAGCCCGCAAGACGCAGTAGTGGCGAGACAGACGGCGGATTTGACGCCGTCCGAGCAGTGCGAGCTGCTCAAGGCCGTGCAGAGTGTGGCGCACAAAGCGGTGCTGGTCTTGTCCAGCCCGGCGCTGCAGCCGAGTGCGACGGGCACTGGCGAGCAATGCGCCCCGGCAGAGTCGCAGCCCGTGCAGCCGACCTCGTCGGCTGAGAACTGCAGCACAACGCGACCGGCAGAGACTGACCGCGACCAGACTTCGCAAGAATCCAACAAGGCTGCCATGGCTTTCACTGAGATGTCGATTCTTGCGCCTAGTCAAGTGAACAGTGCGATCAGCAATTCAGCAGTCAACAAGCCGGGTATGGGCCAAAACGACTTGGTGTTTATTTCAGCCCCAAGTCCTGTGAACAGTGCAATGAGTAATGCAGCTGTGAACAAGCCGGGAATGGCCCAGAACGATATTTGTGTTCAATCTCCTCCAGTAACAAACAAAGCTGGCATGGCTCAAAACGACTTGGCTGTGTCAGTGCAAAGTCAAATAAATGGTTTAGCCAGCAATTCCCTGACACATAAACAGGGAATTGCTCAAAACGATTTGGCCTTGCCAGGGCCTGCCCAGATAAACGGCGCAATGAGTACTAGTTCTGCTGCAATAAAGCCAGGAATGCAACAGATGGACAGCTGCGCCCTGCCCTCTCTGCCACTGAATAAGATTGGTATGGGTTACGACTCCGATATTTTGGAGCCTCGTAAACCTAGTGCTCAGATAAACAAGGCAGGAATGTCACATGACGATCTTTGCAACCGAACTCCTCAGGCAAGTAATAAGGCTGGTATGGCTCAAAACGACCTATCAATGACTGGCCATAGTCAGGTCTTCAGTGCAATGAGTAATTCTGCAGTGAACAGGCCAGGAATGACCCAGAACGACATTTGTGCTCAACTTCCACAACCTTCCAACAAAGCTGGCATGGCTCATAATGACTTGGCTTTACCCGGGCACATTCAAATAAATGGCGCAGCTGGAAATTCACAGATAAATAAACAGGGCTTTGCTCAAAACGATTTGGCATCGTCATGGCCCAGCCAGATAAACAGCGCAAAGAGTACAAATTCTGCTGCTTATAAGCCAGGAATGGTCCAGAACGATCTATGCACTCAGCCTCCACAACCGTCCATCAAAGTTGGTATGGGTTACGACTCCGATATTTTGGAGCCTCATCACCCAAGTGCTCAGATAAACAAAGCAGGGATTTCACAAAATGATCTCTTCAGTCAAAACCCTCAGCCAAGTAATAAGGTTCAAAATGACATTCCGATGAGCGCACCGAGTCAAAATGGTGCGACGAGTTATTCGACTTTGGGCAAGCCAGAGTTGTCGCAGAACGACATTTGCGTTCAAAAAGAAAACAAGGCAGGCATGGGCCAAAACGACCTCTCCTCTGCAGCGCTAAGTAAAGCAAACTATGGTGGAGGAAACTCTCTGTTGAACAAAATTGATTCAGCATTTTCAGGGCCAAGTTCACTAAACACCGCAGTGGGTAGTTCTGCATTTAACAAGCCAGGGATGTCTCAAAACGATATTTGCACTCAAAATCCTCAGCAAGCAAACAAAGTTACCGACTCAGCGTTCGTGGGACTTGGTCAGACAAACGGTGTGACGAGCAGTTCAGCACAGAACAAGGCGGGAATGGCTCAAAATGATCTCCATCTTCCAAATTCCGCGCAGACACTCAATGTGGGCATGGCACAAAATAATATTGCTATGGCTTCTCCGAATCAAATAAACAAAGCAGGAGTGGCACAAAATGACTTTTCCGTGGCAGCTCCGAGTCAAGCAAGCAATGCGGCGGGCGATTCGGCAGTGAACAAATCTGGACTGTCTGCAGCAGACCTAGGGCTTCGACCTTCGCAGCAAACAAATACTGTCGGCGTGGTTTCAAACAGCTTGCCGACGTCCTCGCCGTGCGTAGAATCGACCACCGAGCAACGCGATCTCGCCAACGAAATCAACCGAGAGTTCCTAGCGTTCAACAATGCGTCAGCTAATCGGGCCGGTGTCGCCGCCAACGAAGTAGCAACCGAATGCGCCAGCCTGCCTACCACTAACGCGACCCAGACCTCGCCTGCCAACAAGGCAGGATTCGGCGAGAAGGACGTTACCCTACCAGATACAACCACTTCAGCTACGACCACAGCCAAACCCGCCGAGGATGTCAAGTACGAGTGGCCAACGGCAGACTGCGACAAAGCCACAACGGTCAGCAAGCCAACAGAAAGCCCCACTACGGAGAGCCCGACGAAAAACGCTCAAGCGGCAAACATAGCCGACGTCTCTGCACCAAGCAAGACAAACGTCAGCATCAGCGACAACAAGCAGACTCCACCTCAAAAGCCTAGTGCCAACGCCAGCAGTTTGGCCCCTTGCGACAACAGCTTCCAAGCGCGCTTTAACGCGACCGGCGCTGCCGTCGACGCAAAGCAAGTGTTCCCGGAGGTGAGCAACCAGTCAGTGGCGTCCGCCAACGACGTGACCGCCATCGACCGCGACTCGGCGAGTCGCCCCCTGCAGACGACAACGTGCGCCGCGTCGGGCGGCTACGTGTTCCCCGAGCAGGCGGGCACGTTGGTGTTGCCCTACGAAGACGCGACGACGCCGCCGACGCCGTCGACGCCCGTGACGACGCGGCGTCCGGTGCGTTCGGGCGAGCGACGGTTGGTGTTGACCAAAAGGTATCTGAGCCCCGAACAGATGCGGCGACATCTTGCGGCCGTCAGCTTCATGAAGGGTTTCAACGGTAACGCGCTGTTCCCACCGGGGTGGGTGCCGAAGGCAGCGGAGCAGGCCGCGGGGAGTCAGCCAGTGGTGGGCAGTTCTTCGGCGGACAGTTCTGCAATTGATAGTTCTTCGGCGGACAGTTCTGCGGCGGGCAGTTCCTTAGCGGACAGTTCTTGGGCGGACAATAATTTGGCAAGAAGTTCTTCGGCCGACGGTCCGGCGGCGGACAATAATTCGGCAAGAAGTTCATCAGCGGACAGTTCTTTGGAAGACAATCAGTCAGCGAAAAGTTCTTTGTCGGGCAGTTCTTCGGTAGAAAGTCCGAATTCACCCAGTGTCAATTCTGCCGATGGACTAGAGGCGTACTCCTTGGGAGTGCATGCCGCCCAGCCGGTACACAATCAAATGGCTGCTGACTCGAATTTAGTCGCGTTCTCAAACTCCCAGCCATCGCCTAAAGCTAAAGGTGTGGCTGGGTTTAAAAGCGCTGCAAATTCTCAGAAAGTGTACACATCCAATGGCGTGGTAGAAAACAACGAGAGTGGTAGTCCTCGACGAGAACCTAGTGCCGTCAATAGCTTTGCCGTCAATCGGCAAGGCGAAGCCAACGCGAAAGCAAGTCCCGCTAACAATGCCTATGAACCGTTAAGTGCCGATTCGTTCAACGTTGGGGCTAACTCGTTGTACCGGTTCGACCTGGACGACGACATGTACGTGAACCCTCTGCCCGAAGCCAAACCAGCCGAAGCCGCCCCTGCGGCGCTCGTCCCAGGCAAGTTCGAGAGCAGCGCTGGCCACGTGGAGACTCAAGCCGAAGCTGGTGCCGACAGGTTCGCAGCGGCCGCCGAGCCCGCGAGACCCGCGTCGTCGTCCCTCCTCGGCAACGCAAAGTCGGCGCTGAAAGCCAAGCCGCGGCCGAACGCGATAGGAGGCTCGCTTCTCGCTCCGGCGACACAGGAATTGATCAACTCTGCGCAGTTGGATGCCTCGAAACCGGCGCTGTTTCCCGCCGCCAACGCGGCGCCGTCTTACGCCTCCAAAATGGCGTTACCCTCGCCTGCCTTCACCCCGTTCACCGACGCCAAGATCGCCTATCACAAGCTGCAGACAAACCTAGACGCCGCGCCAAGTATTTTCCAATCACCGACGTCCCAAAAGTTGGCGGCTGGCGAAGTGAACGAACTCAAGGTCGCTGGAGCGGCGCCATCGCCGAACGCATACGGCGTCAAAGAGACGGAAAAAGCAGCAGAGCCACCTGGCCTAAATCTCGCAGATCCCTTCCAGATTCCAATCTTGAAGGTCGACGAGGTAACTGTCGAGAGTCCCAACGCGGCGTACAAGTACGACTCGTCGCTGAAGGACATCTACTTGCCGTCGGTGAACTCGAAGACGTCGCTGGATCATGTTCTCGGAGAGCCGAGGCCGCAGGAGCAGGAGTTCATCCAGCATATGCTCGATACGGCGTATGGCGATCGCCACACCTTCCACTACGGTGCAGGCAAGAAACGACAGGCTCGGCATGCGCCCAAAGGCTACGACGTCGACGAGGTCATTGACTACAGCCGTCCACGGCGAGACGTCGTTGACGAGTTGGATGACTATTATCGGCGGCGGCTAGGCGTCGACGACATCGATGACGACTACGAAGACGACGACGTCTACAACCGGCCTCGACGTGACGTCGACGGCGTCCTCAGCGATGTAGGCGACTACGAACGGCCGTGGTTTGACACCGTCGACGTCGACGTCGACGCCTACGAGCGACCGCAGCGTAACATCAACGACATCGTCGACAAGCTGGACGACTACGATGCGGAAGAGCGCGATCCCCGCAGGGTCCTCGAGTTTCTGCGCCATCAAGCAATGACGTACGGACCGCGAGCGCGTCACTTGCGCCGCTTGGGCGATACGTACTGGGCGCGGATGTATGCGAGGCCGGAACCGAACCGAGAAGACAACTACCGGGAAATGGAGAAAGAGGACGAAAGTCGACCGTTGCCTCGGCCAAAGCCACGGTGCCACGACGAACAGTGCACGCCTGAAGAGGAGCGGCCGACGGCGCCGCCCCCGCGCATGTACGTGCCCCCCGTGGACGCCAGCAATCGCAACTTTGAGTTGCCCGAGCGCATAGCCAAGGTGCGCAGGAGATCGGTCGGCCCGGAGCAGCAGCATCCTTTCGGGGAGCGCGGTCAAGGCGACAGCTCGGCCTCGGAAGGCCTTGACCGCAGCAAAGACGACGAGAGGGTGCAGGAGGAGTGCAGCACGAGCGGCGAAGTCGAAGAGGTGGACGTCGAGCCCGACAAGGAGGAGCCGGAGGAGGAGAAAGAGGTCAGAACGGTTTAGTTCGTTATACATTGTTGACTTAATGCACTGAAATAGAATTACATCAGTTTGGATAAGGTAATTGGACGCCGCCCGCTGGGGATAGTCGGCACTTCCGCAAAATAAAGATGACTTTAAAAATGTAATGTTTGGCGAAAACTACTAGATAGTCAGTACTAACAACGAATGTTTTATGTCTCGAATATAATCATTGAATTTAGTGTGAAACTTTTTTTACCAAAATTAGATTTGGCAACTTTAAAAACTGACCCCTGAACGCACCCCGCAGAGCAAACTTGGCACCTCCACGAATTAAAAATAAGATGCACTTACGAAAGTCCAAAACGATGGGGCACAACGTCAGGCTACAAAAACTTATCGTAGCGACGAATTATTTTTATATACTATGTCACTTCTAACAAGAAGTTCCTGTTTCGATTTGTCTACTCCGACAGTGACATGATTTAAAATCTTGACTCTGAACGCATCCCGCAGAGCAAACTTTATATCATCATATTTTTGCCACCATTTGATATATTAAAGCACATTTTTCTTAAACAATCTCTCGAAAAAGCAAAAGAGGTGACTCGTCATTTTAAAAACCATTGGTTAAACTACAATTTATACTTTTTGTGATACGGAGATATCCGAAGAAGTAAAACATTTTTTGTATATAGGTAAATATGCGGAACTTTGTAAAAAAGGAAAAATTTGTCCTGGAACTTTTGCCCTAGCAAATTTTTTTAGAGTATATACCTGTGAAAACTAACTTATTCGGATTTTTCACGCATAAATATATATATACACATAAATATATATTGACACTCACCGTGTCAATAGATATCAAGAAACCTTACTTACCTGCGAATAACCACATAAATTAAAATGTGTGTTGTTATGGCTCTAATCTTTAAGAACCTTCCCAAAAGTTATGTCTCGGAGTTAAGACATAAAACTTCTTTCCGACCATCGCTGCAAAGGTGGGCGGGAGCTTGGCACCTCAGAATGAGGAGGAGGATTTGGACGAAGAGTTTGAGAGGGACTTGGAGGCGGCGTCGCTGGACCGCGACGAGGATGCCGACGACAACGCCGACGACGTCGAGGAGAGGCAGCAGGGAGGCGTCGAGATGGGCGTCGGGAACAAGACGGAGAAGATCGCGCGGCAGGCCAGGGGCGTTCAAGGGGAGCCCGTCCGCCCTAGTGCCGACAAGGTAGCCTAATGGTATCTACCCATGTCCATATCTATCTTACTTACAGTTACATCTAGCAATATTTATCCCTATATAAGCCTAAAGGTATCATAGGGTAAACATTACACCTTAAAGTAAAAAACTCTACAGGAGAAAACGCATTGACATTTTTAAAACATCGTGGCACCTCTCCTAAAGTCGACTGAGATCGTGAGCCCCATACCTTGGCAGACTAATCAGGTGTAATCTGATTCAGTTGTCTATTCACAAGAAAAAAACATGTCAAAGGTTTCTTTTCAGTGTGAGGACGCCATAGAATTATGTGTCGTGTCTAATAAATAATAGGAAAAAATTTCACCTCCGTAGAACCCTACCACTATACGCACTACCACTATAAGTGCGTATCACGGGCTCATACTGCTAGTTTAAACGATTTTCTAGCTGGGCCTTAATAGGAAGTAGATTTTCCGGCAATGCATTTTCAAGACGTAATTTCCCGAGAACCAAAAAACTTTTAAAGGATTTCAAGGTGGCATAATACTCGGTCACCTCATTATCGTTGACACGATTTTCTAGTTGGACTGGGAAACAGATTTTCCGGCACTGCATTATCAAGACGTAACTAGCAGTACACTTTTCTACCCGCGTTTGACTGGATTAAATTTGACTGGATATGGAGATGGATTGAATGAAATTCTTTTTTAAAAAAGCACAATTTATGCAAACCTTACAAGTCAGAGTAACATTGCTCTAATGATTTTGATTTGTGTTTTATAACACTTTTCGCAGCACTGTCATGGCATCTGTCTCGTGGGAAAACTGGTTTTTGGTTTTTACCATGAAAAATATGACAGAACACCCAATCTTACTCTGATTTGAAAAACAGTCTGAGCTATATTTTTTTTTAATCTTATTTAAATTACGAAAGCTCGTAATTGGCTATTCATTTTATTATTATGTACACAAATTAGCCTCCCAAAAATGTTTTCCATTCCGGGATTTGAACCCGGGTCCCCAACTTTCGCGGCTGGTGCTCTAACCAGCTGAGCTTTTTGAGCTTTTTGGGAGGCTAATTTGTGTACATAATAATAAAAAGTCTGAGCTATAGATTCTTATCAATCTCTACATGCGTCTCAGTTTGGCCATGAGGAATGCTAACACAACCCCCTAAAGCCGAGCCCGAATCAAGTACCTTTTGGGGGCGTGTTGTCCGGCAGGTAGTGGTGATGGTGTCGCAGCCAGCCGATCGAGACTACGACAGCGTCTGGCAGCGCACGCCGTCGCCGCCGCCCCCGCTGCGAACCACCCCCTCCTCTTCCACCCTCGACCCTTTCGATGCGTGCTTCCAGTCATTCGGCGAAACCACCGACCTCAACCATCCCGCCCCCACGCACGACATGCCCTGCGAGAACGCCACAGAAGAAGCGACCACGCATTCGAGTCAGCCGATTGCTGAGCATTGTTCTAACGGTTCGAGGACAAGTTCCGACGCTTGTTCGAGCACAACGTCATCTGAAACACCGGTGACGGCCACGAAACACTCTGGTGAGTGTGGAAAGGCTAACGTGACCTTGGCTTCAAAAAACGTTACCGATCAAAGAACGTCGGTCACCACAAAGTGCAACTTTGAACATGACATTTCTGAAGCAGCCACTCACGCTGCGAAAGAAGTGTCACGTTGTTCTCATGCGGGCCACGCTGACGAACTCTGTGGGCATTCGTCGTCGTCGTCGCACGGAAACAGCACACACTGTCACAGTAATAAATCGTCTGAAGATAACATGCACGGATCTTCTTCTTCTACCACTGCGACCAGCCACAAAGCAAATTGTTCGTCGACACCATCCTCGCACCATTCTCAATCGACTACCAAAGCGTGCACTAGCACTCACACACCACCACCTACGGAAGCCTCCAAGAACGCATCGACTGTCTGCGGAACCTCTACCACTCATAAAACGTCAACTTGCTACAAGACAACTCGTCTCTGTCACCACGGAACAACCGAAGTCACGACGCCAACGACCCGTGCAACACCACACTTTTCTCACTCAAACTCCACCACCGTCTGCAAGAACTCATCGCATCCCTCAACTCCACATGAAGCAGGCACCGCGGGAGGTTGCAAAACGCAGGCATCTGCATCAACCACGACGCCCCACTCAACTGCAGCAAGTAGCTCGTGCCACCGGTCAACGGCAACCTCATGCTCCGCGAAACCCACCAGCACCGACGATCCCGATCTCGACAGCGAGAGTGGCCAAGACTTGAGCGACGACTACGCCCTGGAGGTGATCGGCGATGAGCAGTCCTGCAAGGATACGGCGAGCCCATCGCCAGCCACGCCACACGACGTCTCCGCCCGACCCACGGCGTGCGACCACACGGCGACGGTCACGGTCGGCATGGACCTGCTGGCCGAGCTGGAGAAGTTGTGCCACGCGGCGCGTGAAGCGCAGGCGAGGAGGGAACACGACAAGCATCCTGCGCACGACGCGGAGAGAACGCACGAGTCTCGGCGTGGCAACTCGGCGAAGCGGAAGAAATGCACCGGCGTCAATCACTCGTCGTCGTTGAAGAACACCGAGAGGGATTCGAAGACCGACCGAACGAAAAGCACGTCACCTTTGATGGATTCGCTGAAGAAGCGTTTCTGGCCGGCGTCGCTGCATCCGAAGGAGGTGGCGCAGAAGGAGGTGGCGCAGAAGGAGGTGGCGAAGCGGCGCGGTCAGGACCATGTCGACACGGTTGGCGATTGGGCCGAAGACTCTGAAGACGACGAGTCCCAACCAGAGAGTCTTGTGGGGTCATTGATGAATCGGCTGGGTAAGCAGACGAAAAAGGAGGTCACGGAAAAGCGAAATTGGGTGGATAACACGCGGGAGGTGGCCTACGATAACGATGAGGATGAAGGAGTTGTAAAGCAGGACGTGGTTGGTCCAGAACGTTTTTCGGCTTCGTTGTGGAGTCGTCAGGGTAAGAAGCCGAAGAGGGAGGAAACGCAAGAGCGAAGCGACGTCGCTAGCATGCCGGCAGCGGTGTCATATGATGACGACGACGACGACGACGACGATATGGACGCTCCAGTGAATGAAGCTGGTGCTCAGCCGAAGAAGAAGGCTGCGGACAAACGAAACGGCGTTGATGAAATGCTCTTGTGGCGAGAAAACTAAAGAATCGTCGAACAGTCTTCCGTCAAATGTCCAGCTGTCAAATGCAAGACACCTCTCGCGTTCCCAGCGCATTACCCCAAAACAACGCCATTCTTTCTCAATGCCTCGTCCCTTATTCGGTAATGTGTTGAAATCTCCAAGCAAACAGCTGGGTGCTTTCAACAAGAACTCGCAGTTCTGCGGAGTCTTGCGGAACTCGCAAGCCTTGAGCCGCCGCGTTCTGTCTTCGAAACGGTCGACTGCACACTGGCACGGCGACCCAGTTAGCGGGCCCGAGGGCCGGCGAGGCGATTGACTGGCTCGGCATGTGACAGGCTGGACGGGGACAAAGTAGAGGCGATGGCTGGAAGACGCCGTCAAGACGCCGCAGAACGGCGCGACGACGGCATACTCGAGTGTCGGGACTCCGGCTTGGTGTCCGAGGGCGATCTCTGCAGTGGGCCGTTGTTCAAGAGAATTGTTCTCGTCTGAGAAGATGGTGCTCGTTTTTTAATAATAGTAGTTTGTCGAATTTTTACGACATTTTTGTCATTGCTTGTAATATGTAGACTATATATTATTATATTTTGGTATACTAATCATATTCTGACGAAAATGAATTGATACCCTACATTAATTGTGAATGATTCTGAAAGTATTTGCATCGGTTTAGGTAGGCAATAGTATAATAAGGCTGAGTAGCTAATGCCTATTCTGGGCATATGCAAATATAATTCATTATATCATAAAGTACCTACACATTTGCGAGTTGCGACCAGTACCTACACTACGCAGGTCCAAGCTTTAAACACATATTTTTTTTTTTAGGAATTAGAATAGATATTTACTGATTTCGAACAATCACAAGATTTCGCTGTCGCCGCAAAAATAATGGGTAATGTACAGTACAGTGTCAATTCGTGCATCGTTGTGATCAAAGATACTATTATAATAACCTTGTTGTGATTGTGTCTTTGAGAACCCTTGGTTCTGTTCTCGTCTATTTATAGCTGGTAGGTGAGGGGAATGCTGGAGTACAATTGGTGGGCTCCCTTGCCTCCAGATTTCAAGTCGTTGTTCTTTTTAGAATCGCAGTGAGTTTCCTTCGGACTCTTCGTTTGTCCTAGATTTGTCCCGGCTGGTTTCAGCGGTGTTTGGGACAGTCTGAGTCAGCAAAGAGTGTCAGGTGGGTTCACAATAGAGTTTCAAAGAGAGCTCCATTATTTTGACTCCGACTTCAACTCAAAGTTCATTTTCAAACAGAGCTCCACTTTTCTCAGTTTCATCCACTCTGACTTCTAGTTTCCTATGCTGCATTTTTTATGCACAGTCTAGTACTCAAATTTAATTTTCAAACAGAGCTCAATTTTTCTCAGCTCCATCCACTCTGACTTCTAGTTACCTTTGCTGCATTTTTGATGCACAGTCTAGTACTCAAATTTCATTTTCAAACAGAGCTCCATTTTTTTTCTCAACTCCATCCACTCTGACTTCGAGTTTCTTATGCTGCAATTTTGATGCGCAGTATATTGTACTCCAATTTCATTTTCAAACAGCTCCATTTTTCTCAGCTCCATCCACTCTGACTTCTAGTTTCCTATGCTGCATTTTTGATGCACAGTCTAGTACTCAAATTTCATTTTCAAACAGAGCTCCGTTTTTCTCAACTTTATCCACTCTGACATCGAGTTTCCTATGCTGCAATTTTGATGCGCAGTGTAGTACTCCAATTTCATTTTCAAACAGCTTTATTTTACTCAGCTCCATCCACTCTGACATCGAGCATTGTGTGCTGCAAATACGCACACAGCAGCAGATTCAATTTATGAACAAATCTTCACGTCTTTTGAATAGTTATTATTAGTTATATTTGCTGATTGCGATCAAGCAATCATTTCGCAGGCTGTGCTATAATGATGGAAAACTGTATTAGGTTGATTGAAATGTGTGAATGTGTAATGTTTGTAGTTCACTTTAGTGGCAATTCGTCGATCTTTGTGTGTGCATCTTCTGGAGCTCCCCCAGTCCCCGGCACACAAACACACACAAGTGTCCTGTGTCCTATAGGTAAAGTACCTACCTGTACCACGTCTATTTCTTTACATAGTATTTACCAATTCACCAAGCTGCTTGCTCTCTGCCTTGGGAGTGGAAAATCTACTGAATTCGTGAAAGTATAAATTCAATCGGAAATCCGGATGGTTACCCGTTAATTATTCATCCTAAACCTACACTTTCACATGAACGTTTCACTGAAAGTGGGCCACGACCCACGATTCATGCAGACGCAAACGAAAGTCTGAGGATATATTTAACAGGGTTGTAAACCAAATCATCTTAAAACTCGATGTCTATCCAGTGATTTTTCCCCCCATGACAAAATGGGAAGCCTCAACCAACACTACAGTAGCGAACCATGTGACGATCAATCGTCCCAGTGTAGATGTGTGCAATGTGAATGTGATCAAACTGCACACAGAGTAACTCATAGGGATTGTTTTGTTTGGCGATTACGTTTTGAGAACCCGATGGTGAGAAAAAATGTCATCAGTTCAGAAAAGTAACATCTCAAATTTGTACTCAATTGCATGAGCGACTCCATGGAAAATTGCCAGTTTACCCAACCTTAATGGGATACATTCATAAACGGACACTAGCTGGAATGGGTGCATTTTGCCACTTTGTATTGCCTTAGTACGAATGGCCATTGTAAATTGCTCAAATTGCGAGCAAAAAGACAAAGTTATTACCATTGCAATAATCAGATGGGAATAAAAGTGCAAGGAAATAATTTTATTTCAAACGTGGCACTGCCACCGAAACGGCACCTCCACCAATCGGTCACAATGTGTGCAAAATGTGGAAAAGGCTGTGTTTGGATCAAAGATAGTGAATCAACCTTAACCATGCGGACAAATTATTATGTACCTACCTGTGGTACTAGTGGTTTTCAATAATTTCATGGTTTAATAGGGGTAATCTCTCATTTCCCAGTTCTCGTAGGTGCAATTTATTGGTACCTAACTAAGTAGGTACAGTTCATTGGCCATATTTTACTAACTGCAGTTTCTGTAATTCTATAATGGTTGGGAATTTTCACAGCAGCTTCGTAACGTAAGCGTTGGTTTTGTCTGCCTGATGGAAAATCATGATTAGGTATTGTGACGTGCTCATTGGTGACTCAAGTGCTCTGGACAAGTGATCAGGTACAAAGGCACAAGGGTCATATCGCTCTCACTCCACACCCGAAACCCAGCGCAAGGAAACGGACGGCGATTCACTCTCTCGTTCGAGGGTCTTTTCTAACCAGTCGAATTCAAACCAAGTGTCAAGCACGGTCTCCGGCGACGTTTAGGCAGAGGCCAACAGTGCGATTACGTTACTCTGATTTCGCAGTTCTCGGTTACAGAAAATTTAACACGGACAACAATCAGGATTTTATCCATCAGAACCGATAACGGCATAATGTAAAAGTTACAAACTCGCTGGACAGTTGCGTTGTAAATTACACTTCTCATCTCCGAGGGATTTCCTTAGACTGAGTTGAAACCGAAAGAATCCGCAGAAACGACAAGCCTGTGGAGCGACGCGAGGGAGACTATGCCTTCGACCGATATTCTAAGTACTGCGCTAATCATATAATCATAATAAGTATTTTTGCTAGAGAGTTACCTTTTTGACTCTCATTGTTCACATATTATTTGGCAGAGGGTAATCCCAATTTAATGTATTAATTTATCGTAGTCCTAGTTGTAAAGTTGGCCAACTAGGTTATTTTTTAAGTTAGATCTGAAACCGACATCAACATTGTCGTTCTTTTTTGTCCATTGTATCAATCTGCAAACAAGAGTCGATACCCAAATTATACCACACCTACGGGACATTCATGTCAAACACAGAAAAGGGGTTTCTCCGTTTCCCCCTTCCTATCCCCTCCGCAAGAAACGTAGTGGCGCCCTTTTACTTTTCACCATTCCCTGTTTAACTTGCAATCATCCGAGCAGCGACGAATCTGGCGACCATGCCCTGTCCACAGCCCGCTCCGCTGACTAACCGCTTGCAGGTTCCCCACGGTTACGTAGCAGTGTGTGACCTTGAATGCAAGAAAGCTGCTACTGCCACACTCCGTATTTCGAACCAGAGCGACCAGTCCAGTGGCGGCTCGTGAACCTTTGCCAAGGAGGTGCTTTTTTCGTGAATCGCGATTTTTTTGCAGGTCTCCTGGGGGAAGTTTTATGGTAGTTGCCATTACTGTACCAATAAGTTCCCATTACTATCCGTGATCTTCATAGCTGACCTGTAGCAGATTGGTTGCAAGATCTAGGACACGTTAAGTTTAGTAGAGTGGAGGTAAATGGTGAAATGGAACACACGAACATAAAAATATGTGTGTTTTGGCACCTATCACTCAAAGCATGGGCCGATTGTTGAGCTACAGCAACAGCGTTGCCATATCGTTCGTCGCATGTGCTCGCTGAGATCGCTGTGGACTGCCAGGTCTGCGGCAAGCACAGCTCAGAAGAGCCCGTAACACGTTGGCTAGTGGGCGGCGGTAGCGCGGGAATCAAGGGTGGCCTGTTTGGGTCTGTGGCAGTAGCAGCTCGGCGCATGTGATGCCATATTGCAGTCAGGGCCCTTTGGATTGATTGAGGTGTCGCGCTCGCTGAGCGCGCGCTAACGTTTGAATGAAAATATACTGCTTTTCGGATAATTTCACAGCGATTTTGTTGCTACTTGCGATATTTTGTAACTGATTAAAAAAACATATCTGGCTTAAATTTAATGGTGGGGCTGCAGCTCGGTAGACCAATGGCACGAACCGCCTCTGGACTAGTCCGAACCATGTTGATCCGGTTATCTGCGCTCAATTCTGAATTCATCAGATGTGATTGCCTGGTTGGCATTGCTTTTAACGTGTGGTCGCTAGCCACGTTAAAATAGAGAGACCAACAAATTCTAGTGGTCGGTCTGATCCATCTACCGGTCGGTTAGCCTGGTCGCTCTGATTCAAAATGCAGAATACAACTTAAATTACCCACACCTGATGCCTGGATTTGTAGACTTGTACCTCTCAAGTTTTATGCAATGCGACTATAAGCAACCAAACACAATTGCTTTTTTCTTTCCACATCAATGCTCCAAGCAGTGGATAGAAGACAGATTCCTTGCCTTTGGCTATCTAGGTACTTACTTGCCTTTTGAGAGCTAGCTTAGGCTCTTTAAAATTTAATACACAAAGTTTCTGGTTTCAACTATGGCTCTTGGAAAATTATGTACATGGGTTCCGATCCCAGTTCATGGACAGATCAGTGGAAAAATCATACCGAAACATGAAAAATGTAAAAAATACTATTTTACTGAACCTTCATGTCATCGAATAATTGTTATTTTTCCTGACCGAAAACTTTCAACTTAAATAATGGTTCCGATTTCGATTCTTGTTCTCCGAAAATATCAAATAGGAATTCCTATTCTGGTTCCGTAAAAAATTACTGTTCATTCACATTCTGGTTCGGATCTATGAATGCCCTTGAGCTAACTACTTGCACTTCCGTAATACAGAATACATTGCATCCTGAACGTCCCAAATGGAAGGAAAATTACCTGTTTGGTTTTGTGACCTAAGCAAACTTAAGTGGAAGCATCGATAAAGGATTTGGATTCAATCTAGGTAGATATAAGCTTACACAAGGTTGAACTCGTATCGAAGTATATGTTGATATTGACACAAAATAGTGCAGTTCTAGAAATGATCAAGTCATTTTCGTCTTGCCACAATATTACCATCCAAAAGATTCTGAATTACTAAAGTAGGCAGGTAGGTTTTAGTGATGGTGGCAGCATCCATAAAGAAAATGGTAGGCAGGTACGAGGTAAGAGAATAGGTACTTTAAAAAAATACAGAAGTAATAAATAAGAGACTGGAGAAGATTATGTTAGATTACAATAGATTAGATATATTTCATTAGATGATGTTCATTTTACAGTTGTTGAAGCCATTTGCAATTAATGTAGCAGTGCTGTGCACCACCGATGGCTTGAAAGGAATCCAACACAATACAGACTACCTATGGTTTGTTACAACCTGGAAAAGAAAAACAAAATTGAAATCTCTTTTAGGAAAATATTATAACTTGAATAAGGAAGCTGTAGCAAATATCGATACTTACATTCTACAAGATTACTTCTTTAGAAGCTGATGACGAAGAACCATGAACGGAGCCGCTAGCCCCGATCCAAAGAACACGATGAACAAAGCTGTCAATCGATATCGGTTGTGGATTCCGAATGGCAGGTTCTGGAAGCAAACAATACAAATTTGAAGTTATTACTTTGATGATAAACAGGTAATCATAGTTTGTACTGACTAAGAGTTGTAAGGAAGGTTAGTACCTATGTAGTAGTAGGTACAGCATTGGAAATTTTAGCATGTTAATGAGTTTATTGTAAACTTACGCCTCCGGGTGACCCCCCGTCGTTATGGCCAGCACTTCTTCGCAGAGAAGAAGTCATGAACCCCCTCGCGACTTGCGAAAATCTTGCACTCAACATCTTCTCGCTGAAAATTATTCTGCTGACGACAGGAAGTGGAACAATTTACAAGAGACCTTGCTCACAGCTGATCGAAGAGTAGGCGGAGCTATTACATATATATTTTTCATAACCATATGTTTTCCGGTGAACGTGTAGGTTAAGAAGCGTCAATTAAGCTTAAAGTTAACTTTTTTATACATAACCATGTTAAAGAACGTGAGACGGTGTACATTGACAAGATATTTATTACGAAGATGTTTTCATACAGAAGAGGCAGTCACAATCGGCACGAGCCCTGATGTGAACTCTCCGGAATACCAGGTGCGTCCATTCGAAAGTATACAGTTGTGACAGCGAATGTCTTCAAAAAATATTGTAAGCATGAGTATCGTTCAATTTATATGCTTCGTAGGTAGCGATTACTGTTTCTTCAGGAGCGAATATTGCACGATCCAGAACGGAGCCCACAGCCCGATTCCGAAGAAGAGAATGAAGTAGATCGTCATGCGAGCTGTGCCCTTGTATTTGAATGGCAAATTCTGGAGGGGAAAAGTTTAGTTTTTATTCATATTTGGCTTACTACCAAAGAGCATGCACAGCAGTAAGTGGTAGATATAGAGGCTAGACCATTGTTCCCGATGTTGAGCAGGTTCTTACTTCAAAGATTTTAGGGTGAAATTCATGTTATTTTGAGGTTTCAGTTTAAAAAAGAAAATAATTCCCTTTCAATCTACAAAACTTTTGAAAGTAAATTTAAAAAATGTCTTACCGCCCAAGGAACACCACCTTCGCTACCTTGGTACAGCAGGCGACTAGATGTTTGGAAGTTTCTTGATAAATTCTGCGCAGCTGGAACGAGGGCTTTAATGTTTTGCGGCCCACAAACTCCGACAGCAGAGATTGTGCGTAAATTACGAGAGAAATTCATAGCAACCTTTGCTAGAGACATTTTTCAAGTGTAGCAGCCAAATTCTCAACCAGCAGCAAATTTCACAAGCAGACAATTGAGTGAAGGAAAAGAGCAGGAAAGAGTGAGAGAGAGAGAGAGATATATGAATTGACAACAATGGGGTCCTGGAATCTGCAAACATTCAATGCTAGAGGCAGATTTGTGAATGGTTGAAAGTTTTTGAAAGGTTTAATGTAATCATTGTTATGACATGTTATAATGCATGTGATTGGCAGTTTGATACGATTATGTTCCAATTGGATGTCTTCACATTTAAACTCAGCATATGTAGGTATTTTAAATTTAACACCCTAATCTAAAGCATTTTCTTTCATTTACACAATTTCCAGTAAAATTTATATAGGTTATTACAAATTTACCACATATACAAATAAATAAGTACCTACCTAATATTTGTAATATATTATCCTTAGATGTAAAAATGATATTAGGTACATATTATATGCTATCCAATCAATTTACTAGAGGTACCTATCCAAAATTGCCCTTCCAGGCAAACCATGCACACATGTCTGCACTTTCTGCGGAGCTTCGTGGCCTCGTGACAGCTGCAGCTCGCGGGGGAGGCGATGCCGCCGTTGCCCGGCACGTGGCTGCTGGCAAACTGACGGTCCGGCAAAGGATTGACCGGCTCCTCGATCCAGGGACGCCATTCTTGGAACTCAGTCCGCTTGCCGCGCACGAATTGTACGGCGACGAGCATGTACCCGCCGCCGGTATCGTTACAGGCGTCGGTCGCATTGCGGGGTGAGTTTGAAATTTGCATCCAGATCTCTTAGGATGCTCCCAACAGGTAGTAGATGATGAAAATTTTATAATGCATTATTTAATAAGAGTTTCCAGTTGAAGTGCAGGTTCTAAGTAGGTAAATATACATAGCCTTCATTGTGACCCATTCATCTTCATTTAAACATGTTTTGATGAAAAATTGACTAAACCGTATTAGTTAATTTTTTTAAAGTAAACGCCAAAAGCAAAACTTACCTACAGTAGGTGCTATATATTTAAGAGCTCCACAAGTCAGTTTGTGCTGCAACACATCAAAATTTGGCATCATGTGGACATTTATTAACACAATTAACTTGTGAGGTGTGCGACACGTTCGGTGCAGCACACACAAAGATTCTCACTGAAGCTTTATTTAATTTTATTTGAGTAGAAATAGAATATGATTCCAGTTTTATTGTGAGTACAGAATTACCAATCTTTTCTCCTTACCAGTTCAGAGCCGAGTCGTCTTTAGTCTTCCCCTGCCTCCTGGGTTCATGCAGGAGGCAGGGTCAATAATTAGCTGTGAGAATGCTTCCCCACAAACTATTTTTCTTTAAAAAATATCAGCCTTTCATCGAAATCGATGAGATCCAGTCTTCCAGATTTTGCAGCAGGAGCTCTGACCAATTGAGCTAAATGTAGAACATCTTATAAAGAATACTACTTTTAAAGCCTTTATTGAGTTAAAAAGTTGAATGAGTTGAATGGATGTGTTTAAGGCAGTTGGATAGTGTGCTCGACAAAAGTATGATTGTAATGGAGACGAAGTAGGGACAGAAGGAACACAACTTACCCAAGAGTAAATTGGTTGATAGGTATCTGATGTTTTTGTTGACAAATAGAGAGTTGAAACAATCCGCTACGATTCCAGCCAGGAGTGCATGGTGGTGGGCAACGACGCCACCGTCAAGGGCGGCAGCTACTACCCGGCGACCGTCAAGAAGCACCTGCGCGCGCAGGAGGTGGCGCGCGAGTGCCGTCTGCCGTGCGTCTACCTGGTGGACTCGGGCGGGGCCAACCTGCCGCGCCAGGCAGACGTGTTCCCCGACCGCGACCACTTCGGCAGGATCTTCTACAACCAGGCAACCATGTCGGCGCAGGGCATCGCGCAGGTACGCTCTTGCGGCTGGCGCGGCGTTCAATGCGAATGGGAGTCGCGGTTTCGAGTTTCTTGCTCCTGTTTGAAATAACATTTAAATATTTGAGTGGAAATTGTTACTGGTTTATGCAGATACCAGTGTGCAATTGATGGAAGGGAGGCGAAGCTGGAAAAATGTGCACCCGAACCGGGATACGAACCCGGGACCTCCTGCTTGCCGGGCAGGTGCTCTACCAACTGAGCTATTCGGTCACACATTCTCCCTGCTTCGCCGGGTGGGACAAGGGGGATCTCCAGGGAGACGAGAGGCCGAGCGACCCATACATGGTCCCGGGTTTGTATCCCGGTTCGGGTGCACATTTTTCCAGCGTCGCCTCCCTTCCATTTAAATATTTGTTTCCTGCTACAAGATTTACACAGGCAGTGCCCTGAACCTGTGCCCCAAAATTCTGTCTATCCCATCAAACTGTGGTTCCTCCATTGGCTATTTGTATTATTTATTGAAAGTTGAAACAATAATAGCACTCGGGTAATATTCATACTTTTTGGTATTATTACGTCCTAATAATTACCAGTTCCTATAGCTAGAACATTAATGTGTAGCATCTGGATATCTATAGAGCTTTCATTTGTGCTTATAAACATTCAATTTATATCCAATTATACCTGTCGTCGTTTGGTGTCAAATCCACCAGCCTATCCTTTCCACTGGGGGTGTCATTCGATTACGATTAATCGATTTGAAAAAAATAATCGTTTGACGTCCTTACTTTCCACACATGCAATCTTTCTCAGATAACAACAATTTAAAAAAAATGTTTTGTTTTGGCATCCAACCCTGTGGAGCTGCTTCAATGGCATCTGTAATTCGACGGAGCTGCTTACATTAATTACTGTTTAGTAAGCAGTTTCTGTCAGTATTTTGGTGGTTTGCTAATTATTAGCAAACCAGCAAAATATTTGGTATTGTCGATCAGATCGCAGTGGTGCTGGGTTCGTGCACGGCTGGCGGTGCGTACGTGCCCGCCATGGCCGACCAGAGCGCCATCGTGCGTCGCCAAGGCACTATCTTCCTCGCCGGGCCGCCGCTCGTCAAGGCAGCCACCGGTGAGGACGTCTCTGCGGAGGACCTCGGAGGAGCCGACCTACACTGCTCGTCAGTATTCCAATGATGACCGCTGCCTTTCAAAAAAATAAATCGTAGTCTCGCCTGCTGAATGACTGATTTAGGAATTATGTGTCTGTTTGCAGGCGGTTAATAGGCGGTTTGTAGGTAACACTATGTAACGGACCATTAATTCATTAACCAACCTTTGAGTAATCGGGGCATTGAAGTTTTGAACTATTATATATATAGCTAGTAGAATAGAGCTAGACTATGGTGCCAAATGTCTAGAAATCTCTACACAAATGTGATGCGGAATGAGTAAAGAAAGAAACCAGAGGTTGAAGCAGCTGTTGCATCAATAAGCTGTGCTTGTATTTTGGCAAATTCCTTGTTTACATGATTGAGAGGTTTTATGAACTTCAGAACTTAACTTAATTACAGAAGATCTGCATCAACCATTTCTCAAATGTGTCATTTTCTTTGGACCTACTATGTCTCTCTGCAGTGAATACTGAGTAGTAAATTAACTTTCCTTCAAAGAGTAAAATACCCATTTACTAATAGGCAAGCCAATTGGTTGATTACTTCTTAAACACTTCATTAGAAATGTACTGCCACACAATCCGATGCAATGTTTAATATGTGCAAAATGTTCAATACAACAATCAACCATTCCTGTTGTCAACAATGATAATGATGATTGTAGTGAAACTGTTATGTATCATGCGATAGGAATCTAACATATTGAGACAATGGCGAGAGGCCCCGCTTTAGCAAGAGCAAAGCAGCTGCACCCTCCACAGGATTTAAGTTTTTAACGGATCCGTCAATAACTCGAACCTAGCAAAGAAAAACGCAAAAGTTAGACCAGTGCATTCCGCTTGTTTCAGGACGTCGGGAGTGACGGACTACTTTGCGCTGGACGATGCGCACGCGCTTGCGCTGACCCGCGGCATCGTGCGCAACCTCAACGGCGCGGCGCCCCCTGCCGCCCCCGTCGCCCCCCTCGAGCCGCTCTTCCCTGCAGAGCAGCTGTACGGCATCGTGGGCGCTAACCTGCAGAAGAGGTGCGTGCACTGGAACTGCCCACCCCCCCCTTTCACATTTAGGTTACCGTGGCTTTAGGTTACCGTGGCTTTAGGTTACTGTGGCTTTTAGGAGCTGGTTCTTCCACTGGTTTTCTGATAACTAAAACTACTTCACTCAGTCCAATGAGAGAATAATAAAACAATTTCCACTGCAGTGATAGTGTCATTTTTCATTTTGCATGCCTTTTTCCTGCCTATCGTAAAAATGCCCTCGCTGTGACAAAGGCCTTGGAAAAGTGACACTAGCCCCATGGGCCATGGTATATCGGAGTCCGAGTATGGTATATAAGGAGCGACCACCGGCTGCACACACAAGTCCTGAAACGTCGACCCAGGTTCTTATTGGGACCACTAACTTCACTTTAATCGGAGCAAGGTCATACTCGTACACCACACCATTAACTAGCCCTGTCTATAACCCATTATTATTGAAGTACCTACCTATAATTTTCACATGACACAGAGTGTACTTTGCTGGCCGATGCACACAACAGTTTGATAGATCTCACCTGCATAAAAGCCAAGCGATGTGGAGTCCAATGGAGCAAAACCTCCTAATTGGTTGTTACTGTATCCAGACTCATATTCATATAGTGAGTTTGTCATATCCATCCCTAAAGGCCAGATCTACAGATGCTAATGAATTCACGTCGGTAAACCGTTCAAAATGTTGCCCCTGCAAACCGTGCACCTCAAAGTGCTAAGTGCTCTCGTCACGTGCCCAGCTTCGACATCCGCGAGGTTATTGCGCGGATCGTGGACGGCTCGCGGTTCGATGAGTTCAAGGCGCGTTATGGCGAGACGCTCGTCACCGGGTTCGCATCGCTCTTCGGCCACCGCGTCGGCGTCGTCGGCAACAACGGCGTGCTCTTCGCGGAGTCTGCCCTCAAGGTCAGTCGTTATGCGAGACCACAGCGCTGCTGGGTGTGTATGTTGGGGCTTGAAGGGACAGAGTGGGCTCTTGGCACACTGCAAACACAGACATGGTGTGATTCTTTCCTCACGGCTCTAGGCAAGGCTGGGACGTGAGAAATGGGACTTGCGGCCAGAGTCCACGTTAGGCATGGTGCGATGAAACATGCTTGGTTATCGGTACCTGTGCCTCAATCACAGCCACGGGGGATTATTTCCTCACAAGTCACAACCTCCAGGCAAGGCTGGGCTACATGAGACATGGGATGTGGGAACTGATTTCACGTTAGGCACGGTGTGATGAAACAGGGTTGGTTCTTGGCACGCTTCAATCACAGTCATGGTGTGATTCATTCCCACAACCTCCAACAGCATGGTAAAAATGGGTTCTTTCTTTACATCGTCTTAAGTTGTTATGTTTTGGTTTCTAGTTCAAGGCCCCCTTTGAGCATTACCTACGATCTGCGAATAATGACGCTGGATTTTGTTTGTTGCAGGGTGCCCACTTTGTGCAGCTGTGTTGCCAGCGTAAAATCCCGCTCATCTTCCTGCAGAACATCACAGGTAGGAGGTCACCACCGACAAATTGGTGACGGAACCACTCTCGAAAATTACATTTCGGCGCTTCACGGAGCAAAATTATTTCGTTTAGCTGATTTTGTTTTTCACTAAAATATATGGTTAGTTCCTGTAATAGAAATTTCAAGAACCACTCAAACCAAGTGGCGGAAATTTTGTGTGTGTGAGAGTTGTGAAAATTAAGCAATTCAAAGCAATTCATTTGAGAGTTCACATGCAACCTAGATATGTACCTACCCAAAAACTATCTGAACCGAGCGCCGGAAGAACCAAGCCGAAAACTTTGCAATAAGCCATGAATCAAGTTCCTAACGGTTGTTCCGCCGTGCCCCAGGCTTCATGGTGGGCCGCGAGGCGGAGGCGGGCGGCATCGCCAAGCACGGCGCCAAGATGGTGACGGCGGTTGCGTGCGCCAACGTGCCCAAGCTGACGCTGGTCGTCGGTGGATCGTATGGCGCCGGCAACTACGGCATGTGCGGGAGAGCCTACAGGTGGGTGTGCGCTAATGTGTGCATTTCGAACTGCAATGCGTCCTGTAAGAGGTTTTTATGTTGTGTTAGCTATAATTAAGTACCTAACAATAAATTAAGAAAGGTGACTCCATCCTTTGGTAATTTTTGAATTTTTGCAAATTTGCACTAGTTTAGCTTCAACTTTAACCTTCAAATAAGCTAGAACTTTCTTTGGCTACCGCTTAATATCACGGGAAAGAAGGAGAGTGGATTTTCATCATATAAATGGGTACACAGCTGGCAAGCTACGCGTGTACTATAATTAATTCATGCCTTGAGGTAGACAAAAGGCTCTGTGGGCAGTGGTGAACTTTTAGCCCACGACATGCAGCAGCGGATCCTCACGGAAAATGAAAATCAACACTGCATTTTAGGATGACATTGGACTGTCACTAAAGCACTGCAAATGAGTTTATGTTTTTCCCCGCCTTCAGCCCGCGGTTCCTGTACATGTGGCCGAACGCTCGCATCTCGGTGATGGGCGGCGCTCAGGCTGCCGGCGTGCTGGCGCAGATCACTCGCGCCCAGCGCAAACGCGCCGGTCGGGAGTGGACGCAGGCCGAGGACGACGCCCTGCAGCGTCCGATCGTGGAGCAGTTCGAGCGCGAGGGCAGTCCGTACTACTCGACGGCCAGGTGGGTGTTTGCTGGCCGAACGTAGCGAACGTGGTGGTTACGTGGGATAATTGAAGCAACGTAGCCGAACGTAGCGTATGTGGTGGTTACATGGGGAAATTGAAGCAAGTAGGTGAGAATACTCGTAATTGAGCCTGTATCTACCTATATCCACCTGGGTTGGTACTTGGTATGTACCTGGGCCCGGATTCACAAAGAATCTTAACTTTAATAGCGTATTATAGATAATACGGTAATACTATTACCTCACTAATACGGCATAACTTTATTACCGTTACATCGCTATTCCGAATTCACAAACAAAATATTAGCTTGGTTTTAAGTTTCATCACAAACTCGGAAGTGTTGTCATGACATTTGAAATTTTGACCAATCAGTGCAGAGTGCGTATTTATTCAAACACCGTTTGTCTGCTGTTCTTCTGCCGTCTGTCAGTTGGAGCTGTTGGAGAAAAGTTTCAAAGAGGTTTGAAGTGACAAAGAAGTTTTACATTTGTTCGTAATTCACGGGAATATTGAAAATAAACAGACTAACAAAAATCTCACAGAAAATAAGACAGTTACATTTAAATGTGATGGTCATAACTTCACTAATACCAGCCGGGGCTTGTATTAGATTTAATACCGAATAGCACTCTTATTACTGCTTAATATTCTTTGTGAATTGGGACTAGTGGCCATTCTTTCATTACCTTGATATTCGTCATAAAGTTAATAGTTTATACCGATACGGTATTAGGAGATAAAACCCTTTCTGAATCCGGGCCCTGGGTTACATTCTTGTAGGGTTTAGGTGTGGGTTGCAGACCGATTCGACCAAAGATCGATGAAAATTCTAAGACTAATGCGTTTTAAATGCTTGTCCTATCTGCAGCAATAGTTTTGAAAAAACTACTTAAAACTGGGTTTTGAATGCTAAATAAAGTCTCATTGACTTCCAGAAGTTTTGTGACATAGTAACACTGGATACCTACTTCATTAAGGGTGACAGGAGCTCAACTGACAATGACTAATGAGTGGGAAATCAACAAGACTCTATGTAGCATTCAAACCCCCGTTTGAAATGGTATTTTCTAAAGACCGGCGGTGTATTTCTTGCGCAGACTCTGGGACGACGGTGTGATCGATCCCGTGGATTCGCGCGCCGTCCTCGGTCTGAGTCTGAGCGCGGCCCTCAACGCGCCGATACCTGATACCCGGTTCGGCGTCTTCCGGATGTAAGCCGGGTCTGTGCAGGATCTGAGCCTTTTCGTACACTCACTCATTCAGGGAACGAGACTCAGGAAGAACTTTGGTCAGGGAGCGTTGGTTTCTTTGTTCAGGCTGTCTTTTTCTACTGGTATGTATAGTCAGCCTTTTTTAAGAACTTTAGCCCTGAGAACATATTGTTTCTTCTAACCTTTATGGGTAAAATGTTGCAATCAACATGCTATCAGTATCACTATCAGTCATTTTGTGCAATAATTTTGCATGCAATCAATCGTTTTTTGTTCCTGTAGGAATTTGTTGCGATTCAACAGTGCTACATAGTAGTATATGAATTCAAAGGGTCGCAAAGCGAATGTATTATCGACAGATGATAACCAATATTGAGTTTCTGGAATCATTCCAAATCCCTGATACCAATTTTATGGAATTCCAAATTCCATTTGAAACCGTGGAAACGCACATGCCTACAACGTACAAAAAAATGTATTAATAATTTGTGATGTCTACGTAGGAGATTTCACACTGATTGATCGATCAAAAAAATGTCAAATATTATCATCGACTTCTTTAAATTGTATATTTGTATTACCTACTCAGGTATAGTCACTACTGAGTAGGTACTTTTACACACATGCCTACCTTTTCTTGCCTTGATTCAAAGAATGATTTATGCTAAAGGTACAGTAGGTATCCTTAGTAGTTAGTAGTAACCACTAAATAATTTGCGACATAGGTACCTGCCGAAGTAATGGTAACTGAAATACTGTGTTCGTATTTACTTTTTCTTAATGTAAATGGTGTGGATCAAAAATGCATAATTTGAATATGTACATTTCATACCAACATATTACGTACACGGAACCTATATACATCTAGATGGTTTCTCTTCCCTTACCTATACTCTTCAATTGAAATAGTTTTGAAATATCAAGAAAACAAACACAAGCCATCTATAACTTGTATCCTTGTGAAGCCTCAAACCACTCAAACAGAGGTTAGGTCTCTCCAGTACAAAGACATTTTGTGGAAGTTGATTCAAGTCTTTTTTTATACAAACTGTCTGAATATTAACAAAATGTCTCTCATCTGCATTCAGCGCTATTAGCCCCGATCTCAGTGGTCACTAAGTACAAAGGCTGCTTGACTAGAGAGCCAAGAACTGTCTGTATCTGTACAGTTAACTTCTGCTGTGGATGTGGAATCAGAATGCATAAACCATGTGAGACACGCATGTTTGCAGCTAATTGTTATTGGATGGATCGTGTTATGTTGCTTTGGATATCGCTCGGACCATTTGTGTCAATTGTACGTCATTGCCATTCCAGTGCCATGACAACACTTTGTTGTTTGTTTACAAAGGAAACTACGTTCTTCCTTTTATAAATGTGTTACTTATTAAATATAGTTGTTGCTGTTTGGTTTCGGTCTGCAGGTTAAAGGTGTTGCTCAATAAAGTTCGACAATATTTTTATGAAGGTTTATACTTTACAATAAAATCTGCTATTTTTCCCTTGTAAAATTAATAAATAAGATTGAATCTTGACTTCACATTGGTTATTGTCTTTTATTGCAGAAAAAGTACCTGAATACAATACACAGCCGCGAACAGATTCAGTATTTAAAAATGTCCCGGGCTGAACGGATGCTAGACACCACCCACCCGACAGCCAATGAGCATTGAGCAATGCTCCTCAGACGTCAATGCGGGTGGGTGGGTCTTTAATCTATTTTTTTAAATTGTTATCAAAGGCGAAGATATTTTGGTAGTTGAGTAGAAGGAAAGGAAAATCGTTATTTTTGCTATTGCAGTGCATCATCCAGCAAAGACTATAGGCATTAAGATATGAGATGGTTTATCAACTTCTTCTTTGGAGGTTATAGCATAGAGTAGGTTTTATTACTCTATGGTTATGGTCCCATTACCATTATCATAGATTTACACTGATTGCCTGGTTTATAAAACAAATAGCGATGCTAGTTGAACTAGTAGCAATACTAGAAGCATTGAATTTAGAGTAGTATGTATGTACTTATTGGTACTTGGTCTAGTCGACTCGAGATCACCGAATGGACTGCTTTGCGTTGATCTACGACAACGACGTTCCTTGAATGCTACGGAACTATAAATCCTGGGCCTCGACAGTAGTTCAGGACCCATGCATAGTTCTGGTATTGCAGGACTTGGACTTGTTGTTCTATATATCAGTTGCACAGCACTATTGCTTAGCTCCATCTTAACTCTGATAGAATTCAATTATTCATTGTCCTTCGTAGTCTGACTGATCATAATTTGTTTTCAGGTCTCCATGCTCCGCAGCCCCCTCATCTGTCTGTCAATAGATACCGTCTCCAGTAAGTGCCCACATTCGTGGCTGGGATTGCATGCTTTCTGCATAGGGAGCATAAAATATAAGGGCCACAATCCTTCACATATATATGCAATAGCAATAGCGATTGCAATACGGTTCAGCGGTTGACTCTTCCAATGATGGCAGGAGTTATCCTTCTCATGTCCCTTGGCTCATACCTAGATACTTCTCAATTTATCGATCGCGTACGGCGACTATTTCTACGGCTGTGATCAACTGTATATAATTTATTATTGATGATGACTGATGAGCGTAGAAAGTGAAACCATGAGAATGTGACATTTTTTAAAGAAAATTAATGTCATTAAGTTGTATCTCCAAAAGAGCCAGTATTACCAAATCAAACTCTAGGAATCCAAGAAGATATCGTATTCTGTTCACTTTAAACCAGCTTTGATACCAATATATAATAGCATAGCTATTTTAATTCTTATGTGATGGTGCTTAATGCTTTTGTTGCAGGGAATGGCAAGACTACCAAGGTGCTACCAGCATCAGCAAGTCAAATTCCTCGGCAAGAGCATCAAGTGGTGCTTCCTCCCACGGCCATTCTATGAACGTTGCTCCATGCGTCAAAACACTCGAATGAAAATCCTCGCCAAACACTCAATGAATCGAGTGTTTGCCCCCAACCCCCTTCCCCCAAATGTCGGCTTCGAGTGTCGGAACATTCTAACAATAATCCACGCCGAACACTCAATGAATCGAGTGTTTGCCCCCAACCCCGAATGTCGGCTTCGAGTGTCGGAACATTCTAACAACAATCCACGCCGAACACTCAATGAATCGAGTGTTCGCCCCGAATGTCGGCTTCGAGTGTCGGAACATTCGAACAACAATCGAACAACAGTGGCTTGAATCTGGAATGGTGCTTGCCGTCTCTTCATTCTGTTGAAATTTGCTGGTGAGTGCTAGACAATATTACTTAGAGGAGAGTGATAATTGAAGCATGGTTAGGTACGACAGTTTTAAACTGGTTCGGGCCCGATGAAAGACCTATGTCCCAACAATTGCATGGTGGAGCCAAAAGGTAGAGGATAAATCAAGATTCAGCCCGTGACTGGTTTGGGTCGATCTGCTTTATCGAATAGGCAAATAAAATAATAGCCGCCAAACATATTCCGCATCAGAAAATGATGATACTAATTAAACTAGGTAATTAACGATTGTTTAAATGCTCAAAATGCACATGGCTAGCCACGTGTCCTGTACCCGGCCTATATCTACACTGTTTTCAACTGAACCTGAAAATGACTTGAATATTTTTATATGTTTATATATGTTTATATGTTTCTGCAAGAGTACATTGTAGATGTATGGGTAAACTAAAAATTGCCTATAAAACCTTTGCCTTATAAACACATTTAAAAGCAAACACATAAGCATAATGAAAGTAGGTAGTACTGCTAGTATAGTGTTACGACAGGGACGAATTAGTCCCCATCGTAACATTAGTATCAAATTTGCACATTGCATTGCACAGTGTTTGCATCTCTGTCACCTGTTGCAGCCTCTATAAAATAGTAAGCCCAATCGACTCAATGCCGGCCCAGGAAATTTGACGAGAGCCGCAAGCGACACGACGAAGACTAATTGTCCGGCGATCACACATCGGCTACATTCGGCACGGCCGGCAGTAGCGGTATTGCAGCGAATACCGTGGGCGGCTTGTGCAGCTCGGCAGGAGGAATGAAGCCGTGCGACTGTCAGTAAGTGGCGCAGAGTTTCTGTGTCCCGCCGCCCGTCACCTTCGACATTGAGCACTCTCTCGCAAAGCTGTAACAAATCAGTGGCTTTGTCGGCATCACTGACACGCGTGTACCTCGATTTCTGTGCCGCTGCTTTCGACGTCGACTATCGACTTGAGTTTTTTTTTGTGCAATTTTTATATTTTAGCTTAGTTCCAAAATATTATTAAACAAAATATTAATGCTGAAGTTTTGTTGTTCTCATTGCACCTCACCTAGATTATTGCATTGCAGACCTCACTTCATCTAATTATGACTATTGGAATCAGAAATTTTGACTAGACAACTAAGGAAGTTGTGCTCATGTTGAACTGTGAAACTATTTTGTTATTAGGACTAACAAATCTTAAAACCAAAAAATTGTAAAGTAAAACTTTGGTTGGATGACCAGTGCCGAGATTCACGTAGCAGGGTTCGAACTTCGAAAGAAGGGGGCTAAATTATGAAATAAATATTTTTTAACCAGTCAAATTCAATGCAGTTATCAACGAAACCACCCCCGTGGTGATGGTAACCCCACTTCGTAAATCTATAGGCCTCATCTCTGTGAGATAGACTGTCCCGCAGAGCAGCTACGTAGCATGGGTTGCCTGTATCCCATGCGTTGCGAAGGGTTGCTCAGAGGTGCGGAACTCTATTAGTTCTGACTTGAAAAAGAAACAGGGGTGTTTTTTGGACTTCTCTTAAACTACTACCCCTATAAAAAGCATTTTTTTGTGCAAAATGACTTTGTAGAAAATTTTGACCTGACCTTCTCAAAAACGGACCAAATCTTTTTCGAATGGGTAGTTGACAACCCTGAATCCAATGAGCAAATCAGATTTTCCGCAACTTACATGCATGAGCCGCTAGATCGATTTTGAACGTTAAATCGTGAATAACTTTCACAGTTTTGCGTTGTGAAGAAAACCAATGTGTTCATTGGACTCCCAATGAAATTCTACCCCTATTTTAATCCCTTTTTGGCCAAAAATAGAAGGTCGAGATTCCAACTTTTTTAACTTAAAATCGTGAATATCTCCCATAGTTTTGGCTTTAGAAGGAAACGGATGGGTGCATTGGACTCCCCGTGAAATTCTATCCCTAATAACACCCCTCGCAGGGTGCATTTAACTAGTCGAGAAATTTGACCTTGAAATATCGAAAAAAAACGTGATGTATACATCACGGTTTTTCGCGATTTTTGAAGATTCGCTCATACTTTGACCTAAGGGGTAGTCGACCTCCCTGAACACGATGGGCTACTCAGATTTGACGCAACTTTAATACTTTGGCCGCTAGATTGTTTTCTAACTTTAAATCGCGAATTACTCGCACAATTTTGCAATGAGATGGAAATAGATGTGTGCATTGGACTCGCCATGAAATTCTACTCCTAAAAACACCCATAACGCGACAAAAAGAGTTGCTCGAATTTTCGGTCTTCAAATCGAATAAGTCCGTGGTATTTCCACTTTTGGGTACTTCATGATTCATGAAGATTCGCCCATACTTTGGCGTATGGGGCAGTTTGCCACCCTGAACACCAAATGCCACCTCTATGTACACCTTTGGCATGGCGAAAAGTTACACTAAAAATGAGCAAAATCTTAAATTAGTAAGCATCTTATAGCCAAAATGTTCTAATCTCAATAGCTCCTAGTGTTCAGGGGATAAGATGTTCGTGTTCAAGGAGTAGCTATTAGTGATTAGGAAACCGAGGCTCCAGCAGTTGAGTACAACAGACACCTTCGCCGCCTCCGACGTAGCAAGACGTGACCGAAGAACACTTCGAGGTCGGCACCTCCACCGATCCGGCATCGCCATCCACCACTCAGCCAAGTGGTATTCTCTAATGGCTTGGCCAAGTTCACTCCACGACCCGAAACTGCTTTTAGTGCGCTCTATTTGCCATGCTATGAACCTACCATGTTCTCTGCGCTTTCTAGTAGCGAAGCGGTGAACCTTGTTATTTGAAGATATAATGCAATTTAAATATCAGTTATATTCTACTCACTTCCATCTGCTCAGGCTGGTCCATTGGTTTAAGGCGTGACTCTTTGGTATCGCTTCGTATACCGAGGGTCCCGGGTTCGATCCCCGGCATCGGCGAAGATTTTCGACAACTCTTGAGAGTTTTGTCGCACTCAGCGTCCAACGCTCTGCTCGCTGTAATTCCACGCACCCCTAATGGGGGTGCAATGTGGGTGGCGACGGACGTGGCCTGACTTCGCCGTGCCCCGTAGGGGGAGACCCCGAAAGGCTTCAATGCCATGTGAGATCCCCACCCGGACGCCTCGAGCAGCTTGGGCAGTGTTTTGCCACTATTTAATACGGCTCAATATTTATCGAGTCAAAAAACATATCAGCTTTTTGGCAAGCCGAGTGCATGTCGTGGGATTCGATCTGATGATCTATGGGTTATCATCCGGGCACGCTACCGCTGCGCTACACGGCCTGATGAAATTTGCTGTGGAAATAACGTACAAGAGCCGCTGATGAGCCCTTGCGCATTTAAATTACAAGTATAGGAAAGCAGGTAAGTACATCAACTGGCTACCAGGGCGATTGCAGCACGAGCGAGCCAAGCTGTTAAACATCCACCTCGTCCGGATTTGATCGCTCAGCTCCTGCATTGGAAGGGAGCGGACACTATGAATGGGAGAGGAGAGGGTCATTGTTCGATGTACGAAGTGCACTTTACTAAGATATCCTCTGCACAAGGTTTCTCCTTTCTAATAAGCAATGAATTAAGACCTTTGAAGGTAACTGCATGGATATATTTTGAGGGTAAGTTCAATATCATTTACCGACGTGATAACACTACAATTGCCAGGGTCAGTGGACAAAACATTGCGTTGCCATAGTTGTCAACAAGCATGGTAATCTATGCACAAGTCACCACGGGATAAGAAAGGTATTGTGGAGTTTTGGTTTAGCCAGATTGGAATTGACTTACGCTGTCAGGGCAGGTGATTTGCCAAACGTGTTCCTCGAGTTTTCATGCGTCATTAATGAAATTAAAGTAAAATAATAATACAATATATTTTCTTTATATTTCCAGACACTAAAAACATACAATATGCTAATATATTTGTCAAGCATTGAAATTGCAAAATAGATTATAATATCTTGTGCCTAATTTACTACCTCGCCTCAAATTACGTGAAGCAAAAAATTCTTGTTCTATAGAAACAAAAATAATATGAGACCAGCATTCTCTTGAACACATTTCAACATGAAACCCATGCATATTTTTATTGAAATCGTTACCATGAATTTCTTGTTTTTGACAACTTGTTTTTGCAGTTTCACAGAGTGACCTTGTTTTACTGAGTTTAACGACATCTCCACCAAAGACCGAAGATTCTGTGTTCACCAAATACCCGCTTCAAAAGGCTCAAAACGTTTGTTGATTAAATGTCAATCTTGAGTATCAATTCATTGATTTCAACAAACCAGTTGGACCAGTTGAAGGCATCAAGCTCTAAACAAACCTAGTGCAATAAAACATCTCCAAGACCCCAAAGCTTTGGCGGTCCCCGTCACAGTCCCCGACGTCGTTCACGCACTCTCCTTGCTCTTCTCCTGGATGGTGATCGAACTCGAGATGGGGGTGGCGCCGTCGTTGAGACTGGACCGCTTGTAGTTGTACACCTCCCGCGACACCGACCTGAAACACATGGTCACACGGCACGGTCAAATGGCGGCACAGAATTACAAGCATCACAAATGGAATGGCAAAGTAGTTCAGCCTAGGGATCCTGGTACCTTATGCTGCTTTCGGTTCTGGTGGATAAAATCCACTGTTATTCTTTTAACTTTCAACCCTAGAACAACAAAATCCGAGTACATAATCGCAGTTCAGAGCCGCGATTGACGGGGCCGGTTGTGCTCTGTTGTGTGACGGAATTGTACTCCTAAAACGGTCCTTGGACTCTGAAATGCCGGCACAACAAGAGATGGACCGCTTGTACACCTTCCTCCCTGGATAGCAATTGTGTAAAGTTATCGATGAGTTATCGATGTTTATCGGTCACAAGGTTCATTGAAAAAAGCAGGTAACTTTTAGCTATCGATCGGTTACCCTTTGATACCGAAAGATAATTTTGTACACAATCGCTACCCAGGACACAAACACTTCACAAGAATTAAGATTTCTTAACCCCGGCCATCGTCGGCTACGGCTCCGTGCCCGACAATCTCCGTGTGGTCTCGCGGCCGCGCGGCCGCTTCGACCGCCAAAAACGTACTATCGAGGTTTGTACGGCACCTCCACCGCTGGCGGCTGGTGAGCTCGCCACGCCCGGCTTCGAGTGTCTAAGCGACCGGTGCCGTTCGCACTGTGCCGCGCCGAGGTACCGAGCCGAGGTACCGGGTCGAGGTACCGGGTCGAGGTACCGGGTCGAGGTACCGGGCCGAGGTACCGAGCCGAGGTATCGGGCCGCTTAGTCGACCGCGGGACCCCGACCTCCGTGCTGCTTCGCCCGTACACGTGCTGCCTGGTCTTCACCGGCATTCAGCGTTAATGATCCTTCCGCAGGTTCACCTACGGAAACCCTGTAACGACTTCTGCTTCCTCTAAATAACCAAGTTTTATCATCTTCCCATCGATATTGAAGAAATGGTTTCGTGTTAACCAAGTTACGGACATTATTAAGCCATACTAATTAGAGCAAAAAAATTATTCTTACGTAATTTGAAAGCATATACATTAACTAGGAGGTGAGCTAATTTGGTGGCTGTCACTTTTCGTTTGCCTGTAAACTATTTGGTAGATATTCGTTGGCCAAGGGGATCATTCCACCTTAACCAGGCATTGAGCAAGCGAAGCCAAGAACCTCAGGAGCTTTCCAACACGATACGGTCTGGATTAAATAGGCGGGGCTATCGTAAGGGGCCAAATTTGTTATATCACGGTACGCGGTGATAACCAAAACAATTCACAGAAAATTGAGTCTGATTGGCTGAAACAATAATTACAGTTTTGTAACTCAGGTTAGTCCACAACGCTTCACGCTACACGCCACACATACCTGGTGAAGGACTCTGGTCTGGAAAGTGTGCGTGGCCGCACGTTGGCTTCGGACGTCAGCAGCTTAGCAGGCTTGGTCACGCCGAACAACTCCCAAGAGCTCGGTGGCGTGCGTGTAGATCACTTTCCGTGCGTGTAGATCACTTCGCACGCGTGTAGTTCATTTCCCGTGCGTGTAGTTCACTCCCCGTGCGTGTAGATCTCTTCCCGTGCGTGTATATCACTTCGCATGCGTGTAGATCACTTCCCATGCGTGTAGTTCATTACCCATGCGTGTAGTTCACTTCGCATGCGTGTAGATCACTTCCCATGCGTGTAGTTCATTACCCATGCGTGTAGTTCACTTCTCGTGCGTGTAGTTCATTTCCCATGCGTGTAGATCTCTTCCCATGCGTGTAGATCACTTCGCATACGTGTAGTTTACTCCCCGTGCGTGTAGATCTCTTCCCATGCGTGTAGATCACTTCGCATGCGTGTAGATCACTTCCCATGCGTGTAGTTCATTTCCCATGCGTGTAGTTCACTTCTCGTGCGTGTAGATCTCTCCCGTGCGTGTAGATCCCTCCCGTGCATGTAGATCACTTCCCATGCGTTGTCTGTGCGTAGAGGTAGTCGGGTCGGGGTCTGGAATGGTCTACACAGAATTAGCGGGGTGCGAATGAATGCGTGGTCTGTGTGTTTAGAGGCAGACGGGGCGAGGCCTAATTGTTTTTATGATGATGAAGTGAAAGGGTAGGTATCATTAGTTGAATCGTTTGCCATCTTCAACATCTCTGTAAAATGATTAGTTCTCGGAAAATCACGGTTGGGAAATGCATTTCCGCATAATCTATTTCCCAAACTATACAACTAGAAAAATGTTTTCATGATAATGAAGTGATATGGTAATGTATAAGTGTTATCGTTTTTCACCTTGAAATTATCTGCAAAATGATTGGTTCTCGGGAAATCACGGTTGGAAAATGTGTTTCCGCAAAATGTATTTCCCAAACTATACAACTAGACAATGATTATTTTGATAGAACGTATAGCATAATTGAAGTGTCTTTCAATGTGTGTGGGCGACTCCTTTGCCAGGAGAGATAGATTAGAGAGGATTAGCAAGACGGAGACGTCTTTACAACAGAGGAGGCGTCGCAGTAAGCTGCCTTTTGGGGATGCTCCGATTGCAACATCGCGGCCAGTTGACCTCTTAGCACTGATAACTATTATATATTCAGATTTGACCCAACATTAATAATTTGTCCCTATAGTACGTCTCATGTTCTTTTGGCAGCGCCGCGGGGCATTGGGCCTATACCATAACATTGTAGAAAACCGGTTTGTTGCTGCCAAAGAACCTGAGACGAACTATATATCGAAAAATAGTTTTAAACCTTGCGAATATCCCACAATTTTTACTAGACATGTCTAATCAAAATTGCAAGGTTTAAAACTAATCGATCTAGTGAACAAATTATTAATGTTGTATCAAATCTATGATCAAATTATGAGAGCTAAATGTGGTCGATTACCGACTAGGGGGCGCATTATACAGAACGAAATCTAAGCGTAAACAGCTCACTGATCTTCAAGTTACGCAAAGTCTCTGTAATTCGTCCTCAGAACCTCGACGTAACGCATCTGTCAGTCTGAATCAATGGATGACTTACGACAACTTTAAGATAAGTGACAAAATGTTGCTGTAATATCGAATTAACGCTTGCGTAAAATCTTTGCGCTTGCATAAAGTTACGACGAACAGCTCATCGATATCTTAAAGTTACGCAAAGCTTCTGTAATTCGCCCCTCGGTCATTAATTTAAAGGGCGGGCTTGGAGTATAATACCCATACAAGTAATGAATAAGTTGGTAGGTACTGCACATTACTTCTTCAATTAACAACATTTATTAGTGCCCCCCTCCCACCTAGAGTTATTACCTCCATGCTCTGTGAAGTCCCCCAACCCCTCCCCACCCCTTGCCACGATTATAAAATTCGGAGCGTCCCCAAAAGGCAGCTCCCTGCGACGCTCGGCTACATATATTGACGCCTCTGTTCTTAATTCCCTCTCCGATACGCGTATGTCTCTCCTGGAAATGAATCGCCTACCCAAGTCGCACAAAAACGTTCAGCGAACGTTATTTCGAACGTTCGGCGAACGTCGAAAAGCTAACGGGGGATAACTTGTGTTCAACGTTCACATTCGCCAAACGTTCTTTAGTTTATACCCGTACGTTGAACGCAAGTTTTCCCCCGTTAGCTTTTCGACGCCCACCGAACGTTCGCGATTACGGGTTTCGTGCTACTTGGGTAAACTCACCGAAAGAAACTTTCAGATGTAATATCTTCTACCAGTTTAGAACAGCATTTTCTAATTTGTATTTCCGCGAAGAAAATTGATCGATGATAAACAGCAAACAAAATATTAATATTATTCGACCAACAGAACCAAACCAACCACCGTACCCGGTTCCTCATCACTTAGCTAATCCATCGCTGCCCTTATCGACATTGGCAACAAGAAAGCAAACATCCCCTCGGACTTCCAATCAAATTAAACTATCAAATATTCACGTAGCCGATCACAAAAGTAGATAATTGTCCTGTAATTGTTGGAGGCTATCATCAGGCATTCATTTGTCGGTTAATTGATATAATATGTAGAATTAGCAATGATAAAGAAAACAAAAAGTAAAGATATTGATCACAATTCACAAAAGATGATAATCGTGTTTTACAGGTTGTCGTCATTTTTTCAGCGTGTCGCAATGTCACGGAAAGAAGAATAATAAACAAGAGAGAGGAAGAAAATCGACCAAAGTTATTACAACTGCGTGAAGAGCTGAGCTAGTTTCCCGTGGCTTGCAAACCTTACTTCTCTAGTTATCTTCGACGGTATTTCTTCGATTTTCCAGATCCGATCTTGCAAATTATACCATTATTCAATTCAGTTTGGTGCGATCAATCAATAACACAATACCATATCGCTGCAGTGCCGCCTCGAGGGAGATGAAGGTGCCCAGCAAACAATCTCGTGAGGAAACAATTTCTAAGATTTTTATTATAATGCATTTTAATTTTGAAATATGTCATTCGCATGCTGAAGATGGTCGTCCAGCACTGCATGACGGTAGCCCCCAAAATTTTTAAAGATTTTACAGCCCACAGTTTGTGCTAGCTTGTAGTTATAACTTATATTAGACCTGTTGTGAAACTTTTGTACAGAGAATGCGTGGTTGGGGGTTAAGATTAAATGGAGCGTAACTTAAGAGGGAAGTAAACGGTTTTCGTTTTGGTCGATTTTCGCATAAATTTCACATTCAAAGGGAACGTCTCTTGGCTACATATTACTTACAAAATTTTTGAAAAAAATACACTTGTTAAAGAGCTGTTGAATGGCGGACACTATTTTTTTGAAACTTGCAGATGGGGGAATTTTCAAAAAGTGCCTAAAATGGCACTAGGTCTAGGGTCTAGGTCTAGGTCTAGGTATTGGTCGAGGTCTTAGTCTAGATCTTGGTCTAGGTCTTGGTCTAAGTCTAGGTCTAGGTCTTGGTCTAGGTCTAGGTCTTGGTCTTGGTCTAGGTCTTGGTCTGGGTCTTGGTCTTGATCTAGGTCTTGGTCTTGGTCTTGGTCTGGGTCCTGGTCCTGGGTCCTGGTCTAGATCTTGATTTCAGCCTATAGTGTCTGTGCCCATAGTTATTTTCTTGTGCTATATAACTAATATCACGGTATGCAAAAAGTTGTATCTCCTTTGCTTCAAGACCATTGCAATCAAATCTCACACAAATCGATCTCGATAGCTTTAGTTATTTATGCACGTGATGCAGGTTGAAAATGCATTGCAGCATACGACCAAACCCCTATGGTTAATATGTATTGAAAATATATATGACATACATGACGGTCGAGGGTACCTGAGTCGTTTGCGATCACGCCAATCATTTGGTTTGCGCTCGAAGGCTCGCCGAAAATGGTTTACGTCCGCGAGGCCGAGATGAGCCGATCGCCGCCGAGCGTTGCCGAGGGCGAGCCGAGGAGTCTGCGCCTGCGCTCGTGGTCGCTGTTCTCCGAGTGCGCAAGAGTGAGCACGCTGCACGGACTGCGCTACATCGGCGCGCCGGAGTCGACGCCGCTGGAGCGGTGGGTGCAACAGTCAGCGGCCAATCAGGGTTTAGCAGTGGCGTTGATACGCAGAGACGCTCGAAAGTAAACGGGGAGGGGGAGGGGGCGGTGAAGAGTCCGACGGGCTGAGCCCGTCCGACGTCTCGTTCTCGGCCTCTCAGAGCGTTTCGGGCTCCGACGGGCTTGGACGGGCCGCAGCCCACGGGCTTGAAAGCGTGGAAAAAGCGCAGTGTGTGCCAGCTTTTAAAGTCAACGATCAGCTATTTATTTAGACATGCAGTATAAATACAGGTCCATAAATACCTGCATCATATTATACACATGCCCCTCCTAGCCGCGAGAAACTAATCTTCTTTGAATCAAATATAGGAAATGCGACCCAGGTTAGCATTTGTGTTTGAGACTGGCTGCAAAATTGTCAGTCTCCAACCTAAAATGATGGGCAAGGAGCATCACAATGAAAAGAGGACATTTGGTGAAGAAATATTGCCTCAAAAGAACGCCAGAGTGTTTTAAATAATCTTCAACGGCCATTTTAAATGGCTAAAATGGCAAGTTGTGAGTGGGTTTGTAGGCGCCCTGTGGCCACAAGCAACTATGCAATACCCAACCAGCTCCAATGAAGCCCATTGCAAGTGAGATCCAGCCAATAGCAGGCGAATCGGCCAAGAATGCAAACTCGTGTTTTTAGTCTATGCTAAAGTTATTGCAGATGTTTTTCTCGCCTCCTTGCCACCCCACGGCGTCGACCCCCTGTCCCACAGAGCGTTCTGGTGTGCCGCCTTCCTGGCCAGCCTGTGCAGCGGCGTGGTGGTCATCTCGCTCGTGTGGGACAAGTGGGAGCGCAATCCAGTGATCGTCGCCTTCCGGGACCGCGTCTCCCCCGTCTGGGACATCCCCTTCCCGGCAGTCACCATCTGCAACGACAACAAGGTCAAGACGTCGTTCCTCTCGCTGGTCGACGGCGAGCACCAGGGTCGATCGCCGCACGAGTGAGTCAATGTCTCACGATGGATCAACCACAAACGCAGTGGAACATGGGAACTGCCGAAGCACCAAAGTTGAAGTTGTGAATGTGCTTTATTAATACAACTGTTCCAAAAATTTCCGCCATTTTCTGGTTAAAACACGATGTGGGCGATTCGTGACGCTTGCCATAATAATATATGTTTGCCGTTTGTGCTCGCATTGTCAATTTCTACATGAATACGCACACGGTCGTCGGGGATTGGTAACAAGAGATCCTTGGGGATATCAAAACTCCTCGTGTAATTTGTTTCTCTTTGAAAGGAAAAATGATCGTTACTTATATAAAGCATTATTACTTTAGAGTCATCAGCTGTGAAATAGTTGTGAATTAGTTGTATTTGATGGAATTGAATCAGTTGTGAATCATTATTTTTATTTAAATACATTAAACACCCAACTATAGTAATTTTCATGTGAAGAAAAGTATTGTTCTGTAGTCTCCAGACATTGGAGTGTCAATCATTCGATACTTAGACCTTAGATTAAGTAATACCCATTACTTACTCTAAGCTTAGACCATTCAATAATTAAGCAGACCAATGGGACGATCTGCTAATGTTGACACCTCTGGATTTCAAACAGCAGGGGAGCCTCTAGGAAAGTGAAACACCGCTCTCCTTAATTCCTCCCGTTGTGTCCCCACCGGTGCAGACTCGAGGACAGCCTGGCGCATGCGTCCATCATCTGTCCTTACATGGAGGGTCGCCAGCACAAGAACGCACTCGACGCAGGCGCAATGGCCAGCTTCATTGCGCACGTAAGGTCAACCGACACTAAATCGCATGCCGTCTTTGGGATGGGTTGACTGTCATCAATGTCACCGACATCGTGTCGTTGACTTCGGCTCGGACCTTGTTTTCGCATCGCGACAAAATGTCTCGTGATTGGTGTAGATTACAATTGGGCATCCACATTTTCAGTGACATATGCACACATTTTTTCGCTTCGCACATTTCAGATAAACTCGAAAGAGGTTTGATTTCTTTTTGGGTATGGAATTGGTAATTCTCTGGGCCCTTACCTAGAGCGGCCATCGTGCCTGAGCTACGGCCGGGCTACGGTAGTGATTCTGATTTGCCATCATGATTTCACATGGCTGTAGCCCCTGAATAGTGGAGCACCGCCGTAGCCCATGGGCATTGTCCTCTCTGTGGTAAGTGAATGCTACGCACGTATGTCCGCATTTGGGGGGAGGGGAGGGAGAGGAGGGGGGGGGAGGGGAGGGAGAGGAGGGAGGGGAGAGTAGTTTGAGTGGAAAAATTATTGGTTATATTGAGACAACTGTCAAGGATATCAACAAACAAGACCAAAGTAGAATTTCAAGGGCTCCGAAAAACTAACCAATTAGCTAATTGAATCTACTGCGCCGCACGCCGCCTGCAACTCCGCGTGATTCTCTGCGCATGCGTTTCGCCAGGCTGCGCCGAGCTGCGCCGACACGATGGTCAACTACACGTGGATGGGCGAGACGCACAGCGCTTGCGCCGACTTCGTGCCGACCATCACCGAGGAGGGCCTGTGCTTCACGTTCAACATGCTGCCGCTAGGGGAGCTGATGCGACCCGGCGTGTGAGCACTCAGTCGCAATCACAATATGCTGGGATACCTTTCCTCGACATTTCTCTTCCTTGTTCCTGTCGGTCGCTGTCGGGACTCGGGATTACGACGTGAAAGATAATTTTGTAATATTTTCCATTTTGGCTATATCAGTGAAAGGAACGAGTGATAAGAAGTAGAATTCATACAGATTGTCAATGCATATGTTAAAAGTTGTTGAGCGATTCTATCTGGAATCTCTCTCATATACCAGTCCTCAAAAATTGAAATTTCTAAAAATATTATTTACATATGGGAATAATTATTTCCGGGAAACTTAGCAAGGGGAAATCACACTGACACAAACCGACAAGAAAAGTACGATGAATTGTTGGTGCAATCGTGTGATTAGACTATTTTTCCGATTCCTCGTCGCGCTAGGAACATGCGTATTCCACTCTAAACCCTGGTTCACATCGCGCAGGACCCTGGGCATCCACGCGCCTGCCGCCGTCGCAAAAGACGGGAAGGTCGCCGAGGATTGGACGCCCGACGGCGGCTACAGCGAGGACGCCGACGCTTTCGCGCGTCCCCGACGCTCGGGCGGCGGCGGCATGTACAACGGGCTGCAGTTGACCTTGAGACAACACCCCGGCGAGATCAACCGACGCTGCTCGGGACCCTACGCGGGGTTCAAGGTCGGCGGAGCACTCCTACACTCCGTTCAGGATGTGTGACACCCGTTTATCCGAACATCCTTCACTGAAGTCGCCCGTGTTTGGTGGGGTGGCGTTTTTACGTAAAGTTTTCGCTGGCGATGCCGTTGTTATCAAGGCCCAAATAATGTCCAAATGCTGTTGATCGTCAATAGCTTCGTGGCTCTGTTCTTAGAGTGCCTTATATATCCGTTGTCCGATCTATAATCTCCACCCAAGCCACTATTTCGGGTCCGTCCTGAGAAGACGAGCTTGTAACACCGGCACTCGGCGAGATACTTTATAAGGAAAGCCTGGGGGGGGGGGATGGCAATATCTAATCAAGACAAGAAACTCCACTCACCATCGGTCACTTGCGTATATCGTCCACGTCCTATAGAGAACGGCCGCGGGGTACGATTTGTTCTTCTTGTTATCTTCCCGAACAATAATCAACTATATGACAATTGAAACTAAGCTAACTCCAATGAGGATGATAAGAAATATCGACCAACACACCACCACTACCAAATACAATTTCTATAAAAATGGCTCCACCCCACGCCATTCCTCCGCCGACATAACCTCTCTAGGAAATGGCGAAAATCACACCTATAACCTAACCAAAAGAAACAACACTCGAGCGTAACAGACGACAGACCACGACCAATAGACCACACAACATACCGTCGCCAATTCTCCTTCTCACACCGCGCACAAGACACACACTCGTCCGTCCTACGCCCGTCTCGCTACTGTCACAGCTCGACTGGCTACCTGCCCTAACATTGATGCGCTCATCACCAGACCAATTAAAAACTGTATGACAGGTCATACAGTGCTCATACTAGTCCGGCCGAAACGAAGACAGACAGACAAACATCAGACTGTCGATTGTCAACAGGGAAATGTCTGTTACATGCTAGCACATCGTTTGGGCATCGGTTGTCGGATTATTCAACCTAGTTTGGTAAATTTCCATTCGTATGTCAGTAATCGAATCACCACCCAATTAGCGGTCTTTTGACGGCGTGCTGGAAGAAAATAATTGAGGCGCAAGCTACAATCAATTGCTTGCACAAGTAGTTGGTTACCTGTAGCGACGACAGAGGGTTGTCATGTTTCGGCAGGTGTCCCTTCACTCCCCCGTGGAAGTGCCGAGGCCGGACAAGTTCTTCGCACGAGCCGGGCCGAACATGGAGTTCGTGTTCGCCGTCAAGCCGAACGTCTTCGGAACAGACGATTCACTGGTCAAGGTACCTTCGTCCTGAAAATATTCCCCCAAATACATTTTCTATTAAAATTTTACACTTGATTTGCCTCACCACGGGACTTGACTTTATTCTTCACCTGAGATTAGGTAACCGGCCTATGCTGTGTTATCAAGAAAGGGCGAATGTTTTAATCAGTTGTGGCTGAGGTTAGTTCAGTTAATGGATAGTAATATGTTTATTATGTCTTCAAAACATAAAAACGACAATACTATCAGTTCAGGGAGGATGAGCTATGACCTCTACTTTCAGACAAGGTTTTCTAATAGCACTCCCGCCAGCATTTTAAATAGGTACTTAGACAATTTCATAACAAACCTGACGGTTTAAAAGCTATTTTATTTACCATCACCAAAGATGTATTCCGTATTTCGACCCAAGCCGATCAACGACCGGTTGATGGATCAGACCGACCGCTAGAAATCGTGGGTCGCTCTGGCTAGCGACTACAGGCCAAGGAGCATATACACGGTTAGAGAGTGGCCATCTCGGCCCATGGGCACCATTTTTTTACCAACTTGAACTATTCAACAGCCCTTTCAGCAGTATAGTTGATACGTTACGAACTTACCTCACCATTGTGTACAAAATACGTAGATATGCAAAGGAATATGAGACACTCGTAGACAACTGCCAGGTGCTTCGTGATCAACTTAGTTTAAACATGGCGTCCGTATAGTTGGAATTCGAAGAGCCAATAGAAAAGTGTTATCATGTTGGCCACTCTTTAACTGTATATCGGCACTCTACTACAGGCTAGCCGAGCTCTAGTCAAACTTGCAACTTGACCAACATAGCTCGTAATTGCGGAACGGACCGTGGTCAACCGGAACAGCATGGTTCGAAATGCGGAAGACACCCAAAATAACGCGTGCGTCCTCCGCACCCCCTTCGGTGAGCTCAGATCGCCCCGCGCAAGCGCATGTGCTACTTCGGCGCCGAAAAGTGGCTCGCCTACTTCCGCGTCTACTCGCAACAGAACTGCCGACTGGAATGCATCGCGAATCTGACGCTGCGCCGCTGCGCGTGCGTCGCCTTCTACATGCCCGCGCTGAGCGAGACGCCCGTGTGCGGCGCAGGCGCGTTGGACTGCGTGGCGGCGTCTCGCAGGGAGCGCAGTGAGTGGCTGCTGTGGGCAGAGGCGGACTGGATCGAAAAGGGGGACTATTCACGTACATCTCACTGTACCCCCTTAGCCCGGGTATAATGTCCTAAGCCTTCTTTAGTCCCATGTTATTCTGCCTTAAGGCTGGACTAGTGAGGATTAGCGAGGTTTAGAGATTTGTGCAAGGTTTCAGTGTAATGGAAATAACTCAAATGGGTTTGAAGGGAAAACGCTGCTTGCACTCAAACAGATAAATGAAATAGTGCATAGAACAAACAAGAAAGTTAATGAAGGTGTGTCAAACAATTGAAATTTGGATTTTCAAATAAAACTCGTCCAATACCTAAATAGCCCTCCCTGTTCCTATCCTGAGGCGGGTATAACTATGTAGTGGCAGTGTTTATATTCTCTTCTGTCAGTTTTGTGTAAATTATCGTCTCGTGTCAACTCATTTAATAGGTTTCATGTAATCTTTCAATAATTTTGGGCGATATCAACATACCGGTGTGCTTTTGTAAATGGTTTTTGACTCTTTAGTGGTTTGAAGCTATACCGGGACTAAGGGGGTATATTGAGATGTACGTGAATTCAGGCCCGCAATTTTTTTAATGCGCGGCGTTGTTGCAGAAGGCGCAAACTCACCTCCTATTTTTTTTTAACTAACTGTGAAGTTTTTACACTTCGCTACGTTCGCTTTTGTTCAGTATAGTTTCAAATAAAGCCCCATCTTGCGGAATGACTGGTAGGAAATGAACCACAGCGCGCGAATGAAGGTTATAGGGCTTTAGGATGTAAAATGGGTCACCCGTCCGAACCCGACATGTACTTGAACAACTGCATTTTTCCTTTGATTTAGTCATATTTGACTCTATTTGCAAGTGGTATATTCGTTAAATGTACATAATATTAAATGCAAATTAAATGCACATAATATAGTCTATCAAATCAATTAATCCCACGGCACGCTTGAAACGTGCTGATCTTACCTTGATGGCTCCGAAAATGCTGTGTTATCCATGATCATGAACAATTATTGGTCAGCACACACAAAAAATACGTATTGCCTTCTCGGGTTGTGATCGTCGACTGCAGGCACTAGACAAGAGGCAAGGTATTGGGCAACATTCTGAGCTTATACCTAGGTACTTAATTTAATTGTTTTCGGAATTAATGACCTGAGCCAAAACAAAACATAGGTATAAATTCATCGAAACTCGTAGTCAACAAGCGGCGGCTATACGGCAGCGAGGCAATAGCATGGGAAGAAAATTCGCTCTGTAATATAAATGAATAAATAAATAAACGAGAAGGCAGAATAAAATTTGACTTACCTTATACGTTGATGTGCGGATGTAATATTTTCGAATTGTATGATGCATTTTTTGAAGTACGGTCGCTAAAACTGAATGAAGGTGGGAATCTATTGGTTTATAAATGTCTAAAAATATTTTTTACGTATATTATTATGCAAAATTAGACAGCCCAAAACAAAATAGCTGTATAGGGAGATAATTATAAATAGGTTTTCACATAAATGAAGAATCGTTTTGTGTTATGATAATGCTTCGTTTAGTGCATACCTTCGGCGAGGGTATACGCAACACGTTGCAGCACATTCGACCAATGAGCATTCAACCAAATTCGGCAAGCTCATTGGTTGAATGTGCTGCTACTTGTTTCGTACCCTCGCCGAAGGTAGCAATAAACGTAGCATAAAGCTAGTGCTGAAAATTATCCACAGCAGGCTGACAAAAAGTAATCAAAGTGTGTTTTCAGTTGATATGGATAACTTTCAGCAGAATATTATATCCAACCGCATAACACAAACATCATTCTTACAGTATAGGAAAGCTTTTTATTACCTGTAGGTAGCTGTTGTGTTTGGGGCATGCCACAATTAGCTTGCTTGTAATAAAATGTTAATAAAACATTCAAAGGCAAAATTGGTAAACAAAATTAGTAACTAGGTGTATTCTCATTAAACATTCGCCAATCATATCCTCAGTCAAAACTATAATAGTAGGTATAGCAATGGACGACTACAGTTCCCATCATCGGTGGGCATATTGCGTAAGAATAGCATTGCATTTTTGTGGGCCAGTTATTGACTCTGAAACTGTTTTCGTCCATTGCATGACAAAATCCTGAAAAAGTTCAGACTTAATTAAAATTTATAATGATTATAGATTTCAACGATGACCGCACGGTCGCCACTTGTTACCCTCTCTAAACCGTACAGTGTTGCTTTGCTTGATTTGTGCCTCCAGTCCGCGCGTTGTTTCACCGTAAACGGCCGTTACAGAACTGGCCAAGCAGCAGAACATGAGCTTCGAGGCGAACGACGCCGACTGCGACTGTCTGCCCTCTTGCATTCAGCTCGAGTACGACGGCGAGTCGTCGGCGTCTCCACAGGACTGGGCGGGGTTCTACCTCGAGATGGGTCAGCCCGACAACTCGTGAGTGTCGCTCGGTGACTTGTCGTGACACGGAATCTCCCTGGGAAACTTCCTGTGGATTCTCTGAGTGCCTGAATAGTGACTCGACGCATTTTGGTCTCAATACACATGTCCATATACCTACAAAAATCTGAGTTTCTATGACAATTTGACCAGTTGATTGTCAAAAGCTGCTGTCAACAAAACCTCTGGCTGAGTTTCAATCTTCACTCTATCATCAAATACGGTTCCAAACAATTTCCTTTGATAACTATTTTATACATATTATATTCCCTTTGATCCAAAATCGCACTTTCCCTGCCAAGTATACATGAACTCAGCGCCCGATTTACGACTAGGCTGACGAGGCGCTTCCGAGAGGGCACCGGAAAAGCCGCCGCTGAGGTGTAGATGGTTTAAAGAAGACAATGTATTTTCTTTACATTTTCTATTTATACAGTGCAGAGAACTGAGAAAGTCAAGTTGTATTGAACTGCACGTTTTCCATTAAAAAAGCACAATGATAGCAAATTTAAGCAAATTTGAGAGTAAATTAAGAGAAATTTTAAACAATTCCGACAACACAAGAGCACGGGTAAATAAGCTGGTACACCAACAAAAATGCCCGGGACCTGGTTTCTCGATTTCTTTACTTGCGCTGAACTTCAGACTTACGTAGCTTAGCCTGCCGTCGATTGGAAAATAATGAAACTTTGAAACGATATATGATGGTAATAATCTTTGGCTAGGTACTCGCGTGAAAATCCACCATGTCGGGGGGGGGGGGGGGGGGGGGGGCACATTAAAATACTAGCCTATTGGCGCCAATGGTTTTAATCGGATACTGCATGAACTGATCAACAATGGACGTTCGAAACACGGGAAGCGTTCCATTTCAGATCGACCATGTGGACGAACATCGCGGTTTTCTTCAAGAACGACCAGTTCGTCAGCGTCCATCGGAACGAGCTGTTCGGGTTCGTCGAGTTCATCTGTGAGTACATTGCACATCATAAGCGTTCACTTGCAGTCGATTAGCACCTTTCCATGTTTTGGAAATCCCATTTGACAAATAGATACTACCCCAATGTTACTATATATATGTGCAACGGCGCTCGCTGATTATAATGACCATTATGTCCTTCATTGTTTGAACGCGTATATTTAGCATTGTGCAGCCTACACTGCATGGCTGTTCTAGTTCCCCAGGCTGCATAATATCCGACAAAAAGTAGTTCTAGTTCACTTTCCCAACCAGGTCCCACATCCACAAAGCAGGGTTGGGGTACAAACAGGGCTAAGCATGTTATAACAATGCTAGTCGGCGACCTCACTCCTTTGTCGGTCGATGAACTCTGAGTCAATGTTACTACCCCTGAAATTTGTGAATGTTCGTCTGTGATTGGATGTTCATCATTTTACCCCGAGGGTTAAGTGGCTTTGTGGATCTGGGCCTTGAGTGTACCTATTTGACACATGGGTGGTTTTCCGGTCCACTTTTCCACCCCAAACAAGATACTGTAGGCCTGGAATGACGCGTGTCCCTGTCTTGTTACACATGCAGCGGACTGTGGAGGCATCCTCTGTCTGTTCCTGGGATTCAGCATCTTGTCACTGGCCGAGATATTCTACTTCGTCACGCTGCGTCCGTTGTGTGGGAAACAGCCGACGGTGGCGCCTTCGGACGCCGGCGTCCGCAGGAAGACCGAGCTGCGTGGCTGGGAGGCGGAAATACACCGGAAGCACGGGGGGATAGCGCCACAATAAGCTGCAGGAATTGTCTTGCGGCGGCGAATTTCATGGTGTAATCCTATGAAACGATTTGGGTGAATTTGCACGATGATTTATCTCAACGAAATGAACCTATACTTCACCTTTTATTTATTACATATTTACTTATACTAGCAGCATCCCCTGGCTAATTAATACCCCCATAGCACAAAGCAAAAACCCGGACCTAGAGCGGCCACTCGTAGTCACGGGATTACTAGCAGCATCCATGGGCGCCCGCAGGGGGAGGGGGGCAAGGGGGGGACTTGCCCCCCCCCCCCCTGGAAATTAGGAATCAGAGCAATTCGTGCTAGCAAATTTGGCCCAAGACTAGATTTTGTGACCCGGCCCACCGAAAGTAATGGAAATTACAACACGTCTTGTAGCCACATGTGGCTGCCGGAATTGTGGCTTCCCGGAGACTTATCATCTATAGTCACACTCACAGGTTGCCAGTGCTAATGAAGCGTGCCACTAAAAAAATATTTCCTACGCCCGCGATAGCAATAGATCTGCTATAGCAGTAAAATCGGGGTTAGCAATTTTTTTTTGTCCCCCTGGAAAGGATCCTTCGGGCGCCCATGGCCAGCATCTCTTGGCTATTTAATACCGCCCTAGCACCAAGCAAAAACTTTGACCTATAGAGCGGCCACTTGTAGTCCCGGGATTATTAGCAGCATCCCCTGGCAAATTAATACCACCAAAGCACCAAGCAAAAACCCAGACCTGGAGCGCCACTCGTTGTCCCGGAAATAGCATACTGATAGTCTAGCAGTATTCCCTGGCTAATAAATAACACCCAATTCCACTCAACACCACCCAATTCCAATACAGCCAATTCGCCTTCCGCTCAGTAAAACAATCTCACTGCGTATTTAATTATATGGTTAATCTGTTCTAACTAAAGTAACCATTATAATATACAATAAAACTTATGCACCGCGCAAGCATTGTGAATAATTTATGTTTTATACTTTTCTCATTACTTTCCCTTTCCACCCTACGTCCTTTCTCCCGTCTTAAGAATACATCCCCCTGCGAAGAAACAACGACAAAGTCTCCAATTAGAACGTAGGAGCCAAATAGAACCGGCAACTGCTCACACAGATCTGTCTGATCAGTTACACAGTACACTATATATCCACATGGTCCAATCAATCACCAAACCACTTGTGTCTGTAAGGGGAGAATATCATTGCAAAATAGCAACATGTTATATGATTGCTATAGTAAGTATAGGCTACAAAACAAGCAGTAAATAATGTGTATGCAATCTAAAGAGCAGACTAAAATACTTGTCATCAGCCTGGTGCTGACTCGCAACACGCAATGGTCAATTAGGTTGTGAAAGTAATGAGAAGAGAAGCACATTACAAGAGGGCATTATGGATCCACGTCAGCAATAACATGTATTGCATCTTAAAAAACTCCATCTCCTGCATAACCTAGCAAATTCTTTCAAGGAACGTGTGGATACTGTATCGATAACCCATCCATTAGATGACGTCAAACACAGTGTTGCTTAACTTGTGAGAACCTTCATGACGTCAACAGAATGATAGTGTACGAAGTGATGGTAGCGGCGACGCTGAGCAAGAGCGTCATGTCGAGCCTGAAGACGCCACACACCGAGAACACCGTCTCGGAGGTGAGCATCTGAGCCGAGAACCTCTGCAACTCCTCGCGGTACGCCGCACAGACGGCGGTGTCGACCGCCCGCCGCTGGACCAGCCACGACGTCTTCCTCGCCTGCAAGGGAATGGGAGGAACGCCGTTTTGAGCACACAATTGGTTATAGCTGGACCCGTTCATGACGAAATATTCTTCCGTCTGGTAGGGTTTACTCTTCGACCACAGCTCCGGTTTACTCTCACACTAGCTTATATTCTCTCACCTAGGAACGCTGGATTACACTCCATGATTTTCTGATTCATGAACCTTTGACCAAATTAAACTTTCGACACAGGTTAAATAACAACATTGCAGACATGCACAGGTTTATAGCAAGAGCATGCGCATATAATTTGATTCGCGTTTGGTAAAAGTGAGTCCTTGTTCTACAAGAAATTTAATTGTGAAGTGTGTATATAATAATCAGTTATAATCTTAGAACAAATTCCAAATTTGCCTAATTTTCTTTACAGTTTTGAAGCGCCACAGTAAACGAAACGTGATGTTTTAAGAATAAAAACATTTGCAATTATAAATGCTTTTTCTTTTGGGAGGAATCTAAACCGAATTGTCCCCAATCTCTTCACTTCTCATGCACAACAATATGAAATATAGAGTTCAGTAACACGCACAAAAGACCTTCCAGCCGCACCGAAATACAAATGCTCAGGGTGCAAAACATTTCGCAGCGCCCATCGACCCCACCTCGTCCATAGCAGTGTGCGCCGTCCTGGCAATCGCCACCAGCGCCACCAGGTGCACCCCTAGCCAGCCCAGCGACGCGACAGCCAAGTTGGCAGGCGTCGAGTCAAACCTGACTCCTCCGCTCCCTTGATGTCGATCGGCGGCCGGTGCCGCGAACGTGAACAAGAAGAACGACGTGTACCCCACGATGGCGACCAGCACGTAGAGGACAACGCCGAGCATGCGCAAGCCGAACTGGGCGTTGACGGCGAGGCTGGCTTCGTGGAGGAGATGGTGCGAGATACGCAAACGTCGCAGCTGTGATGCGGGGGTGTTTGGGGTTGGCGTCCTGGAGAGGAGTGGTATGTTTATTGGGTAAGGTTTTCATTTCATGTTTAGCAATAGTGTCAACAGAGTGCACGGAAATTGAAAATTCTATGAGTGCTTTGGATTTTGGGAGAGAAGCCGATGGCTTCAATCCTTTAGCCGAAATAAAAATAAGTGAAAGAAGAGCATGGTCACGTGGGACTGCGAAGACCTGGTAATCTATAGTAGTATGAATGAATCGATAAGATAAATCCCTCCCATTCAAATTAGTATAGATAAAGATTTGGTTTGTAAATCAATGAAGTCAAATCGCAAGCGCAGGATTGTCCAAAATATATAAATAGTTTTTGGAGTTTCGCTTACCGTTTAGGTTTGACGTGTAGGCTCTCCCCCTTGTGGTCCTCGGCTCGATTCATCTTTCTTGAACCATCTCCCAGTTCCAGCCACGTGTTGATCTGCCGGTATCGCTGTCCAAGGGCGTCGACCAACGTCACAAAATGAACCACCGTGTGAACCATGACCAGGTAGGGGAGGTAACGATAGCAAAACGATTCCCTCATTTGACCGGCGACGCTGACTACGTCGTGAGTGTTCAGGCTTATCACTGCAGCGCTGGAGACGGTCAGAATCAGCGTCGATCTAGACGTCGCCACAGGTCGATCGGCGCCAATTGACGCCAGGTTCGTGTCGACGGTGTGCAAGAGTGTGTCGATGGCTTTCAAGTCGTGGCGAGCTCGAAATGTCGACCAGAGGACGGATAAGATGGTGCTGAAAACCACGAGAGCCTGAATTGTTGCGTCAATAAGGGTTCGTTGCAACTTGCAAGCATAGATTCTCTTACATCAAAAGTTACCTTTACGAACGCATAACATAACATGTTTACGGATCGAACACAGTAGGCAGCTTATGACAGATATATACCTTTATTACATTGTGTAAAGAATAATTAACAATGTTACAACAAGTCAGAAAACGTGGAAAGACGAATGGCATAGAGCGCAAATATGTTATGTTAATGAATGCCTACCTGACGCCGAAGACGATAGAAACAGCGCAGCCCGACAAGAAAATGGCCACAGGAACCAATCCTGCTTTGACAATCAGGAATATTGTCAGCACACTGAGGAGAGTGGTGACAACGATGAACACCACGAAGGCCAAACAGTACACGTACGCCAGAGGTGACTGGCTAAAGGCCGGTCCGAAGGGCGTCAAACAGAGCACTCGGCCCACGTAGTATATGGGAGTGCCGGTAGAACGGTACGCCACTGTTGGTCGATGCAATGCAGGGTGTGACGCCATCGTTTGCCTAGGATATCTTGGGCTCGTTGTCAATTCACTGGGTATACTTTTAGACATCGGTGCACAATTTCAATGGCGTTTAATTAATTAAATAATATATTCTAGATAATTCTCGCAGTAACTTTAGCTCTTGTAAAACGTTTTTCTTGCGCGTAACTCTTCATCGAACCTCCAGACAATTTGGTGGACTCTCGATTCGGTATAGACTCTTCACAGGGCGGTAAGGGCTAACAATACAAGCGCGTTGCAGTCTATACCGACTATAATGCACTGTCCAATGGAAATGATAATGAAATCTAAAATGAATAATTAATTTCTACTCGCCGCTTATGACAACATGTAAGTATTCAAAAGATATTGTGTGGTGAAAATGCTGTCAGAATTTCAATGACACATTAGTAAACAACTACAATAATATAATAACGCTGCAATCATGCAAATACTGACAGCAATGAAGCGTTACCAGCAGAGCACCCGGCTCACGTAATATGGGGAGTGCCGGTAGTATAGGGGAGTGCCGGTAGAACGGTACGCCACTGTAGGTCGATGCATTGCAGGGTGTGAAGCCATCGTTTGCTCATGGTCTGGTTGTCGAGTCACCGTGTCCTTTTAGACATCGATGAGCAAATTCAATGGCGTTCAATTAATCAAAAATACATAGTTGGTTCTCGCAGTGTGGGATCTCGTTTCGTGAAACTGAAACTCTGGTACCTCCAGACAAATTCCAAACAAATCGATGGACACTCGATTCAGCCTGGGCTAAACAAATACAAGCGCGTTGCGGTCTACCGACTTTACACTGTCCACCAAAGATACTATTATATTAACCTTCGGTTAGGTCTGTCCACAGTCAAATGAAAATGACAATGAAATCTAATATTAATAATTAATTTCGGCTCGCCGCTTATGACTACACGAAGACAAAAGATATAATTAAATGGCGAAAGTGCAGTCAAAATTTGTATTGGCATATAGCTAAACAACTATAATAAAATAATAATTCGCTGCAAAAATTGCAAATAATGAAAGCCATCTAGTGTCACCTGATTCAATGGCACGGGATAGGCAAACTAGAATCTAGACATAAGCAATGCCTTTATAATAACCTGAGGCAGAGATAATGTGATAGATGTGATCAAGTGAAATATGTAAATCTTAAACTCCTTTGCATTGATTGCATTGATATTGTGTATTTTAAGATTAAAATATATCAATTTGTTGCCAAGAGCGTGATAATTCTGTAGACATAGGTAACGTCGCGATCCTATAAACGGTGTGGCGTGTATCCTGCATTCCGGACGAAGCAACACGCGGAAAACGACCCGAGAACACCGGTCGACGAATCGGCCAACAAATCATTGAAAACCGCACTAACGAGGTTAACATTTCTTCCGGCAAAGCGCTCAACCCAAAATGTGACCTTGCTCTCCTCGGGCAAGACACGGCAAGAACACTATCAGGAAACTTTAAAATATTCTATGATATTTCAGAGAATATATGTTTTAACTCACGACAAAGCGTCAAAGGGCACACATTCGCGTTGAGGTCTACCGACTATACACTGTGCGCTCTCAAATAATAATGAAAATGAAAATGAAACCTAAAATAAATAATCAATTTCGGTTCACTCCTTATAACAACACAAAGCGAAAACATATTGTAATGCGAAAATGCTGTCAAGATTTCACTGACACATTTGTTAACATTTGTAAACAACTATACTAAAAAAATAACAAGCAAATAATCCAAGCGTTGCCTGATTCAACAGCACGGGGTAGTCAAACCATTGGTCAACCCTGCTGAAAATTCTTACCAAGATCTTGCAAGATCTGAATATTACAGGATTATCCACAAGATCTTGTAATATATTGCAAGATCTTGTGACAAGATTATCATGTCAAGATTATGACATGATCTTACTTAATATATTACTGAAGTAGCCTATACACAACTGTATTCCATTACAGAAATAAGGCACAGTCCAGCCTTCTTGGACTTTAGAAGCACTGTAAAGCAGGAGAAGGTTCTGTCACTATAAAAGATCGTTAGATTATAAAAGGTGCTGAAAGAACATTGATGGTTGGTGATAATAGTTGAATAAATCAATTATTTAATTTTCATTATGTATTTTGAGATTAAAATATATTAATTTTGTTGAAAAAAAAACGTGAGAGTTCTGTAGTCATGTGTTTCTTTGCGATCCTACATACTGTGTGGCGTGTATTTTTATCCAGGACAAAGTAAATTCTGCGCGGGAAGCGACCCTAGAACACAGGTCAATGAACCGGCTAACGCATCCTTGAAAACCGCAGTAACGAGGCTCTATGTGTACAGCTCTGTCAGAAATGTCTCCCAGCAGAGCACTTAACCCAAAATGTGACCTGGCCCTCCTCGAGACAGAAATGGCAAGAATACTATCAGGAAACTTTAAATATTCTATAATATTTGAGAGAATATGTTTCAACTCTCGTCAAAGCGATTTTTGAAAATTAATGAATAATTAATTTCTACTAGCCACTTATGACAACATGTAAGTATTCAGAAGATATTGTATGGATATTGTACGAATCCACGGTTTAACAAAGCAATGTGAAATATATAAATACCTACATGGACCTACTGCTCTCTCCAGATCTCTTTCAAGTCGCCCATCCAGCATCTGAATAACCACTGTATTGCTTAACTTGTGAGTATCTTCATGACGTCAACAGAATGATGGTGTACGAAGTGATGGTAGCGGCGACGCTGAGCAAGAGCGTCATGTCGAGCCTGAAGACGCCACACACCGAGAACACCGTCTCGGAGGTGAGCATCTGAGCCGAGAACCTCTGCAACTCCTCGCGGTACGCCGCACAGACGGCGGTGTCGACCGCCCGCCGCTGGACCAGCCACGACGTCGTCCTCGCCTGTTACAGAGACACGCGGGAGTGGGGGTGCGCTTTGTGATTAAATCAACATCATTTTAAAATGCATGTCTAGGGCGGCAGTGTTATTTTTTTCTGTTTTCTCAGAGAAAAGGCAACGGTTTTTAATATTTTTGGGAAACGATTACAAGAAAATAAACAGATACCTCAGCCATGGTGCCTGTATTAATCGCAAACGAATCAAATAAGTTAACATTTCACCTTTCAGATGAACATGGCTCAAAATGTGCTCCAATGTTTAAGGTACGTCTCAGGTTCTGATGGCATTGGGCTTCGGGGCTTCGGGGCATTGGGCTTTGGGGCATTGGGCTTCAGGGCATTGGGCTTCGGGGAATTGGGGCATTGGGCACATACATAACAGCGTGGAATACAGATATCAAACCCACCTCGTCCATCGCAGCCTGCGCCGACCGTGAAATCAGCGTCAACGCCCCCAAGTTAAACCCCATCCAGCCCAACGCCGTGACAGCCAGGTTGATCTGCGGCGTCTCAGTGCTGAAGACGCTCTTGCGCTGAGCGACCAAAAATGCGATGAAGAAGAACGTGTACCCAATGATGCTGGCCAGCACTTGGAACACGACGCCGAGCATGCGCAAGCCGAACTGGGCGTTGACGGCGAGGCTGGCTTCGTGGAGGAGGTGGTGCGAGGCGCGAAGACGTCGCAGCTGTGATGTGGGGGTGTCGGGGGTTGGTGGGCTAGGGGGCGGGAAAGGATTTAGTTAGTTTGAGCCAATTTGTTTTAAAAATAATATTCTTGAAGGCAAATTTGCCTTCAGCTATGCAATAATATGCTTGTTGTGGAATGAAGAGGGCTGGTGAAAGAAAATATGTGATCCCATTTTGGCTTCCGAGATAAAACGAAGAACACCAATCGGCTATCCAATCAGAAATCAAGTGGGAGAAAGAAGACTGCAGGTATGGGACTCACACACATTTTGTTTTTTTCCGAGCACAGGAGGACTTTGAACCAATTAGGCTCCTTAAACCAGACTTCCTCACAAAAGCTGACTAGCGAATTTGGTTATGTTATAATATGGCTAAAATGTTTATAGAAATGGAACTTCTGAAATTTCATGTGCAAGAATTAACATTGTATGGTCGGGTTGAATAAAGAAAATAAACAGAGTGTATTAATACTGGTATATTTGGGCCATAATGCAGAGCCATGCACTGAGTGCGCCCCCAGGCCTATAACTCAACTCAGTGCGCACTGAGTGTGAGTGCGCACTGAGTGTGAGTGCGCACTGAGTGTGAGTGCGCACTGAGTGTGAGTGCGCACTGAGTGACGTCTCTGCATTTGGGCCCTACAGCCTTAACAGGGCCAATGACGCCAACAAATGCTCTTTCTGTTTTTAATAGCGCAATAAAATTACTATAGGTGTTGACTTGACTTACATTTCAATCTTTCCGATGCGTTTTTCTCCACCGTAAAGCCATCCACTCCGTTTTGGTTTGATAAAGACTTTCTGGGATGTACTTCCAACTTCCAGTGCCAGCCACGTGTTGATCTGCTGGTATCGCTGCCCTAGGGCGTCGACCAACGTTTTGAAATGCACCACCGTGTGAACCGAGATCAGGTAGGTGAGGTAGCGAACGCACAACGATTCCGTCAACGGCCCACCAAAGTAGGCAATATCGTGGGTGTTGAGGGCTATCACTGTGGCGCTGGAGACGGCCAGGATCAGCGTCGTCCTGGACGTCGCCAAAGGACGTTCGGTGCCTATCGAAGCCAGGTTCGAGTCGACGGTGTCCAAGAGTGTGTCGATGGCCTTCAAGTCGTGGCGAGCTCGGAATGTCGACCAGAGGACGGCTATGATGGTGCTGAAATGCATATCACGTATACGGCATTCGAAAATTTCGCGATTTGTTTTTATAATTCTCCTAAAGTTCGTACCTATATACATTTACCAATCAGCGTAAAAAAATATGTAGCCAACACAATGTAGGCAGCTTTCCACCGGTTCATGTTTGAGGTAGACCTGCATCCTCATTCACATTGACTTTTAGAGAATGAGATTTAAGATATGAATTTTAAACGCTTTAAAAATCGTGCTTTCTGCTCAAAGATTAAACAGAGTTACTACACTAAAATCATTGGGTTTCAATGAACTATAAACCCAATGCAAAAATGCATATGTCAACATCAAAGTACTGAAAATAAAATTCCCTTTAAAAGGGTCAGAAAACCTTCCAGATATCCCAGCCAGGCGATTTTGTAACATTTACGTTGCCGTTATTGATTCTGATGCAGGGGTGGATTTAACGGTCAGCATTTCCGCAAACGCGGACGAGGCCCCCCCCCCCCTTCGAGAGTACATCGGAGGCCCTACCCGCCACGGCACTCCAAAAGTCGAGGCCCCTGCGATAGTGTGTGCTGACCACATTTTGACCCTTAAATCCGCGCGTGTTCTGATGGATAAAATCCCTATTGTTGTCGTTGTTAGATTATTAATTAATTTTGTAACTGAGAACGGCAAAGTCAGAGTTACGAAATCGCAGTGCTGATACCTCATAGTTTCCCTGCTGGAAATTCTTACCAAGATCTTGAGAGCAGATCTTGAGACAAGATCTTAAGAGAGAAGTAAACGGTTGTCGTTTTGGTCGATTTTCGCATAAATTTCACATTCGTAGGGAACGTCTCCTGGCTACAGATGATTTACAAAAATGTTGAAAAAAAATTTACGTGTTATTAAAGAGCTGATGAATGGCGGATACTTTTTTTTTTTCGTCGTTTTTTTGAAACTTGCAGCTGGGGGAATTTTCATAAAGTGCCATTTTAGGCACTTTTTGAAAATTCCCTCAGCTGCATCTTTCAAAGAGAATCTTGTAAGACCTTGTCTCAATATTGTGACATATCTTGTAATATATTGCAAGATCGTGACAAGATCTTGATAAGATCTTGCAAGATCGTGGTAAGAATTTTCAGCAGGGTTCATCTTCTGTTTAGGTATTTAAGGTAAAAGCCGAGTTACACTTATGTACCCACCTTAGTCCGGCGGTGGCCGTGATCGAGACGCTTGCCAAAAGAAGGGTCATCGGATATCCTCCAAGCCTCAATATCATGATGGACTGCACCATAAAGCGCTGCAGGCTGACTAGGATGCCCGCCACTGTGGCCAAGCAGAACACGTACGCCAGTGGCGACTGGCTGAAGTCCGGTCCAAAGACCGTCAAGCAGAGCACTCGGCCCACGTAGTATAGGGGGGTGCCAGTAGAACGGTACGCCACTGTTGGTCGATGCATCATACGCCACAGGTTAATAAGTACACTATCCTTAAGGAGTACTGTATATTTAGGAAATTCTTCAGAGTTCACTCCAGCTGAAAGATGTTATGAAAGGTTATGGTTATAATAAAGTCTCGCCAAGAATGACACCCAAAGACAGTTTAATTCTTTTACCGAGCCATGAAAAATTAGGTCCAGGTGATGTTATTGTTATTAAATTATAGAATAGAATAATTATTTAATAAATAATTCAATAGGAAAATAGGTAAATCATTTAAATGGCCTTTAAGCAGCAGGGTCTATCGGCGATTTTCCGGCGATAAAACGATGAATAAAAAATGATGGACTTCTACTTGACAGCAAGGGAGACAAATAATTGATTAACAAGGTGTCCAATTTCTAGCGTCGAGACTTTCGAAAATCGACATTTTAAATTATATCAATGTAGCATACCTATACTCAATTCATAATAATGTAATTTACCCAACGGCCTAACACGAAATGATGCGACAAATCTTTATAATTCATTTGTGTGCGCAGGGTAAATTGTTATACCTACTGCATTTCACGTTAGTAATGATAGCGGATTTTCTTCTTCCTCGAGGACCCATGCTGCTAGACACTAGCTTTGACTTTCAAAACTCAAAAGCCATGTCGTGAGCCGGACAAAAGGCTCTATGGGCAGTTTTGCAACTCTTAGCTTGTGTCTAGCAGCAGTGGGTCCTCGAGGAAGATGCAAATCCACTCTCTTTCTTAACATGAAATGGATTATGGAGTATAGATACGGCCAATCTAAAAATTAAATAGTAAACGGAGAGAGGCAAAATGATGGACACCAAAAGGACATATATAGCGTTTCTAATGTTCGATCAAAGAGGTAACATCAATCCGAGCACGGAAGATCACAGTTCCAAAGTCAATCAATGTGGGCAAATAACTGCCATGCTTATTTGATGGCAATTATTTGCCATTCACGACTATTCACATAAGTCATAAATATAACGCAGCGATACATTCATATTCAGCTGGGTTTACAGCTGGCATTGTCAGTTACACGATGCCATCAACATTGGCTCTGGACCAATCAGATGTACTCTGGATGTGCATGAGGTCGCACGTTCGCGACTCTGTCATGGAGTCTCTGATTGGTCCAGAGCCAATGTCCATGACATCGTGTAGCCGACAAGCGACTTACCACTACTGCAATAGTCAGGACGACCGACCGCACTTTTCCTTCCAACATGGCTCGCTTCAAGCCGTTGCTTTGACTTTCAGAGTTCTGTGTCTTACGCTGCCACTCGACGTTTGCCCTTTCTTTCGCTGAGGGCGTGTTCTTGCCGTTCCCCTTCGTGGCCAGCTCCGGCTTGGCTGCTGCATCCTTTGCCCTCGACCTCGGCGAAAATTAAATTAATTGAAATTGAGAGCCAATGGGTCCAGTATACCTACGTGAGCTCAATCTATATCCTTCCAGGCGGAAGGGACTTCAGAGTTCAGATTATTGTCCTGAATGCATTGGCGTCAAGAAAGCACTGCACACTCAAAAGAACTCCTTTCCATGCGAGATATGTTTAGACCCCAAAGCTGGAGAAAATTTCGATTCTGATAAATAAATTTGTTTATGGAGACAAAGTTGAAAATAATTACATTTCCTTGCAGAAATGTAGCTTTAAAAAATTCAGTTGTTTGTTTTTGTTTATGTGAGCATTCAAACTATTTATTAAATGCGCAGGTACAATATATTATAGGTGATTACCCAGAAATGAATGTTTTTTGCGTCTTTTTAATATGATTTGGTATTTTTGGGGGAAACCGAAGGGAGCAACATGGCATGGGAATTAAGATTTTGACAGCTTATATACAAATTGTTTCAGATTTTCTACGGTCTATCAAGTTTCGTTATTCAGCATCTTATAAGATGCTTTTATATTTCCATTCCAAAATATTGGAATGGAAATATAAAAAGTACCCAAAAAACAAGCTAAATGAATACCTATGTACTATTTAGAAGTTGTGTCACTTAACACTAACAGCTGCAGATTATACGAGAACTGATTTGCCATTTGAACATCTTCAAGAAATGCATTCATTCTTATGAAGGAACCTAGCCCCTTGCCAGCGCCCTCTGATCTGAAGGGATCTGTTTCGATAGTTTCGATTTGCTCGTATATATGGCAAAAATGTATCTAGGTGGCTTTGACCTTGAGCGAGATTCAACCCAAGTATTTTTTGACTCGGCAATTTCCCCAAGCCAATTTTCATGAAGAAGGCCCTGGTTGTGTGCTCGGACTTCAAGGGAGCGTAAATACTATGTAAATAAGGCTAGGCCCGCAGCAGGGTATTGAAAAGCATGTCAAATTAAACGCCATCCGTCTAGAAAATATGTCCCAGCTTGGCACAGTCCAACAGACAACTTGCCAGACAGCTCTTCCAGAGGCAAAAGTACTCAGAAATAATGTAGTAATGTATTAATCGGATCTGCAATAGCAACAAGTAGTGCTCACAAGTGTTTCCTCTTCCAAAATAAAAGGGTCCGGGCTACCTATATTCCGGTATGAAATTTGCATCAAGGAAGTCTTTGGTTCTAATGACAAGTTTAAATCGTATGTGGAAATAGCAGCAAGCGTCATTTCACAAGTATTTTCTACCAACCACAGGTCTGGATACCTTGACTCCAATGTGGAATTTGCTCCAAGGAGGTTTTTGGTCCAAATCAAGATGGCGTCCAATTTGACACGTTTTGGTACGCAAGCAGCTAGGGGTGGTTGCGGGTCTATAGTACGCCTCATGTTATTTTGTCAGCAGCAAACCGGTATTCTACAATGGTATGTTATAGGCCCAATGCCCCGAGGCGCTGCCAAACGAACCTGAGACGTACTATAGCCGTATATACGTGTATATACGCTTCTTTGAAGTCAATGGCTCGGATAGAAATTCAATGTGTGCTGTCGATGGCTGCCATGCCTTGCCACAACACTTGCTTTCGCGGTCACGGGCATAGAAAACAGTGGACTTTTGTGATCATACTTTTGGTTACCCCGTTCTGGGCAGATCTAACCGTGTTATACGCACACGCCTATGGGCATAATATTTATATTAAATGGTGTATGAAATAAAATCTGTGAAAAAAAACACTTACAGATAGTGGAAACATGCGTCTAGATTAAATCTTTAGTATCTTCCTTATTTGTGAAATCCATGTTGATCGCAAACACAATTCAAACACCCTCAGCCCGCGCGCCCCGGCTCCTCAATCCCAGCCTCCCGACGGCGCCTTCCATCCGTCACCGGACCGCCTCCACTTTCTCCCCGTCCAGGCTGTCACGTGCCAAGCCGACCAATCGCCTCGCCGGCCCTCGGGCCCGCTAACTGGGTCGCCGTGTCAGTGTGCAGTCGACCGTCTCGAAGACAGAACGCGGCGGCTCAAGACTTGCGAGTTCCGCTACACACATCTTGATCTTGACAGCAAGCAGCTGTTTGCTTGGAGATTTGAACGCACGACGCACGAAAGGACGAAGCTTTGCGCGTGTGTGCTTTTTGGGGCAGTGCATTGGGGTTGGGGTTGAGGTTGTGAAAAGTGACATGGGGACTGCATGCGTTTGACTGCTGGAAAGCTTCGAACGCGCCATTTAAATCCTGTGAGTAACCACAACACAATGCTTTGTAAAGACCGTTCGGTAATTCTTTGGCTTCGCACCATAAGAGCATGGTGTGCGGGCGTCTATGATATCATACCCGACCCGAGTCGTCTATTGTTTTCTTTTATGGTGTGAATTGGTATTGATCATTAGATAGGAGATCAACATTTTACCTATGCTGTAGGAGTAGTAACCTATATATAGCCTATAGTAACTATATAGTAACCTATAGTAACCTATATATATATATATATATATATATATGTTAATAGTGAAACTTGAGAGCTGTATGTAAACATAGAAACGTGAATGTTAAAGCTAAAGTAGGTAGTCGCTTAGCTCCGTGATAGCTCAGGGGTCACCGTATTATTAGTACCTATTGGGGTTCGCGTCAATTGCATTTTTACGTTAATTGGCACTGGCATGGCCATGAGTTTTCAAATATCTAGATCAAATTCGCGAAATTTGATTATGAATGCAATTGAATAACTTCGATCTCCATAATTTTATATATTTAGCTACTATACTATCTCTAGTTTATAAATCTCGTCGAGATATATCACAGTGACAACTGTAAACATATTATAGTAATTGCAATAACACATTCACATCAAATGCAGACGCTCTAAAATATTTATCACTCATTGTGATCTCATTAAATTAAACAATCTCCCACAGCCTACTGTATACCTAAAAGCGTACGGCCGCGGCCCCTAAAACACCTTTCAAATCCGTCATTTCTATTTTCCGTTCAATGCCACCCACATTCTCTATCACCTGTTGTATCACGTCACCCTCTAAATGTCACCGCGGTGGCCTTCGTAATGTCTTTGCCGCGCCGGCGCACTCGCAGCTTCCTCGTCCGGGGTGAACAACTGGTCACGTGCCACCCACGTGTGCACCCACGTGGTTCACAGACCTGCGCGGCGTGACCCTTTATAGCATGAACCGCCTGATTGCACAAAATGAGTGGAGGCGTTGCTTGAGCATTGGTCCGTCGAGCTTGCCAAACGAGAATCGGGAGTTTGAAGATGTTTGGGTTCAAGGAACGAATGTGAACGTGATGAACTATCTGACAGGACCGGATCGACTATTTGTAAACAATGTCTGGTTAGCGCCTAGCGGAGGCGTTTTGGTTCGGGCACTTTCGGATGGCGGTGCCAAACGGGGCTTGAATAAAACATCTAGCTGTGAGGGGATCAGATCAGGGTATTCTGGTTATGTATTTAGCGCTTATATAGTTTATACATCGCAATTTTGATTCTTGACGGTATTGAGCCTTCACAGCAAGATACTACAATATAAGTAAGGCTCTTCACCTGTTCTTACCTCTAGGGTTCATGGATTAGGACAGAGATTGTGGAACGTATTTTCTAAATGGCAATTTGTTATTTCACAGTTGAAAGAATATTGTAAACAAAATTGTATTCACCTTGAGGCCGCTGGTAACACGTGTTCGATCGTTCGTCTCATTTCGCACTGACATTTCAAAGGCAAGATTTAGACGGCGAGGCTTCTGATTCTATCACTTTCAATTCGAATTCTAAACTGTCTGAAACTGTCCCGTGTTGTGAATTGTGATGTCTATAGACTGCCCTGTGCGCAAAATAAAGTATACCTGCACATGCTTACGAAAGCCCCCAACTGCACAGCCGATAGAATGTTGCTAGACAAGACTCGCAAAACCCTTACAGAATAAAGGCAACGCAATCACAAAGCTACTGAGTACTTTATGTATTAAATGTTTACATTTACAAATTTAACGACAGGGACACTGACCCTGCGTTATACTTGTCTAATAGGTCGTACATCAAAATGGTTAGCGATAACAATTATATCGACCTGCCAGCCTCGAAGGGAAGGAAAGAATTACGAAGCGTGTCGGTGACATTGAATGCCATTGAGATCGCCCAAGTTAAGCATCGCTGCGCTGAACCAGCTGGTGGATGGGTGACCACCAAACACACGATCTTTTGTTTTCGGCAAAGAGAGTGAAGGGATTGAATTGAAGTTGGGGAAACACCTTTACTGACATTACTACCCAATCTCCGGCAACATTTGAAGAGGAATTTTTTGTACTTATATAAAGTCCTGAACATGGTAAACATGGTTGTCCCCCCCCCCCCCCCCCTTGGTGCACCGTGCAATTCGCGAAGGTTTTGAGCCGGGCATCGGGTTTCCCCTCATTCCAATTTCTACCAATAAGCAGCTAGGGTACATTCATGATTACCCCTAACATCATATCACCCCATCATACCCCATCCAGCGATGTCACTAGGCCAGTCCCACAGTGCCCGTTTTGAAAAAAGTGCGTATTTAAACCCCGCAACCAACCCTATACCCTTCCATTCCAGCCGTAATGCGCCTCCTGCTCGCGTTCGGCGCCGTCGTGGCGCTGGCCAACGCCGAGTACATCGCGCCAGGGCCGCGCTACCGTTGCCCCAAGTCGCCCAACGCCATCTACCCGTGCGAGTGCGTCGCCCCCGGGGACGCCGGCGTCGAAGTGCGGTGCGACAACGCCAACCTGGCGTCGCTTGGCGTCGCGCTGGCCAACTTGGGGGCGGCCGGGATGCCCGTCGAACGACTCACCATCTCGAGGTGTCAAATTGGTAATTATTTGGTTGAGTTTATATTATTTCCATAATCAGTTTACTCTAATCAATGTGCATCTTCTGATCACCAGCTCTTCAACTATTTTTAACGCTAGGCTAGGCATTGGCCCACAGAAGTTGAATATCTCAGCATGCAATTCCACTTTAACTCACTGCTGCTAATTGACACGTGCGAAAAGATTTTACGAAACTAACTACGAAATAACTAACGAAATTTCAATGTCATACCACGTGATGTGTGGATATTTTGTAAGTGTTTAAAGACTTTGAATTTTTTAAACAATGTCCAGCAGTTAGTGGGTGATGTTTTCTTCTTTAGAAGATACAATTCTACTCTTCTTCCTGTATCAAAAGTGGGCAGCATGGTATGTGCAACATCATTTCAGCAGGATGGGCCTTTTAATTTAATGTCTCGGTGTCAATTAGCCTTTCCATATAGTTACCCAGAGAAACCCACCCAGCAATCAGTGGGCAACATGGTAATGGGTTGGGAACCTCTCAATTCGCATTAGATGTGTTCCTTATACCTGGTCCAATGACACAAGAGGCATTATATCACGCGAATTGCTCTCAGTTGTTACGCTGTGTTTTTGTCGTTGCTATAAGAACATAAGCATGGATATAAAGACGTACTATTAGCGACATTCTAAGGTCTCAGTGGCTTGTGGTTCACCGAACTGCTGCTAATGGTGGTGGGCGAATCTGTCCATGTTGCCTTCTGCAGTTTGCATTCTTTTGTGGTTATTCAACCTATTAAACCACTTCTGATATTATTCCAGGCCAGTTTTTTATATGTCCAGTTTGTCCAATACTAAACGTTAATAGCAGTTTGCACAGAACACTGGCAATTTTGTGTAACTGGTACAAATCACCAAGTATTATGTATTTAGAGGTCCACGACCCACAATTGTTGTCAAGTTCAACTACACTTTTGATGGTAAATGGCAGAAAAAAATATTCTGCCTACCATCACCATTCATTCTGCTACCATTCCCATTCCACCATCACCATTTGGCATTCCCTTTACCACCATCACGATTTCCTCCTAGGCATTGATCATAACTTGGTAGCCGAGGTATTAACATAAAGGCACCAACAATATAGAAATCTAGAAACAATACATTACCCCCAGTGCAGTTGCCTACTTCATTTTCTCTGGAGAATTGTCTGAAATTTGGCATTACCCTCAGGTCCTTTTGAAAGTGTAGTTGAACAAAATTTCATAAAGCTAGAGATATTGGAAATAAGGAACTGCATACTAAATAACAACATACCCACAATACCCACAGTTGCCAATAATGGTGAAGTCAAGAACAGCAACATGAAAATAGTATTACCGTCAATAAGGTGGATAAGCCGCACAAAGCATGAAAAGCACACGCCCGAATCTTGCCGTGATCGCAGGTCGTCTCCACGGCAGCCTGTTGCACACGGTACGCGTCCGCGTGCTGCGCATCGAGCACACGCCGCTGACGTCGATCGAGCCCGGGGTCTTCCTCGGCACGAACCAGACGCTCAACGAGCTGCATGTCGAGCACTCGCGGCTGCTCGACTTCCCTGCCGCCGCCATGCAGGTCGGTGGGAGAGCGGTCGGAGCGTGGCGAACGTGTTCGTGGATGGGCAGTGCCGACGTTAAAAGTGCCCAAAATACGGTTGCCATGGGGGGGGGGGGGGGGGGGGGGGTTATAATAAAATTCCGCTGTTTTATGAAAATGCACAAATTGAAGCAAAATAACCTTGCTGTTGAAGCGTCTCTAAGCGCCACTATTCATCCATTGTATAGTCAATTGCAGCAAATTGGAGTAAATGAAGGTCAATTAGAGTAAATTATTGCATTGCAGATAGCCAGAATTTTGTATGTCACAATTGGTAGCTGGCTGAGTTTTTGCTTCACATAAAGTGTCTGTGTAGGTACCTACCCGTAGCTAGTCATAGATAGGTATGCCGTTATGTTTTTAGGGGACGTCTGGCCCCAATTGGGAATCCATAAGCATGGTGTATGAAAGGGTGAATCTATGATATTTTTATTTCAAAGCAAGAAAATGACTAAAATTTCTTCAAACATGAAAAGTAAACACAATTGCATTGTTGCATTTAAGATGCCTCCTAATGACATGGCTTCATTGTTGTGTCTCACTCTGACCTTCAGATCCTGGGCAACCTGACGATTCTCTCTCTCTCCCACCACGAGATCGGCTCTCTGCCGTCCAGCATCTTCTCCGGCAGCTCGCTGCCAGCACGACTGGAGAGGTTCACCGTTTCCAACGGACTCGTGAGTCAGCGCAGAAATGTCGCTTAGAATAAACTGGGAAATTCCTTTACATTTTGGAGGCTCCATTTGGGGCACTTACCTACCTTAAACTTGATGATGGCAGTTTACTATATTTCAATACTTCAATATTTTGTCCCTGGACAGAGACCATCGTTCCTATACTTAAATCGTTAGTACTGCAACTAATTATATGAACATAGGAAAAAATGTAATAGATTGAGGGTAAAATATATGTGGCAAGTTGAAAAAGAAACGGCCCTCTCAGTATATTTTATTATTATGTACACAAATTAGCCTCCCAAAAATGTTACCCATTCCGGGATTTGAACCCGGGTCCCCAACTTTCGCGGCTTCATAATTTAAATATATATTTAAATATAATTTAATAATAATACCGGGTTCAAATCCCGGAATGGGTAACATTTTTGGGAGGCTAATTTGTGTACATAATAATAAAATGAATAGCCAATTACGAGCTTTCGTAATTTAAATAAGATTAAAAGAGGCCCTCTCAGTAACTTCTCAAATTCCCATTCCAATTGTATTGCAATCAATCTGAACTGTTAATTTGATCTTTAACAACATAGAAATATATAGTATGCCTATCTTTGAAATTTAAAAATTTTTATATTGAATAAAGGAACTGTGCTACACAGAAAAGTTACATTTTGTCTGAATACCCTTTGAATTCGCTAATCTCGCCCTTCTGTACAAAAGGTGGGCGACATCCCAGCCGACCTGTTTGCCCCGTTGAAGCGTCTCAAATCGCTGGACCTATCGGGCAATCGCATCACCGCCCTCAAACGAGCGCAGTTCAAAGGGCTGCGAGACACGGAGGCCCTGGACCTCTCCGGCAACCTCATCGCCAAGATTGACTCGTCGCATCTCGCGGACCTGGCCAAACTCTCCTGGTGCAATCTCTCGCGGAACGCTCTGCAAGACCTGCCCAGGTGCTTGCTAACACTTCGATAACTACATATTGTTACATTTCTTTCCATTCAGGAAATCAAATACCAGTTCTTTGGCGTTTGCGTTCTGTTTTTTACTCACTGAGATAAGTCAGAAAGGAAATAAACACACCTTTGTTTGACAGACTGCAACGCAATATCTCTAGTGGATGGAAATATTTTTAAAAAACCAGGTCCTATATAGCCCCAGGTATTGGGTCATTTGCCTCTTCAAGCCTTAGAATCAAAAAACGTTTTTATTGTACATCCAGGAGCAATTAGAAGGATTTTAGCACAGCCCTGGGGTTAAAAGAAAAACAGGTTGAGCACAGACAACATAAGTTGCTTTTCATTGTCAATTGACTCATAAATTATTTGAATCCAGATTGACAAAGCAGAGTAAACGCTTACCCCTTGGGGTAAAATGACAAACAGCCAATCATAGACAACATTTGCAGGTTTTTAGGGGTAACCACCATGGAGATAACAAATTTATCCCTGTTCTTGCAAGTGGATCCAGGGAATGATGTTTGCCAAGCTGTCAAGTACTGAGCGGTCAAGAAACAATTCCAATTAAATCCGGACGTCCTGTTCGCCAGAGGCACGTTTGCCCGGAACACGGTGCTTCGAGTGCTGAACCTGAGCAGCAACCGCGTGCGCAAGCTCGACGCCAACTCGTTCCGCGGCATGCGTTTCATGCGGCGGCTCTACCTGGCCGACAACGAGATCGCGGAGGTCGGCAGGGGCACGTTCTCGGCAATGACTCGCATCGGGACGATAGACCTGGCGCGGAATCGGCTCAAGCACGTCGACTTCCAGATGTTCCATCAGCTGCAGTATGTGGAGGTGAGATTTACTTATGTACCTTTTGGTGTTGTGGAAGGTTGTGGTCAGTGAAATACCTCAGCTCAGAAAATAAAGGTTCTTCCAGATTCTAGGTTTGCCACTTTGTTCGGAATAGAAACTTCACCTTTGTCACAACTTCTAAAACGAAATGTTAATAAACTTACCAATTTTGAAATCCCCTTTCTTGATGAAGTATACCAAGGAATTACAAAATGGTATGAAATATAATAGGAACTAACTTTTTAACCAAATCAACGCACTATAGAAATTGTGTTCGTACTGAATATTTAAAAAAACACAATTTCCTCTTGACGATTAAAAAAAATCTTAGTAAACTGCCAGTAAACTTAAGATCCAAATAAAAATAAAGTTTTGCTGAAAACAAAAAGATTTGGTTCAAAAAATGTTTGTACAAAATCCTCCTATTGCTCATATCTAAGAGGAAGTAACTATAAGCTTGTATCACTTTTAGTGCCATTGCCTTGGCTGTCTAAACAGGGATCCCCAAAAATGCAAAGCACACTTCCTTTACACAGACAAAACCAAAAAACAACCTAACTCCCTCATAATCGCCATTCCCCACAGATAATCGACGTGTCAGACAACATGCTAGAAGACGTGCAGAAACTAGCGTTCAAAGACTTGTTCCTGGTGTCGATCAACCTGTCGCACAACGCCATCGCGCGCATCGAAGAAGGCTCGTTTGAGAACTGCGCCAACATCACGATGCTGGACCTGTCGCACAACCGCATCGCCGCCATTCCGCGGCTCGCGTTCGACGCCACCACCTACCCGACCGAGCTGCGGCTTCAGCACAACCTGCTCACGTCGTTGGCGCAGGTAGCTGCTCGAATGACTTGCCAACGACTGAACTCGGGGAAAGGCTAGCTCCTCTCTTTTGACCAATGTTATTATATCGGTCAAATGGTGTTGGCAAAATCATTTGATTATGACAAGGATCAGGCCCTGTTGAAAAGCTCCTAGGGGACCACCGGAATTATGTCATTAATTATAAAGAAAGTTTCAACGAGAAACTGAATTTCTCCACTAATCAATATTGTCGCAAGGTTGCAAGCAGGGTGACTGAAACATCTTGTCTCTCTATATCTACAACAGTACTGGCAATGTACCTCTATGGTGGTCACCCATCCGACACGTGGCTCTGCGCAATGTTGCTTAACTTCCGTCATCTCTCAAGAATCAGTGTTCAGCGTCCTATCATCGTACCAAACCATTCTAACTTTTGATTCATTAGATGTTTCAACTCGAAGACTAAAGTAATGGTTCATTCAATAATAGTTGCGGCCAGCTTGATAATACCCCATTTATATAGGTAACTCTATAGGGAGGAATCATTCAATGTTCACAGAATAATCATGATAATTAACACAGGCCAAAGGGCAAAACATAGTAAAAGTCTGCAAAAATTAACACCAATGATGTAGAACAAAACTATGACCCCAAAGTCTGTATAATTTGCAATGATGATCAGCTGAATGTGAACTACGTTGTTTACCTCTAGTGTTAATTTAGTTCTATCACTGCTGGCAGATTGTCCCCAACAGCTGCTAACACCTGGAAAATTTCCAATTCCAGGTGCCCCTTCACAACATGACAGGTCTCAAGAAACTCAACGTGAGTCACAACCTGCTGACGACGGTGCCGAGGAACTCGATTCCGAAGCTGTACGAGCTGCACACGATCGACCTCTCACATAACCTCATTCACGAGCTGTGGACTGCAGCCTTTCAGCCGCTGCTCTCACTGAGAGCGCTTAATCTCTCGCACAACGCACTCACGGGTATGCATACCACGCCACAATACCGCAACACGCTGCAGAATAAACTTAAAAAATCTATTGCAACGAAACGTGCAATGGACTGAGCAATTTCAACTTGAGCACATACTTTTTTATATAACACCTTGCAAATGATGCAACACTCCTATGGACCTTTTCCATTGAAAGACCATCAGCAAAAATGAACAGCTTCATTTAATTCCCAAACAGCTTCATAATAATCCCATTCCTGGTTTGGAACATCACTACATTGTCCCTATATATTATAGTATAAACAAAACCTGGTATTATGTGCCTGGTTTTGGTTCCTCATTGTACAGCGCTGAAGGGAGCGACGCTCGGCACGCTGCACTCGCTCACCGAGCTCGACCTCGGACACAATCAGCTCGAAGACATCAACGAGCACGCACTCGAGCGGCTGGCCTCGCTGCGGTACGTAGCCCTTTCTGCATAGTCTCCCCTGCCACGTAGCACAAAAAAGCATTCGGAATGGAAACTCTTACCACGGCTATAGAGCTTGCATCAAATGGTCCATGCCTTTGTGTTAATATTGGCTTTATGCAATTCTTCACTCCTACACCCCCCTTGCCAGCAAGCTAATTAATAAGAACTCAATTTTGGGACGCCAGCAGCCTATTATTACGTCTTTTTCATTTGCTATGCTGATAATCAAAATAAAATCCTTTCTCCCATGACTTATAGGTAGTATGAGTCATACCCACCCAACTATAGCAACATCTGAATAAGATATATATCTGTGCTCTAACCTCATTCCTCCTCCACAGATGGCTGTCCCTCCGTCACAACCGCCTGTCGACGTTCTTCCAGCTTCCGATCTCTCTCTCGACGCTCGATCTCTCGCACAACGCCATCTCCAGCATCGAGCCGCTGACCACATTTCCGAGCATGAACTCGCTCCTCGCGCTGGACCTGTCCTGGAACACGCTGAAAGACTCGCTGGTCGGCGGCGCGTTCCAAAACTTGCTCACGCTGCAGCGGCTGGATCTCCGCGGCAACGGCATCTCGGCGCCGCCGAGAGATGCACTCAACTCACTGGCTACATTGCAGTATATTTTCCTGCAGGTAAATATAATGTAATATTATATTATAATTTTATTACCAGATTCATTGTACAGTGTACACGATATTGGTATGTCAGTGAGTTATAAAATAAATTACAGTATTTTACAGTGCAGGTAATTAGATTTTTATGGTTACAATACGTTATGACATACATTAATACATTTTTATGATTTCAAAGTAGTGGTCTTAGGTTTCTGCAGGTATCGATACGCGGAAAAATCAAATGAGTGTGAACTTTTCCTAACTTTGGCCTAGGCATAGGTATGACTCCCAGAAACAAATTCTTTCCACTGAATGAGTGTGGCAATGGCTTATTTTCATGTTTACATGTTTCAGTCCTTGCAATTTGTTCAAATTACTTCACGAGCCACTAGTTTAAAAGACAATGTGAAGTGGAATTTGGGGTGTCTTGTGCCCAATATGATAGTATCTTTGCTTGTACCGGTGGTAAATAAAACGGAAAAGAAGTAAGCTGGTAGAAAGACAGGCAATTTAGCATCTAGCCATAGATTGCAGTGTGACCTTGATATAACAATGTGAAGAAACTTGGACGGACTCTTTGCTGCACTGTATGAAGGTTGACGATTGAAAATGATCATTTTCAAGTAGGGGTTTGGTCAGAAAATAAATAAATCATGTGAGGACTAAGTACACCAGCATATATTGACCACAACAGCTGCCTTCAGCTAGCTCTGCCACCATACTCAAGCCATAACCTGTACCTATCTACCATTGGGTTTATAGGTTTAGGCAGACACCCTAGCATTAGCGGTGGGACTCTGCCTAAACCTATAAACCCAATGACCATACCACACCGAGCATAGGTATGTAAAAATGTAATCTCATGCAGGAAAACAACCTGACGTCGCTGGGTCGTGGCGCTTTCGGTCGCCTGCCGGTCGTGTTCGAACTGAACATGGCCGACAACCAGTTGGTCGAAGTTAGCGCCCGCGCATTCGAAGGCCTGCTGCAGCTGCTGACGCTGAACATGTCAGGCAACCAGATCACACACGTGCCCAATGGAGCCTTCCAAGGTAACCATGCATTCTACCTTGTCAATGTTTCCAAAATACTCAACTTTATGTGGGATTGAAAATTTATGCACTGTAGTTTGTGTACATTTTACAGCTAGAAATTTGCGCAATTTCTACCCTGCATGATATATTCAAATTTAGTACCTATTCCTTGCATAGCTGTTATCAAAAAATTCCAGCTACCAGCAGATAGTCCCGAAATTCGAGACTGCTAAAAATGTTGTCGCATCAGTATGACTGCTACTTTCTTCCAAGAATGAAATATTTTCATTCATTTGTTTGAACAGATTTGATTATTCCAAAAAGAAATGAAATCTCTCGGGAATTATATCAGAGAGCCGGTATCAAAGGAGAAAATAATGTTTCTGGTTTAATTCTTCGATTGATGCTTGAAATGCTAGTAAAAAGTCATGTATTTTTTGTAAGTTTCTCATATTCTTTGCACAACATAAAATGCAACAGAATAGCATTCCTTATTCGTTCACCGCAGGCCTCGTTTCTCTACGCACGTTGGACCTGTCTCGCAATCACCTGACATCCCTCGACAACAAAACCCACGGCCTCCTCGACGACTGCCTCTCTCTGGAACGAGTGAACCTGTCGCGGAACGACTTCTCGTTCGTCACGCGCAAGACGTTCCCGTCGTCGCCGTGGATACCGTACCGACTGCGCGAGCTCGATCTCAGCTGGAACCAGATGCCGGTGCTGACCTACGACATGACGTTCGGGACAAAGTCGCTTGAGGTTTTGGACGTCAGTCACAATCAGATCGCGGAGATTCGGAGAGGTCTGTACTCGTCAGACACCGTTTCATCTTATATTATCATGATTTTATAAAAATCATGCCAAAAATTCTTTTCCAGATGCTGCAAGTTGTACCTCAGCCCATTGAATGTCCTTTTTTTAATTGTTTTCATATTTTTCTGCCATATTGACTTTTTGCCCATTCACTAGGTATGAAGAAAATATATGCCGGAAATTCCTTTCGGAAATTCGTCTTCAATAACTGAACTACAATTTGTGAATGTTTAATATCATGAGATTATTTGATGCTATTTGATATAAGTATGCTATCTTAATTTATAAATTTTATCTTGTACCTACGTACATTATTTTTTTATGATGTAATTTCAGTTTGATAGAAGAATTTTTCAAATTTCACTGATCATTTTGAAATGGCAAATTACTTCAAATCACTGACCTGGCTATACTCACAAGAATCAAATACCCAGACCCTTTAAAGTTTAAACCAATGTCACAATGGAGCCTTTGCACATTTTGCATTATCCACAAATCGTAAAAATACTGTTAAACTTCAAATTGCACACCATATCGCACAGGATAGAAACAACGTTTCGACTCACGCAACCCCATACGTTTCAGGCGTTCTGGGCAACCTGACAGCCCTCCGTTCGCTGGACCTATCGCACAACCTGCTGCCCGGCTTCGTCGACGCCACATTCGGTCCGCCGCCAAACCTAACCTCTCTACGAGTAGCCGCCAACCAGATCGAGCTGCTGCCGCTCCGCGAGCTCGCCAAGGTCAAGCTGACGCTGCTAGACGTGCGCGACAATCGGTTAGAGCAGCTCGACCCTCAGATCACGCACATGATCGTCAATGGGACCACTGTTCTTTACCAAGGTGAGAGCTTCATAGAGATGGCCAGTTTGTTTCGAATGCAGTCGAGAATCGGACATCATCTTTTGATATATTGGTCCCATGGACCATGATAAGTTGCATTTTAAATGACAGGTGGCCAATGGAAATTGAACCAGTCTCAGTCTCTTTAGAAAATATCACCAGCTTCTTGAGACTGTTTCAATTACGCCAATGGTTAATGTCAATATTATCAACATTTTCTAACGAATCTCCTTAGCCTAGAGAACCAAAATCATATACATTTCTTCTTGCAGTAAAGTCTGATGGTTTAACCAATTTTGTCTATGAAAACATCTAAAACCTAAAGTAATTCGCAGAGATTGGTGAAAAAGGACTTCTTTGGCTACTCTGTGTTGTTAGCTGGTAGGCACCTCGATCAAACAAAAATGATGCTACCAATTTTGTTAGATATGAAAACACCAAATAGTTCAAGAATACCAAGCCGTTCCCAGACCTTGGAGACGTCTCGAGCAACTCCGTATTGTCGGCCGACAGGCAACTCGCTGAGCTGCGATTGCCAGCTGCGGCCGCTGCGTCGTTGGCTGTCCGCGCTGCCGGGCGCTGAAGTCCCGCCCGAGTGGGCATCGGTCAAGTGCGATGCTCCCCCTTCGTTGGCCGGCCAGTCGTTGGCCAGCGTCGCCGAGGAAACCATGGCGTGCACGCTCGGCGTCAACCACGACGGGCCGGAGTTCGACATCGGGCCCGATCTCAAGTTCAGGGAGGTCAAAAGGTAGGCCGTGCGTGAATCGTTTAACCTCGTTTTAACTATAGGTTGAAGTAATTTCTGCCGATGTGTCTAGAAACTGTACCAGGGTGCCTGAGTAGACGGATTTCGAGAAGAGATACAGAACTAGAGTAGAACGGATTTTTTTGCTTTGAGCCAGCCTTCTACAACAGTAGGCATCTTGCGGCTACTATTGGTTAAGTGAGTGAGTAAAGGCCCGCGCACAATTGGAGTAAGAATAAGAATAGCAATAAGAATAACGAACTAAAAAGTTAAAACAGGGAAACGTATGCACGCAATTGGCGCAAGCCGTAAAGTGTTGGGAGTAACGATAAGAATAGTGAATAAGAAGATGGAATATTCCTACATTCTTATCGCTATTCTTACTTCAATCAATCAGAGATAAGTATTTTTTGAAAAAACACGGTGCAATAATCAAACTGTTGTTGTCACGACAACGGTTTGAAGTTTTCCTGTCACTGACAGCTGTCAGTGAACATTTTCCACGTTTTTTAGCAGCTTGTACCTGTGCTTACTCTTATTGTAATTTCACTATTCTTATTCTTACTTCAATTGTGCGCGGGCCTTAAGGCGATCAAAAGTCAACCATTTCTGCTGATTATTACATTAGGAATAAGTGGTAACAAAGGATTCACAAACAAATTTTTATATGAAAATAAATAGGTAATAGAAAAATCTCATGCATGATATAGCCAGAATATAGACAATTATTTAGTGAGATATAACAAGGTTGGCCAGATAAGGGGCTGTTTGGTTTACTGACCCTGACGTCAAAAAGTACAGAAGGGTGGTGACGGCAACCTTTTTCAACATGTCACGTCTACGCCAATCGACCAGCAGGAAGAGAAAATTAAATACTAATAGTTTTAAGTACTCTTGCAAAATCAGAAATGTATTTTCTCCTGAAGTTAAGGTTTAACATGAACCAAAATTGCTGTCATTGAGACAACTAGCCGATATCACACGGACCTCGAACAAAGTCACTCTCCGATTGCTCTCACACCGTCGCCCCCGCCAGATCCCGAGACGGCACCGTCGCCGCCACCTGGTTCGTCTCCAGTCGCGCCGACGTCGGCGACTTCCTCGTCACTCTGCGCGACGTGGCCACGACGTCGACGTACACCGCGCCGCGTTTCGAGACGGACGTCGCCTACGGAACGCGGCGCATAGTGCTCTCGCCGACGGAGATCGGCGCCAGCGCGGGCCAGCTCTGCGTGCTCGCGCGAGACAGCGGCGGCGCCGTCAGGATGTGGAGAGAGTCGCAGTGCGTTCGAGTTGAGGGCGTCAAAGCCGGGGCGAAGGGGTCGAAGGCGGTGGCGGAGGGGATGGCGGTTATGGTTGCCGTTTTGTGGCTCGTTCGGTAGAGGGAGGTGGGAACACTTTGCCTCTTTGGTTTGGGGCTGTCATCTTTTACATTGACCTATACAGCCGCTACCAACCAATACCAACAAGATCAACTTCTAAATGTGCTGACAACAGTGGCAGCACAGATAGAAGGGCTATCTAAATTATCCACTTCTAAACTAACAGCAAACACAAACGCTCTCCCCCTGCAAGATTTGCGGCATTCTCCTCACCTACATGCTGAATAATTGTATTGATGGCAGCTATGGCAAGGAGCTACTGTCAACCTGTTACCAAAGCAACTGTAACCACCTGTGGAACATTGGGTCCCTTGATTATAACTGACCTTATGCCATGGCACGGTAGATAAGGACAGGTCATTGTTAAAACAGGTTTCCGACGAACCCCAGTGTCAGCCGACGAAGTTACTGCCATCAATTTTTTGCCGTAGCCATACCTGGGTAACCCTTCTATCTTATAGTTTGGATTCAGATACTACGCAGCAAGGTCATGGATCATAAACCGTGTGATGAAATTGGCGCAATTAGTTGTGCAGGTGGATGCCAGGCTGGGTTGGCATAGCGACGAGTGATTACCGACACGAGAGGGAGAGAAATGCATAGCAACGTTTGGAAGAGCAAGCGAGACAGCTTTCCAGTGTAGCCAGGGCCAGAATTTATGTTACATGTACCCAAGATCAAGTTTCAGTTTCAAGGGGCATATTTCTTGTAGGTACTGAGTACCAACTACTACCACACCTTTGCTGCTTAGCTCAGCCAAGCTGCTGTTGGTAATGCCAAATCTGCAGGCTGGCTATGGCATGTGCCACCACTATCCAATGACTGAACATGTTTTGTAGGTACATGCTAAAAACAATAAAACATTTTATTGACATCAAATCAACACCAAATGTTTTTCTTTATGCAGAAGAAGAATAAGCTAATATAAAACAACAGACCATATTTTTTATAGCCACTTGCACGTATGCAAGTACGGGATTTAATTTGTATACAAGTATACAAGTATTTTGTATACGAGTTGACGCAGAACAGTAACCTCAATCAATTTCTCGAAGCAATAACGAAATGCGACCAATAACAACGCGAGTTGCGACAGAACGCGACGGCGAGTGGTGAATCTGACCGACCATGCATCTGGCAAGAAAAATAATCGATACAGCGATTATCCATTGATTTATTGTTATTCTATCTTACCTATATTAAATGAAATGTATTTTTGACTGTCACCATGAGGCTAGTTTTAATTGGGTGTTAGGTATACCTACGGCCTACCTACTGTTAATAATTTAATTCACACATAATTCTGCACAAAATGGTTATTACCTTAAACTTTGTGATGCAGTCGGTCAATTCCAATAATCTTCTTCACTCTGCTTTTGTTGTCTTAACCCAACCCAATGGTTTTGTTTGTGCAAAGGTCAGTGCAAGGAACTACCTGTGTTGATTGGAAAGCATTTCCTGAGATTTAAAGACTGAAGTGGTAATCGGCGAAACCTTGCCTCCTATTGTGTTGTTGACAGGAATACTTGTCCGCACGCGTATTTACCGACTACCGACGACGTATAGTGACAGCTCATTGTATGTGTGGGACCGTGTGGGCTCGTCTCCGAAACCGATCGCCCGGCTACCTGCTCCGAGTTTACAGCCTCTGTGTTTTGTGGCATTAACGATTCCCTCCAATGCTGCATGCATCCTTTTATGGGGAGTTTATTTACTAAACGGCCTCTAATCTATATTTTGTTCATTTCCGTCATCACGCACTCCGTCTGCAATAAAGATGCATTTAATGTTTGGATTGCAATAAGAAAGTGGAGCTCCCTGCACACAGAGTCCAAAAAAGGTGTTCAAATCATGATCAAATCTGATCTCAGGACACTAAAGTGAATAATTATAATTACAGTGATTTTGGGAAAAACACGTTCAAAACGATCGTTAAAATAATTGTACAATTTGAAAGCCCCTTTCATTTACAGCAATCTCGCAATATTTTATGGAAATCCATCCTGAGCAATAAATTGCATTACATTGACGTAGGTGCATTGACGAACACAAGAAACATCGTGATATCTGCGTCAAGGATTTATAAAAATATAATCGGGAGACAAGACGGGGATGCTGATTGCTGATACCGCTCGATAATGTTTGTAAGATCTAATTTATAGGCCAATATGGGAGATAGGTACTACTAGGGCGAACGCAATTTGTGTTGCGTTGAAGATGAGCGTAGCGGTTTGTATTAAGCGCATAAAAATATTGAGGCAAAAAGCCTAAATACTGGAGCAGCAAGCCGGACCCTGGCTTTTTCGAAAATTCTGTTCACTTGAAATTGTAGACGATTCTGGCCTTTCTTTGTTTCTGTCCGAGCAGTAGGGTAGCGGAAATGTGCTCATTTTGAGGTCATTGAGCAATGTGCATGTTAATACATAGATGTAACTCATGCCCAAGGGTTTTTTTGGGTTGTATTGGGTTGGTTTTTATTGGAAAAAATCTGGTGTGATGTTTCGATTCAGTTTCGATGGTTTCTAAAGGCAAATCGAAATTGGGAACATTTGAAAAAAATACTCACTTTTAAATAAATTTCCGTACTTTTCCAAACATGCCCAAATGTCGAATTTTGCTCTTTTTTCTGCTTTGAAAGTGAAGGGTGTGGAGGATTTTCTTGAAAAACGCAGGGGGTCTAAGTTGAGAACAAAAGTAGACACCCTGAAAATTTCATCCCACTCGAAGCAGGCGTTTGGCCTGTAGAGCGCGCGCAAACACACATACAAAAAAACAAACAAACAAACAAACAAACACACACCAAGTGTTTTTTTAGCAGTAGTGAAATTGATGATTTCGCTTCGCTCGCTTCGCTCGCTACGCTCATCAAAAATGAATCAAATTTTAATTAAATTGCCAATAAATCGAAAAGCAAGAGGGGGCACGGGACTTTGAAAGCAACGTTGTGTTCTGTATGCTAATATAGCTATCGTTTGACCTAAGTCAGAAGCCAGTCTAAGATCGCGTTTAGTAATTAACATAATGAATCAAAGTTCAATTAAATGGCCTATCAATCGAAAACCAAGACAGGGCACGGGGGTTTGAAAGCGACGTTGTGTTCTGTATGCTAATAGCTATCGTTTGACACTATAGGCAGAAGCCAGTATAAGATCGCGTTTAGTAGTTACTAGGGCGAACGCAATTTGTGTTGCGTTGAAGATGAGCGTAGCGGTTTGTATTTTGCGCATAAAAAGATTGAGGCAAAAGCATTTGAAAATCATGGAGCAACTGGCCGGACCATTGATTTCTCCAAAATACTGATCACTTGAAATCGTAAACGAATCTGACCTTTCTTTGTTTCTGTCCGAGCTGTCGGGTAGCGGAAATATGCTCATTTTGAGGTCATAAAGCAATGTGCATGTTAATACAAATATGTAACTGATGCCCAAGGGTTTTTATTGGGTTTTATTGGGTTGGTTTTTATTGGAAAAAATCTGGTGTGATGTTTCGATTTTTTTTCGATGGTTTCTAAAGGCAAATCGAAATTGGGAACATTTGAAAAAAATACGCACTTTTAAATAAATTTCCGTACTTTTCCAAACATGCTTAGTTGTCGAATTTTGCTCTATTTTCTGCTTTGAAAGTGAAGGGTGTGGAGGATTTTCTTGAAAAACGCAGGGGGTCTAAGTTGAGAACAAAAGTAGACACCCTGAAAATTTCATCCCACTCGAAGCAGGCGTTTGGCCTGTAGAGCGCGCGCAAACACACATACAAAAAAAAAACAAAAAAACAAACACACACCAAGTGTTTTTTTTAGCAGTAGTGAAATTGATGATTTCGCTTCGCTCGCTTCGCTCGCTACGCTCATCAATTAACTGCAATAATACTAGGGCGAACGCAATTTGTGTTGCGTTGAAGATGAGCGTAGCGGTTTGTTAATAGCGCATAAAAAGATTGAGGCAAAAAGCCTAAATCATGGAGCAGCAAGCCGGACCATAGCTTTTTCGAAAATTCTGATCACTAGAAATTGAAGCGATTCTGGCCTTTCTTGTTTCTGTCCGAGCTGTAGGGTAGCGGAAATATGCTCATTTTGAGGTCTTAAAGCAATGTGCATGTTAATACATAGATGTAACTCATGCCCAAGGGTTTTTATTGGGTTTTATTGGGTTGGTTTTTATTGGGAAAAATCTGGTGTGATGTTTCGATTTGGTTTCGATGGTTTCTTAAGGAAAATCGAAATTGGGAACATTTGAAAAAAATACGCACTTTTAAATAAATTTCCGTACTTTTCCAAACATGCCCAATTGTCGAATTTTGCTCTTTTTTCTGCTTTGAAAGTGAAGGGTGTGGAGGATTTTCTTGAAAAACGCAGGGGGTCTAAGTTGAGAACAAAAGTAGACACCCTGAAAATTTCATCCCACTCGAAGCAGGCGTTTGGCCTGTAGAGCGCGCGCAAACACACATACAAAAAAACAAACAAACAAACAAACAAACAAACAAACAAACACACACCAAGTGTTTTTTTTAGCAGTAGTGAAATTGATGATTTCGCTTCGCTCGCTTCGCTCGCTACGCTCATCAATAATGAATCAAAGTTCAATTAAATGGCCTTTAAATCGAGAACCAAGACAGGGCACGGGGGTTTTAATGTGACGTTGCGTTAATGGTATTAATAGCTATCGTTTTATATCAGTAAGTGGCCAGTCTAAGATATGATTATTTTAAAATCTACTCCTTTCTAATTCGTAAAACTAGTCCCGGCTATAGTAATGATTTAAAGTTTAATCAAATGGCCTATAAATTTAAAAAACCAAGACAGGGCACGGGGGTTTGAAAGCGATGTTGAGTTCTGTACGCTAATAGCTATCGTTTGACTTTAGTCATAAGCCAGTCTAAGATCGCGTTTAGTAGTTCACATAATGAATCAAAGTTCAATTAAATTGCCTATACCTAAATCGAAACCCAAGACAGGGCACGGGGGTTTGAAAGCGACGTTGTGTTCTGTACGCTAATAACCATCGTTTGCTAGGCAGAAGCCAGTCTAAGACGGCGTTTAGTAGTTAACATAATTAATTAAAGTTCGATTAAATGGCCTATAAATTGAAAACCAGGACAGGGACGGGGGTTTGAAAGCAACGTTGTGTTCCGTACGCTAATAGCTATCGTTTGACACGAGTCAGAACTCAGAAGCCAGTCTAAGATCGCGTTTAGTAATTATCATTATGAATTAAAGTTTAATTAAATTGCCTATAAATCGAAAACCAAGACAGGGCACGGGGGTTTGAAAGCGATGTTGTGTTCTGTATGCTAATAGCTATCGTTTGACACTAGTCAGAAGCCAGTCTAAGATCGCGTTTAGTATTTTTCATAATGAATCAAATTTAGCTATCGTTTGACACTGCTCAAAGGCCCAGCGTTCAGTAATTAACATAATGAATTAAAGGTTTTGTATGCCACATTGTTGCTGCGCTTTTGACCGGGATATCGTTTAATTTTTCTGGCGATAGCTTGGGTTCCGTGCAAGCATGTGCAAGTAACCACGCTGCTTGGTATACTTAATAATTAACGTGCAGTATCTACCTATACCCTTCTGTCTTGTGTTTTGTGTGGCATTAAGTATTATCAGTCCAGTGCTGTTCCAAACTTCACTAGTTTGGGTTACTTTTGGTCACCTAGCTCTACCTAGGGTGCTTTCAAGAGTAGCTTGCACTGGTGGTTAATTTTGAAGTGGTTATTTTGTAAGAAAAAGGTGCGTAAGCTATTTTTTATACACAATTATGCAAACTAATTTTTTTACCCATGTTCATTTACTTTGGTATGGACTGTAAACTGTAAGTGTGCTCATCAAGAGAAGGATGGCACCTCAAGCGGAGGCACATTGGAGCATGACATGTATTTCCTTTGTATATGCACTGAAAATAAGCCCCAATAAAGGGAAAATCATGTTTTGTGATGTGCGAATAGGTAAATGAAGATACTAGGGTAATTCGAAGATACTAGGGCTTCGCGAACGTAATTTGTGTTCCGTTGAGCGTAGGTAGCGGTTTGTATATAGCGGATAAAAAGGTGGGGGCAGAAAGCCTACGAAAACCATGGAGCACCAAGCCATGGACCATAGCTTTCTCGAAAACTCTGATCACTCGAATATTTAGACGATTGTGATCTTTCTTTGTTTCTCTCTAGAGCTGTCAGATATCCAAGATGTGCTTATTTTGAGCTACCTAATTGAGTAATTTGCAAAGCATTCCAGTAAAATTTTGGCTATGTGCTGAGAAAGGTTTGACTGAAAACAGCACAGGCAGGCCAGGTACCGACCATGTGGATGAGCACGTGGAGGAACTGTGTGACATGCATAGAGGGTCCAAATCTCGTAATGACAAGCCAGTTTGCTTATCAGCAACTGCCTTGCTCTGTGGAATGTGAATCGACCAAGCTGATAGTTCGGGCACTGTCAAGTTTTGTAATGGATTTCACACAATTCTATTGGCCTAAATGCCTTAATTTTTAAGCTGGAGGAAAATTCAAAAAGCCTCCTGCACCTGGTCTATGCAAAAAGCACATAAATGGCATCACTTTTTCTGTAGGTACTTGCAAAAAAGTTGGTATTCACAATGTGAATAAATTTAAATTGCATAATTGCTTATAATAATATCGCGTCACCACCAACCCGACTGGACGAGGTAACCACCGTATAGCCACCGGAAAGGTCGGGTATAGGTAAATAACCAGTAATTGATATCGAGATACCGGAAGCAATTAATATAAATAAAATGAAATCGAGATATGGAAACATATGTTTTCTATAATATTACAAAAGTGGTGACATAGAAGTGTTCCTATTAAAGAGAGGATTCGAGAAGTTTTTTATTTTCTCTTCTAACTATAAAATTAGGTGTTGTATTCCAGTGGGGATGTGTGGGATCTGATACAAAACTTGCCATAGAACAAATTCACGAGTTTTGCGAGGCAGGTACTGATAATATAACTGGTTTGACAGAACGAGATCGCGGCTAATCAATGAACATGATATCCCCACCATGTGCTCATCCACGTGGTCGGTACCTGGCCTGCCTATGCTCTTTTCAGACACACGTTTCTGAGCAGATAGCCGACATTCGACTGGAACGCTTTCAATGTCCAGAAGTGTACATAGATGTAAGAAACGTCCGAGGGTTCTTATTATGTTGGAGATATTTCTACTGCGGATTTACTTGAATTACTTCCATAAATGAAAATGGCTTATTTCTGATATATCTGTCAAATCTTTGCCTTGGACAAACTTGAAGTCAACGAGCTTGGTCACCAAGGTAACGAAGGAAATTGATTCAGGCGTCAAAAAGTACCGAATATCACGAAAAGAACCACAAAAATGCTAATAAAAGCCAGTTGGAAAGTCCAACCGTCCTCAGATTTTCTGGCATAATAATTATGTATAAGGTCGACATGTTTACAAGTTTTGGTGAAGATATGTGAAGAACTTTGAATTTTACCTAGTTTCAAAATTTTGAAAAAATTCGTTAAAATGTATTTATTAAAAATGTTCTAAACCGATCTTTTCCAAAAATGCACAGGGTCTAAGTTGAGAACAAAGTTTGGTCCTCTGAAATTTTCATCAAAAACGGTTAGGTTAGGTAAAACATACACAAGTGACTTTTTTTTGGGGGTAGTGAAATTGAAGATTTCGCTCCCCTCCCTTTGCTCGCGACGCTCATCAATGATCAGAGCAACATTTTAAAAATTCATCTGTAATCAGAACATTATCTAAATCAGAAAACCAACAAAAATTATTATGTATTTACTAAGTTCAAGAAAAATGCACAAATTTCCTAAAACAGTACGTAAGCTCAGCTTAACATAAGAAGCAGGTGAGAAAGCTGAGCTTACGGCAGCTTATGAAAAAATAAACCACTGGCAGCATATACCAACCATATTTGCCATTCATAAATTATTTCAATTTCAAATGTTTTTTATTTCATTGTACATAATTTTAAAATTGCGTACACGCTCCGATAAAAGTATAAAATGATTCATAAGTACACTTTGGAGCATAGAAATAAGTCAGTAGTATAGTCAATAGTTATTTACCGGTATTACATTCGCACTTCTGCCTTTTGTTGAACTCTTCAATTGTATAAAAACAGTGCTCTACTAAGAATAGTTTGACCCAAAGATACTATATAATAACCCTTCTTTGACCCTTCTCAAATACTATGGTTTGCTCTCGTTTCCTTAATTTATTTTATTGTGCAACCTTTAACTTTTTTTGCTTCTCTTCTAACATTTCAGGACAAGCAGATAACTCTACAGTGATGGACGAATTGAAACATACAAAGGCCATTATCCGCAGTATGCTAATTTCTGAGCCTACGCAGCAGATGACATTGAGAGAGATTGCTAGGCGTCACAAAGAAGAAGAAGGGAGACCTATTCCATACATCAAATTGGGATTTGATTCACTAGCTCAATTTCTTGAATCGATTCCTGACACGGCTAAGGTAACTTGCTCTCTGTTAGTCTTACCGAAACAGAACGTAATGTTGAATGATGCCTTGCAACTAGGGACTTCTGTGCAACTATGTACACCTACCTGGTTCGAAGATTCACAGCCCAACTCAACACATTCAGCATTTGTGGCTTTTAGTTAACCACCAGGGTTATGAAAACCCAGCTTTGTTAATCTAGCCTAGAATGTTTCGGAATGTTGGAAATCGCCGACTTTCGTGAGGCTGTCTGGAGTTAAGCAAAGGTGTGATGCTAGTAAATTGAGTGAGTGACCATCAAACCCACTCCGGAGTTCAAATGTGCTTCGAACTTAGCATATTCAGTTGTGTGGACTCTACGCCTCGCAGTGAAGGTATTGGTCGTTTTCTTAATTCCAAAAATACTTTCCTGCATTCTTTAATAATGCTAATACCTACACTTTTTCCAACTGGCATCAAAAATCGGCTCTGTCCGAATTGCGCGCCGTCCAAACTGTGCGCCGGCGCACAGTTTGGAAGGCGCACAGTTCGGACGGCGCACAGTTCGGACGGCGCACAGTTCGGACGGCAATCGCTAGCAATGTCAGCCCGAAGTGCGCTTAGTCCGTCCACGAAGAAAACTTACACTAGAATTAGTTTTTTTTAGCAACACGGCACAGTGGTCGAGTAAAGACGGGTGGCACTGTCGAAACCCGTCAAGATGAACATGATTCGCAACGAAATCCCGCACAAATGTCTCTTGAAAAGCGAGAAATTCCCTGCACACCTAAATGTAGCGAATACTGGATTCATGTAGGAAATTGTTTATTAATTTTAGAATTCTATAGCATTATCTTGTGTGCATATTTATATATTATAGCGTATTATCAGTTCTCGATTTACGCCTAGGCTGACGAGGCTGTATAGCCTAGGGGCGCCGCGTCCGAGAGGGGCGCCAGAAAAGAAGCCGCTATGGTGTAGATAGTTTAGACTTTAAGGGGAAAAAATATAAATCTTTTAATGTCCTGTCTGGGTTGGGTAGTGACGTATAGATAACTAGTTTTCGACATACGCGTAGAAAACCGCGTAGAAAACTGTAGAAAACATAGAAAACTGTTTTCGTATTGAAATTCGGCGCCAATCATGGCCGCTGTCATGTCCAAGTTCGTGGTGATGGGAATCCCTGAGATAGGTGCAAACTCAACCATGGTGGGAGGCAGGCCACCTCATAAAATTTGGGCTCTGCAGGGGTTTAAGGCAATTAAAGGAGATACTAAAAACGCGGCATTTTGCATGGTCTTTACCATTACCATTCTTTATCAATTTACAGTTTTTTTCATGATGTTATTTTAAAGTTCCCTTGTCAAAGTTACTATGATAGGTATCTTACAATGACCTGTGTGAAGCCAAAAATTATATTTGGAACATTTTTTCAAATTCAATTTCATAAATTGAATTTAAGTTATATTATGTTCTAGATTATGTCCTTAGGTGTCTAGATTATGTCAAGATTATGTGTAAGCAACTTTGCGGACATAGAAAGAATCAAGTAGGCTGTAATTGACCCCCTGAAAGGTTTTGTAATTGTTAAAAGCTAAGTGCCTGGTTAGTGAATGCATGTTGATGTAGAAAAAACTACCTACTTTGTATTTGTACTTTTTAAGATGCATCTTGACATCAATTTAGTTTTCTACGTGTAGAAAACGTAGAAAACTCAGTTTTCTACATTACGTTTTCTACTGTAGATAATACGCGTAAATTACCTGTTTTCTACGCCGAGTTTTCTACCTACCCAACCCTGTGTTCTGTACAGTGCAGAGATCCCAGGAAGTCAAGTTTTATTGAACTGCAATGTTTTACAATAATAAGGGCTAGCACAATGGTAGTAATTTCAAGGAAAATACTACCGTCGATTCTAGGCAAATTTAAACAATTCCGAAATAGTGTGGCTTTGCTGGCACACGACAACAACGTTCTACCCGGCTCTTCGGGTACCTACACAAATTATGCACTACATATTGTTGGAAGGGGGGGGGGGGGGAATAATACTAGGGCTCCAATGGTATAGATCGGGCACTGCGTATTATAACTTTTAGATAACAGGCAAATGGTTTTAACAAATGAAACTTCACAGCCCTCGTGACTCGATAACCAAAGTTGATTTGCGACTCCAGCCTTACCGGTTGAACCTCACCAGAAAATACCCATGAATTAAGTTTAAAATGGAAGTAAATTGTACAACCCCCTGCCTGGGCCCATCAAATCACTACCTAGCAATAAAATCAAGGACCAGACCAGCTAAAAGAGTATAATATTTAATAACTAATAGTTTTTATTCAGCTGAAGAATTTTGTCAAGAAGAAGGGAGAATGTGTCATGACAAAAAAAATAAACTGTGTGAGAGGTTTGCTGTGTACTAAATGACCCAGAAAACAGACATTGGCATGCAAAAACTTTGATTCAACATTGATTATAATCAGCGATCAAAATCGAACACTATCGTCTGAACTCAATATACAAGAAATTATGTTTTTTACTTTACAAACGAGTATTAAATAGCTTCTACTTTTAGAAGCCTACGCTATAGCCTGTATAGCTAATACATCATTATAAATAGCTATAATAGGTGGTGCTATCTAGATATCTGCAAACATCTTAAATCTTTCTCAATTTTGGCACGCGATCATGTCCAAAAGAACCGGAACTTGGAACACGTCACACAATACCTGCAGTGTTCATAACAAAGTCACCCTCAGCCATTCCCGTCACACAGCATCAAAAGGCAAAGACACACACGAGATCTCAGATGATATCGAGGCTTTATAATATAGTATTGTGCGTGAAAGCCCCAGTACGTAACCCGTTTACGTACTGGGGTTTGGGTACCCAAACGTACCCGTTTGGGTTTTGGGTTACTACTCTATATAAGCCTCTATCACATTGACTTGTGTGTTAAAAAGGTGATATTATTCCTACAGCTCTTTTGGGCGAAGTCTCATAGAGCCTCCGCAGAAAAGGAATGATATAAACTCGGAACCAATTATCACACAAATAATCGCAATCACATTCGGCTAAGCGCCATAATAATCAGAGAAAAGTTTAATAATTTAATTCTCAGGAAGTTTGGAGCTTTCTGCACAAACACACTGCACAGCTGACAGTGTAAGAAGTGAACCTATTGCCTTACGATTATTATCATGTGTATATGGCGAGTTTATCAAATTCCAGAGGTGTGTACCTAAACAGCCACCTGAAATTTGGGATGCCTAGTTTCAACAAAATTCGGGCATGGAAATTGCCAACCCCATGCGCCAATTCAAACACGAGCAGAATTTCGAGGTCAGAGTCTAGGCACCAAACCAGATTTCATTTCTTACTGACACAATATAAAGAGTGAGTAATTTCATAATAAGATTGTAATCAAACTCCCAATCAAACACCCAACTTGATATAAAGAAAGGATATTTTATTCAAAACTTTGCGACAATGATAAGGAGACATCATGGTTGGGAGAGCCTGCCGGACGAACCAGATCTCAGCTCCGTGGACCACACTGCTGTGCTCTCCCCAGCTAGCTTGGCCAACACATGGCACGAAGGGCTGCTGGGCTAACGGTACATAGGGGTGGGGGATAGCAAGGCTGGAATGCAGATAGTACAGTCAGAGCAAAAAACATTGTATAGGGGTTGTATTGTATAAACATTGTATTTGTATGTGTAACATACAAGAGCTGTACCATAGCAAAATGCAAGCATATACCAATCAGGTAAAACGAAAACAGTAACAATTGCGTTCCTATAAATTAAATAAGGTATACCAAATTACATTATAAATGTCATGTAACTATTTCACATGCTGATTTTATCGGGATTGTGGTATAGAGGCTCCGTTGTCAACGCAATTATTGTGTGATTTCATGATAAGGATCTTGTGAGGCCGAAGTTATAGTTAATTTACATGAAAGTGATTCTCGTGCTGCGAATGGCGTATGGAAATAGGTTGGCAGTTGCCTATCAACCTATAAAATTATCCCGTGGGTCATCCTACGTAGCCAAACTGCGCAAACCAGTGCCGTGTTTACCACTAGGCAGAGTAGGCTATCGCCTAGGGGCGCCGAGGATTTAGGGGCGCCGGCCGCAGGCCGGCGCCAATACCAATGTTTTTTTTTAAACTAAACATTAAGTGCGTTATGTCATGGGTTCAGTCAACATTGTATCATATGAGCAACAACACTCCTGAATTCTTAGTCTTAGTTTATGTGCCCATGTATATAAGTATACCTAGAATTGACGCGACGAAAACGACTGGCGAGAATTATGTGCGCTTATCCGCATTTCCTGTAGGAACGGCAGTTGCAGCCGGGAAGTAAGGGTTGAGAGGTTTTTTGAACTCATTTTAAAATAGGATTTGAGTATACTATTGCAAATTCAGCTCCCGAATTGGCAGAATGGCTAATCCCACTCCTGGAACTATTAATAGCTTTTTTCCTGTATCAAAGGTTGGGGAAAACATTGAGCATAGAGCACTCCAGTGCGCATTTTCTTTATTTGCGCATTTGAATGTTTCGAAAATAAAACGATGAGCGATACCAGAGCCAGAAAAAAGTTGAGCGGAGCTCAAAACCAAAAATAGCTAAACAGCGCGACGATAAGGAAAAGAAATGTTATTGAACGTTAAAGAAAAGTGTCTTCTTACTTCACACGAAGTCCAGGCGGGGGGTCACATCTGAGAGCAGGCTCTCTGCTTTGTCCCTTATCTCCTACTATCTTCTCCTACTAGTAAAAGCTGTGCCTGTCAGTGTGTTTCATCAAGAATTTCTTTATGCGTTTCTACATTTTTAGAGATTTTTTCTTCAAATTTAGGGACCATTCTAAATTTGACGTTCTTTAGTCATTTGTGAGGTTTTCGGGGCCGTCTGCCCAAAAATGGGCGCTTTTTTGGAAAACATTTCTCGAAATTTTCATTTTTTCTCTGACTTGAGTTTTTATTATTGCAGAGCACTTTTCCAGACTACGGATCCCAAAAATAGCAGACTGATCGGACCCTTGGGGCACCTTCAGGGGATCATTTTTAAAGTCAGCTTTATGACGAGTGGACTGTTCACGTAGACGCATCAGATACCACACAACCCAAAGCTTCTCTGTGGATCGTTGGTTCCCACGGTGAGATGCTGGCCTAGAGACGCTGGAGCGAGTCTGAGTTTGGTTGCAAATTTTGGATTTCAGGGAAACTGTACCGCGAGTTCGAGTCCGTGTTTTCTGACAAATTTTGGATATCCAGGAAATTTTGTGCTTCGTCTCGATACGTTACCCCAAAATTTGCATTGAAAACTAAGTGTTGAACTCGATTGACACAGAGTATCTCTGATTTACTTATTCGCATACACGTTTGAAAGTGCGCCGCCGACTAATGTAGATAAAATCAACAATCTAAATCAGCCCGATCATGCCCAGCAGCAAGCACAATGCAGGTAATATCGAAATGTTATGATTGTTTACTACTTATGTTTTGGGTTACTCTACAATACCTGCAAGATAAAAGCCTACCAATCTATACCAGTCCACATACGAATCGACTCATCTTTAAAAATTGGTTCCTTAGGCTTTACTGATATGAATTGGGAGCTTATAGGGGCGCCACGAAAAAAACTGCCTACTGGCGCATATTGTCTACATGCGGCCGTGCGCAAAAAAATATAACATTTCCATATTGCAAAACAGTTACATATTCTTAGTAAAGTACTACCCCGTGAACCATACCTCCAATGACACTGGAATTTGTAATTCGTATGTAATAATAGAAGTGCGTGGTCTGCCTCATGCTATAAACGTAAGTGTATATTATTAAAATAGTGAACCATCTTCATATTATTTTTAAGTAAGGAATATAACTAAATTTAGGCGGAAACATTGTGGACTCCCTGAATATTGCTCGCCACGCGCAATATATTGCGGGATTTAAAAATAGCTTCTTTATTTGTAAATCGATTTTGGATTTAAAAGCGTGATAATGTAGAAAATCAAGCCATGTCTATAGCAATTACGCGGGAGTAGGTTTATTGATAAAATCACTAAATAACGAGATAAGAAGCAAACCATTGTTATACGCTAACAAAGATTTTACGAAAACGTGCTTGAAATAACTAATGCTGAAGTTAAACCCAGTCTTTTTTATAATTATATTAAAGTGAAATGTGAAAGCAAGAGTTTAAAAAATCACTTTTGTGCGACTTTTGGTATACTATACGAGATATATGTAATTAGTGCCGGAGAGCGCGTGCTTATATAATTTGCAATAAATTATACGCAAACGTTTCTCAAAAGTTATGGGAGCGCCAACAATTAATTGGGCGACAAAACAAATTGTATAACTGTTTCCTGTGCTGCATCTTAATTGTATGAGTAGGTCCTCTGCGCATCCTACAGACAGACCCAGTAAATAATCAAAATCGAATAAGGACAGCAAACGCTCAAGACTTCTCGACACTGATCTACCACCCACATAACTTACTAGCAACACTGGCTGCCTAACCCAAGCCCAAGGACCATCACTCATTGTTAACATTCAAAGTGATCGTTGGCACGCTCTGTCTTTTGTCAGGAGAAGAATTACAATCGGACGGCGCACAGTTCGGACGGCGCACACTTTGGACTGGCCGTCAGTCCCAACTGTGCGCCTGCGCACAGTGCGGACGGCGCACAGTTCGGATCGGCCTTTGGACTGACATTTCGATAGCGATCGCAGTGGCGCACACTTCGGACGGCGCACACTTCGGACTGGCCGTCAGTCCGAACTGTGTTGATTCGAACGGTGCTGCACTTGTTAGCTGCCTGTCCGCCGAGACCATGTTCGAGTTGTCGGCAGGGTATGTGAAGTAACGACATCTATCGACGAAATTTCAAACTAAAGCGCCCGTGTTGTGTCGTGGTGGATCTGTGGTTGAGTTGTCATAAACTTGGCATTTCTTTCACATGATGTTTGGTTTTGCAAAAACTACAATTAAAGATAAGATTGAAATCTGTACCTAGCTTGTGAGATCGATTTCGGAAAGTGAGATATTTCGAAAAAACCGCCAGTCCTCGGCGTTCGAATCAAAATGGCCTCGGAAAAGCTCGGCCACAGGTCATTTTCGGCATGTCAAGTAGCGCCAATCGGCCAATTTGGAACTAAATTTTGGTTCGGCGGACAGGCAGCCAACAAGTGCAACGCCGTTCGAATCGAGTCGGTTATTCACTGTAGGTATACCTACTTCCAACTGGTGAATCACTGATCCCAACCAATGACTTCACGGCCAGCTTGGGTGGAATAGGTGTATTAATAATAACTTGAGAGTAGATATTATCATGAACACATTTTACAATTTTATTCATGTATTGTGAATATCCAAGCCGTCAGTACTCCTAGGCACTCTCACTCGCTTATATAAATAGCCAAAACCTATTAATGAATAATGAATTATCACTTTAATTTTAAATTAATCGTTAGTAGTCTTGTGCTCATTTATGACTGCTCTTTCCAGTTCTGCCTATCCTTCAAGATGCTGCTACCACCCCAGAGACACAACCTTCCCAAGTAAGAAACCTTTCCCTTTATCCCTTTCCGTGACCTAGTTATCCTAACCTTTCCCTTTATCCCTTTCCGTGACAGTTATCCTAACCTTTCCCTTTATCCCTTTCTGTGACCTAGTTCTCCTAACCTTTCCCTTTATCATTTCCATGACCTAGTTCTCCTAACCTTGGCTCTAGTTACACTTCATTTCAATAAATCTTTTTCCAAACTGAGATTTACAGGAAAGTAATTAGTAGGTATTACAAGCTGCAAGACTTGATGAAGGTTACTGGCATTATTTAAAGCCCACTTTGGAAATGTGGGCGTTCTTAGTAACTGGTTACTTTCAACTACCTCTGGTCGCAGAACACTGATGCTATCAATTTGCTCTAGCAGCAAATCCCATGATACTAAACTGGTTAAATGTGCCCGCATCCAAGATGAGTGTTCGTAAGTTCTCTCTTGTGAATATTGCAAAGATACTGGATTTATTTCTGAAGATAGTTTTCACAAATTATGTACCTTGAATTATCCAAAAGGTTCAAGACTTGTTTATTTCATTAATTGATTTTTCACATTTTATAGTCAATAATCTGAATCAATCTTTCTCTTTTTTGAACCGAGACATTGATATTGTATGATATTGTTTGATATTTGTATGTTAACTAGTGTTTAACTTTAAAGTATTGAAACTCCAGAGTTCATTTGAAAGTTTCTAGAAAACTGTACATTTTGATTTTTGCCATCTATGAAAATGCATCCTAGTGTGCTGGTACAATTTATTAGAGATGGGATTTGCTTGTTTTCCGTCGGCCCGGCCCGACACCGGCCCGACCGGTCGTGAGTCCGGCCCGGCCCGAGGCCCGACAGGTCTTACATTTTTCAGTGCGACCCGGCCCGAAGTATTTGTCCAAACGTAACATCTGTCCGAGGCTGTCCGAAACTGTCCGAAAGTCCGAGACTGTCCGAAAGTCCGACACGGTCCGATAGTCCAACACGGTCCGAGAGTCCGACTCGGTCCGAAATATTGTTATGCTTTTAACGCTGAATCCCTAAAAGTACTTTTGAGAAACCCAAAATCATACGAAGTTGTGCAACTGCGGCATCTTCAAAATCAAGAGAATTTTAAATTTAATCATGCACAACAAAAAAACCAACTTTTTTCAATCTGCAGATAGACAGAAGTACCGGGGACAATGCTACAAAAGTATTGTTGGTGGTGAAAACAAGACTTTGATTAGATATCGAAAGAGAAAATCAGAATCGTGATGAATTAGTTTAATTTGTCGCCACTTAGGTAGGAACTAATCACTTCGTGTGTTTTAGCCTCGACTCATGTATACCTTTCGCCTTCCACGATGAGCTGATTTAAGATTTTAAAGTTAATGCTGCTAAAATGTGTACCTAATAGCATAATATTAACTTGTCTGTCGCTCATAAATAAAAAATAAGAACACGCATCGCGTTGCGAGCAGTAAAGCGAATACTTTATATCACCGTGGACCCTTAAAAAACGCAATGTGTGTGTGTGTGAGTGTGTGTGTGTGTATCCGAAATACTAAAGAAAGAATATGATTTTTTGAAGGGTCAATTTTTTCTTATAACAATACCTCGTGTAAAAGCACATCAAAACAGTCCACAATGTTGATCATAATTTTATACCCCGACGCCTGCAAGCTAGGCATCTCTCTTCACTCCTCTGCAACGAGGGTTGACTCGTTACTGGACCAAAGCCATATTTCTTATGGTATAATACCAGTGAACTAACACCATACACGAGATGGCTTTTTTCCGTTCTGATTCGCACGCCACTGCCTTAACAGACTGGATTAAAGCCATATTTTTTATGGTCTTGTTCCACTGGAACAAGACCATCAGAAATATGGTGTTGGGACAGTCAATCTTGACTAGAACAAGACCATAATTTTTATGGTCTTGTTCCAGTGTAACAAGACCATCAGACTGATGGTGTTGGGACAGTGAATCAAAACTGGAACAAGACCATATTTTTTATGGTCTTGTTCCACTGGAACAAGACCATCAGTCAGATGGCTTTATTCCGGTAGGACAGAAAATGGCCGATATGGTCTTATTCCAGATGGTGTTATTCAGGAGTCTCAAAGGAGGGCGTCAAAGAAATGTATGTTGTTGCTGGGAAGGGGGGAGGGGGTAAAATTTGATTGCAGAAAAAATCACAAGCTGCTTCTGCCCTAGCATCTGTCCTACTCCTGCCCTGCCCATTTACTAATATTTTTTTCCAAAAATCGCTTTTAACCAGTTATTACTTATTTATTACGTTCAGTTTAACAGGGTTTAAAACTGCTATTTATTCGAAAGAACAAAACCGAAACCGGAAAAGAAAATTTTCAACAACCGTTGGGTTGGGTTTCAGTCTCTGGTTGAAAACCATGAATAATGGCTAGACTAATGAAGTGAATGATTAGATTTCAGGCTATGGTGATGGTGCTCTGCTAACACCCATCATCAACAAGGAAGTGTCGCACATCCAGTCCATGATCGTGAGGCAGAGACAACCGAAATCAAAAAATCGCCGAAGGCCAGCACCTTCGTATAGTAATTATGAATGGCCTTCAGGGTCGCGGTCATTTAGTCCGAGTTCCTGGAGCCAATCAAGAAAGCCTGTTTACGCTTCGGATTATAGGCTAAATTGCGGAGGGTACTACCAACAGCAATCGCCACCTTCACTTTTCAAATCAAATTTGCCATCCAAGACCAGCCAAAGCCAAGCCACAAACTCTGGCTATGCTGGCACCAGCCAAAGCCAAGCCACAAACTTTGGCTATGCTGGCACCAGCCAAAGCCAAGCCACAAACTTTGGCTATGCTGGCACCAGCCAAAGCCAAGCCACAAACTTTGGCTATGCTGGCACCAGCCAAAGCCAAGCCACAAAATTTGGCTATGCTGGCACCAGCCAAAGCCTAACCAAGAACTCTTGCAGTACTGCCACCAGCCCTCCTCAACCTATGAAGGCAAAAACTGAAGAGTTTTTCTTACCACCTCTTGTGACACAGAAACTGTTGCAAATTGTTCGTGATGATCACGGGCAATCTGTTCAAAAGTTTGAGGCCAGTGTAGTCAAACAGTATCCATATATATCTGGAATTTTTCCAAATATTAAGGATTTGATTCAATCCTTGAAATCTGTGGTCATTATTGGTGGGTGTGTCTTCATTGCAAATGAAACAGGTAAGAATCCATATTTATATCAGTGAATTCAATTTTGAATTAGGTACCAATTTTTCAATATCTTCCAGTTGTGAAAAAAATTATTTCACCGTCTTCCCTGAAAAAACGGAGACTTTAATTGAACATTCAAAATCCAGTTTGAAATAGTTTTTTTCAAAGGTTTCAGCCCGAAAAATATGCAATATGTCTTATAAACATTGTCGATTTACCTATACACAAATTTATTTTAGCTATATGGCGCTTTTGTGGATATTTGGTACCTTTAATTGAAAATAAATGTAACATAGGTACCTATACCTTGGGTTTCGAACTAAAAGTTTATTAGTTAAACCTATTGAGCTAGATCGCATTTTAAAGTCTGGATCACAATGCTCTCAATGGGTTTATTATTTGCAGTTGCATTCATTGACATTCAGTCAATTCATTTACAGGTCAGTCTGTACGCGCCAGCATCCACATATCGCTTGACCGTTTTTGTACTTGTTCACTTTTAGTTTGAAGCTGACGATTTGTATTAAAGTAAAGTAATAGGAGAGCAAACTAAAAATTATATTTATTGTGATTTAAGTTCTAACAATATTTCTGGTTAAACCTGTACCATAAATTGGAATCTAGCATTTTTACACACAAAGGACCCGGAATCCCAAAAGCGCCACTACAACAGATGCATCCATTTTTTAATTCTACCGTGGTCCAAAAAGATTGTAAACAGTAGTAAATCCACGATAGGTCAACCAGTATTCCTTGAGCACTGATTGGTACTTCCCTCACAGCTTCAGGCAGTTCTGAGCAAGCTCCAAGGGCTTCCGAGCGTGATGGGCACAGAGAATTGAAGTCTTCGACAAAGATACTTCCTGCGGGCATGGAGCTGGACAGTGACGAAGAAAGACTGTCACTTGATTTCAATGATGCTCTTTCTGCTAAAGTAGAAGGTACTAGTTTCTTGCCCACAGTGGAGCATGGAGTAGATAATTTGATCAGGATATTCTGTGCAACTCTTTTTTTACTCTAATTTGCCTGCAAATAAACCATCCACTTGAAATTATAACCCTATGCAAAGGTTAATGTGTAACAATGATACACCTATGATACCTATGATATTGAGGTCTTCATTTGAAAAAGTCTTGACAGATTAGATTATCAAATCCAGTTAATTGACCAGTTAATAGACAATGCATTTTTAGTAATTACTTCATCACATAAAAGAAAGTATCATTCTATTTAGTACAAAAACGGATTGTTTTCCCAGTTTCATTGTACTTAATCCAACCGATCTATGGAACTTTTTTGTAGGTGTATTGCCTGCACCTGGAGAAACAGAGCATGTCATGAGTGATGTTCTCAAGAAAAGACTGACTGATGTGATAAACTGTTACCCAAGTGGAATCTGGTGCAGCATGCTACCAGATTTTTTCCAGGTGTGCCCATTTAAAATACCTGGATCTTTAATTTGATGCTCCACTTACAAAACAATCAAGAGATGATGTTACACACATTAAAAAACTAGAGTTGTGGGCAGATGCTTGGTTAAATAGAGTTGGGGGGGGGGGGGGGTGGGGGGGGGGGGGTGTATCATGTCAATGAGACCTGTGGGGTTTTTCTAGCAACTGTGCTCGAGTCAGTAACTTTGGGTCCATCGACGCCCCTCAACATGTCACTGTTGCTTTGTATGGCTTATCAACTCTCGTGCACCATTGATTGCTGCTTATATTGGTGCAATGGAGATTTTAACAATCGTGCGCTATTGCTATTGGTAGCTCTTCACATGGATAGCATCACCTGAAATGATGATGTTAAATAATGACTAATAAGAGAGCTCAGTGTTCATCTGCAATGCACACATGTCCTATGAAGATAAAATATTGTTCTGACTTCTTCAGTTTTATGGAGTGCATCAAATTACCAAGGAGGCTAGAATGCATGTATCATCTTGCCTTGTCGATGCAAATTCTAATAAGCAACCTTGCAACTTTTGGCTGGTGGTACATAGGTACGTTCCATATAGGTTCATAATATGTAACCAGGGCTTTGAACCGAAACCGGAAACCGGAAAAACCGCAATTTTTAGCGGAACCGTAACCGAACCGGAAACAAAATAATAAAAAGTGGCCTAAACCGTAACCGAAACGAAACCGAAATTTAATAATGGTTTTTTTCGGTTCATTCCGGTTCACAATTTGGGGAAATTTGCCCGTAAAATTGTTTTTTCTCTACCATAATTAGGGATGTCAAACGATTATTTTTTTCAAATCAATTATTGAATTGAAATGAATACTGATAATCGTTTACTAGTCGATTATTAAACAATGAATAATCAATTATTAATCGATTTTTTCGAATTTTTCGAATTTTTCCCAAAAACAAATCGTGGAATTGTGGCAGGATATGAAGTATTCTGTAAATCGGAGGTATTTTCACTTTTCAGGTTCACTTTTGCACTGTAATAAATATCTAAAACGGCGCTTTTTCAATTTTTCTAAAAAAGACGCACTCTCAAATTTGAGGCTGGAGTCACGAGAATGATTTCCTCTATTGCTACAAAGCTTCAGATAAGCCAGCGCTACACAGTTGTGTGGGATTTTGTGTAACTTACATTTAAAAAAGTGCGCCTTCAGCAAATATTAACATTTTTTAAGTTTTTGTTGGAATTTCGATGTTTTTGATTATTTTAGTGACATCGATTTATCGGTTTTTCCTCATAATCGATTAATCGAATCGATTAATCGTAATCGATTGACACCCTTACCATAATAGATCCCAAATGACTTAGGTATTAACATTTTTTGTATTATAAGTTAAACGTATCTTTTGTAAACTCATTTCTGATTTCTTACTGAGAACTTGCCAGAGAATTTGTGAGTTTTGCAAGGCAGGTACTGATAATAAAACTGGGTTGTCATTTGTCAAACAATATTCTATCCCCAAAGCACATGTCATCCCATGCCTCCATGTGCTCATCTGAACATGGTCGGTACCTGGCCTGCCTATTCTCTTTCCAGACAAACCTTTCTGAAGACATAGCCAAAATGCTACTGGCTGGATTTCAAAGTCCAGAAGTGTACCTTGTTCTTACATGATGTGTGTGAATTAATTTTAAATCTCTGGATCTTCCAGAAATTCCATCGGGTTGAGTTGGATGTCCGTGGCAGCGGCTTTACAAACATCGTTGAAATGCTGAAGAGTTGTCCCGAATTGTTTGTATGCATTCAGGATAAAGGAAACTGGAAAGTGTGCAATGCTAAAGGATACTGGACTGATTGTGAGTACATTATTTACACTTACAGCGAGCATTATACTGCAAGATGTATTGCAGCTCTTAGTTAAATCAAACCCCAGTAAATTGAAAAATTAGTTCACTAAAGGCCATATTCCACTAGGGCTGCAACCATATTTGGGGAAGATCATTTTGAAATCGATCTTTTAAAAAGATTTAGATCGTTATCAAAAAAAAATCTTTTATAAAGATTGAAGTTCACGATCTTTATTTAAAAAATCAAATTCAAGATTGTTTTAAAAAAGATCAATTTCGTTTAAAATATCGTTTTCAGAAAATTTGAAAAATGGTCCACTGTTTTCTGACAATGGACCACTAATAGAAGATATTTTTGCTTGTCCCAAAATAAACGGTCAAATATGGAGTTTATGTTGTTGGCTGAAATCCCATATTAAGTATCTACAAAACACATTATTGAATAAAAGTGCTTCTGAAACACATGTGAATACACATGATGGTAAACAATCTTGATCTTTAAAAAAAGATTTTTAAAAAGATTGTGGAAAAAAGATCTTGATCACACTAAAATATCATTGCATAAAAAACCATCTCAATCAGTTCTAAGATCACTAAAAAAGGATCCCGTTTGCACGATCTCAATCTTTTTTAAAGATCCTTCCCCAACTATGGCTGCTACCCGCCGATCCAAAACGCCGATTCCGATCCGCCGGCATGTTTTGCTATTCCCCACAGAAACCTCCGACTTTCCCAGCGCACACGCAGTGCTTTGAAATGTGACAAAGTTCTGGCCAGACAAGCTTTCATACAGGATATATAGCATTGGGTTTTTAGCTAATTTATTTCTTAATACTCTTCAAGCTGGTCACTGGCTAATTTATCTTGCATTTATTTGTCTAAATAATGGTATTTAAACGTATAATTTCTGTGAAATCAATCAATCTATTTGAGAAATTATGTATTTCCATGTCAATTTTGGCAGTTAAAAAGAAAACAGCTGATAGTGGATAAATGTATGGGCATGGCTCGCCTTGTTCCTATTGGTCGATTCTTGAAAACCCGCCGGTTCCAATCTTTCGCGATAGGAAATATCCTATCTGCCGAGCTGTTCACGCAATCTGTCGCACGCATGCGCACTGACATCAAAACAAACCCGCCGGGTCCAAACCCGCGGGTTGCAACCCTAGTGGAATATGGCCTTGAGATCCACCCCTGAAAAGATTTTATTTTTCTCGTGCATTTAACATTGGATTTGATAATAGCCTTTGTTTACGGTTTATGATAGGAAGCCAGGGATGGGAAGCTACCATGTTTGGGATGGCTGCAGACCATGTTTTTTCGGAAATTTTTTAAAAGAGAGTAATAACTAACAAAATTGCAAACATATGAAGTATCAACATTTGGGAATGATTATGATTTTTATTAGGATCTACCATAAATTTATACAAGAAAAAAAAGGCATTACCTGTGTCCGAGCTCATAATCGGTGATAAGTCAATACGTGGATACCTCTCGTGTCTCACTTCCTCCCTTGCAATATAGCATCTTTCTTTCTCTCAATTACACGTCTTGCCCGCGCGCCGAGAAGATACCTCGATGTTTTCACCCTCGCCTGTAATGTGTATAGGAAGCCGGCACCGCACTGGCCACAAGGCTACAGAGGCCGGCATATGCACGTTGGAGCCGCTAGACGAATCGCCACAAGAATAGCACTGCGTCTATCGGTGCAGTCGCATCGGCTGCTTGAACGAGACAGTCGGTCGAGGCCGGCGCTGTACGGCGTGGCACAAAAGCGCTTGATTTGATCAAGTTCTAAACAAAATCGCGGAAAAAGATACGGACCCCAAATCGTTGATCATTCTATTTCCAAAAAATATATATAATATAAGATATATTTACAGAAAGAACACTTCTTCCTTCCCTCTTTCCTCTCTTCGCGCACCGATGCGGCGAACCGCCTGCACTTATGGACCAGCCGCCCCTGATATGGATGTCATCTTTTATTACCTGAGAGTAATTACTGTATCTTTCCTTTGCAGCTGATTGTATCTCGGACAAAATTAAAGAGAATATCAAACAGCTTTTGGTTGATAAACAAAATGGAGTTGACATTGACAAATTTGCCGATTTGTATGAGGTCAGTACCAAGTTTGCTAATTGTAATTTGTTAATTTTCATTTCCTTAAACCTACTTACATAGTTCATGCATGTGTCTTATATATTTGCACTTGTATTGTCTATATTTGTTCCCTCTTGTTCCTATTAGAGAACGTATCTGCAACGGTTTGACCACATTGAAATGAGATTTGATAATATTGATGACCTGTTCCTATCTATCAACAACATTGTAATAAAAATGAGGAGAGAAGGGAACCGATTCGTGATCTATCCCCTACAAAATGCGGAAGATATCAAAGTCGCAGAGCCTAAAGCTGTTTCCATTGCACCGGTATGTTACACAATTCCATTTATTCACATGGTTTACGCTTGACACTTTTACTTGCAGCTTTAAAGGACTATTTACCATTTAAAATTAACTTTTACCATTGATTAGGAAGATCTAGTATGATCTTTGAACAGTATAAAAAACCTCTTGAGTCTACGGCCATCCGTGCAGAAATGCCCAAAGTCCGCATTTTTCGGCCTAGATGCTTAGAAAATCTACTCCCGTAAGGATTAACCCATAGCGCTTTTTCGACCCCTAGCACCTAGACAAACTTCTCATCAGACGAAATTCAAAGAATTTGAGCACAGTCCTCCATCCTTCTTCTTTGTTGAAATAATTTGGGACTTTGATAAGATTATCCGTTTAGTCATGGTAAGCGGATTGCTGCAGGTATGTAATTACCGTGTTGCATATTTCTCGTGCAGCGCCGCTCTGGGCGTGCCGCGCCGAGCCGTAGTGGCAGCGACAGCGCTCGTACAGGAGATGCGGTAGAGAGGGGATAGAGTCACTGTACAAAGGCGCGTACACATCTCGCATCTCGCTCTATAATTATCTAAGAAATCTTAGGTAATTAATTAAAACCCCATCTTGTCAGAAAATTCTTTTAAAAATGGCAACTTCTGTTCATATTATAGTTACGAATGTATGGTAAAAATTAATTTCAAGAGGTAAATGGTTCTTTAAAAACTTGTTGTCATTAATATCGCTTACTTTCTCAATTCAGTAGGTCATTAAGTTTTTAAATACCTATATAAGTCGGCATCAAAAGCAATTGTGAAATTTGCTTGACAGAATGTTGTCCTCTTGGTCAAGTAAATGTTTATATAGCTTTTATTTTTATGTACACAAATTAGCCTCCCAAAAATGATGCCCATTCCGGGATTTGGACCCGGGTCCCCAACTTTCGCGGCTGGTGCTCTAACCAGCTGAGCTAAATAGACACGAAATTTGAGAGAAGTAATTTGCATACAGGGTGAGAATTGAATGTCCCCATGGGGGTATGGTCCAGAGTCTACAAATACTCATATTGGCTCTGGAACCGTGTGCTGCTATACTGCAACAACATTTACATTCAACCTCGAGTAACTCCAATTTAACGTTGGATGCGTTGAATTCTCTTTATAATCTTATGGATTATATTATATTTTATATTATTATTATTTTCTTTATATTTTATTGGATTATATTATATTATATATTATGGGCAACATTTTTGAGAGGCTAATTTGTGTACATAAAAATAAAATGACTAGCCAATTACGAGCTTTCGTAATTTAAATAAGATTATAAAGAGTTTATATAGCTTGTTTCATAATTGAAATAGGGTACAATAATTATTCGCTGATTTCGCTCTCACTTACGGCACTAGTACATTCAGTTCCGGCTTGTACTAGCTAGCGGAGCGAGAATTGGAAACTGATTTCTTGGACAAACCATAGAAAGATATTAGGTTTAAACTTAAATTAATTCTTATGATCTTTGACGTGTGTCTTGTGACAGGCTGTGCACAGTGATTCCGGAATTATGCGCTTAATCCCGAGCGACTGCGTCCGACTGGACTATGAGTTCCCCAAGCTGGTGATGCCGGAAGGGATCAAGCCCGACACGTATTTAAATGTTTTAATAGCTGCCGTTTCCAACTTGGACAACTTCTATGTGCACATCCACAAAAATTCAGAAATCAGTGATTTGGATGATCTTACTGATGATATGTTGTGAGTATGAGCAGTAGCACTACGTCTCAAATCACATCAGGCATGGTTGTAATTGAGGTGCTGACTGAATAATTGGCCACAGTTACATTTGAACTTCTAGTTTCTTCTGCTGTAATCAGCCGTAAAAGAATTTTTAAAATAGAAATAACTACATTTTCAAGAGTGGGTCATATTTGTAGCAGTTTTCCATAGCTAGAAGTTTGTAGGAAAGTAGGTAAATGTTTCATGGCACATTTTCTAAAAACAAGCCTTGGTTTTGGGGCTGGGCCTATCTAGCTCTGTGCAGGCTGGGGAGGAATTGGGCCCGACATTCCTCATATATATACAACAGTCAAATTATTGTAGGTATCTTACACTCTCCATTTAAATTAAACATAAATAGTACCATATTGGCAAAAACAAAATAAGGGCCCAAAATGTACCTACACATGATTGCACCATGTGTGTTTTTGATTCTTTGGTGTCTTATACTTGGTACACAGATGAAAGTAAAATGATAAAATGAAATTATTCATTTTTTGGTCAGGGGAGCCTGGCTCTGGAACAAGTTATTCTAATCAGTGGTCATTTTTTAAATCTTACGTATATATAATGCACTCCGCTCCCTGCTTCTGTCGGTGAAAAGCAACCCTGCTGAAAGTTCTTGTTACCATGATCTGGCAAGGTCTTGATCATATAGGATCACGAGATAAGATTTTGTGACATGATATGGCCAGATCTTTCATCTGGACAATTTATTTTTTATTTTTTATTTTGAAATACTCTGCAAATAATACATGGTATTGGTGGCAGGTTCCTTAAAAACTATAATTATCATACACTTTTTTTACAATTATTCATCTCTTCAATAATATCTTCTATTTTTCTCTTTAATGTCTTCACTTCCATTTCTTCCCCTTCAAACACCTCCTTCTTAGTTCCATTCTACTACTTGTTCTATTCAGGAAAGAGAATTTTCCAATATCTGTTTTCTTCCCTTTTACTACTACTTTCATTTTGTGGTCCTTCCTGCCGTAATACTTCGCTTCTTTTTCTATCTTCGTGCTTAACTCCTTCCAACCATTACGACCTTTCCATGACCTATAAAAGTTGCAAATTCTATCTGCCCATCTTCGACTAGCCAACGTCTTCCATCCAAGCTCCTTAATAATTTCCGAAGGCCTTTCCAAAATTCTTACTTCTAAACCGTTACGATTTTTTTCCATCTTCCATCTTCTAATGTAATGTTTTTATCTAATCTAATGTTATTCTAATGTTTTTAATGTAAGATTTTGTGAGATGTCAGGTCATAAATTACCAAGATCTAATGAAGTTCTTGCCAATTTCTTGCCAGTCTTTAAGATCATTTATGGCCAGATCTTGCAAGATTGTGGTAAGAATTTTCAGCAGGGAAATATATTTAAATGGAAGAGTTATTGTATGACGGAGTAGTTCAGAGCCACAGTCAAATGGTGGTGTAGTGCTCGGTGTTGCTCTGATTAGAGTGATTTGTGGCCTAAAAAGGATCTTGATCGACATTTTGTCGTCGTTGGCGGTGACCAGTGGCTCCTCCCGATCCGGACCCAGAAGATGACACCGCCTGGCGGTATATAAGCAGCGACTATCGACTGTATACCACACAACAGTCCTGAAGATGTTGGCGATGACGAAACGTCGACTAAGGTCCTTTTTAGGACCTCAAGTCACTCGAATCAGAGCAATGCCGAACACTACACCACCAGTGCTATCATACTTCTGATTTTTAGCTTGTCTGTATTTCATATAGGAAATCTGTAATGGGAATTAAATCAACATCATACCAAGATCTTTTTTTTTTGTCATTCACAGTTTTTCTTTTGTATTGTGGCCTTATTATTCAATGGTTACGTATTAAATATTCAACCATGCTTTACCTATTTTTAAAATTGGTAGACCAAAAAATGTAGCCGTCAAAAATGTGCGTGTTCGTTTTGGTAATCTCCGGTGGCAATGTGCATTCCAGGGAATTCTACCAAGTGCACAAGCAGAAGTACCGCATGCCGCCAGAAGCGATTGTTCCAGGCATTATCGGTGTAACTATGACCTTTGGGGCATATTGTCGCTGCATTATCAGCTCGGAAAAGAACAGCGAAGTAGTTACGGTATGTAATATCTCTGATTATATCTCTGATTATCTCTGGTTTGCCCATGTGTGTTGCTTATAATTTTTAGCTGCCATAGGATTTATAATATATATATTTTTTTTAATAATTAATAATTATTATTGTTATTAGGAAATGCTGCCAAAGTATTTGCATTAAAGGATTAGCAAGTTGGCCATAGAGCTTTCTGCTTAAAATATTACTCAAGCTAGGTTAGTAAAGTAACTGGTGACTGGGACCATTACTGCAATTGATCTATTGGATCATCAACAGTTGCACCATTTAGTTCATACCAAAAATTCATTTTGTTCAAGAGTTCCTTAAAGGACCATTTACCTCTTGAAATAAATTTTTATCATCAATTAGGATGATTTAATAAAGGCCTTTGGGCAGCAAAAAAAACTTCTTTTGTCTACGGCCATCCGTGCAGAAGTTACCAAAGTCCGCGTTTTTCGGCCTAGGTGCTTAGAAAAACAACTCCCATAAGGTTTAACCCGTAGCGCTTTTTCGACCCCTAGCACCTAGACAAACCTCTGGTCCAATATCATTCAAATAACTTAAGCATAGTCCTCCATCCTTGAAATAATTTGGCACTTTGATAAGACCAACCGTTTAGCCGCGGTAAGCGGATTACCTCAAGTATGTAATTAATTAGTGTGCTGCATATTTCTCGTGCAGTGCCGCTCTGAGCGTGCCGGACCAAGCCGTAGCGGCAGCGACAGCGCTAGGAATGGTGGGAGGGGATAGTGAAACTGTACAAGAGAATCATTCTAGTCTCGCAGATCGCGCCGCGCGGAACGCCAGAAATCTTAGATAATTAATTAAAAATCCATCCTTTCAGAAATTTCTTTCAAATACGACGACTCTTATTCATATTATAGTTACGAAACTATGGTAAAAATTAATTTTAAGAGGTAAATGGTCCATTAAATCTACTAAACCGATTGGCTGCCGCGGTGTCAAATCTGTGCCTTGGACAAACTTTAAATCAACAAAACTGATCACCACGGCCAACATAAGAAAACCAAGGAAACCGACTGCGATTTGAATCAACAGAAAATCTATGTTTTTCATATAAATCCTTTATATACTGCATTAGACAAGCAATTTTGTTTCAATCAGCAATTAATCTATTTGAGAAATCCAGGGTTCCTAGTCCTCTTTTCCCTTCCACTTCCACTCACCCCCAAACCCCCACCCCGTAAGGCTATTGGTGTGTTGTTGGTGATTATTTCATGAAGCTTTATTTTAACTTGCTATTGGTATTTCGTGGTTATAAATCACACAATTTTTTGCTAAAAGTGTGAGGAATCCGTTGACCCTGGTTTCGTTGCAATCGGACAAACGGTGTGGCCAGAAGTTAGTATCCAGTAGGAGGTAAATTCTGCGCGGGAAGCGGCCCGAGGATACGCTCAATATTTCGACGTAGCAGGGTTGTTTTACAACGCTTGAAAATACTAGATGAGTGAAAATTTTTTGAGATTTGCAAACACACAATTTGTGGCCAAAAGTGTGAGGATTCCGTAGACATGGGTTTCGTTACGATCGGACAAAAGGTGTGACCACAAGTTGGTATCCAGTAGGAGGTAAAATTTGAGCGGGAAGTGGCCCGAGTAAGCACTCACTCCAATAGTCTTAAAGCGTGAAGCAATAGGTGTTTGCCCTTTTTTTTGCATGCGGGGGGAAGCGCCCCCCAAACCCCCGCTCCACGGACTCAACGATATATAACAGTGCACGACTACGAGTTTCTATGATTTGGGGAAACCAAAATTACCTGTTTGCATAATTTTGGTAATTTTCCAAATTGAAAATTTTGAAAAAATCGATTTATGTAGAAAGTTCTAGGCCAATCCTTTTAAAAAACGGGAGAGCGCGGACAGACAGAAAAAAATCAAAAAACCTCGTGTGTGACTTTTTCTACGGGTAGTCAAATTGAAATTTTATATTATTTTATTTATTTTTTATTTATTAAATATTGAAATTCTAATTTTATACTGTTTTTAAAGGCTATGAGAGAGAAAAAAAAGGTTTTTGCAGTATAGTGAGTTTAGACACGCGAGAGAGAGAACGGAGTTATAGTGCGATTGCCAGAGTAAATCCCAGATTACATGATAATGGTTCATGGCAGCACAAAATTTTGATTCAATCCTGGTCTCTGGGCAGATCACGGAAGATGAAGTGGCTGCCACTTCATCTTCCGTGATCTCGGAAGATAGCTGACGCGTTCCATAACAATTCAAAAAATCTTCCCGGTCAGGTGGTACCAATCGATTACGGTTGCACTGCGTCAGTTAAGAAGAGTGGACTGATGTTCCTGCACAAGGACTTTGCGCAGTTGCCGCCGCAAGCGATTTCCTGCCGATGTGCAAACCTCCAGCCGCCGTTCAACGAGAAAGCTTTCAAGCGGCGGGCGGCAGTGCGCTTTCTCGAGCTTGTTAAGGACAAGGTTCTCAGTGCGAATGTTGCACAGTTTGACAAACAGGTACAAATTGACAAATTGAGGAATAATGCAGATTGAAAGTTTTGATCAAAATTAGTATTGCAGCCCACAAAAATGAATCAGTCTTGTGGTAAACTTTGAACAAAACCACCGATCTGCTCCCATAGCCAAAATATGTGTAGTTTAAACTGTGCTAACAATTGTTCCGTATTCTGAATTTCAGCGCAATTTCCTTGCTGTCAGCCTGATTGACACGACCGGGGAGGACGACGTACACATAAACGATGTGCTATGCTCAGAGGGACTTGCCACATTCAGATTAGACGCCATGATCACGGTAAAGGCACCCTCTATTCACTCTTCGCTTAGGTTGCTTGATAGGCTGAAGCAAGAAAAACGTTTTAATGGTAGAATTGTCACGGAAAGGGACAGTCCAGGTGCTGATTTGTTAACTGATTATTCAGCTGTCAAAACTCTTGGTGACATTAATTCTACACCTGTTAAGGAAATGGTCAATGCTGTGCTAAAACCAAGGCAAGAGGTCTGCAAAAAGCTGGCGGCATTGCGTTTAAATGCTGATAACCCGATTTTGAGCATGCCAATCTCTCGGCTTTCGCTGAACCGTCAGAATTTTGTCTCTCCACGGAAATTAGATGATAGAATTGTACGGTAGCTGATCAAAGGTCACTGGTCATCAAAGGTACTATTCTATTTCTATGTACACTCCATAATTATTTTTGTAGATATGTAGCCCATATGTGTACTACTTGCAAAAGACCTTCTGTTTGTGTCTTGTTTTATGTCCACTTCTAACAAAATCTTTGATAGAATGTCGTATTTTTCAATTTTGAAGCGCAAAAAGGGAGAAAATTTTATGTGATCATACTGATCATATTATTAAGGACTTTTCTCACTTATTTTCCAGTTTTTATTCTGATTCAAATAGATCTCAATTTGTTTAAGAAAAGGTTATTTTCCACGCTGAACAGTCCACGGTGCTATCGCTTGTGAGTCACATGTTCAAAGCTAGCTCATTAATTGAGCTGGGCGGTTTAATAAGGATGTATATTTCGAAACTTTTTGGACCTTTAGTGGTGCAATTTTGCTCTCTTTGAAATGAAATTCAGTTAAGGTGTGAATTAAATACAAATTTCTGGTTTAGTTGGAATGTATCACCAAGGCACTGCTAAATATTATTACCTGCTGTGTAAGTAGTCCCTCATTATCTAAACTGCCATAACTGCTAGAGTATGATAGTATATAATATTTGGTATGACCACATGACCAAGAAAAGCAGTTATAAAATTATTTAAATATTGTTTCGACTTGGCTGGTTTGGATATTGGACTTGGCTAGAATTTTATTTTTGATGTTGAATTAATTTTTATTCAAGAAAACTTAATTTATTAATTGTCGGTATTACAATATTTTCCAACTCTGATTTAAGCCGGTTTTTCGTTGGTCCGTTTTGGTCCGATACTAACAGTCCCTTAGTAAGGAAATTAAAGGCTCTGATTAGACGTTGCCAAGCAAATAACAAATTAGCGGACCATTAGATATCTAACGTGCCATGGAAAAACTGGGTCTAACCCTTGGAACATGAATTCCACGGCATTCTATTATCGGTTGCCATGAATAATATCTAAACTCCTCCTTAAACACAGGGTTCAGGCACTTGCAATACCAGCCTTCATTAGGCTTATTGGGCTCTATAGTTACCGCTGGTACACTTCACTGTCTGAGAAATTCAATCTAGCCTTTTCTTTTCTATGGTTCAACATTTAACTAGTTGTTACCTAGTAGTCTAATCACAACCGTAAGGTACAAAATGGAAGTGGGGGAAATGTGTATCTCCAGTTAAAATGGCAAGTTTTTAACAAGTTTGTGACATATTTGACTTATATTAAATACCAAGCCAATTAATCTTATTTTTAGATCTAAACAAATTTGTAATTTCATCCAATAAATACTCTGAATACTAAAACCACCTCTTGTTTTAATTAGTTTGCTTTTTGTGCCTGCTTTCCTTTAACTTCTTATCATTTAATTTGAGATGCACATTTTTTTTCACTTTCTGCGTGCTCAAAAAATGTACCATATATGATCAACTGAACAGAGGTAAGATTTCTTGCAAAATATATTTGAATCAGACAATCTTATTGCACGCTGCCATACTTCATCGCAGGGCTCTCCCGAGTTGATACTTGGATTCCATTATGTGATTTAATTACGGTGGTAAAAATGTCCGCTGGCTAGAATGCCAAGAGGGAAATAATTATCTGTACCAAGTTTTTAATACCTTTTTCTGTAACCGGACACATCTATCTAGCTGGGATCCGAGATGGTTTGTGAAATATCAGGGATATATATCAGCTGTCTATCCAGGCAGTAACACTGAGAATTTCTAAGCCAATAGTAAAGGGTGGTGGTGTCACGATAGAATCATTGTGGATACATACCTCTATGTCATTCTTCTCTTTTCCATTCTACACTAAGAGTTTTTTTTTTTTATGTGCGCCTTCCCTGTTTTATTCCCTATTATATTCCCTTTAATATTCATAAATTAAGACAGACAGGACAGGAGTAGGTAAGTTTCTTTCTTGGCTGCTAGGGGCAGAGGGGGATTGCCCAACCGTGATCCGACCGGACGCGAGTCCGACCCAGCCCGAGGCCCAACGCCCAGGCCCAAGGCCTCCAGGCCCAAAGGATTTGTCCAAAATTCACAATCATCTGAAACTGTCCGAACATGTCGAAAGTCTGAAGCTTTCCAAAGTCCCAAAAACACTTTTGACTGTCCAACTCACCCCACACTTCAATTTCTAGCACCCCCTAATGCTTTCAGTTTTTGCACTACAGTAGGTACCAGGACCCAGGAGTATTAACCCTACCCTAATTCCAAACCATTACTGTATTGAAAAGCATTGCATCTTAGTACCCAAAGCTAGTCGGAAGCCTGATTTATGGAAAGTCCGACTTTGGGGCAGGACTCTGGCCAATGTTTTGGGTTGCTGAGACTCGTTTCCAAATCTCTATTTCTAACTGATAAATTGTAACATTTCTATTTTCAAGGATTTGCCAATATTGCAACACTGCATTAAATGGGAAGCGCCCTCTCAGTCTCAACCCTTGGAAGAGCCAAAACCAGCACCACTGAGGCAAGCAGAAGTGAAGACTCGGCACCAAATCAATGAACTTCAACAGTTACAAAAAATTGATCAGCAGAAGTTACCACAGCAGTTTGAAGTACCAAAATGGTCGGGACAAATCAAGGAGGTAGAGTCACCTCTACCATTCATGGGTCCCCCTCCGGGATTCAGTGCGCTTCCCAAGTCCCAAGTCAGGAATAACTTAGCTCGAGCCAGAGACCCTCCTGACACGAGGCTCTTCCCAGACCTTACTCAACTGATGTCAGTTACCCATCTTACACAAGGAGAACCAGCTAACGCTGATCCCTCTCCGACAACTCTGGTCCCTTCACTGGCCTCGCTGCAAGAGAGCAGCTACAAAGTGCAGGAACTAGAAGCTAATTACGCTCAACAAGGTGGTTTGTCTCAAACCGATGATGTGCTCAGTCCGCAAGAATCAAAAGAGGCCGTAATAGATCCAGTGGACAAGTTTTGTTTGGATGAGCTACAGCCAGCTATCGCAACCACTGGCGCTGGAAACCGAACATTTACAGAAAGGCCAGTAGCCCAGATTTTATCTTCGGTGCAGCAAAAATCAGCTATTCCGGCTGTAGAATTGCTGAAATTTGGACCATCGTCTTCACTAGTGGGGCCAAATTATGTGGACAGTCGAGTTGCTTTTGATATGCCGCGCACTGTCCAAGTCGAGTTCTTGTCAGCGGAGGACTTCAAGCCGAAGGATCCCAAATTACCTTCCCCTCCCCCTAAATGTGAACGTCTAGGATCTCCAATTAAATTCATCGAGAGTCGGAGCATTCCGCTAGGCAACCCGAACTATCATTTTCCATCCACATTCCAGGTTCCCTCTCCATTTCAATGTGAAATTCCAAACTATGTGCCAACACACTCCGGAGGAAAGCAAAATCCTGCAATGTTTTACCCTCCGTTCCACTATGGAATCAACCCTCCTGGATTCCCACGAATACCATCGCATGCTTTCAATCCTCTAATGTACCGAGGTCCATTTGTTAACAGCGGTGTGACGTTCTTCCCACCACAGCCGTCGCCAGCGGCTTATCGGCAAGAGCCGTACCAGTCGTTCCAACAGTTCTTAAGAGTTCGACCAAATAACTCACCCAATCAGCGTGTCATGTCTGGTCCCAGCTATAGCTGGGCTGGTCAAGAGCCAGATACTTTCCTAGACTATGCAATTGAACGAAAGAAACTCACGGTACCACCAAAAAAAATCTTGGAAATTCGCTCCCCCACATCTCATAAAGTGCAAAATATTCCGTTAGCTGCGAATTTATCCGACGAGGTTAAAGAAAGTCTGGCGACGTCATCTTCAAACCCTGGGAAAGCCAATATCAATCTATCCACAGAAAATGCAAGGATCAAAAATGCAAGTGAATCAACCCCGGAATCCGATTGCGCTGACAGTTCATTTGAGGAGAGTCGAAATGAATTTTCGCAGAGCATATCACCGTTGAAAAATGACTTGGTTGATGAAGGGCGCAGCCCAATAGGTCACGGGACGCGTGCCAGAGAGATTTCTCATACATTTGAAATGACTTCTGATGGAATGGAGCGAGATAGTCTGGATGAAGAAGAACAGGATGGTGAGAATTCAGAAGATCTTGGGGTTTCGTTGAATTCTCTGGGCAAGGGTAGCAAAGATGACGTGGCTGATAACGTTAAAGAGAGTGATTCAGATGATACATTGGAATCAGAAAGAGATGAGAGCCTGATGGAAGCTGACTCCTCGGAAGAATATGAAGACTCTGAGGTATGCCCGAGATCTTCCACTCCACTACCCCCTGTACAACAAGAAATTAGCGGATCACTGGAACAGCAGCTGACAAACTCTGAAGGCATTCTTGCTGAGCAAGTAATTTCTGAGCCAGAATCCAAGAATACAACTATGGACCCAAAACAGAAAACAGTCTCTAAGCAGCGCCGCTTCATCAGCACAATTGGTAAGAGGAGACTTCTCATGAAACTTCTCGTTTACGACTTATTGGGTCTACTGCGCTTTTTCAAACGAATCACCGACGCCCAAACCAACGCCTTTGAGTGATATCGCCCATAGTCAACTTTAAAATGTGTGACAAAATAAAATGTAAAATTTAGAATCGTAGAATGCTTGCCAAGCAACTATTGCAGTGGCGGCTCATGAGTGTTTTCCTCGGAGGGGCAGCAATTGAATTTCGTGTAGCCCCCCCCCCCCCCTAGGCACCCAACTTCCGTAACAATATACATTTTTCAACACCTTTTTCCGTGGTGCTGAGAAACGGTGTTGTCTGCCATCCGCCGTTTTTTGAAGCGTTCTGGTTTAGGATGAGATTCCTGAACAAACAGTTTTGGATTGAACGCTCGGTGTTCTCCAAAATGCATTTTATTGTGCCACCATCGCAGACACATTCGAGGTTTGCTTGTGTATCGCTCTGTCTCTCTCGCTCTCCGTTCGCAATCCTCGGCACGTCACCAATGCATTGCCCGCGGCTGGCCGACAGTGCCCGAGGGCAAGATCTCTGCTGCCCTCGTTGGACTTGCGAGCGACGGCGAGCGGCTCGCGTTCAAGGCCATTTCCACGCACAAATGGCTGGGCATGCAGGGCGGCCGCGCTTGCTGCCCCGAGCGAGGAGGGTTGCGTTCAGGGTGAAGGCGGAGACTTGCGGTGCTCGGGCGCTACCAAAACTTTTCGTTGCAATCGGCAGCTCGTGCCGTCAGCTTGACGCAAATGGCATGATAATTCTTAGCAGACAGTGAATTTTAATAGTTACACCAATAATTACACGCAACAAATTTAAGAACAATTAAAAGAACACAACAGTAAATATTTATATTACAATATTATTTTATTCTCTCAAATTGCCAGGGGGGGCTGCCGCCCTGCAGCCCTCCCTCACGAGCCGCCCCTGAACTTTTGTGTATTTATTATTTTGTGATGCAACTTTGGGTAGGTGCAAGGTAGTGATTGTGTCCTATTTTAGATGTTGCCGGCAAGCCAATGCATGTGTTCTGGATTGAGGGGCATCCCTACCTTGAAGTTGAACTCATCTTGGGCATCGGCAAACTTAGACCCCCTGTCGCTCTAAAGATTGTCAAAACGAAGAGCATCAACAAGAAACTTTATGAGCTTAAAGCGAAAACTAATCCCGATATTTTTGACGAAATGGTTGAGTAAGTATGATTGCCGTTTCAAAGGTGCAATATTATTCCCTTCAATCTCCAGTTTCTAGGAGACTACTTGGAGTGATTTAAGTTCTAACTAAGCCTAGGTTATTATGTTATTTTTTTCCTTTTCAGGCTTGGCATTTGCCATGTCAACCACCTGCTCTCAGCAAATGCCAAGACACTTTTAGTGAAGCTGTATGATGTATCAGAGTTGCTGTCGTCTATCAATGTGTCCGATGCGTCGTACATGAAGGAATTGCACACTCAGGTATGATGAAATGTTGTCCACAATGGCTTAGGTTTGTAAGTCCATTTATCCATTTTTGAATTTGAATTTTTAAACCATTAATCCGATAAACATAAATTCTCTATTACATATTGTATATTTAACTTGGCTTTCAAATTGGTATGGATTAATCAATTGTATGTAATTACTTCCAGGTATATCTGCATTCCATTGAATAATCAGCTGAACTTCAGATGTCCATAGATTTTTTAAACGACCAATTGGCAGAAGTGGATTCACTATAAAAGGTTTCGTTAAAGGCTTGTTTGTTTTATTAACTTAATGCTGTAACTTGGAAAACATGGTTTGATCTGACACAACCATTTTCAAATGGCCATTAAGAATATTACTTTGATTTTAAATGTGTTTTAGTTGCAATAATACTAGCTTAAACTTTCCTAGGTTTGCTTTAAAATATAAAGAATATATACTGTTATTCCACTATTACTAATTGCTATTTTAGGTAGGTACCCATTGAATGCTCAATTGTGAATCTCATTCACACGAGTCATGGGAATTGTTTATTTCCGTAGAGAAGTAATTGTGTACAAATTGTCACTTAGGTACCTGCATGGTATCGTATTCTTAGATTGACAAATGTTCTCAAGTATGATCATTCTTATTATGTTCCTAAACCACCGTTATCTCTGGAATCCATTCAGTACACATTAGAGACAGCAATAATAACTAATACAATTTTATAAATTCTTTATTTTACAATTCTATTTCGTAATCGAAGTGAACAGTAATTGTTCATGCAGTATTTTCTTGTATTTCATGCAGCCATGTTTTGATAATAAAAAAGCTCCAGTGAAAGGAGGAAATTAATTTTTTTGGAATTTAATCGAGTAGGTACCTACCTAAACTGCATTGCAACTCAAATGAGATGCCATCCTACTTGTACTATCACCAGCTACCACATGAGCATAGAAGATACAAGATACCTAGGTACCGGAGGTTTGTCCTCCCTGAAGACTTCAAAACAAGTAGGTACTAAACATTAATAATAAATTGAAGCCGTTGTCTATCGTTTTGACAGACGAGGGTGAAATGCTTTTCCCATGGCAAAAGCAAAAAAGTAAAATACTTATTTGTGGAGCCCTAAATGATGTCATTAAGGGAATGGGGTCTCAAGGGCCTCCACCCAGAGTTAAAGTTGGAGTTCAATTATTTATTTGGTCAAGTCATCAAATGTAAAAAACAATTAAAATGCAATTGACCGAACCATTGGTGTCATAATTGCTAGCCCAACCACAGCCTGTGGATTACGTACCTTAGACGGAATTTCTTTTCTCAGTTTCAAAGTTAAAAAATGACATTTGCAACAAAGGGATTTTAATTTCATCAGTCTGGACAAACTGATTTTGTCAAACGTAAAAGTATGTCCATGGTCTAGGTATACAAAGCAAGGAGGAATTGATTAACGAATGTATACTTTTGCTTTATACTTTATATAAGGGTCTTTCAGAGCCTCTGATCAGAAAAAAATATTTGCAATGTAGTGTGAGCCATTTTTTATTGTTTCCCTACATCCGTAAAAAAACTATGAGAATCGCCGTCCACTTATCGTTTTAGTTTTCAATATATGGTGGTTTCAATTAGTGGTCAGGTAGCGGTGTTGGAAGGCTCTGCAACATTATTTGGCACAGTGTGCTCCGGGTTGTTCTGTCCAGAATCACGTGATACTTCTGCTAGCAGCCAAGGGTCTTTGCGGATGTTTGCGATTGTCTGTCGGCTGCGAGCGGGTGACAGGATGCGACTTATCAATGACTTGCATCCTGTAGTCACTTTCGGGCTCCTCGGAAATGTCACTTTGCTCTGGACTTGCTACAGAAAGGAAAGCACACACCCCCCAATTAGTCTCTTCGTGAAGATAGGTACTCCCAAAAAGGACTGCAATATCTTTAACATTTTGATGTCACTTCTAAATAATGCACAGAGAGTTTTTGCTAGATCTACTGGAATACACTATTTTATTTCTGGATGATATAATTTTAAAAGGAGGGCGATTATGAAAATGAAACCAATTTTCCTGCTGTCCATCCATTATAAAGAATTTAGATAATAAGTTTTACGTACAATATTGTCATTTACATGATTTCTACAAACTTGAGCTTTATTGTAAGATATTACTTAAGGTCACAAGTCAGACAGTTGATCTGAAGCCGCGAGTGATAAGAAAAGGTTTCGCTACAAACTGCTTGTCGTTTCGGCAGCGGCCTTCCGAGGATCTGCAGGAGCGGGGCGACGCCGTGGGCCACACCGCCAAGGACGCGGTGGAGGTCGTCGAGGTGTTCGTCGACGAGGAGGGAGATTACAAGACCGTCCCAGCGCTGGGCAAGGTCGAGGAGGTCGTGTCTCCGTCCTTTACTGGGCGAATGCCTCTGCGTGCCTCAGTTGAGATATCTAAGTTAGGTGGCGCGACTGAAATATAGTGCGTTGTGGGGGCGTGACCACGGCGGCGTCCATACTCGATATTCACATTGGCACCACATTTGAATGTTGTATTAAAACACATGTCACTCAAATGACAGCTGCATCCCGGAACACCCAAAATCCCATCATTTCATTAATAATTAGGATCCGTGTTTATTATAGTACTAAAATATATCAAGCAAGGCTTTGGGAACGGCAATAATTTTACATTAATATCACAATCCACGGTGTTGGAATTGCATGTGCCATTGCAGCAGTTACGTCGTGTTTTCCACTAGTTAGCTGCCCTCACTCGTCTGCGACGATTGGGCAACATCTTTTTAATCACTGATACAACACCAGCACACACTTTACAAACACTTTTATTGAATCAGAACTATGGCAAAAATACGCAACTTTGACAGGGCAGCCATTACTGCGCGGAGTAAATATACAATATGGCCGCCAGATCTGCTGTCAAATCATGCCAGATTACGAAAGTCCGTCATTTTCTAGACTTCAGTTGTAAGCGGGGAAATAATACAGAGCTAGGGATCTCGGTATATATTTCTATGGTCTGTCTGTACGTTCGTTGGGAACTCTGGAGCTCGCCTTCTGACTTTGCTCGATTTCAAACAGGTCGACGACGACAAGGGGGAAGAGGTCGCAAAGGAGGAGTACGTCGTAGACATCCGGGTCGAGATTGGGGAGCAAGTGGAGGCGTCATCGGAGTTGGCTCCAATTGTAGATGAGGGCGTCGAAAAGGTGGGCGTCGAAGAGAAGGACGCCGTCGACAAGGACACCGTCGACAAGGACGCCGTCGAGAAGGGCGTTGAAGAGAAGGGCGTCGAAGAGAAGGGCGTCGAAGAGAAGGACGTTGAAGAGAAGGAGGCCGTCGAGAAGGAGGCCGTCGAGGCAGAGCGCGGAGGACGCGTGGAATTCTGCGCGCTGCTCGAGACGACTGGGAGCGACGAGGAGGACGACGACAGCGACGACTTCTCGTTCCCCACGCTGGACCTGAGCTACATCTTCGACGTGGTCCCCTGCGAGTTGGTCGGCTCGGAAGAGAAGGTGACTGCGGAAAGCACGCTACTTTTAGAAGGCTAGGTTGGTTGGAGCTGTCAGACCACGGGCCGGGGCTTGGTTTCCCGACAGGCCAGATGCTTCCCTGTCTGGCGGTTTGGCCTGTCAGGGAAGTCAGGGAAAAGGGACCCGCTACCTCCCGCTCAAATGGGGTGAGTTAATTGAACGCTGGTGCAGCCGTGTAAGTTGCAGTAAGTGAGTTTAATGCACTTATGGATTGAAATGTTACTTGGCAACCCGCTCATGATGAAAGGAAATTAGCCACTTGCCCAAATTACCGCTTTTAGAATTCCGGCCAGCCGCAGCTCCAATGAGAACAGACACGATAGAGGTTGCTCCACCCACAGTCCATATAGATAAGGAGAGGCATTCAGGTCCGTGAAGATGTCCCCTCAAAGTGTTGAACTAATTCTGAAACTCGGTGGGGATTTAGTTCTAGGGTCCTGGAATTAGTTCCCCAAGTTTCAGAATTAGTTTCCGGTAACTTTAGGAGAAAATCGATTTTCCGTTTTGAGGGGACAGATTCACGCTCCCCCTCAAAGTGTAGAACTAATTCTGAAACTTGGTTGTATTTTTGATCTCAAGAATCTATGGTCGTCTCACTGAAAATTTCAGAGAATGCAGCTGATGACACTTAGTGGCCAGTTATGGGGTGGTAAAATGGTGGTCAATATATCGAAAAAAATCGGTTGAATAGTCATGAAATAGCTCTCAGGGTTATTGCATTTCTCATTGACCTAGAGTTCCACGAGAACTTATTTCAAATTGAAATCGTGTTCTCGTGAATCAATGTTTGCTTGCCGTCCCTAACGAATGATTTCCCAGTATTTTGAGTCGGGGCATCATTTGAGTGGTTCTGCCAACCCCTAAAACACGGCAGCCGGTGGTACAGGGGTGTCCCTCGGTACGGCCGCGGAGGGGCAGTAGACATCTAGGGGTAAAAATTGCATTCTCAAATGTTGGTGTTATGAATGCTTTAGGAGGCCTTACAAAGAAGCTGAGCACGATTCCCGAATAAATTTTCCATACCGAAACATAAAAAAGTATCTTAATGATATTATTATCGTTTCTCATTCAGCTTAGAGCTAAATGCTTCTTGTATTGAAGAACTAGTCTCCTACTTATAAAAGCCGGTCTATGAGTATGTTTTCACCTCGACTTTCTTTCGTTATGCGTTTCTACATTTTTCGAGATTTTTTCTTCAAATTTTGGGACTATGCTAATTTTCACGTTTTGCAGTGCAACGTGGGGTTTTCGGGGCTGTTTGCCCAAAAAACCGACTCGAATGGCATGGACTTCCTCGCCATTGCCGGCACTCTTAGCTCGAATGCACTGTATACGCCAGCGGGGCACACAACTGACCATCAGGCCACGCTGCCTGCACTCGCTAATCTTTCAATTACTGAATAAAGGGAACCGTGCGTCTGTCCCTCCCCTCCCCTCCCCCCCCCCCCCCCCCCCCCCCCACCAGACTCTGCGCGACGGCGGCTCATATAATTAACATGGAAGAAAATTAAAGAATAACAAAAGAAAGTCGTAGGTACAGTGGAAGGTAATTTGGTGCTAGGCGGCCGTGCGTATTTATATAAACTATAGCAGGCCGTGGAGCGGCTAGGTAAATGTTGCTGCGGGTGGAAGGGAATGGAATGGGACTTGCAATTGGGACTTCGCTTTGGGCGCTTTAAATAGGGATCATCTGTTGGAACTTAAAAGGTGCTAACGGTCTGTTGTTTTCTGAAGAGTTGACTCAAACTTGGTACACTCCTACGTAGATGGAATCAGTGTAAAATGATCCAAGTCCTCGTGTCTTATTTCTGTCACATGGGGTTACCAAAGTCGAAAATTTATCAATACAAATTTTTGAAACATACCAAAAGTTGCCGAAATCTCAAGGCCACAAATTTGAAGTTATCATTTCTATATGTTGTAGACAAAAGACGTAAATAAGGGCGAACATGTCTCTTTTTCCCAATTTTTCTTTGCTCTTTCGTTTACAATGGCTCTAAGAAGGGTAAAAAATGAAGTGTTTCGGGGTATGTTCTACAATTCCAGGGGCAAATTTTCGAAAAAGGGCTATGTTCGACCTTATTTACGTCTTTTGTCTACAACATACTGAAATATTGGTAAGATAACTTGAACGATGTGGCCTTGAGATGTCGAGAACTTTTGGTCTGAAAAGCCACTTTCTGGCGAACTGTGCTCGATCCTTAAACGGTACGACATTGTGGAGTGATTGTCATTTCAAGGTTGTGGATAATTGCGTGTTTGGGAGAAACCGCCCACGAGTTTTGACAGATGTCAGAGTAAATAGCGATTGCCATGGAAAAGTCTTTCATATTTGGCGGGCTTTTGAGTCGAAGGAAGCGTTGTCTTCTTACATCTCAAATTTTGAATACATATACTTTTTAGAACATAGAATCTTTTTAATTTTTGTTTTGCAAGACATTATGGAAAAGGTGATAAGTTGTGAACAATTTTTGATACAATCAACCTGGCTGCCTGTAAAACGAGCGCGTCCATCTCTCGTCCATGCCAGTGGCGATCCAATAGGCGGGTCCCGGCCGAAGAGATGCAAGTTACGTGATACAAATTAAAACGCGACGCGGGAAGCGATGGAGATTCTAATTCCACGCAAATCACATCTGCCGTCGCGAGCCAATTAAAAGAAAAATAAAGCGAAAAGAGCGGGAAAAAACTTTCGCCAAACTCGTATCGTTTTTTTTTTTCTCCCTTCCCCCCCCCCCCCCCCCCCCGGTCGGAATTATTAAAGTTTTGTGAAAATTAACGGGAAAATTGAAAAAGACTTGTCGAAATGAAGTCAGGAAATTAACGATTCGATGCCGCGGCAATAATATTTCGCGCACTTATTTTGACGACGCCGACGAAACGTTATACTCTTTTAATTTATTATTTTTTTCGTCCGGAAGATCACAGATCTGTACACACTTGCGTGGATAGCGGATCCCATGGACTGGTTTCGAAGCCAGTGGGGCCTTCGATCTCCCCTATTCTACCTATGTGACCCACTGATCTGTTCACACTTGCGTGGATAGCGCATCCCGTGGACTGGGTTCGAAACCAGTGGGGCCTTCGATCTCCCCTATTCTACCTGTGTGACCCACTGATCTGTTCACACTTGCGTGGATAGCGCATCCCGTGGACAGGTTTCGAAGCCAGTGGGGCCTTCGATCTCCCCTATTCTACCTGTGTGACCCACTGATCTGTACACACTTGCGTGGATAGCGGATCCCGTGGACTGGTTTCGAAGCCAGTGGGGCCTTCGATCTCCCCTATTCTACCTGTGTGACCCACAGATCTGTACACACTTGCGTGGACAGCGGATCCCGTGGACTGGTTTCAAAGCCAGTGGGGCCTTCGATCTCCCCTATTCTACCTGTGTGACCCACTGATCTGTACACACTTGCGTGGATAGCGGATCCCGTGGACTGGTTTCGAAGCCAGTGGGGCCTTCGATCTCCCCTATTCTACCTGTGTGACCCACTGATCTGTACACACTTGCGTGGATAGCGGATCCCGTGGACTGGTTTCGAAGCCAGTGGGGCCTTCGATCTCCCCTATTCTACCTGTGTGACCCACTGATCTGTTCACACTTGCGTGGATAGCGCATCCCGTGGACAGGTTTCGAAGCCAGTGGGGCCTTCGATCTCCCCTATTCTACCTGTGTGACCCACTGATCTGTACACACTTGCGTGGACAGCGGATCCCGTGGACTGGTTTCAAAGCCAGTGGGGCCTTCGATCTCCCCTATTCTACCTGTGTGACCCACTGATCTGTACACACTTGCGTGGATAGCGGAACCCGTGGACTGGTTTCGAAGCCAGTGGGGCCTTCGATCTCCCCTATGGCGTAATCCACATGAAATCAACACAGCAAGTAACCTGACTAATTTTTACGTTAAAAACCTGTACGCTAACGTACAGAGGTAGTCTAGGAAGGATTAAAAGCGTTTTCTCCAAAAGTTTATCTCTCACGGTTCATGCGCAGTAGCCAGCTAAACTTTTGCCGGTTTGAATGCTATTTCGCGCATTCACCTACGTTTGGGCTTATAGCTAACGACCCGTTAAACTTAAGGCGATACAATTTCCATTAGAAAGATAAGAAAATTTCGATTCGCATAAAAAAACACCTCTAAGTACAAAACAACCCTTACAGTACAATTATCCCTTATATTGCACAAAAGTGCAAATACATATATTTTGATTTTGACGAAATTTTTTTTTATGCTAAGTTAACAGATTGATAAAACTTCCCTGAAAGTTTCGTTCTGGGGTTCCCAGTAGTTTCTGAGAAAAAAAATAGTTTGTCGAATTTTTGTACTTTTATGAGAGCGTATACGGTATTTCGGATACTTTCCTGACCGATCGGTCATATTTTCAGGGATTACACATTCCTCAAAATTAAAACTGTTCGACATGCATGTTTCTTACAGGCAGATGAAGGTCTCCTCAAATTTTTATCTTGGGGTCTCATTAATTTGGGAGAGACTTCGATTTTTTTGTAGGAGCACTTATAGTTTTGGAATGTTTTGTTTAGTGAGTTGGATTCACATTTTAACATTCTTCGCTAATCTGTTCGAAGTCCATTTGATCACATGGGCAGGGCCAGGGACACGTCTAGGGCCTAAGTTGCCCAGACGCAGTTGGCTTGTGCGTCCCCATACTTCCATAGTTTTTATGAACCCAAAGCAGAAATGTTGAGATTGGAAAGGGAAGCAACCTGAATGACGAAGTCTGCAAGACGAGAGATTTTGGGTAAAAATCTATCCATTGGAGGGAAAATGTCACGTGGCGAAGGTGACAATTGAAAAGAGGTTGAATAAAATGCAAAGGAACAATACGGAGTTGAAAAAGCACACCTTTGATACCACAAGCTGCTTCCGTCCTATAAAAGATTAATTTGTTGAACATATCGAATCTATAGATTCGAAATGTTCAACAAATTGCAAGTTGGATTTTAAAATATGTAATAACACATTATTTCTGAGCACCACTGGCAAAGAATTTTCGTTTTTGTCTCTCTAGATGCCATCTAGCTACAAGATTAGATACCCAATTTGAAATGTATCTAGACTAGGGCGAACGCAATTTGTGTTGCGTTGGAGATGAGCGTAGCGGTTTGTATATAGCGCATAAAAAGATTGAGGCAAAAAGCCTCAATGGAGACAAAATAGAGCAGCAATCTGGACCATCCCTTTCTCAAAAATTCTAATCACTTGAAAATGTAAACGATTCTGACCTTTCTTTGTTTCTGTCCGAGCTGTCGGGTAGCGGAAATATGCTCACTTTGAGGTAATTGAGCAATGTGCATGTAAATACATCGATGTAACTCATGTCCAAGGGTTTTTATTAGGTTGGAGATATATTTCTGCCGCGGACTTACTTTTAAAAACTTGCATGCACAAAATTGACAAAATTTCTAATATCTGTCAAATCTTGAAGTCAACTTCAAGTAAAAAAATCTGATGTGATGTTTCGATTTGGTTTCGATGGTTTCTAAAGACAACAATCGAAATTGGGAAAATTTGAAAAAAAACGCACTTTAAAAAAATTTTCCGTACTTTTCCAAACTTGCCCAGTTGTCGAATATTACTCTTTTTTCTGATTTGAAGGGGAGTGGTATTGAGGATTTTCTTGAAAAACGCAGGGGGTCTAAGTTGAGAACAAAAGTAGACACCCTGAAAATTCCATCCCAATCGAAGCAGGAGTTTGGCCTGTAGAGCGCGCGCAAACACACATACAAAAAAAAACGAAAAAAACACACACACACACACACACACACACACACACACACACAAGTGTTTTTTTTTTTAGCAACTTAGTGCAATTGATGATTTCGCTTCGCTCGCTACGCTCATCAATTACAATTTGGTGTTTCCTATTGCTATTTACAAATACATTTAAGATTTGCTAATTCCGACCCATTTCTTGCTGGAAATGTATCTTGTATCTAAAACCATAAAAAAGATAAAAGATGCAGAAAAAAAGTATCTAGATTAGATTGTAGATACTTGAAATAAAAGTATCTAGATCAGATACAAGATTGTCAAAAGTATCTAGATACAGTATCTAGATACAAATATCTAGATAAGTTACAACACTGGTTATGTATTGGAAAAGCGCAGAGGTCCACGCGCAAGGAGAAATGAACCCCTAAAAGTTTTCCAATCTTTAATTTTAAAATATCAGTAGATGAAGGAAGAAAATATCTTTGGTCTTGAGATCTTCTTAATTAGATTTTTACAAAAATGTATCAGGTACACCCTTCCAAAAATAGCCTAAATGAGCTCTAAGCATGGACTGTAAATCGATATTCATTCGTTATGTATTGGAAAAGCGCGATTTTAAGACAATGCGCGCACTCTTCCGCTATGCACAGTTTTTCAGAGTTAGTTTCAGAATTAGTTCTACACTTTGAGGAGGTAGCGTGAATCTGTCCCCTCAAACAAAATCGATTTTCCCCGAAAGCTAACGGGAACTAATTCTGAAACTTGGGGAACTAAATCCAGGACCCTAGAACTAAATCCCCACCGACTTTCAGAATTAGTACTACACTTTGAGGGGACATCTTCACGGACCTAATACCCTAGGCTAGTGTATTTTATGAGCAGTAGGTATTCATTGAGGTGTGGGAGGAGTTCAATTCTTTCCGGGGGTTGAAGTAGGGATGGAGGAACTATAAAATTATATATCGATATTCGATATCAGTAAAATATCGGTATATATTGATATATCGATACATCGATCAATCACAATAGATCGGCGTTATAATATACCTAGTTATTAATAACTATAATTTCATGATACTTGGTCTATACATTTGGGAATATTTCCCTAAAAATCTCAAAATCAAAACAAAGTCTCGTCAATTTTTTTTTAGAAATTTACCGAGTTTTGATTGGGGCTTTGTTTCAATCGTTCAATCGTTCAATTCAATTTTCAATAGTTTCAATCGGTTACAGTTGGCAAGTAACAATGTCAGTGACACGATTCGCGATCATGGCGTCAATGCAAATCCAGAGTCCATTCCAGAGTCTACTAGCGAATAAAAAACGTCGGATATTTGGTGATATTAAAAATATTTATCACGATTAAAAGCTCTTTGGATATATGGATATATCGATATGATATTTCATTAAACCAATATATCGATATTTCAATATTTCAATATATCAATATATATCAACATATCGATATATCGATATATCGAAATATCGATATATCGATATATTGATATATCGGTGTATTGATATATATCAATATATCAATATATCGATATATCGATATTTCGATATATCGATATTCAATTTTTCAATATATCGATATTTCAATATATCGATATTCAATTTTTCAATATATCGATATTCGATATTAAAAATATATCGATATATATCGATATATCGATATTTTCTCCATCCCTAGGTTGAAGAGCTCCGCCAACACTGGGCTTGGCATTTTGAAGCATGGTCAAGAAGAGGTGGAGGCTGACATTACTAGCGTCTCCCGTGGCGACATTGGGCAGTGAGTTACCTAAATGTGTTTCTGCTTTCAGGGCCTGCCGCGAGATGTCTCTTCTGTGATAATGGATGAATATTTCCAAGAACATGTTCAATCTGCATTTATTGTCGAGCAAAAATTCTATTATACGAATGTTCAAAATTCTTTCCATCAAGGGTTCTTTCCGTAAGAGACTTGCGCTTGCTATTTCGAGTTTCTACTTTTTCTTCTCTATATATATTTATTTGTTTGTATTTGTTTTTTTATATTTTTATCTCCGATTTCCTAAGGAGACTGTGACTAGCCAAACTTTTATGACAATTTGGTGCAATCTTATTATGCAACGATCGCGGTGCAATCAATGACGCAATGATATGACGCTCTGATTTTTAGACTGCAAAAACATATGAATATATTATGACTAGGGCGAACGCAATCTGTGTTGCGTTGAAGATGAGCGTAGCGGTTTGTATATAGCGCAAAAAAAGATTAAGGCGAGAAGCCTATGCAAATCATGGAGCAGCAAGCCGGACCAATGCTTTCTCAAAAATTCTGATCACTTGAAAATGTAAACGATTCTGACCTTTCTTTGTTTCTGTCCGAGCTGTCGGGTAGCGGAAATATGCTCATTTTGAGATCATTGAGCATTGTGCATGTTAATACATAGATGTAACTCATGCCTAAGGGTTTTTATTGGGTTTTATTGGGTTGGTTTTTATTGGGAAAAGTCTGGTGTAATGTTTCGATTTGGTTTCGATGGTTTCTAAAGGCAAATCGAAATTGGGAACATTTGAAAAAAATACGCACTTTTAAATAAATTTCCGTACTTTTCCAAACTTGCCCAATTGTCGAATTTTGCTCTTTTTTCTGCTTTGAAAGTGAAGGGTGTGGAGGATTTTCTTGAAAAACGCATGGGGTCTAAGTTTAGAACAAAAGTAGACACCCTGAAAATGTCATCCCACTCGAGGCAGGCGTTTGGCCTGTAGAGCGCGCGCAAACACACATACAAAAAAAAACACACACACACACACCAAGTGTTTTTTTTAGCAGCAGTGAAATTGATGATTTCGCTTCGCTCGCTACGCTCATCAATCATTATGTGCAATGCATTTTTGTAACGGATATATTTATTTGACATTTTAATAAACGGAACATTTAATAAATTGACCTACTGCTGTTGCATGAAAATAACTAGGGCGAGCGCAATTTGTGTTGCGTTGAAGATGAGCGTAGCGGTTTATATATAGCGCATAAAAAGATTAGGCAAAAAGCCTATGAGAATCATGGAGCAGCAAGCCGGACCATTGCTTTCTCCAAAATACTGATCACTTGAAATTGTAAACCATTCTGACCTTTCTAATTGTTTCTGTCCGAGCTGTCGGGTAGCGGAAATATGCTCATTTTGAGATCATTGAGCAATCTGCATGTTAACACATAGATGTTACTCATGCCCAAGGGTTTTTATTGGGTTTTATTGGGTTGGTTTTTATTGGGGAAAATCTGGTGTGATGTTTCGATTTGGTTTCGATGGTTTCTAAAGGCAAATCGAAATTGGGAACATTTGAAAAAAATACGCACTTTTAAATAAATTTCCGTACTTTTCCAAACTTGCCCAATTGTCGAATTTTGCTCTTTTTTCTGCTTTGAAAGTGAAGGGTGTGGAGGATTTTCTTGAAAAACGCAGGGGGTCTAAGTTGAGAACAAAAGTAGACACCCTGAAAATTTCATCCCACAGGCGTTTGGCCTGTAGAGCGCGCGCAAACACACATACAAAAAAAAAAAAAAAACAACAAAAAAAACAAACAAACACACACACACACACACACACACCAAGTGTTTTTTTAGCAGTAGTGAAATTGATGATTTCGCTTCGCTCGCTACGCTCATCAATCATGACCCAAAAACTGCTCCAACTTTAGTCCAATGCACCGGCACACGCAATAAAACACCAAACATCAACCAATGTCAAAACACCAGTCAAGTTTGATCTGAAACTTCACAGAAATTTATTCGCTCACATTCTTGTACATTTCCCACAAAAACAGAAGGTTCCATCATAAAATCCACCCAACAAATTCCCTAAACACCACGGTTCCCTCACATTTTTAAATCCATCAGAAACAACATTTCATTCCCTGACCATCTCAATATCAGCTGCTAACAGAAGATCTAAACCTTCAAGGAGCTGGCGAAACTTTATCCATACTGTGGTCGCAGACAAACAAAATAAACCTTTACACCAATGTTCCTTAGAATAAACGAGTAAAACCTTGTAGAAATATGAACCCTTGATAAACGAACCCCGTCACACCGAAACCCCTGATCACGCCAACATCCCGTGACGTCATTCGAGCCGATCCAGGGCCGCCTACCGTGCCAACACCTCAGTGTCGACGTGTTCCAGACGGCGCAGATTGAGCGTCATCATCTCCATCTGCACGTCGGCCAGGTCGCGGTACAGCTCCCCGCAGTTGGCGTGGTACGCCTCGGGGCACGCCTCCTTCAGTTGGTCGCACACCTGCGAGGCGGGGCGGGGGCGTTGGGTCTCTAATGGCCACTCGTTATGATGACATGGTATAGACATTTGTCAACATAACTTATGCCTGGTTTTACCAAGTTTTTCAACTCCTAGTTACAATGAGATCCCAAAGTAGCCAGTTACAACTGAATCCAGGCAATCACATGCAGCAAATGTAGTTGTAAATCCAGGATCCCAACCAATAAAAGTTGAAAAGCTTTGTAAAACCGGGTATAAGAAGTTACACTATAATGTAGAGACAACTTGCTGGTTTGCCACCCGCGAGAAAAAATTCTGCAATAACTTTTGATTAAACTAGGAAACGCTGCCGAGTTCGCGTTGCAGATGAGCGTATGGGCGTACTAAGTTTAGAACGAAGGTAGACACCCAGAAAATGTCACTCGCTTCGCTCGCTACGCTCATCAAAAATACGAATCAAGCTTGCACTTTTGGGGCGAAACTGGCTGCAAATTTGCTGGGACCCAAAATTAGGTGTTGGGCAATGGTCATCAAAATCAGAGGAGGACATTTGCTGAGGAAGTTTTGTCACACAAGAACGCCGGAATATTCTAAACAATTTGGAATGGCCATTTTAAATGGCTAAACTGGCGGTTTGCGAAAGCATGCGACACAAAACCAGTCCCATGCCACGAGAGATCCAGCCAATAGCAGCCAGTCCCAATAGAGCCCAGGTCACGAGAGATCTAGCCAATAGCAGCCTGTCCCAATAGAGCCCATGCCACGAGAGATCCAGCCAATAGCAGCCAGTCCCAATAGAGCCCGTGCCACGAGAGATCCAGCCAATATCAGCCAGTCCCAATAGAGCCCGTGCCACGAGAGCTCCAGCCAATAGCAGCCAGTTCCAATAGAGCCCATGCCACGAGAGATCCAGCCAATAGCAGCCAGTCCTAATAGAGCCCGTGCCACGAGAGATCCAGCCAATATCAGCAAGTCCCAATAGAGCCCGTGCCACGAGAGATCCAGCCAATAGCAGCCAGTCCCAATAGCGCCCATGCCACGAGAGATCTAGCCAATAGCAGCCAGTCCCAATAGAGTCCGTGCCACGAGAGATCCAGTCAATAGCAGCCAGTTCCAATAGAGCCCGTGCCACGAGGGATCCAGCCAATAGCAGTCACTCCCAATAGAGCCCCCAAGCCACGAGAGATCCAGCCAATAGCAGCCAGTCTCGGCCAATAATGCAAACTCAAGACATGTCGCCCATTGAGACGCTAAAGAGGTTGCCGATCTGTTCCTAGCCGGCCTGCCCCACCCCGGCCCACCTGTTCGAGTATGGCGCTACGCGAGCGGTGCAGCTGATAGGCGGCCTCAGAGGGCGCGTAGTTGGCCAGATGGCGCAGCAGCTCGACGTGGTCCAGCGCAGCGGACACGTGCATCTCGGGCTGCGCGCGCACGTCGTACACCGTCATCACGCGCTCGCTCCAGCCGGTCACGTACTGCACCAAGCAGCGCGCCTGGCGGGCAAAACGGCGTGGCAATTGTGTTTCGGGCTGAGAGGCCCCACGCGCTCTGGCCGGAATTTTAAAAGCGGTAATTTGGGCAAGTGGCTAATTTCCTTTCATCATGAGCGGGTTGCCAAGTAACATTTCAATCCATAAGTGCATTAAACTCACTTACTGCAACTTACACGGCTGCACCAGCGTTCAATTAACTCACCCCATTTGAGCGGGAGGTAGCGGGTCCCTTTTCCCTGACTTCCCTGACAGACCAAACCGCCGGACAGGGAAGCATCTGGCCTGTCGGGAAACCAAGCCCCGGCCCGTGGTCTGACAGCTCCAACCAACCTAGCCTTCTAAAAGTAGCGTGCTTTCCGCAGTCACCTTCTCTGCCGAGCCGACCAACTCGCAGGGGACCACGTCGAAGATGTAGCTCAGGTCCAGCGTGGGGAACGAGAAGTCGTCGCTGTCGTCGTCCTCCTCGTCGCTCCCAGTCGTCTCGAGCAGCGCGCAGAATTCCACGCGTCCTCCGCGCTCTGCCTCGACGGCCTCGTCCTTCTCGACGGCCTCCTTCTCTTCGACGCCCTTCTCTTCGACGCCCTTCTCTTCAACGCCCTTCTCGACGGCGTCATTGTCGACGGCGTCTTTCTCAACGGCGTCTTTCTCAACGGCGTCCTTCTCTTCGACGCCCTTCTTTTCGACGCCCTCATCTACAATTGGAGCCAACTCCGATGACGCCTCCACTTGCTCCCCAATCTCGACCCGGATGTCTACGACGTACTCCTCCTTTGCGACCTCTTCCCCCTTGTCGTCGTCGACCTGTTTGAAATCGAGCAAAGTCAGAAGGCGAGCTCCAGAGTTCCCAACGAACGTACAGACAGACCATAGAAATATATACCGAGATCCCTAGCTCTGTATTAATTCCCCGCTTACAACTGAAGTCTAGAAAATGACGGACTTTCGTAATCTGGCACGATTTGACAGCAGATCTGGCGGCCATATTGTATATTTACTCCGCGCAGTAATGGCTGCCCTGTCAAAGTTGCGTATTTTTGCCATAGTTCTGATTCAATAAAAGTGTTTGTAAAGTGTGTGCTGGTGTTGTATCAGTGATTAAAAAGATGTTGCCCAATCGTCGCAGACGAGTGAGGGCAGCTAACTAGTGGAAAACACGACGTAACTGCTGCAATGGCACATGCAATTACAACACCGTGGATTGTGATATTAATGTAAAATTATTGCCGTTCCCAAAGCCTTGCTTGATATATTTTAGTACTATAATAAACACGGATCCTAATTATTAATGAAATGATGGGATTTTGGGTGTTCCGGGATGCAGCTGTCATTTGAGTGACATGTGTTTTAATACAACATTCAAATGTGGTGCCAATGTGAATATCGAGTATGGACGCCGCCGTGGTCACGCCCCCACAACGCACTATATTTCAGTCGCGCCACCTAACTTAGATATCTCATGGACAGACAACGAACATGCATGGACTGAGGCACGCAGAGGCCTTCGCCCAGTAAAGGATGGAGACACCGACCTCCTCGACCTTGCCCAGCGCTGGGACGGTCTTGTGATCTCCCTCCTCGTCGACGAACACCTCGACGGCCTCCACCGCGTCCTTGGCGGAGTGGCCCACGGCGTCGCCCCGCTCCTGCAGATCCTCGGAAGGCCGCTGCCGAAACGACAAGCAATTTGTAGCGAAACCTTTTCTTATCACTTGCGGCTTCAGATCAGGTTTTAGGTCAGGAAACAATGATTTTCATGTGCACGTCCAAACTTGGGCTTGCGACTAGATCCTACCTGAACCCCAATGTCACTCTCTTCCTCGGAAGAAGACGACGACGTCGACGACGACGACGAGCCCGACGACTCCCTCTCGTCTGCGTCCTGCAAGAATGGATCGTGTGTTCAGCAGTGGCTGCCAGTGCATGCCAGGCTGTCCCTGTGTCTATGGTCTTTTGGCGGTCGGTGGTTGCCTCCTACTCTGACGTCTGACGTGGAAGCCAGGCTAGCGGTAGGGACGCACGGTACGCACCTTCGAGGATGCATCGAGCAGCTGCAGCGCGAACTTGGTCCACGCCCTGCCGAGGTCGCCGACGCGCAGCTCCACCTCGGCTATCCTGGGGGACGGGGACAAAGCCGTCGGTGAGGGACACAGGAGCTTCACAAAGCCGTCGGCGAGGGGACTACAGGAGCTTCACAAAGCCGTCGGTGAGGGACACAGGAGCTTTACAAAGCCGTCGGTGAGGGGACTACAGGAACTTCACAAAGCCGTCGGTGAGGGGACTACAGGAGCTTCACAAAGCCGTCGGTGAGGGGACTACAGGAGCTTCACAAAGCCGTCGGTGAGGGGACTACAGGAACTTCACAAAGCCGTCGGTGAGGGAACTACACGAACTTCACAAAGCCGTCGGTGAGGGGACTAAAGGAACTTACACAAAGCCGTCGGTGAGGGGACTACAGGAGCTTCACAAAGCAATTCAGTCTTGATCTTAGACTACGTTGGCTACAACAGAAGACTGGGACTTAAAATGGTCGTCGACGGACAGGGATATCAAATCGGTCACCGTTTTGTAACATATACTCGCTCCCGTAGAGTACCTAATGGAAAATATGAAACCAGTTTGATAGGTATCTTCTGTGAACCGAGTTAAGACAGTGAAATATATCTCGATAGTACGTTTTATCCCGTAGTCCTTTTAAAAACGCAGTAACGAGGTTTTCATGTTTGCTAATGCAATTTGATAGCCATTTGATGACCGAGAACGTGGACATCTGACCATCATTGGGGTCGGAGGGCTTGCGACGTCGGCGTGCGACTCACTTCTGCTCGACCTCCTCGTTGAGCTCGACGGATCGCAGATCGGCCTCGTACGCCTCCAGCACGTTGGTGGCTGCCGCCAAATGGGTGAGCGCCTCGCTGAGGAAGAACGGGGCGTTAGGCTGGGAAGGACGGGGCGTTAGGATGGGATGGACGGGGCGTTCGGCTGGGATGAATTGGGCTTTAGGCTGGGAAGGACGGGGTTCTTAGAATGAAGGACAGGGTGTTAGGCTGGGAAAGACGGGGCGTTAGGCTGGGAAAAACAGTGCGTTAGGCTGGGAAGGACTGGGCGTTCAGATGGGAAGGACGGTCGGTAGGACGAGGCGTTAGGCTAGGAAGGACGGGGGTCATAGGCATAAAGTTTTCGTACACTTTGGGGCACTTAGTGGTACTTTGTTGAACTGCGTAGTATATATTTTAGAATAAAGAGAGACAACTAGCACATGACGGCGAAGGTCACCCCTATTCCGGCCTGCAGTCTGTTCACAAACCCTTCTAGCCTCTTGTCCAAAAGCAAGTGTTCTTTTGACACTCAAAGCGGTACTTTAGACTCGTGTTTTCGAAACCGAAGCGATCTGAAGCCACCCAATCTCGACACGCTCGCCTCGCGATTCGCCCACCAGGCAGCACCAGGTCCGCGCACCGATATCGACTGCGCGTGACGAAGTTGATCGCGAGTCGCGCAGCGCGCGCAGTCCACGTGAGCGCGTCGCCTTCGCGTCGCTCCAGCTGTCGGCGCAGCGCGAGATGGCCGCAGCTCGCGAACCGCGTCCAGTCGCCGAGGCGGCCGTGCACGAAGCCCAGCATCTGCATGTTGTTGGTGGCCAGCCGCTCGAGGAACTCGGCGCACTCGACGCGGGGGGCGGGCACGGCGCACTCCTGGGACAAAGCCGAGGGTGGCACTAAGGCCTGCTACCGTCCAACAGCACCAAGGGCCGGCCACCGCTTAGCCTTGTCCCTTTGACACACATGTGTTGGCGCTGTCCCTGTGGCACTGGTCTATTGGCTGTCGGTGAATGACAGGCTGATGATGAAGCTATAGTCTGGCCTGGAAGGGAGCCGAGGGTGGACCCGGTGCCGGCAACTTAGTGCAACTTAGTGCTTACATCGCGACCTTTTCAAAACCCAATGTCAACCACGTCACATATTTTTTAAACCTATTTTGCGTTTCGCCTTTCAGTCTGTTGAATTTGCATCTTTTATACTGGTCACAGACCATTCGACCTGTCGTCGAAAAACAGATGATTACGATTTTTAAAGGGAATCTCCAGTAGCCGAAAAAACTCGGCTCTACAGGACTGTCCTCTCCGCGCCAAAAGTACCCAAGGTTCTTTGTGGGAACCAGCACCAAGAGTGTGTACCGGCATGAAAAGTGTGTACCGGCACGAAGAGTGTGTACCGGCATGAAAAGTGTGTACCGGCACGAAGAGTGTGAACCGGCATGAAAAGTGTGTACCGGCACGAAGAGTGTGTACCGGCATGAAAAGTGTGTACCGGCACGAAGAGTGCGTATACCTACCGGCATGAAAAGTGTGTACCGGCACGAAGAGTGCGTATGTACCTACCGGCATGAAGAGGTCGTCGCAGGAGAGGAAGCCCGCGTGAACGGCGTCCTCGTTGATCTGGGCGTAGACGCGCTCGCCCGCTTGCAGCACCCGTTTGGCCTTGTCGAACTGCTCGTCCACGGACAGCGTGTACGCGAAGTGGTTCACCAGACGCAAGGTCACGTACGAGATCTCTGGTCGAGGGGGGATGCCCACCTGGGTGCACGCAGAGGAGGGGTGGGGGTGAAGACGATTAGCTCAAGTCTGCCGGAGTCCCCAACGTTTAGTGAGCATCGATCGAATAACTTTAGGCACTAGGTACGAAATGTGGGAAAGGCAGAGCATATTTTGCTAAGTACCTATTCAAAATATTTAAATACCCAGTTCGATTTGATTTTTAAAACAAAATGAACTAACTGATTAGGTATAGGGATAAAGCAGAAAGGAGTCTAAAAAATTAATAATAGTTTGAATTGCTTATAGAGATTTCCTCGAACTGCAATATCTGCAAAACATGCACTATTTGGCTTACAGAAGTTTTATACAGTTAGTTTAATTTATGTACATGTAGCCATGGTCCACTTTTACCTTTAGCTTGGTCACATTACTCTATACTAGAGATGTCGGCGGGTACCAAAATTGTACCCGGGTACCCGTGGCCATTACCCGGGTACCCGCGCGGGTACCTGGGTTAGCTAAAAACCCAAAAAAAATTTTCAAATTAAAAAAATTTTTTTTTGTTGTACCAACATGGAATATTGTCTTGCAGGGTTGTTCGAGATAATGTAATAATTTTCGTGGAAAAGACGTTGTTGAAGAAGTCAGCATAATATTATCAGACATGATTTTTATCTTTATTAGATACCCCAATAAAAGAAGCAGTCAATCATGCTTGTGAGTGGTGAAGCCATACAAAGTGATTAGGTGGCATAAACAAACTACACTAACCCCACACTCAGCTTGGCTTTGGGCAACTGCCAATAAATCACTAGAATTGAGGAAACATACAAAGGGACATGTCTGGACAGTTTGAAGTGACTCCTGCACTCTGCATGCCTTGGCCCATGAGCTTGACCATGCTCCGACCATGCTCGCGGCGCACAAAATTATATTTTTCAAAATTTTTTCAAAAAAAAAATATTTTTTTTTTTTTGGTGTTGAGCGGTTGTGCGGGTACTGATTTGTACCCGGGTACCCGCCGACATCTCTACTCTATACTATACGGATATGATTTGCAGCTAGCATGCTGGGAAATCGGTCCCTGGAATCGAACATTGACCGTTCGAAATCAGGATGCCTCTAAATCCAAACATGTAGGTACTCACGACTAGAGACAAAGCTTCATCGAGGACTTTAAAACTTTCTTCGTCTTCGTCCATCGCTGCAAGGATCTTCGATCGCTCGACTAAGATCGAGCTTTTCATACCCAGGAGACGATAGTAGTGGAAATCCCCAGACGGCAGGCCGTCGAGTTTTGCGTCCAAACATCCCAAAATTGCATCAGACAATTTCTGAGCTGCCTGAATCCATTCAGAGTGGTCAACATTTTCCTTTTCGTTGTCCTCATCGACGTTTGAGGCGTTCTCTGGGGATTCAGATTGGTTCAATTTCTTGGTGACGAGCCTGAATTGATCGTAGAGCTCGTTGATTTGGACAAAGTAATCGGCGTCTTGAGGAGATTCCTCCAATTTCGTATTGTCTACCATTTTCTGATAAGAATCTTTTCTGAAAAGAAACTTCTACAACTCAACGAGTTGTAAAATTCGTAAAAATATGAAAGAGAACAATTGTTCAGAAGTAAGAATTCCCGATTATAACTTTTGTTTTCAGAGTTTTTTGTTACATTGCATTTTGGATCACGAGAAAAATTGCAGAGCCGTTGGAAAGGTTTTGACACAAAAATCAATATTGCATCTCTTGATACATAATTCATAATTTATTGACTTTGGTGTATTTATTCTTTTTATGTGTCATGACATAGGTCGACAAAATACGATACACATTATTATAATATGTGCATGGATTGCACGTCATAGGTAGGCACAGGCAGGTATTTTATTACAAGTTCGGTACCTATCAAAGTAGCGAATTGATAACGTGTCAGCCAAAATCTGCAATCCTGGCTTCACGACTTTACCAGGCAGAAAAAAAGTAACAACGTAGGTACAAAGTTAGGTACATAATCGCCACCCAGGAAACTTCTCCATTCCTTGTGAATTTCCCAGCCGGGAAAGCCTTCCCTGAACAGTGAAAAACAGAAAATAAAATTCCATTATCAAACTGTAGTCAGCTTCTCGAAAAGCAAATATTTTGGCTGGCCCTATTCGCACGGGTCCCGTGCGAATAAGCAGCTGAAACACTATTCACACGGCTACCGTGGCACAGAAACGCTACTCGCACGGTATAACCGTGCCAATAAGGCGTTAAAACACTATTCGCACAGTACCGCCGTGCGACTAATGCGTCAAAACGCCATTCGCACGGTTGAATTCACGGTTGACCGTGCGGGCAAGTCACTAGAACACTATTCACACGGCAGAGCCGTGCAAACAAGGCAGTGCAACACTATTCGCAGCCATGTTTTCACGGTGGAGCCGTGTGGGCAAAACGTCAAGAATCTATTCGCACAGCTAGATATTAAGATACCGCAGCAATAACAAAGCTGTAAACCACAAAAAATCTCGACCAAACTGTCAAGTGCAATTTCGATATGTAGGGGCGTTTAACGCCGTCCTGCACAACAAGGGGGCAATAAAGTAGGATAACAGCGACGACGACGACAACGGCTTCATCCTCTATTCGGATGCTAATGTACATCGGCGACCCCAACGACTAGGAGGTGGCGACCAGGGATCAGTGACGGTCCGGCTAGATACCCAAGGGTCCCGGTGGCGAGGAGACCTCGGGGGCCACCATCCCTCGAGTTGAAGGGGGTGGGGGAGGGGGGCGGTTAAGTGATGATGATTCCCAATTAGAATCTATTACTAAAATGAGATTCAATCCTTTTTATTAAGTTTATCACGGACGACGGAAAACGACGACGACGACGACGACGACGACGACGACATGCATCGTGCGTCGTGCACGTGATCCGCCGTCTGCGTCTGCGGCGGCATTCGTAGACCGCTCGCATACGCGTAGCTCACAAGTGCACGGGGTACGGGATGACGCCTTCGTTGTCGCCGTCGTGCCAGATCACCCTGCCTCCAAGTATCAGAGGTCGCCAATTTGCATTTTGACTTGAGAGTAAGGGATGATTCCGTCGCCGCCTCCGTCGTCCCAGGTCACCACCTCCTAATCAGAGGGGTTGCCGATTTTCATTCTACTCGGAGTATGGATGACTGTCGTAGCTGCCATCGTCCTATGTGCAAGACGTCGTATTGTGTTTTTGCCTTCGACGTCGTCCTCCGTGGTTACATTTTCAACGCCTCCACTACACGGAAGTAGCCCTTGAGCACACTCAGGAAGTTGTCAGCTACGCCCCCCAAAAACTTATAATTTTTGTGCATGCCATATTTTTTGTGGTGACTTTGAGATTGTGCCACCGTGTTTATAGCAACTGTGCAGTTTGCGGGCACTGTCAGCTGTGAACCTAACCTTGTGTATAGTGTTTTGACAGCTTGCTCGCACGGTTCCAGCCGTGCAAATAGTGTTTCAGTGGTTTGTCCACACAGTGGCGCCGTGTTAATAGTGTTTGAGCGGCTAGGCCACACGCGAGCCGTGTTTTTTTTGCCGTGCGAATAGACACTTCGTTATTTTTATTGGTGCGTTACACATTCCTCGGCGCTACGTTCTGCTCCGCGCTGCTCCGCGCTAGCACTCCGTGCTAACTTCCCACTAGTTTAACCCAATGAAAATAATATGGCAATAATACTGTTGTCATCTTGTTTACGCCACGGTCTTCACATCCAATAACCTAACTACCTAGCATAACCCGGAATCCAAAGTCAACGTTGTTAAACCCATTGGATTCCGAGAGATTGGGTGGAAGGAAAAGCTAGTGAATACCAATATTATGACCGAAATCGGATTCCGCGGAAATCCCGCGGTGAAAAAAGTTAGCGAATAGGAGCCCAGTATCTTTGGGCCCAGCAATCCAGCATGGATGCTCTGACAAACAGGCTGTCAGTGTCAACTCTCGTGAAGTAAATCTGGCAACATTGGGGTGCGCTGGGCGCACTAAAATGTGCCTATAGAGCGCAGTGTGTCAAAATGGCGGTAGTCAGTGGTAAGTTGTGTGCGCGGTGTCTGAAATCTCTATCCTAATTATCTTGAAATGTAAGAGACAGCTCTAGATCTCGTCAGTTAGATAGAATAGATCTTCCTCCATCTACTAGTGAGTAAAACTGTGCTCAAAATGGCAACGGCCAACGACAAGTCAAAACTTCAGCGACAGGACACAGGCGCCCTTACCAACACAACCAAGAAACCTTTGTTGAGTCTTTTCACGCATATTAACGACTGTGTCTACAACTCTCATTACTGGTAAGAATTAATCATGGATTCTCTGTAAATCAAATCGTTCTTGTTCTATTTTTGCTAATAATTTTTGCGTATAGTTGTGTGAAGTGCCTGCAGTGGAGGATTTTGGTAACTTTTCCTAGCCAGCCACTGCAGTCAACCAGATCAATAATGAAAGCATGACTGCAGTACAGCAGCCTTATCCAGTGTGTTGGTTCATAAACATGGGCCATTAACACGCCACATGGCTGGATTGTTATCTCTGGGGATTAATTATTAATGCACACCTGCTTATTATTCTTTTTCGCTACAGCAAACACACCCAACAGGCTGGTCGCAAGGGAAATCAATATTTTGGACGAATGTCATGCAAGGACATGTGTCTCTACTCTAATTAGTTAATTGTCTCTAATTATTGTCATTTTCACCTGATGAATTATTCAAATGAATAATTTTATGACTTGATTTCAAATTGTCTGGGTAATGTTTGCCAGTTAGGGTACTTGACAAAATTGCAACCTACATGTCAACCATGGAGGTAGATAGCATTAAAACAAGAACAAACATACGATTTACCTATTATCTACCTTGTTTTCAATAAATAGCACAAAAAATGTATGATGTTCTAGCACCAGTGGCATCAAACCCCTACCCTAGCGTTGACTTAGGGAAATTGATATTAAAAGTCCAAAATATAGCCTCTTGTCTCTAAATATCAATTATTTTATTGCATTTGTCACTTGTCATCACAAGAAGCATTTTTCCTTTATCAAAGAACCACCCTGAGAGTTGCACCTTATGAACTTAACAGACTTAACAGACTTGCATCGAGAAAAATCGTGTTTCTTTCAAAGCCATTAACGCCACCTCTAGTCTTGTATGATGTATATCTCTTGTACTCACTATAGAAACCGAAGGCCCGCATTCTGCAAAGTTTGTGGTCGTACAGGAAAACAGTACAACTCATTTCAGCAAAGTGTGATGTCGCAGTTCATAATTAGATTGTGTTATAAGTTTTTACCTAGTCAAGGAAGGGCGTACAAAGTCATTCTTGAAATTATTTTGCATTTTAAAAACAAACACTCGGGGCTTGCGTGGGTGGCTAGGGCCTCCGCTACGCCACTGCCTAGCACCTCAAATATATTGACATTTCAACACCTTCATATTTTACCTACTACCTATACCTAGGTACCAAATTTTTTTTGTAATTCTTCTAGTAGAGTATCCACCTGCAAGTAAACAGTAAGGGAGATGTTACTAAGCATTCCAAGTCTTGTTTCCAAAAATACATTTTTTTAAGCTACCTATATGTATGTTGGTAGGTACTTATATAATTGTACCTGCAGCCTAGCAAAGCCAAACATTCCAAAAATAAACATTTTTAACCGATATAGGTACAATTATATTAGTACCATATATTACGTATATTAGTACCTATAGTGGCAATCACAGTCTAACCACAATCCCTTGAGAGACCGTGCCACAATTAGGGCTGCCATCTTGAAGATGGAAGGCAAAAGGCATGTAGGTATAGTACTACTACATTAGCACACTGCAGAAAGTACAGATTACTATATTCTCGCATGGGACAGAATATAAGTGCTGTAAGCTGCTTATTGATATACGCTGTAAGAACATCGTAACTATAGCCGTGTCTGTTCGCAGCGAGGAGAATGTATGGAAGCTGTGTGAAGATGTGAGCGTTCGGCTGCCGAACGAACTGGCGCGATGCATGGTCGTGTTCGTGTCCAACGATCGGCGGACGGTGCCGCTCTGGAGGCAGAAAGCGGGCAAGGATGAGGAAAAGCTGGTCATCTGGGTATGTGGCTTGCTAGACTTCGATGTACTGGTTTGCACGCTTATATTTTTCGGGGCCAAAATCCACAAGATCTGATTTATCCTTGAAACAAATGAATTTTATGGTAGATATAGGCAGTACTTTGTAGCTGCTCTGAATTTTTCCAGACAAAAATGATTTTTTTGTTGAAATATAGGTCATATTGCAAAATCTAAAATAAGTTTTAGAGTTAATAATACCACTTACTTTATCCTATCAGCATAGCATGATGATTTCTATTATTTGATAAGAAAGTAAGGTGGCCCCAACCACTGACTTACCTATCTTTTGGAGTTAATTGACCACAGTAAATAAATATAATCTGCATATTCAGTACTATGTTTAATTCTTTTATTTGCCAAACTAAAATGAAAATGACCTGCAAGAATGTCCCTTAAAATTATTACATTAATCTTTAATTGGTGTTGACTGGTGTCTTACTGGAAACCAAACTAAAATTTGTCTTACTGTACCTAATTATGAAGGATATAACTTATCATTAATAGAAAGGTACCTACTCAACCTAATTCAGGACTTGGCATCCAATACCATGTTTAAAACAGATAAATAAAAAACTAGCGCCACGTTCAGGATAAAGCCGAAAATCCAACTACAGAGGTCCCCTTCCCGTCGCAGGACTACCACGTTTTCTTCATGTACCATCCGGACGAACGATGCCTGGTCTACGACATGGACTCGGACCTGCCGTTCCCGACGCACTTCCACAAGTACGTGACGGAGACGTTCCGCACCGACCACATCCTCAAGCCTGACTACTTCCGCTACTTCCGCGTGGTGTCCGCCGCCGACTTCCTCGCGACATTCTCTTCGGACCGTCGGCACATGCAGCGCAAGGACGGCACGTGGATCAAGCCGCCGCCGCAGTACCCGCCGATCCTCACCCAAGGTATGCGCGGTCGCCGCCAGGTTTTGGTCTTCATTGAGGCTTGGTGATTATTGCATTATTATTTGATTATTGGTTATTATTGGTGATTTTTCATTGGTGCGGTTGTTGGTGATTATTGCATGAAGCTTTATTTGAACTTTCAAGTGGTATTTCGTGGTTATAAATCACACAATTTGTTGCTAAAAGTGTGAGGATTCCGTAGACCCTGGTTTCGTCGCAATCGGGCAAAAAGTGTGGCCCAAGTTAGTATCCAGTAGGAGGTTTAACATTTGAGCAGGAAGCTGCCCGAGTAGGTATATGCTCACACCAGTAGTCTTAAGAAGCCTTAGTTCTGGAAGAAGGGTGCACTCGCACACAAAAACAATTGCATTTTTCTCATTATTGTAAGTTCTAACAGGCTAACAGATTATTGTCACATACTACTGGGAACTCAGTACACGAACCATTTTACAATGGGGGGGTAGGGAGTGGCTCCTCCTTTGCAGCATGCAAAATCAATCAGAGTCTAGCCTGCTTGGTCATTATTACCTTACGAATGAGCACGAAACCACTTGCACATTGTAAATGGATGGACCAGGCCTAGATAGTAATATTGGCTTCACAAAATCTTGAGATAATCCCTCACACAATCCTTTAAAAATCACTCTCTTACAAGTTACAAGCCAAGTTGGCCGATTCCAAAGTATTCCAATACCAAGTACCCATACTGATATCAGTTTCTCATGCTGTGCCAATCATTGCCAAACAGTGTTATCTCTCATGTTTTGTAACGATGCGTTGCCAGCTGAAGCTGGCATTCGAAACTAATTTGAGTCAACGTTGCGTCAATGTTAAAAAAGGTTAAAACTTGCCATGTAAGAGTCTCCGTAAAATACACGTGTCCCGTACGGTTTCAGCGACCGACAACAACCTCGAGGAGTTCTTGAACATGGACCCGACAGCCAAACCTGGCTCGGTGCTGAATCTCACGCAGCTGGTGGCGACGTTCTACGCAAAGCAGTGACTCGGCCGCGTTCGCGCGCGCCACCTGATCGCAAGCCTCCGTCGTCGTACGGCCTCGAACGACACGCGCCGACGGGTTGTCCTATTCCGTGACGTCACTCGATAACGCTGGATTTCCGTCGAGCCATTTCAGTGGTTGACTTCCTGTTTTGTTGGTTTGACACAGATTTTTTTTTCATGATTTTACTGCTACTGTGTGCACTTAGTCAAGGGAGCTCAAAGCTCCATGTTGTTTTGTGCAAGTTTTTGTTTTGAAAGTTGAAACCGATTGGATTATAATTCATTTGAATAGTGTTAGTAATTATTTATGTGAACTTACTGTAGCCAATAATTGTTCAGCATCAATATTTGTTAGTAACTACTAGCTACATCTGGTTCATATTTTGTTTGCATTGCACTGTTAATTAATCATTTATGTTGTCAGATTTTATGCTTTTATTTTGTGTATCCAAATCAGTTTGCTGTGGGAAATAGTCATCTGCCTTTGGTCTTTGGCCCCAAGTGGCTAGTTTAGAAACATTCTTGTGTATACTTAAATTTTGGTTACTTGTTCTCTTAACCGTAGAAAGTAGAAACGATCTTAAAGTCCGAGACAGTGTATGGAAGCCAGTCAATCCGCATCTATCATGCTTGTTATTTGAAACTTTGGTTTGGTTCACGGAAGCCGCAATTCCAAGGATCGTGGACGCGTAAGAATGGGCGCTAAGACAACCCGTCGAGCGTTTGGTTCGCCCAACCTCGTTTTCCAGCATGTAACAACTCGTTCGTCTTGCAAAAACTGACACGATTCTTGCACAATATCTTTGTCCGCCTTGTTTCGTTGCCAAATGTGTTTTAATATTTTGCAACGCTCGTTTAAGTGTTTTCATTAGAGTGCCGGTTGTGAGTAATAAATTAGCAAGTTGCGGACAGCTTTCATCTTCACTACAGACCTACCGAACCACCGGTGGAGCGCATCTCAGTGTGGCATCTCTACTTTGTCGTGTTTCACAGCCGTCATCGCGCGTTTAAATGTTTATATCTCACTCAGATCGAGTCTTTTTCAAACTTTTACTGTAATAACAAAGATTTAAAGAAATGTTTATAAATTAAATTTGATACAATATCTAGCTGCGTAGCACATTGTCAATTCTTACATTCTTGCTGTATTTCTGAATGTCTACGCTTCTTTGTTGTGAAATCTATGATGACTGTTAGCTGATTTCTAGTATTATATCTACCTATGATGAGAAATGAATCGACTCTCTTGGCCAAATTCTAGCTTGTACTAAATAACTCGGTGGAAAAAGCTTTTGAAGTTATACATAAGCGTTATGTTTCTCTTTTTATAAGTAAATAACATGGAACAATTAAAAAGGCCTACAAATAAATGAAATAATTTGTTTCATGAAACTGCCTTAAAAGTAGTGATTGTATTTCGATTAACCAATTTAAATAAATTTAACAGAAAAAAATGCCTGCTGGATCTTGCTATGCATTAGATTCTCTTAAAAAATGGAAGTTCTGTATCGTTTTTTGCCATGGCGGCTTTGTCCACCAAGTTAGGTGTTTATTTTTCTCGAATGACCTTGTGTGATGTGTCGGTGATCGATATGTCTCGCAATTTCCAAGGTTGAAAGTAGCAACGGCCATCCATGGTTTTACAGTTCGCACCGATATTCTTGTACTAATACCTTTCTTATATCTCTAAAGTAATTATTATAAATGTCGTTCTTCATCGTTGCCCCTCGAAGGGCGTTTAAAAAACATTCTACGTTGTGATGTGAAGCGAGAATATTCTCCGGAGCATATTCTTGATGCAAGCATTCTCTTGTGCATTGGTTTTAACACTTTGCAACTCAACGCCACAGTGGAAATCACAACGCCTCTCTTGTTGTTTACCACCTACAATGGAATGTAGTTTAAGTAAAATTGCACTGATTCACTCAACAAAGCAAAATTTCTGTAACTGATGTAACTGAAAAGCCCCACAAAATTGCTCTAGAAAATGTTCATTTTTCAAGAACATTCTCCAAAGAATTACCCTCGAGCATTTCACATCACAAAACTTCTACGTGTCTCGCACATATTATATTAATGTTAATTATATCTCATTAATAAGACTGCGCTGATTGCCTTGACGTCGTAACGAGAGCCACTAGGAAAGATTTATTGCGTTGGCAATGTCGATTATTCCGGGCCTGTTTCTTGTGTAATACTCATATATTGCCGCCTATTGCCAAATTATAACAGCAGGGTGAACCACCCCATCTAGTGTAACGTAGCGTGAACTTGGCGTCAATTCTTAGTCGATGGTTCGAAGCCTGTTGAAACGCAGGCAGGTGATTTTGAGCTGGCGACACTTTGAGAGAAGTCACTCGGGTTGTGAGTTGAGAGTTTGTATAGCATCAACGCATTCATAACCAATGTGTGTACGTTGTCTCCTTCGTTTGACGATATTGTTGTTTTCATTGCTCCTCTGTGTTACTTAGTTTTGTACTCTCCTCTTTCTACTTAATCTTCTCGAAATCTACCAATTATCGGTAATATTGATTGTATCTCTGTATAAAATATACTACATATTATATTATATACATTATAAATAAATATATTATATTATATATATTAATACTACATAAATTATCTATGAAACTGTTGACAAAGTTGGCCTCACACTTTTGATATGAATTTTTTGGGATAGTACCTAATAGCAAGCTAGCGTTTGAGGTAAATTTATCTATACATAATGCACACAAATGTTGAAATGGTATTATTTACCTATACTTGTTAAATGAAAGTGTTAAATATTAATATATTGTATGCGTCGATTCCATTCCCGATCAACGTGTTCTGAAAGAGGTTTACTGTGCCTTCCACCTAGCCTTCCTGTGATTCTGCATTCCATTTCCTAGTTGACTTCCTAGTTCCCACCTTTTCTTTTTAATAATATAGCCTCCACAATATCTCCAAATGTGATGGTTCTTGGTGCAGCTATAATCATGACTGGGATCAGAATACATAAGATAGTACTTACAGACTCTGGGAACAGAGAGCTATCTTCTTCCTGTCATTCATCTCAAAAACTTGCACCAATTTGCTTTTTAGGATTACCTACTGCATCTATCTACGTAGCTGCCGGTTATGTACAATGGCAATACTGCAGGTTTGATTAGAGCTTATGGGTGAGGATGCTTAAAGCCTAGAGACTGGTGGATTAACTTGCAACAAGTATATTTTGTCAATAGACATGTCCATGTAGGAGGAATGACCCTGAGTGCCTTGTGTTTTTGCCTGAAGGATGATGCCAGGGTGTGGGAAAGATTGTGAGGTCTTCTGGTCTTTGCATTAAAATCTCCCTTATTTCAAACCTTTGCATCAACGGAGATACCCATCGAAACTCTGTGAAATTTTTTACACATAATAGAAATAATAGTGATTCGTATGGAGTGTAAATTTCAACACAATCGGATCAACAGGAGCTTGTTGATAGGCCTCCAAACTTGGTTAAAACCTGTCTTTTCCTATTCTATTCATTCTATTCATATTCCGATTCCCACAAACTACCCGGCGAGCAAGTCAGACCGAAGCGCCATGACGTCCATCAGGAGTGGTGTATTGCAAGCTACTATAATCGATTACATTCGCTTGTAATTCTTTCCTTCTTCAGTCTTTCCCTCCTAAATGTGTTAATGCGTCTTCTCAAGTCTATAAGAATAACAAGATGTTTGCAAAGAAAATACTTCAAAACATGAAAAAGTAATTTATTCTCACTTACATAGCTTACATAATACATACTAGGTATTTTATAATTTACATTCAAACCCCAATAGAATCTCTTATAGCAGATTTTATTTCAAAACTCTGGTGAGGTCACTTTCCTGGCATTACACAACGTAAGAAAATAAGCTCGATTTGCCTTCTCTCTGTGTGTGCTTGTAATATGTTCAACAGTCATGCTCAGTCATCACTATTTTAGTTATTTGCTTTTCTTAATTTGAAAGTACTTACTTAGGCACTAGGTACCAATAGTAAGTGTCATTCTTTATTTTCACGTTCCTGTAATATCTCTTTTTTGCTGTTCGTGAAAATCTTCTCTAGAACATCTATGGACGTTTAAAAAGCCTGCTACAGAAAGCTTGTATCTCATTTACAGTTAATGAAAATCCAGCATTTCCATGGCACAATTTTTTTAAGTCATACAAATCCTATTGCTATCTGGTTCACATCTGGTCGCTAGCTGAAATTGCTTCAAGTTCTTTAATGATATTTGGCAGTGTTCCCAAATGCAGTAGAATGTGCTTTCAGTTGTTGTGCCTACTCCAAGGTAACATGTTTCATAACGCTCTGTACAGGTTGAATTGAGGGAGATTGCCTTCTGCGTTACAAAATAAAAAATACCATTTATTCTTCATTCATATAAACTTGAACTTAGTCGTTTGGTTGGTCTTTTTTTAAATGCCACAGCATCTACAACACAGTACAAATCCACCTAGCTATAGCCTGTACTTCAAAACAAAGTTCTACTCCAGGATTGTCTTGTAATTCTTGGGACTCAACATGGTCATAACAAGTGTTCCGGACTCCTCTATAAACTTGGCGCTTCTGGTAGCAGCTGTTGGTCTGTTCAGTTCTGTTTTCTATGCTGATCTGGCAGGGATCACTGCATGAAATACTGGTTGTTGGCGCGCATGCCGTAGAGGCTCATCGGAATGCTGGGCTGTTGCGGAGGTTTTGAGTAAAGATCCGCCTGGTCCGTGTCCACGTCATAGTAGATGCCGCTCTGATTCTGAAATGAAGACTCTCATAGAAATATCCATAGACAACTTTTACAACCTTATTGCATCTGCCCGAGTCAACTATCTTTCATTCAATGTACCTAGGTGCGTATTTATTTAGAAATTAAATACTAATAGCTATAATTACTATGAAAGAAGAGCCATGAATATTTTCATTCGAATAATGTGTAGGTAATAGAATAAAGTAACAAGACTGAAGTACTTGAGTACTTGCTGTATACTTGAGTTGGTAGGTCTTGCATTATGGTCTCAGCAAAGACATCCCCCATATGGGGAATATAATATGTGCAAAAATGAAGTAATTAAGTAGGTAGGTAAAGGTCCTATAAGCATAGAGAAACCTTCATTAGGTACCTACCTACTCTATGCTATAAGGTTACCTACCTAAAAAATTCCTCATCCTGGGGGCAAATAAACAACATTATTACTTAAGAGCCTCTGCATATTATAGTTAGGTATCTGATATACCTGGTAATCTCCCAGAGATTTTTTTTTGTTTACACAATAAATCTAGGTAAAATTACTGAAGAATTTTGCTTTAATTTTAGATTGCTACTCCTGTACCATATTTTTGAAATGGTGGTATCTAGGTATAGGTAATAATAATTACACTACACTAATAATTAATGTAAATGTCAGATGAGTGTTCTATATTTCTTGTAGTGGTAGGAACCTACCTATGTTACAAGTTGAAGAGTCTTGAAAACTGTGTACAAAAGTTACAGGCACCCGCACACATAGGTATGAAAAATATATAATAATATGTAGATGTACCTTATATTATGGAGTTTGGGTATTTGTAGGTATAGGAAGTACCTTGCTACTATTTACCTTTTTACTATGCAGTTAGGCAATTTGCAGTCAGTATATATACTGACTGCAAATTGGCAAACTGCATAGTAAAAAGGTGCAATTAGGTGTATATATTATATAATATCTAGGTAGCTGCACCTACCTAACTTGAAATAGAAGATTGGGATAACCTCAAGAATCAAGATTGAAAATAAGTGGAAATTTCCGTATTTCCTAACAACTGCATCGAAATTGGTAGTACCTAGGTGATGACTGCCTAGTTTTTACCCTGAGCCAACTGTCTAGTGTCTGTCAAACAGTCAAAACAAAACAGTAGGACCCTGGACCTCTAGTAGCCAGTATAGGTAGGTACCTCCCTGCATAGGAGCCAATATATTTGCGTGTCCTGAAACACTTGGAGTAGGTACCATCTAAAGGAATTCATCAACCCCCTTGACTCTCCTTAGCGCAGATGGCCGTGCAAACATACCGCGACTGACGATCGACTCTTTGGCCGTGGCACGTGGAAGTTCCTGCCGAGCAGGTCGGTGCGATCCTCCTCGTCACTGGAGCTCGAGTCGAACGCCTTCTTAGTGTCAGGCGTACGCATCCCCGCGTGTGGATTGTACGTGCCGCCACCGTGGATGCTGTAGCCTCCGCCGTGCACGCTCATCACGGCTGCAACCGAAACGCAGCGGTAAGTCACAACTCACAATATCTAGCGTTGTTCGATGTTTTTCGGCAAGATTTGGATACCTACCTATACATTGGTATGACAGCTGCTGGCACATTCATCCATAATATTTCCTGACAGTGAAACGTACTTTGTAACACAAAGCTAGTATATAGGCCTCATCTTGTTGTAGCCTTTCAACATGGACGTTAATCTCGTACTTCCTAGTGTTTCCTACTGGTTTTCAAACTAATTTGTCATGTTACGACTTCTGTTTAGGCAGAAGGCTTGAAATAATATTTAAAAGTGATTAAATAATTGTGAATAACAATAATGTCCTCGGCCCAAAAAACATAACGACTATACAATACTTTATAAAATAGTATATACTAGGTATACTAAAAAATAAAATAAAATAAAATAAATATATAAAAGTGTATAATATATCATAGGCGTGCGCAGGGTAAATGGTTAGATACGGCCAAAGAGTCTCTAAATGGATACGGCCTTGAACAGGGGGAGGGGGGGGGGGGGTCAAAATGATGGTCACAAAATGCAAATGGTTTTTGATGCCCATGACCGCGAAAGCAAGAAGTGTTGTGACAAGGCATAGCAGCAATCGACAGCACATTGAATTTCATTCGAGCACATCTTCATGAAAATGTTTCCCATCTCTTTTATGGCGCGAATATTGCTAGGGGGCTGTGGAAAATGGCAGAGTCAAAAAATACTCGGGTTGAATCTCGCTCAAGGTCAAAGACAAGAGACGTTTTTTTTCCAGACGAGCAAATTGAAACAAATCCATTCAGAGGGCGCTGGCAAAGTGGCAAGGTTCCTTGATTTGAATTCTTGTCTAAATGGCTAATTAATACAAAACAATCAGTCCTCGAAATCACACAACCCCAACAAAGTACCTAGATTTTCATTTAGCTTGCATTATGGATACTAATTTATATTTCCACTTTCCAGCGCAATAAGACATTGAACAACGAAATTTGCTGTCACGATTTTAGATACGGCCTGTGCCGCGTCTGCCGCATCGCTGCGCACGCCTATGATATATATATATATATATATATATATATATATATATATATATATATATATATATATATATATATATATATATATATATATATATATATATGCGTATAAATAATATAAGACAGCACAAAAATTAATGATAGTAATTTTAAGTTAAGTTTTTAAACTTTAAATCATTTACTAACTACACCATGCACACTTACACAAGGCAACACCTCACCTCGTCCCAAACTGCACGTACCTTGCGACCGGTTGAGACTGTGTGCGTTGTGCGGCAAGCTATGCCTCGGCAACGGCACCGGTGGCAGCGGCATCTTGCCGTGCTGCATCGTGCCGTGGAGACTGTGAGTCAACGTGCCCATGTGGCCGTGGTGCATTGACGGCATCGTGCCCATGTGGCTCAGGTGGCCCGTATGTGATAACGTCGGATAGCCGAAGACAGCGGACGAAGGCCGGGTCGGACCGCCCCCGGGCACCGGCTCTGGCTGCTGGCGGAGAGACCGAGGTCGTTAGTTCGGGTCAGGACAGACTTTGAGGGTATTCTAGTAGCCAATACAACCTACGCTTTCGAGCCTGTCGGATTCTACAGCTCAGCGTGTATCGCATATCCGTCTTTTTTCGGTCTCTCAGAGCGATTCAGGACCAAAAGCATGGGAAAAGGGAGGAGAAACCATTTCTAACCGCCTAATGAATGTTCGGCGAGCATACTCACAGCGTAGTGATTGGCCTGAGCCATGACGTCTGCAATCTGCGCCCACCGCAGCCGATCCTCCATGGACACCTGGTACGGGGGACCGCCCATGTGCGGCGTCTTGACCGTATTGCCGGCCATGTAGCCAAACACGGGCGAGCCCGGCCCCGTCGCCGACTTCTGCTCTCTGCTCCATCGACGACTGAAAATCCCGCATACGTTAGTACGATAACGGGGGATTTTTGGTTGTTTGATGATGTTTGAAACTCTTGAAATGGATCCATGCACAATATCAGCTCAAAAATGCAGATTATTTTGGTCAATTTTAATTGTTTGAAATGGGAAGAATACAATTTCAGATTCTTCAATTCTTAGAAGCATATATTATGTAATATCTATGTAATTAATTACAGTTTCAAACAGTGTAAGCTTGACATCTAGCTGCCTGGGATAGGCATAAAACACAGATTTTGAACAGATGTTGATATAGGTACCCAATTATCTGCTCAACTGCATCAATTTCCAAGGATATAAAACCCAATTGTAACATGTCGTCCCCCCCCCCCCCCCCCTTCAATATCAACTAGGCGCCTTCCCCCGAACAAAGTACCTCCACATGCAGAGGCAGACGAGTGTGAGGGCAATGATGATGACGGCGGCGACGGAGGCTCCGATGGCCACGCCCAGGACTTCGCCATCGATCTCGCACTGTGACCCGTAGAAGCCACTTGAGCATCTAGCACAATCAGGAACAAGCAGGGCAAATTAGATCAAGACGGGAAAAAAACTTGCGTTCACGGAAAAATTTATCAGAATCATTGATGCCCAAAAAATGCTAAATGCAGTAAAATAAACTGCTCCAAAGCTCAAAGTCAACTTTAATTGAAACTTTATTTGTCATCATTGGCATTTTGATAAATTTCTTTATAACTACACAAATAGGTAGGTATCACCAAATGTATCACCGATCAAAATCAAAATTTGAATTAGCTGCAACGGTTACGTTAAAAAAAAACCAAACCAAAAATGTAGGACGAAAAAGACTTCAGAAAAACATGGCAAATAATTGCCATATAAGAATAACATCGCCATTATGTGGACAAATCAGTGATCGACTCTGGACCTGTAGACGTCCATTCCGTTCAGCAATGCGTTCCACTCACGAGCAGACTTGCTGACCGGCCGCATCGAAACGGCACTGTCCGCGCTGGTGGCAGTGGTCGGCCGCGCACGTCTCGCACTGGCGGCCCTGGCGGTGCACGTTGCCGGCCCACGGGTCGCGCGTGCCCTCGACGCACGCGCACCGGAACGAGCCGAACACGTTTGCGCACGTCGCCTCGGCGTGGCAGTCGTTCAGCTCGGCGCTCGTGCACTCGTCGATGTCTGGAGGGAAAAGCATTGTTTGCTTTTTGCGCTCACTCTTTTGACCAGGGTCACGTTGGTTGGGGGGATCCCCTTGGCCTACGAATAACTACAGAATATTTTTTTACAAACTATCAGCGACAGCCTTAAACAAAATAGCTAGTACACTAATAAGGCTTTCAAATAATGTAAGAATCAATCTTGTATTGTGATTAGGCTTGCTGAGCATTTAGAAAAAACTTCAAAACGTTTTAAAATGAATTTTTGGCAGTTATTTTGAATTTTCAGCAAATGTAATCAGAAAGCAAAAATTTCGCATACTTTATTCGAAAACTCTATAAATTACCTAGAGCACTAGCTATTTTGTTTTGGGCTGTCACTGATGGCATTGTGTGTAAAAAAATATTTTGACTCATAAAATGGAGAGAAGTAGGAGTTACAGATAGATCGTGCTGCAAAATTAATCACTTCCAGTGACACAACACAAGGAATATATCATTTGCCGAAATTATACCGAAAAGGGGCGTTCCATTGATGTATAGCTTTAGTTTCGCTTATTTGCTACTATTAATCAGTGTGGGTTATACTCTGTTTATGATGCCTTACTTTGTTGTGGTGAGACACTGTACATTTACTTTCAACCTATTCCTTTCAACCCCAAAATAGTACCTAATGTTAAAGACAATCATACTACAGGCATTTAAATCATGTGCTCTTTAACACTGGCCCAAAAGAAGAATGCTAGAGACGGCCATTTAGCTGGTAATTTTAACCACTAAAATCACTATTTTAAAGAAAACGTACTAACAAGGTTTGCCATTATCTCACTAAAAACGCACTATCGAGATTTACCGCTAACAGGCACAAAAAGTACCTATAGCAACCTGGCTTTCTAGACCACATACCTTGCAGCTGTGACACGGACCCCGGCGGACTGTCAACCCAGAGCGCGCTGTCGCCGACATTGTTGTTCCGGCGATGGATGACGCCGAGCAGATGGCGCTGTATGTCGTGCTTGACAGCCGCGCGCGCCGTCTCCGCGTTCTCTTCCAGCTGCAGTGTGACGTTGACAAACACTGCCGTCGGCGGCGTCGTCGACGGCGAGTCGTCGTGAGCGACGCCAGCGCCTTGGTATACGTTGATGACTCGCGCCCCCATGAACTCGTCGGAGAAGGGAGTCATCGACATGGCGGAGTCGAGCTGTGAGGGCGTCAGGGTAGCTGTTACTGCGATTTCAATCTTGGCTTACAATCTTACACGGTTTCAGTCAATTTGATATACTTATACAATTTTATTTTATTTTGCTGCTATTAATGAATATCTATAGTACACCAAACGGCAACCAACCTCAACTCTAAGTCCATCAACAAAAGCTCGATTGACAACAGCTCATGACCCTTAAGCTGGGTTTACAGCTGGCAATGCCTCTGGACCTACCAGAAACTCTAGATGTGCATGACGTCATGTTCGCGATTCTTCCATGAATCGTCGCTTATTGGTCCAGAGATCATGTGATGAAATGATAACTTCGATTGTCCGAGCCAGTTGCTCTGCTTGAGAAAATAGTAGGTTTACTTGGAAGTTGGAATGAATGAGTGCATGATTGACAAAAGCCATTGGCAATGTCGCTATATAGCGAAGCATTAATTCCTGAACAATGATCCTATATAGATTTTTGTCTGAAGATATACGTCCTAAATAAGAACATAGGTACTCAAGAAACCACAATTGAATAATTATGCTGTGGTCTGTGGACCTCTATCTCTGGTGGCCACACCGTGCCGGGAACTTACGGCCCTGCTGGCTTCGTACTGCAACTGCCGATACTCCTCGGTGTCGGGACTCTGGAACTTGGGCGACCACGCGACGCGCCGGTCGTAGAGCTTGTCCACGCGCAGCGACATCGCGATCGAGACGACGCCTGCAACGGACAAGTGCACGTTGACGTCCGCCCACTACATTCAAATCACTGTAGGAGCGGAACGTCTCAGATCTAGTTCATGACCAAATCAATGTTGACAGTGACTACACGTCATCTAGCCGGTCTCTTCACCTACCTACACATTTCCTAGATTCTCCTAACCTAAAAGCTAAATGTTTATTCCCGTGGTTTTTAGATAGAGACACTGTTCGTTATTTCTCTATTTCACTCGCTAAAACGATTCCAGGTATTTCTGCGCAGTCCCCTTGGCTTACCTAGTAAGTTCCGAGTTTGAGGGATGGTTATACAATGTGTGATATTTGAGCTTCTGGCGATTCTTTTTTACCGTGATTCCAACATCTTTTTCCCATTCTGGTCACCTTTGAATGACGGTTACGAATTGCAATAGCTAGGGCTGCCTAGGTACCATCGAGTGCTACCGTGCTGGCTTTGACTCCGTATATTGTAGAATGTATTGTGTTTCGGCGATGATAAGACCATGCGTGCGCTTCGTGGTTGCTAGCAGAAGTAACAAGGAGGAGTCGTTTTAGAAAGTTGCAAGAAGAGACGTAGCCCGACTTTTGTGACAAGAATGTTCATTGTTCAATGAAGCCACGTTTCAGGTTAGCATGACATATTATTATAGTTCAGGAGCAACTTGTAGACCCAGAGCTTATTTACTAAATGAAACTGGTCATGTATTATTTATTCATTTTCTTTTCATTCACTTTGAACAAAACATAAAGATACTTATAATGACTATAATGCAAGTGTTCCCTTTACAAATACAAAACGGCAGATATATAAAGAACACGGAATCGCATTGTTATTTTTAGAATACCTACATTGCTACTTTGTAATGCTCTTAGTAAATGATATCAATTGGACAAAAGTCTGACTGTGGTCTTTGGCCAATACAAAACACACAGGTCAACGACCAACTTTTCAAAACGGCTACATTAAGATTGCCGGCTCGAGCGCTTTTCTCAACTATATGAAAATGTAAGCCATCTTTGAGATCTATATTTTACTGAAGTGGATGGTATATAACGAAAAGAAACCAACCATCTTTTCGATCCCGATTATTATTTTTGGAAAACGCGGGTCCAGTCCCTGCGAGTGCCTTATATCAAGGAAAGTATTGTTCTGTAGACTCCAGACATTACGCTGTCAATCATTCGATGCTCAAACCATTAAAGATTTAACCCTTTAGCTGTACAATGGGACGGCCTGCGAATGTTGACACATTTGGCTCTTGTAACAGCAGGGGAGCCTCTTTTACAGTGAAACACCGCTCTCGTTCTTAACGTGAAAAATACTTTCGTGTTTTCCAAAGATAATCAGAAATCCAAGCTAATCCATCGTGTATTGTGTGCAGAAGAGGTACAAATGAGTGGTTATAACCCAGCGATTACCAACAAAGTCCGGCGGTCTCGACCCACCGAAACTAAGTTCTTCCTCACGCTGTGTCGCGGTCGGCACTCGACACATTCGCTTCGGTTTGGCCAAACAAAACGCAGAACGCTCAGCTCAAAAAGCCCGAGATTTCCACCATCGAGCTCGAACAAAAGTGCTAATCGCCCAGTGGCGGCCCACTTCGTTACCGCTTAATAAACTCAGTTTTCTATTCAGGTGCGATGGGGTATGACATGGCCACAACACAACATCAAGGCGAAAACTTATACAAGCATGAAGCTATACAACACAATCCATTTGTCTATTGCACAATCTTCTGGAACAAGAGTTTAAGTTTCAAAACTTTCAGTTGTGTCGATCACCGAAAAATCGGAAGACAAACGCAATCGAACGTCCTGTTTTGTATTATTTCGATAAATCGTTCGTTCATTTCCTATGTTTTTTCCAAAACTTGAACATATTACACTCGGAAGCTTGGGGCTATAGAGAAGTCTGTCGATTTTGATGGAGCGCCCCCGTATTTTCCGACATGTGATCATGTAATATGCATAATGTACTTATGCATAGTAGGAGAGTTTAAGTTTAATATGAACATTACCGAATGACCGGGTATTAGGGGGTAACTATATTAAACAGAAATCTATTGCAGTTCCAATTGAAATGAGTGTGATCGTCATTTTGGAAGAGCGTTGGTGAATTGGTCACAAACGACGCGATCGTCTCATTTCATATCGAGCTCCGCCGCTGATAGTCCACCGGAGCCTATCCCGCGGGTCTTGGTTCGATGCCCGCGACCAGCGCCGAGCGTCTATCACAGCAATTAATTGGAGCTAATTCATTGCCGCGAGCGGTAATTGGTGCAGAACGTAAACACTCTCCGCCGCCTCCACCACCACACTGCAGACTCCGTCCTTCCGAAGGTGCCGCCGGAGTGTGTGCTCGGATATGCACTTATGATTATAAGTAATTGCTTCAAGCTATATATAACACACTTCTTACTTTGTAACTCGAAAAAGAAATGGAGTATGAGTGACTTGGAATTTTCTTACGACTAGGACGAAGCATTGCTTCTGTAATTGCTTTATGAAATACACGTCGTGTTCTATCGCTCAAGAACGCACATCCATAATCTTGAAAATAACTCTAAATAGGTCTGATACGCACTGGCAACTCTCAACAGCATCATGGACGAAAATGGGTCCACACCGACACATGCTTGCGAATAGCTTTATTACAACATATTTTTTTAGATCACGTATTTTTGTGTGAAATATCAAATGGAAAACGACAGCGTTCGTCTATTATACTAGATCTAAACGTGCCTTAAGTTCCGTAAGTTGGCCAGAAAACATCGAAGTTTTCCCCGCAGATATTAGATTTGCAATTCGAAGATATACCATACTATAACCTCATCTCTATAACCTAAAAGAATGTCCCGGAAAAGTATTTGCACGAAAAGTCAAATCCTACTGGCAGTGGCGTAGCGTGAATATGATGCGCCCCCCCCGCGAAAGTTTTGACGGCGCCCCCCCCCCCCCCCTTTTTCAGAGGGCAATCCCTAACACGTCTCTCCCGAAACTTTCCGAAGGCAAACCCTAAAAAAAACGTCTCCCGAGAGTTATTTGCACCCCCTGACCCCTCGGCGCCACCCAAACCTCGGAGCCCCCCCCCGCGCCGCGGGGTCTGCGGGTACGGTCGCCTACACCCTACACCCCTGCCTACTGGAGATGCAAGGTTTTGTCAATAAAAACATTGTGTTTTTCTGAATGTTTTCGACAAAAGTGGAGACTGAAGATTGTATAGGCTAGGCTGCTGGTATAGGTATAGGATTGTATAGGCTGCTGGGATGGTATAGGCGCTGGAAACCAGCGAAATTTAAAGTTTTAAAAAAGGCCCAAATAAGTAGAACACAAAGAGCATCAAAGCCGAAACTCTAGCGAGCTGCGTTCAGCAATCATTCGGACTCGGTTTCAATCCTTGAACTGTTGCTCTGACCGGGGGGTCAGAGCAACAGTTCAAGGATTGAAATGAAACTCACGTCTGCACGGCTCTCGGTGCTTCCTGCGCGCGTACCCCTGTCGACAGTGACACGACGAGACGCCGGTCTCCGTCAGACAGCGTTCGTTCTGTTGGGCGTCGCACGTGCTGGCGTCGCCCACGATGCACGTGTCTATGCGCACGGGCGGCTGGCCCCCGGCGCCGGGACGCCGAGTGTGTGGGCGATGCGGTTTGGCGACAGGCGCCTTGGCTGGCGGCGTCGGGACGTCGAGGGCTGGCGTCGCAGACCTGAAAATGGGCTGTGTGACTACGGGATACCGTCCTGTATATACTGCAGGGATCTTTTTGTTGTATTAGAATCATTTATTTTATTTCAGTGGCGTAACTTCAAATCGGAGGTCCCCAAGCAAAAAAACACTGGGTCCCTTCCCCCACATTAGTGTTGCCGTTTCAGATTTCGATAATTTATAATTTAAAATAATTGCACCTGATGTTTGCCTCCTGTGAGAAAAAAAAAAAAATCCATTCTCTAAAAAAGGCCATCGCCAAAATTTCATAGATAAACCTATAACAAATCATCGAACCTCCCGACCTCCCGACCTCGCATAGGCATCCCTGGGCCCGTGGCCCCCGAGCACTGGTATGCCTGCTCCCTTCTAGTTACGCCACTGTTTCATTGCTTTGTGCCATACTATACCACGTGCCATTCACATATTTTTTGCGTAATTTTATTGGGACCCATTTGATTATAAACTACGGAAACGGAATCTCAATTCGACAGCGGAATGGAATGCAGTGAATGTGATTCTGTGACTTTTCTCTCGTTGAAATCGTGTATCTTTCAGTTACGCATTTTGTTCCATCGACAGCAAGTAAAAAATGAAAATGTCAAAATCATCCAACTGTGAGAGTGTCCGGGGTTGTGGCCTGTTCATAATAAAGGCGGAGCGTGTTTAGTGGCCTGTTCCATGCTGTGCCAATATGACCCGTGATCGTGAAAACACGCAATCCGCCTTTGTTGTGTACCATGAGCGTTAGAAGGGCGCCAAGTAAAGCGATTGCGAACAAACGTGGTCCAGTGCCAGATTTACGCCTAGGCTGACGAGGCTGTAGCCTAGGGAAGCCGCGTCCGAGGGGGGCGCCAGAAAAGACAACGCTAAGGTGTAGATAGTTTAGACTTTGGGAGGAAAATATATCCATCTTTTAATGTTCTGTACAGTGCAGAGAACCCAGGAAGCTAAGTTTTATTGAACTGCAATGTTTTACAATAATAAGGGCTAAAGCACAATGGTAGCAATTTCAAGGAAAATACAACCGTCGATTCTAGGCAAATTTGAACAATTCCGACATAGTGCGGCTTTGCTGGCACACGACAACAATGTTCTACCCGGCTCCTCGGTTTTAGGAAATGATCATGAGATTCGAAGATACCAGCGTCAAAACATTGGTTTCAAGGTTTTCCTCTCGATGTTAATTCCCAGTAATGTATATTATATAGTAAATATCGTGTCATCCGCATAACACATGGTCTCTGGTCAGTAGCCGCGTTAGTTGTGATGGGGATGGTTGTGTTCGTGGCGTCACCTGATCCTGGACATTGTCAGCAAAATTGTTCAGTGGGCTCTGGTGCCTGTGTCGCGTCTTGATCGATCGATCGATCAATCTTATTGTGCGTGAATTGATTTAAAAAGTGTGATTAATTTATTTAAAAAATATGAGCAGTTCACGGAAACTGAGTGGGTCTACGAGCAGGAAAAACATAGAGGAACAGAAAGCGAAAGATGGACATCTACTAGAAAAAATACCAAAGATTGGCCATAATGCCAATTGAGAGCGATTCTTTGAATTGTATTGTACAGACTAATGACACTGTAGTGTGAACCTGTAGCCTGTATAGTGCGTTGTCAAGACAAAGCATCGGCATCAGGTCCGTCAACTTGCAAAACGATCTCAAAACGATGCACAGAAATAAGTTTACGATTTCAAAAGTGGGGGAGAGGGCAAGTTGACGGACGTATCGGCATCGCATTTGTTGGTTTTTCCAGCTCCGCCTGTCATCGACTGGTAAATATTAAAACTTTAAAACATGTTGACTGTAACATTTATTCCAGTTCGTATTTCGCAAAACACAAATTATGGCACTTCATTTCTTTGGAAGGGGGGGGGGGGGCGTAATAATACTAGCCTAGGGGCGCCAATGGTATAAATCGGGCACTGTATATATATCACATGGTACCACTTGCGAATTATAGTTGAATTGATATAAGTTTGAGCTGCAATGAAAGAAGTGATGCTGCGCCAAACACCTTCGTTTAATTTGCAATTATATAACTGCAAACTGCACAATCAAATGATGCGGTCCAAACAGTGCATAACGACGAGTTTGAAATGTTCGAAAATCTCATATCATGCTATGTTTATTTAGAGATCAAATATATTTGTAAAAATGATGAGAAATGGATCAAAGAAGCTTGCTGAAGCAAGATTGCAGCTCTTATATTGATAATTATATTGCTCTGTCTCGATGAAGCAAGACTGTAAGGCTCACCCCGTGCCAAGTGTGGTGGGCTGCACATGCCCCCTAGTGACGGTGGGCTGCACCGGACCAGCAGCCTCGGTATTGTCGCCGAAGAGGTTGATGTACGTGCGCTTGCCGTCGATAGACACGAAGTGCTGGCCCTCCTCGGCCGCGGTGATGACGGACACTTCGCCCTGGCCGCCGCCCGGCAGCTTCACGCCGTCAATCTCCACTGGAAGGGCAGGAGGAAACACGGAATTAGCTAAGAGTTACGGGACGCATGATTGGATTCATCGAAGATAACATCACAAAAATCACATAAATGGACTGCCTGCATCTGCATAAAACCATAAACAACAAGCACATTTCCATGCACTGAATTTATCTAAAGAACAGAAGATATTTCTTGCAGTATTCAAAGCTCGACATTCAAAACAAGTCATTCTATCTCGCTTTGCATCAGGCAAGTTATTCGAGAGGGCTTCATGGCTGCACAGGAGATTCTCTTTATCAAATCTTAATTTTACCCTCATTCAAAGTTTTAAAAACTGCCTAATTTTCTCTATAGACATGGAGTGAGAGAGTTGTAAGCTTTGAAGGTCTTAGCTCAAGCTGTCGGACTTCTTGATGAATATGCCAATCCACTCTCCATCTAAGGGTGAAATTGAGAGTCGGCTGAACAGGGTCAACATCCTCATAATCACCCAAAATAGTAAGGCGTATAATTATGCGTCGTGCATTACGATTTCCATCCTGCGTATGTCTCACCTGGATAGACGTATGGCTTGCCGGTGCCGGAGGACGGTCCTTGGATGGCCGAGACCGTCACGTCGAACACCTCGCCCACCTGGCCACCCCTAGGCGGGGCGGTGATGACGGGACGCGACAGGGGCTTGTACTCCGTGTCGTCGAGGACGATGCCGGGTCGGGGTCGGTAGCCGCCTCCTGTGTAGACACAGGGGATTCACGTGAAGATATGAATGTCGGAAATTGCCAAAAGTGGTCGAAATACAACCGAACGAAAGTTTCGTCTCTCCAAGACGGATTTTTTACTCGAACTTCGAGGCATAAGAAATGAAAATTACAATAGTTCCATATAGAGGGCGACGCAAACGAACGCTCTAATGTCATACAGTGCTCCGAAATTACTGTAAAAGTGGTGAATTTACATGGAACCATGTGTTATTTCATTTTTTATGCATGACCATCCACACAAAAACAAAAATTATCCTTCTTCGTGACCGGCAAAGCATGGGCTTTTCAATTATAATCATCTAATCGATATACATATACTTACACAATATATGGACTATAAACGACATGGCTAAGAAGCTGCACCTAGCACAGAGTGACGCTTCGCTTATTGTTCGATAGATCACAAGCTCAAGAAGTGAATATTATCTTCATGGGGAAATTGGAGAGAATGTTATATTATATACGTTCAGGCTCAGAGCAAACGCTATTGTTGGCACATGTTTTCACGGTTGGGCTGGGTCCGACGTCGCCAGCAAAAGCGGTCAGACCTGGAGTCTATATGATTGTCAACCATGCGTTGCGATTTCACTATAAAATTACGTGTCAATGTCACTTTTCGGTGCTCGTTCGCCGCTTTCGACTTAAGCGTGACAGTTGGCAAGCGTGGTTCATAACAATGCGACTGGCTTCGTGTAACTCGAGGACGTTGGCCCAATCATTGACCAGAAGAGGCAGCTCAACAATAACAATCGCTTAATAAGTTCAGGAGCTCTTTAAAGCTGTTTGGCTTTCATTATTTTAACAATGCCTTTCGAAGACGTCGTCGGTTGAAGTACGAATTTCGAAAATTTTCAGAGTTCTTTCTGTGGTTCTTAGATATTTAGCAGGCTCAGTTGCGCAATCGAACAGTGGTCATTCATAAGGCCAATGACGTTTTAACAGCGGAAAAAGGTGTTGACACTTTAAAGTTTGAAGTTATGGTTGAATCGCATTATTTGCTCTTGGAATTTACAAGCTCGCATTTACCCATTAAAATATATAGTAATTGGTGCAGTAAATTTATTGGTTATTGTATTTATAATGGTCGTAAAATTAGCAAAGAAAGTGCATTTTTGAGTCTATTTCAGCCATTTATGTCAACAGGTAATTGGGGTCATTCCGCGGAGAGTGGGATATGTTTGAGTTCAAGTGCAAGCAATCAAAACGAAACGGCCCCTACCCCCTTTACTGCCAATATCCATGCAGCGCCGTCAAAATATGACATACCTGTGCTAAGCGGCGGCCGTACTTCACTCGTCGCCGGCAGTACTTTGGTCGATGTGACCGGTGTCGCCCCCAACGGTGCCCCCATCGACGACTCGATCACAGGATGCGCCTCCCCATGACCCACGGCGCCCTCCGCTAGCGTCACGACGCCCTTCTTCAAACCGACCACCTCCTCAGTCACCACCTGCTTCGCCGTCGTCGCCTCGAGGACCGTTGCCTCACTGACCGAACTGGCCGACGACGACACGCTGACCACGATCTTCGGACGACTCGTCGCATTTACCGACGCCGCCGTAACCGACGTCTTCGTCGTTTTCAGCGTCGACGTCGCTTTCAACGTCGGCGTCGCTTTCAAAGTCGACGTCGACGTTTTTCGCGTCGGCGTGGTGGAATTTCGCGTCGAGTTGGCGGGCCTAACGGCCACGACCGCGGGCGCCGGATGGTCTGTGGTGAACGTCACGTCTTCGTTACTCTCTTCGCTGCTCTCAGTGAGCGATATTCCCATGTCACTGTCGTCGCCGGCTTCTTCGTCGACAGTCACGTACTCTTCCTTCTTGTTGCCGACGACGATGTTGACTGGTTTCTTGGTGGTTGTCAGTATTGGACGCCGTTTAGGAGGTTGCGGTCGTGGCCTTGGTCGTGGATCGTGACCCGACGACACCGGTGGGCGTTTTTCCTGACTTCCTGATGGCCGCTTGTCCTTGTTCGGTCGCTGCACGTCTTCGACGATCCCGGGCCGTGTGACGTTGACGTGGGGTCGAGGATGAGGTCGGCCCGTGACGGGCACCACCTGCTCGGGGAGGATGGCGCCGGCGAACGGCTTGGTGCCCGACGGCTGAGGGGGCAGTGGGATGACGCCGCTTGTCGCGCCCGCCTGCTCGAACGCGGGGTTCTGGTGCGAGTTCTCGGGGAGTTCTTGGGGCGTCTCGAACGGGTAGGGGGGCGGGATGCGGGGCGGGGGTGGCGGCAGCATGCCGATGTTGTCCACCTGGGGGTGGAGTGGTGAACATTCGCATAAGAAGGAAGCATATAATATTTGTTGTGACACAATTAATTACACATATCTTTATAAATTATCACAATAATGTATTTATAGATTGCGAAATGTATTCTTTTATAATAGGTAATCGCTGTTAATCACGGCTACCGTCAATAAGAGTCGTGTGACTCAAGACAGGTAACTACCCCCTAAAAATATCGGCAAGATGCTTTTTATCAACCACATCTTTTTTCCAGGAATTTAAAAATGTGCATGTGACGGGTGACCCATACATTCAAAAGCAGTTGCAAGGCTAGGGACATTTTCGCTCTATGAATTGTAATGAACCGAAATCTGTAGTTGAATTAATGTCCTCCCTGCACTCATAATTTCAATTTCAGCTACTGTACGATAAGAGAAATATGAGCACGTATTTACCTGCGTCGGAGGCGGCAAGTCCAGATCCACACTCGACGGCGGAATGTCGCTGATCCTCGGCGGCCCCCTATTGTTGATCCTCGTGTTAATCGGTCTCAGCGGCCTGCCAACGCCGACGTTGGGCTGCGGCGCTGGCGGCGCCTTGCCGTGCAACAGATTCACGATGCCCGTGATGATGTCCTGGATGTCCGGGTTCGTCTTCCGCTGCTCGCCGGCCCTCACCAACGCGGTCGCCTCCACCGGTCGACTCGGCGCCGACGGCGTCACCGTCCCACTAGAGTTCCACATGGGGGACTGTTGTCGTCCCCGGGGCCCCGACGGACGCAGTTGCCTCGCCCGCGGAGCCCCATACCCTTCCCCCGAACCGGACTGGTTCCACACCCACTTGTCCGTCAGCGACACTTCGTCGCTGTCCTGTGCCGACGCCGACGCCGACGCCTTGGTCGGCTGGATGTTTTCGTAGCCGCTACCGACGGCGTTGACGGCGACACGCGCAGAGGCGGGCACTCGTGTGCTTATTGCGCGACTCTTTCGCACCGATTTGTCGACGGCGTCCTCGGCACTCGGCGATGGTTCTTCGGAGAAGATGGGGACGTCGACACGATTGCCGTTCTCGTGGCTGTCGGACTCTTTGGGGGCTGGTAGATGCGTCTGCGTGAAGTCCATCGTGCTCTGAGTGATCTCGACTCTAGAGGTTGGCACGACGACGCTGTCTTCTGGACGGGAACCGCTTGAGACTATTGGTGGCCGCTGGGGGCTCTCTGCGGTGCTGTCGTGAGAGCCTGTGGACAGTGAGGGCGTTTGTTAGATATCGTGGTCGTGACCTTGAAAGTGGATGGCATGTACTGACTGATGATGACCGAACAGAGTCACTTTGTCGGCTGCACCGCTGAGCACGCCTCCTCCTTGCACTTCCGTTGGATGCGAACGTTGCAGAAAACGAAATCCATGCACTTATATCCTGGGCGAAATGCGCCGTCATGAAATTAAGGTGTAAAATAATGTGTGCATGTTCATAGGACAATCTTCTTGCAGCAAATAATGTATTGGCCAAAAGGGACAGATTTCCTCCGAATATAAGACTGGTTTTGATATTTTTGCTGGTCGCTCCGCTCCCCAAAACTCCCATATCGTTTACGTCGACATAACGAATACTGCTTCAATATTTGCACCCACGTACAAATATTATCTCGACAGCCTCCACTAGCCCCAGCCTTATTATTTTAAGAAAGGAAGTCCGTACCTCATACATTGAATTTTTGAATTTTTGAATTTCTGCAGATTTGTCTTGTTTATTTCTAATTCCAACAACCCATAGAGGAATTGCACGATTATTGTAAATATTTTTGTAACTACAGCCATTTCAAAATCAGCTTGCAAAAAGTGTAGGTTAAATTAAATCGGACTTAATATTTTCGACTTTCATTTTCAAGGACGTCTATCTTAAATCTACGTTTTTTTTTGTGTTCATGTATACCTGTTCCTCAAGAACTATCCACGATAATGAACTGACATTTTTACATCACACTCTTTCTGTTTGATAGCCGTCGAGTTTTTTCAGAGCAAAATTTAAAAAATTGTCAAACAAAAAAATATATACGTTTATCAAAATGTATAAATTTATTGAGCATTGCAAGAAAACTGATTGCAGCCATATTTTTTACTCATCGTTACATTTTTCTCATAAAATACGTATAAATACTTTACTTTTTAAAGTATGTTTTTAAGCATTAACAAACAATGAGGCCCGGCGTTTCCAGAAGATGAATAAAATATGGTGGTGCTGAGAAATCGCACATTGTCAGTATCTGATAGACGCGGAAGCCACCTCTGCTTGATAGCCAGTACACATTACAATGCTTTCGAGCCCGTGGGCTGGGCCCGTCCGAGCCCGTCGGAGCCCAAACCGCTCTGAGAGGCCGAGAACGAGACGGATTCGCAATACACATTGCGCTTTACAATCCGACGGGCTCAATCTCATCCCACAGACTCGAAAGCGTGAGCGTATTTGGTTTCGTATTCTTCGCGCATGCGCATCAGGGCTGCAGCCTACCGGGAACGTTCATTCCGGCAGTCCCTACTAGAGCGATCTTTTCACCACAATACTGTAGCAATCTCTAGTGCATTTTTGGGAAACGATGGAGTGACAAGAGCTAGCTCTTCCTCTGTCCTGGGTCGTTCTGACATTGCAGTACTGTCAGGTTCGGCCCATCATAAACAAACCATGGTAACTACTTCATAGAATAATGATATCTGTAAACGACAGTTCGTTGGAAGGCCAATTGTGGGGATTTGAGACCATATGTGTCACCGACCACTAGCCGGTGTGGTGGGTTAACCGATCGACTTTGGGGTGCTGGCGAGGGTGGACACGTTGAGCTACCTCGGCGGGAGGACGATGCGAGCAAGGAGCAAGTTGCGATGCTGGACGGGAGGATGCGAGTCGCACGATAGTGTCATAAAACCGAATCGCCACAGATCATCGTTATGCATAACGATTGGCTTGGCATCTTTTGAACACTGATATCCTTATGGTAGATCCCGGTCAAACTGTTAGTGTTCAATTCTCACAAATACATATATTTTGTTGAGTATTTTCAGGATTCTTAATCTTAGCGCATGCGCAAAAGGGTCGTTCGTTCCGGTAGTCCCCACTAGAGCGCTCTGTTCACCACAATAGGTTTGCAATCTCCATATAACATTCAAAGCAGTTATTGCAAAAAGCACCGAACGTAGTTCGTGAAAGTGCTGAAGGTGGTATCGCTTCTCGGCTCAATGAGCTAAGATCAAAGTGTAGTATCTGTTCTTATCAGTCTAAACCCTGATACAGTCCACATTGTGGACTATCGTTTAGTGGATTTTTGGGACACGATGGAGTGACAAGAGCTTGCTCTTCCTCTGTCATGGGTCGTCCTGACATTGCAGTACTGTCAGGTTCGGCCCATCATAAACAAACCATGATAAATACTGTGTGGAAATCTGGTATCTTTCAACGTCAATTCGTGGGAAGGCCAGTAGTGAGGATCTTTGACCCTACGTGTCACCGACTGCTGGCCGTTGTGGTGCGTTCACCGATCGACTTTGGGGTGCTGGCGATGGTGGACACGTTGAGCTACCTCGGCGGGAGGACGATGCGAGCAAGGAGCAAGTTGCGATGCTGGACGGGAAGATGCATGTGCAAAACGAGTTGCTTGGCGTTGTTTTTACTTTGATAACCTTATGGTGCGTACCGATTTAACTGCGAGTGTTTATTTATCACGAATACATAAAATATTTGGTTAAGTATTTAGATCAAGTAGTGTTTCTTATCATATTTTCTGAAAACTACTAAATTTTTTTAAGACGGTATTGGCTGAAAGGAATTCTAAAAAAATTTGTCTCCAAATTACCGTTTGTATAATATATTTTAAAAAAATCAACAGTTTGTAACATCATATCCAAATGAATATCTTGCGCAGTGATCGCTGTAAAATTCACTGCCGAATGTTTGGAGAAAACTTCTGAACACAAAACCCAGAGCCCACGATGACGTACTGCTCTACAAAATGCTGAAAGATGCCAGAAAAAAGTTTTTGGTTATATTTTTTTGTTCTGCCATTTGTTATAGAAAGTTAAAATCTCTAGCCTGTGCACAAATCGTTTAGAGAGCAGATATGCCCTTAAATGGGATTCTTAGCGCATGCGCAAAAGAGTCATTAGCTGCGGCAGTCCCCACTAGAGCGCTCTGTGCACCACAATACCGTTGCAATCTCCTTATAACACTCGAAGCAGTTATTGCAAAAAGCACCGAACGTAGGTCGTGAAAGTGCTGAAGGTGGTATTGCTTCTCGGCTCAATGAGCTAAGATCAAAGTGTAGTATCTGTTCTTATCAGTCTAAACCCTGATACAGTCCACATTGTGGACTATCGTTTAGTGCATTTTTGGGAAACGATGGAGTGACAAGAGCTTGCTCTTCCTCTGTCCTGGGTCGTCCTGATATTGCAGTACTGTCAGGTTCAGCCCATCATAAACAAACCTTGATAACTACTGTGTAGAAAACTGGTATCTTTCAACGTCAATTCGTGGGAAGGCCAGTAGTGAGCAGTGGCGAAGCGTGGGTATTTTCACGGGGGAGACATACATAATATTACGTACCTTTGGCAGTGGCACGTGCGTAGGGGTACCATTATCTCTCTGTAGCACGGTACATTAAATTAATATCAGTCTTGGTGCCTTTAAAAATTTTGTTTTGAAGTTCGATCATACGGTTATGTTCATTCAGTTCATGCTGACCGGAAATATGAACCTTATCGTTTCTAAATTACCTATTATTTAGGACGAAATAAGCTTGCATGTGCTGTGGTTTACGCTGAGCAGGAAAGCAATGTTCATCGCTTTCAACGCTGGGTAAGCGCTACTACTACACCTGGAAAATATCCCGCGCCACGGAGAGCGCTTGTGCTACGGAGACGCGGTTCCCGAAGCAGATATTTTCAGGACGGCATGTAGTAACAGAGCGAGACGCGTCTCAAACGCAGCGATTTTTTTGCAGCGGGGACTCGGAAATCAAGCATCGGGCGGCGGGCGGCGGCCAGTGTACAAGACCCTATGCGAGGAGACAATCTCCATTATGTCTCTCGCTCGGTGCTCGAATGGAATATCACTCGTGGCTCTTCGGTTGCGCTCGCGTTACAGCAGAGTTTGGCGCGCGAGTGTGCATGCATATGCAGCTCGCCCTGAGCTCGTTCAAGCCACTCGCTAAATAAACTTAAAAGATCCGTAAAAAAACACTTCATCACGTAATTTTTAGGGTAAACACTGTCTCATTGTCTCATTATGACGCTTCGCCCCTGGTAGTGAGGATCTTAGACCTTACGTGTCACCGACTGCTAGCCGGTGTGGTGCGTTCACCGATCGACTCTGGGGTGCTGGCGAAGGTGGACACGTTGAGCTACCTCGGCGGGAGGACGATGCGAGCAAGAAGCAAGTTGCGATGCTGGACGGGAAGATGCAAGTGCAAAACGATTGGCTTGGCGTTGTTTTTACTTTGATAACCTTATGGCGGATACCGATTAAACTGCGAGTGTTTATTTATCACGAATACATAAAATATTTTGTTGAGTATTCAGATAAAGTAGTGTTTCTTATTATATTTTCTGAAAACTCCCGATTTTTCCTTTCAGACGATGATGTCTGAACAGTATTCTAAAAAAAACTCTCTCCAAATTACCGTTAATTTAATGTATAAAAAAATCAACAGTTTGTAACATCGAATCCAAATGAATATCTTGAGCAGTGATCACAGTAAAAGTCGCTGCCGAATGTTTTGAGCAAATTGCTGAACAACAGAACCCAGAGCCCACGATGACGTCATCCTCTACAAAATGCTGTAAGTGGCTAGAAAAAAGTTTTAGGTGATACTTTTTTGCTTCTGCCGTGTGTTATAAAAAGTAAAAATCTCAAGCTTGGGCACAAATCGTTTAGAGAGCAGATATGCCCTTAAATTGGTTTCCAAGCGCATGCTAAATGCTGGGTAATTAGCTCCGGCAGTCCCCACTGGAGCGCTCTGTTCACCACAATACCGTTGCAATCTCCTTATAACACTCGAAGCAGTTATTCCAAACAGCACCGAACGTAGTGCGTGAAAGTGCATTAAGTATTATCGCTTCTCGGCTCAATGAGCTAAGATCAAAGTGTAGTATCTGTTCTTATCAGTCTAAACCCTGATACAGTCCACATTGTGGACTATCGTTTAGTGCATTTTTGGGAAACGATGGAGTGACAAGAGCTTGCTCTTCCTCTGTCATGGGTCGTCCTGACATTGCAGTACTGTCAGGTTCGGCTTATCATAAACAAACCATGGTAACTACTTCATAGAATACTGATATCTCTAAACGACAGTTCGTTGGAAGGCCAATTGAGGAGATGTTAGACCCTGCGTGTCTCTGACTGCTAGCCGGTGTGGTGCGATCACCGATTGACTTTGGGTTGCGGGCGAGGGTGGACACGTTGAGCTACCTCTGCGGGAGGACGATGCGAGCGAGGAGCAAGTTGCGATGTTGGACGGGAAGATGCAAGTGCAAAACGATTGACTTGGCGTTGTTTTTACTTTGATAACCTTATGGCAGATACCGATTAAACTGCAAGTGTTTATTTATCACGAATACATAAAATATTTTGTTGAAGTATTCAGATCATGTAGTGTTTCTTATTATATTTTCTGAAAAATACGAATTATTCTTTTAAGTCGGTGATGCCTGAACAGTATTCTAAAAAAAATTGTCTCCAAATTACCGTTAATTTAATGTATAAAAAAATCAACAGTTTGTAACATGGAATCCAAATGAATATCTTGCACAGTAATTGCAGTAAAAGTAGCTGCCGAATGTTTTGAGCAAATGGCTGAACAACAGAACCCAGAGCCCACGATGACGTCATCCTCTACAAAATGCTGTAAGTGGCTAGAAAAAAGTTTTAGGTAATACCTTTTTGCTTCTGCCGTGTGTTATAAAAAGTAAAAATCTAAAGCTTGGGCACAAATCGTTTAGAGAGCAGATATACCCTTAAATTGGTTTCTTAGCGCATGCTAAATGCTGGGTCATTAGCTCCGGCAGTCCCCACTAGAGCGCTCTGTTCACCACAATACCGTTGCAATCTCCTTATAACACTCGAAACAGTTATTCCAAACAGCACCGAACGTAGTGCGTGAAAGTGCATCAAGTATTATCGCTTCTCGGCTCAATGAGCTAAGATCAAAGTGTAGTATCTGTTCTTATCAGTCTAAACCCTGATACAGTCCACATTGTGGACTATCGTTTAGTGCATTTTTGGGAAACGATGGAGTGACAAGAGCTTGCTCTTCCTCTGTCCTGGGTCGTCCTGACATTGCAGTACTGTCAGGTTCGGCCCATCATAAACAAACCATGATAAATACTGTGTGGAAATCTGGTATCTTTCAACGTCAATTCGTGGGAAGGCCAGTAGTGAGGATCTTTGACCCTACGTGTCACCGACTGCTGGCCGTTGTGGTGCGTTCACCGATCGACTTTGGGGTGCTGGCGATGGTGGACACGTTGAGCTACCTCGGCGGGAGGACGATGCGAGCAAGGAGCAAGTTGCGATGTTGGACGGGAGGCTGCTAGTCGCACGAGAGTGCCACAAACCGAATCGCCACGGATCATCGTAATGCAAAACGATTGGCTTGGCGTGGTTTGTACTTTGAAATCCTTATGATGGATACCGATAAAACTGCGAGTATTAAATTCTCATGAATACATACATTTTGTTGAGTATTTTGATCAATTCATTTTTCTTACTGTATTTTCTGAAAACTACTAGTTTTACTTTTAAGACGGTATTGGCTGAAAGGACGTCTAAAAGGAAATTGATTCCAAATTAACGTGTGTTTCATAGATCCAATTTAAAAAAATCAACAATTTGTAACATCGAATCCAAATGATGATATTGCGAAGTGACCGCAGTAAAATTCGCTGCCGAATGTGTAGAGCAAATTTCTGAACAAAACCCAGAACCCACGATGACGTACTCCTCTACAAAATTCTGAAAGATGCTAGAAAAAAGTGTTAGGTTATACTTTTTTGTTCTGCCATGTGTTATAGAAAGTAAAAATCTCTAGCCTGGACAATAATCGTTTAGAGAGCAAATATGCCCTTAAATGGGATTCTTAGCGCATGCGCAAAAGGGTCGTTTGTTCCGGCAGTCCCCACTAGAGCGCTCTGTTCACCACAATACTGTTGCAAGCTCCTCATAACACTCGAAGCATTTATTGCAAAAAGCACCGAACGTAGTTCGTGAAAGTGCTAAAGGTGGTATCGCTTCTCGGCTCAATGAGCTATGACGCGTTCGTCGTGGGCAGCCTGGGCGCCTGGGACCCGCGCAACGAGGAAGTGCTGCGAAAGCTCGACATTGGCCGGCGATACGCCATCACGATGCGTCGCCTCATGACCAGCGACACCATCAAGTGGTCCCGTGATATTTATATAGAACATGTAACGGGCCGCAAACAATTCTAGTCAATCGACACTATCAATTACATATCTTCTGTCAGACCGATTACATGGCTATGTTGTATTGTGTTTTGCTTGGTTTGTGCTGTATTGTGTATTTGTTTGTTGGTTATGTTGTCCTATACTGTTTTGTACTATGGTGGTGTCTTTGTGGGTCTTGTCCTCCTGTGCGGGGCGGTGCGCATAGTGCTCGTATTTTCTTGCTGTGTTGTGTTGTGTTATGCTGGGTTTGTGCTGTATTATGTATTTTTCTGATGGTTGTGTTGTCCTATACTGTTTTAGATTATGGTAGTGTCTTTGTGGGTCTTACCCTTGTGTGCGGGGCAGTGCGCATCGTACTCTTATTTGCTTGCTGTACAAATAACTGTCTTCAAGTTGAAAATAAAAAAACAATAGTGCAGATCAAAGTGTAGTATCTGTTCTTATCAGTCTAAACCCTGATACAGTCCACATCGTGGACTATCGTTTAGTGCATTTTTGGGGAACGATGGAGTGACAAGAGCTTGCTCTTCCTCTGTCCTGGGTAGTCCTGACATTGCAGTACTGTCAGGTTCGGCCCATCATAAACAAACCATGGTAATTAATAAATCGGTCGATCTGGGAAGTTCACTTACGCCAGGCTTTACCCAGTTTACACCTCTTTGTTGAGATCCCAACTAGGAGTTTTAAAATTTGTGTTAAACTGGGCATTTATATATCTTTGGTCTGATGTAGCCCGTGGTCAGACTGTCTTCTAGCAGCAAAAGACATCGCAATAATAACCTCTTATGATTACTTCATTGTATTCTTGAAATAACAAATCGTCGAACAGCCAGGGCCAGGAGCGTGGGATGCCCAGCGCCCAGCCTCCTAGCAATGGTGTGGTGCGTTTCCCGCAAGACTTTGGGGTAGATGAACTATTTGAACTACCTCGGTGCAAGTTGCGTCCCTGGACGAGTGACCCCCATGCGCCACACAGTGAAGTTGACATTGGCGTAACTTCAAATCGAAGGCTCCCAAGCAAAAAACACTTCGTCCCCCCCCTACTAGTGTTGCAGTTTGAGATTTCCAGAATTTATAAATTGCGGAGGAAAGTACCAGTCTACCAGATGAAAAAAATTTGTACCAGATTTTTGTCTCATGTTGCGGTGAGAAAATCCATTCCTTAAAAGTCCTAAAACGGATTAACTTATACTAAATTTTACGGTATCACACCCGATTCACCTATCCATTCTCTAGGAAAAGGTCATCACCGTTTTTTGGAGCCCCCCCCCCCCCTGCCCCTGAGCCCGAGGCCCCATTTAGCACTGGTATCCTGAGGGACCCGACCACGACTCGATATTCCCATAAGACCAATGTTATTTGACTCAGTCGAATTTCGAGACCGTCTTCAGAGGAGGGGTCCCTCTCACATATCCTTTTTTCAAGCTTTTCTGTGTTCATTCTCTTACAGGGTGCGACGATCTCTTTAGTTACACCCCGGGGACGTTGACACGTTATGTCAATGGATATGCTCGACAACACCGACCCGGCACATACCATAATAGAGAATAGAAAATAGATTGGTTTCATTATAATAGTAATTAGATTGGCTTCATTTTACTTTGATACTGTAACTGATTGAAGATGCCGATTTATAAGGAAATCATTCCAAAACGTTGATGTTACTAAGGTCCGTGCCCGATTTATACCATTGGCGCCCCGAGGCTAATATATTAAGGCGCCCCCCCCCCAGTCCCACGAAATATAGCTCATAATTTGTGTTTTAAGAAATACGAACTGGAAGAAATGTTACCAGCAATTGCGATGGTGATGTGCTGTCCTGACAACGCACTATAAGGTTTTTGCGCCGTGATTTCACTGTCGCGAAACTCAATTTACAGTAATGGACATTGATGAGAGTCTTTTCTCAGCCATTGTTGACCTGAGGTGGTTCTTAACTCTTGCTAGCGTTGAAAAATTAATCGCACTTTTGAAATTAATTCACATGCAATTATACAATCGATCGATGGATGGATCAAACGTGACACAGGCACCAGAGGCCACGGAACTAACTTTGCTGACAATGTCCAGGATCAGGTCGCGCCACGAACACAACCATCCCCATCACAGCTAACGCGGCTACTGACCATGTGTTATGCTACGTTATTTACTATAAATCCATTACTGGGAATAAACATCGCGAGATAAAAATCTGGAAACCAATGTTTCAACGCTAGTACCTATCTTCAAATCTCATGGTCATTTCCTAAAATTTCCAAAAGAAGACTGATGTTCAACAAAAGAATAGCAACCGAGGAGCCGGGTGGAACATTGTTGTCAAAGCCGCACTATTTTCAGAATTGTTCTAATTTGTCGAATCAACGGTTGCATTTCCCTTTAGGTTGCTTCCTTAAAACTTGACTTCCTTGGTTCTCTGGACTGTAGAGAAAATTAAAAGAGTATTGTATTTTTTTCCTAAAAGTCAAATCTATCTACACCTTAGCGTTGTCTTTTCTGGCGCCCCCCTCGGACGCGGCGCCCCTAGGCTATAGCCTCGTCAGCCTAGGCGTAAATCTGGCACTGTCTAAGGTTGACATGATGTTTGTAAATTGACGTTGTTATTAGGTACTTGGTTATGATGTTTGGAAATTGAATTATGATGTTTGTAAATTGGTTTAAGTACAACAATTATTGTAAACATTGATAATTGATATATTCTAGATAGATTCATCCATGCATCTGTATAAAAAGTCGATTTCAGCCACAAAAAAGTAATCCACCCACAAATGAAACAACACATCAGTTGTTGCCACACCCACATTTAGCGAAACATTAATTTTAATTAACAATTTGTAATCCACATACCATTAACACAGATTTAATCACGACCATATAACTTAAAATACCTACATAACCATCGATCCTAATCGAAACACATATCGATACCTGCGATTATTTATCGCCTGGATTGTGATTGAGATTCACTCTCACTATCAAACATTTATCTAAACAGGGTCCTGACGCTCATCCTTCCTGCAGCTTGACTTGGAGGTCTTCCGTACGCTGAGCGAGCTGCATTCTAATCGTGGGAATCTGCATACTATTACACTAACCTCCACGGTCACGGAAACTAGACTTGGCTGGCCAGCTTTAATTGGTGTGCAAAGCAACTCGGAACATTTAGAGAAGCAATTATTGATGTTTTTGTCGTATAATTTGGGTACTATTAGCCTACAACTGAATGTATTCAAGTGCAGGTGTGTGTATACAATGTTTTGAGAAACATTGAATTGAACTGAAATAAACAGTAGGTATGCATATTTCCGCAATGTATCATAAAATGTTAGATCATCATTACATTGGAACAGATCTCCCAGAAATAAAAGTGCTAATTTTCTAAAGTTGGCTTTATGGCTTGATTGTTTAAAAAAGTCATTAGCCAGAGTACTCAAAATAGTGATAGGTTCTAATAGAACTTCTATCCAATGCAAGTACTGGAGCGTGAGGCTACTAAATATTAGAAATTATTTCCGCCCTGTGGTATCTTTGAAAATCAAATACAACGGGCCCCACGTAACGGGCCCTTTTGTGTACTACACCCGACACCGAATTTTAATTCAACATCGCGTCAAAGTTAGGACATTTCGCTACAGAATATGGAAAACACTCACATTCAATTCTCGATTTTGAATTATGGAAGTATAAAATATCAGAAAAAATACCAATTTTACCATAAATATCGAAGTTTGTATTTTAAAATTAAAAAAAAACATATCGAGATCGATATTTTGTCTGGCGCATGTCTTCGCGACGGCGAGTACCTCTCGGGCGATCTACTTGGTATTCGAGCGCGAGTGAAGCAAAGGATGACGGCAACAGCCAAAGGAGTTAATACACAGGGTAACGGTAGATGGCTGCCCGCCTGCCGACAGAGTAACGGTGCTTGCCGATGGGAGGTAATGACTGTGGTGCAGTGCATTCTTCGAAAGGCCGGCCGGTGTTGACTTGATCTCGATACGTCGGAGTGACGGCGTCTTCGCAATATGGCGGCTGAGGAGGCAAGGTGCGTGGAGCGTGAAATGAAAGGGCAAGTTTTTGGCGGCGATGGGTCTGTGACGATTGCCGCACGGATGGCCAGAGTCCTAACTCCTAAAGCGCTCTGAAACGATGGAGTCGAGCATCATAGATATCTGCACTCTGTATAGGTTTTCTTTTCCGGGGTATATTGAAATGTTGGGGTATTCATGTCAAATGTTTTTGTCAATTAAATGGATTTCCCGTGGATTATAACAAAGTTGTATAGGCATATCTGAGTGGCCAAAGATTATTTGTCTAAATGCGTGTGCAATTTATTTACCAAAATGGCATCAACTTTCGGCACCTTTCGCTTTTCTTAAACAAAATTTCCCTGATTGAAATAAGAAACTCTATACCTAACGCGTAATCAGCTAAGGCACATTTTACTAAACTCCATTTCACGTTAAGAAGGAGAGTGGATTTGCATCTTCCTCGCGGACCCACTGCTGCTAGACACGAGCTCGAAACTGATTATATAGCCTTATGACATGCCCAAGACATGTCTTGTAAGTTTTGAAGCTATATTACGTCCATCGCTTTTTCTGAGTTGAGAGGTCCATCGCTTTGAGACAAGACGAGCTTGGGCTGCTGCGTTAACCAAACCCACTACCCCTTTCTTTGCCCGAAACATGCAGTCGGCCTTGAGCCACCGATAAAGGGGTGCCTTGAAATTACCACAATATAACACATTCTCAGACGAGTTTTTTACGCATTGCACCTTTTGTCGGTCACTTCTTGGTTCGTTTCTTAGACTTGGTTCGTTTCTCCTATCCAGAGAACCGGCGTATCATTTATAGGGTGCCATAGAAATCTCTACACCGTATAGCCATCTGCTATCGTTTCTGAAAGTCATTACTTTTAGCCATGGTATATATTTCGTTCAATATTTCGAAGATCGTGACCGAAGAAATGACACTCATTCCATTTTGGTACTTTTTGATCATCGACCATGATCCCCAGACTCGAACCCGGTTTTATTCCGGCTATTCTGGTTCCATCCAGGATTCTTTGACGGGGTTTCGGGAGGGGAAGTGCAAATTCAATCACAATAATTTCAATCACAAAAGAAAACTATAGCATATCCCTAACAAGGATCTTTCAGCATGTTATAGGCAGAAGCTGCATCAATGTGCTTTGCGCAACATCACACACAAATAGTGTACCAGTAAGCGCAACAAATTTGATTCAGCTCTATTGAAGAATTCTGATAATTTACTCCATTCATAACAAGTCGTCAAAAGCTGCATCTTGCAAGCTGCAACCACTGCTGCTACTGTCGTTTCCGTCCGCAAAATGACGGATCTCCGCGAGAAGAAACTGGTCCACACCGTTGCAATGCTCGCATCCGCATTCGAGCCCCGACTGCGACAAGCTACGAGAAGACGCGCACGGTATTTCCGATCTGCACGTAACACCGAATAGGATCTAAACTTTCATGACTCTGACGTGTGTACCCCTTTGGGATGACGCTCATCATACACACGGTTTGCATTGTCGATTACGCAGCGATTCTCTTGAAAACACCGGCCGCTGTGCCATGTGGCACTGAGGAGCTTTCACCGTCGCCTGCACGGTGCTCATGGACTTTATGATAAAACAATGCATTCGGATTGGGAAAGCATAACTATGGTAGAGCTCCGGTCTTGAGTCCAAACAATACGTCTAAATTGGCTACGTTATTAATTCATGTAGCCGCATTAATTGCATCGGAGAGCCATTGAAATCTATTTATATATATCTAAGGATGCACTCGATAGAATGAGAACAGCGATTTCGTATGTGGCAGGTACGACTTTCATGAAAATCAGAGATGCAATTTTAACAAGTTTTTACTATTAACACGGTCTAGCTATAAATTTCTTGGCAATTCATGGAAGCATGCGTTTGTGAAACATGTCTGCTTCTTACCTTTCATTCGTCGTTAAGACAATCGCCATATATTTCGCCTAATTAAGTAATTACATTTTGATTGCTGTGATGCTGCGCCATATAGCGTTACTGCGATTTTTAGAGCAACCACTCTCAATTTAACGGTGCTATTTTCGAGCACACGAGTTGCTGTACGTCCAAGCTCTACGCGCCGCAAAAGATTGTATATAAGAGGACAAAAAACACATTTTTTCTCTTGTGATTATGTAGTGCCTCTTTGCATAATTTCCTTGAGGAATTTGACCTGTGCTTGAAGCATACAAAAGAACCAGCCGCCTGCATCAATCTACCAGCGGCCATTTCTCAGATGTAAGATGGTCAACCGATTGCCTCTGCACAAAAGGCTCCAGGGTAAAAAGCGTCGGAAGCTTTTATAGCCAAAGATATCACGCGACGACGTCGTCAAACGACCAGTTTTTGCGCCCTCGACTTCTTCAGCAATGTCTTGATTGTTGTGGAAGATCATACGAGCAATTGTATAATTGCAGCTACTCGCGGTACTTGGCAATAGACATAACGGTATAATGCATCGGATAAAATGTCAACTTTGTCCCGTCATCTAGCAATTACTGCAGCCATTGATGCAACGATTATAACGAGGCGCGCAACACGTATAGGTACCCAGTGAGTGGATGCGAATGATTGAAAACTTGCATTGAAAATTACTGATGCATATCGCTTAAAAGCCATAAAAGTGAAGGAAAAATGTGGTTACCACTTCTAGGGAGAGTATAGTAGACACCACAAGCACTAAGCACGGAGAGTTTTTTTGGGTAAAATAACAGTTGTTATTGAAGACCCTGTTCATCCGAGATTCGTAAATTGTGGTGATTGGATTTTCAAACTTAGGCAGTTGGTTGGTTAGTTGGTGCAACATTCTACAGCTTCGAAAGCTTGCATGCAATTGCAAAATACGGATTTATTGAGCGTTGAGTTCAAGTCTTTAAGATTTTGGAGTGCGTTTGGCGTCAACGAAAGTGGAGGGTATACGAAGTACCTATACAAGTAAAGATCCTTGTGCCCTATATGAAATAGGACCACGTGTATTATTCGAATTGGTAAGAAACAGCAATTTGGCATTTCAATGGAATTTCTTTTCAAAAACGTCCATCCTCATCCACAAGGGATGGTTGCTACCAATCATGACAAATTTCCATGGATTTATCTTCCATTCTGGGCGATTCGCGTACGGCCCATGGCCCCAACGGCACCGCACTAACCAGGAACTCGTTACCCTCTGAGAATTGCGCGACGCCGCCTTACGACATGGGCGTCCCCGTTTGGTCATGGGAACCGTGCTACGACGGCGAACGGTGACAATTCGAATGGCGTGTCGCTCGACGAATGATTCTCATGCACGCGGCACTACTGGGCGGGTGGTGTCGGATCCGTGGGCTTTTTAGGTTAGGCCGAGCGACACAGTCGACTTGAAATTGACGGTATTATGAATACCTCGTGTCTGTAATGTCTATATTATTATTATATACTGACACATTTCGTTTTCAGGTACAGTATTCAGGCACATGTTATAGGTTTGAATTGGGCTCTCTATCACACCACCAATAACACTATTATCATTTATAGGTTTGGGCAACGATTTTCATTATCAAAGTTCCCAAATAAATTTGCGTAGTTCTTCAATTAATTTTCTTCCTGAACGTTTCAAAAAAAAATTGAGCAAGAGTACCTTCTCAGTTAGACACTACTTGAATTCTTACATTGGACGTTACATCTATTTTTTATGCAGCAAAGCTGACTGCCGAAAGGGTAAATTATAAACCAATCCTTGCCTTTGTTGCAGAGTGCTGCTCTGACTGCAGCATGGCATGCACTGGTTCGTGCCGTCGGAAATTGCATGTCTATTAAGATCAAAAGACACGTAAGAGCCCCGGGTTCGATTCCGCGAGTGGAGGTACATTTTTTGAAGGGAAATTAATAACCGACAACTTAAATTATCGGTCACCTCATTAACGGGCACACAAATTGTTTTATTCTTTGATATATTTGTACCAAATAATGCAGGCCTGCCACCGGCACCGATTCTTGCGCTGCACCAGTGTGTATTAGTTGCACCAGATGGTGAAACAACGCCCCCGCCAATCGCAGCACAGACATCACCGCGACGTGCACAAAGCGCCCCTATGCCGACGGCGACCTCGATACCCGCGGCACCCGCGCTGATAACGCCGTCGTGGAAATTACCACAGCAAATGTAGCAAACCGCGCGGGTGTACCAACTCTCGTCATCTGTCACTTCGTGTTCGTACATATATCGCATGCACTTTCTGCTTTGTACATCGCACTTGTGTAACGAGCATTACTGTCATTGCACGTTCGGCGGATGTTATTTCTGTTTTGTAAAATGAGTAGGGGTTCTCGCCGGTATTTGCTAATAAGTCATTGCTCCATAAATGTCTTCTGAGGAAAGAGTAAAAAAATCGATCGATCAGACACTAAAGTACGTCTCAGGTTCTTTTGCAGCGACTCGGGGCATTGGACAGACACTATAACATTGTAGAATACCGGTTTGGTGTTCACTTCCGAACTTGAAACGTACCATAGACATAACTCGTTGGGCTCAGCAGCAAACATCAGCCATCCGAATACGAAACAAATTAGCATATCACAAAGCTAGCTCATGAAAGTTTCTGAATACTTATGGAACGGGACGGGCATTCTTTCGGCAACTCTTTATACGATGCAAGTATGTTACCTATATATACATACATATATACTCAAATTTCTAAGAAATGAGCGACTTCAGATTTGTTCTTCCAGCATCTTATTTGAGAAACTCAAGGAATGAAACGAGAATGCTGCGCCTAATCTTGAGTTGTTGACCCTTGGCGCTGAGGTGTGTACGTTGAACAGATATAAAAATCACCTTCAATCATTGAGCGACTTCCCTATCCTTATATGGAAACGATAAATTAGACATGCAGAATAATTTATACGTGGGATACAAATAAAATAGATATAGGAATAGGTTATTGCTACAAGAACGCCCGAAGTTAATATTATAGGTACCTGGTATGTGTATATATTCAGTCACCGCCGGCGTTTTGGGAAGAAACCACGTAAAACATCGTCAATTGCTTTATGTGGGTAGCCGGGAATCGAACCCAAGTCCGTCAACGTCGTAAAAAAACATCGGCCAACGCAGCCACGTTTAAATTAATTGGCCGTGCTAATTTATTACAATTGTCTCTCATGCACAGATCGTATGCAGAATCGTGTACATGGCGCATGCGTGTTGCGGCAATGAGCGAACACGACCGTCCGTTTAGCTCCAATTAAGAGATAAACACCTCGTTAACCTGAATCTATTTAAGCATTGTTAGCCGACAATGATAATGTGGAGTGGATCAGAAGTGGATTACTGAAAATTTAATAGCGAATTTGCATGTTATGTTTATATGTACCTGATGATATGCCGAAAGCAGTGGTGAGCCGGCGGTGCATGCTATATACCTATATGATTTTTTTCTTCTTAAAACTGAAAGATGTTTCAGGTTTTTTTTTGGAGACACGGTTCAGAAGAATGGTGCAAAAACAAGAAACAAAGCGGATGTAACTATAGACTATTTTTTTATAGCAGATCTATTTTCTATTTCGAATAGCTGCATGGCTTACGTTTAAAAAAATTACTTGCTTTTTTAGGTACCTAACCTATGCTTGTTTGCAAGAAAAATTGCGAATTTACGTTATAGTACGTGAGCATGACCAAGAATTAGCATCCGGTTGATTTTAGGTGTCTCTACAACTTGAGGAACACAAGGTGACAACCGATTTGTACTTCTATCTCAAAGTCTAAACACCCTAATCTACAACTGTTTCCGAGTGTCTTTTTTCATGTTAACATGCCAACAAACCAACAAACTGTCATCCACATCATTTCACACATTCCCCAGTTCCCATAAGTAATCCCAATCGTCCCAGACAACCACTAAACGCGCCACTAGAGTCCACCACTGCGTGACTCGACAGAGACATCGCCTTGTCCGCGCATTCAAGTCACCCATGCAACAAGTGCAACCAGCCTATCAACACATGTCATTCTCATTCCTAGCTATCCAGGTCGCCACACAAACAACAACACAGAGGGCCGTGTCTATTCGGGCTCGGCGCGAGCAGACCAGCTGTTTTGGAGCACAACGTCGAAACGCTAAAACTCCACAAGACATGGCGTTTGGACATCGACGACGCAAAATGCAGACACATTGCTTTACTTTTCAGTTCCTTTCTGTACTTCCTGTCCCGTCAGTCGTCGCGCTCCGAAGAGTCGAGGCCGATCTGCTTCCTGCTTCGCTGTGCCGCATTTGTACACATTTTTGCCCGTCGAAGAAATTGTTACGATAGGCTGAGAAGACATTTAGATTAGAGGTGAGGTGACAGAGTTTTGTTTGTCTCATGTTAAACGCTAGCGGATTGGTTTTTATTGGCTTCCTGTGGACTCCGGTTTCATCGGTGACCATATCGTGTCTTAGGGGACATTGGCCTGTCTACCCGAAAATAAATTACTTCCTTTACCAATTCCGAATACACCTGTCGACGAAATCTATTACGCCGACCGTATTAATCATAACGGTTTCTGGGTGGGAAGTCATAGAAATCAATTTTCAACCAACTTCAACCCCCAGAAACGATTGCCAGTCCTTTGACTTGTCCATAAGCGAGAAATAAGTGGCCAATTTTCAATGATTTGCAGCCTGCGTCGACCAGATTTCGCACGATGAATCCTCGAAGGGTGCAATTTTTTGGCGATTAGCACCCTTATTAGCGGCACCGGCCACCCTTAAAGCAGGCTGCCAACGACGTTGGTGGCGCCAAATAACAAGCGCTGAAAGAAATGCGGATGTGGCTTATTAGCCGCCGCTGATGATGGGTCGCGGCCACAATCGTGGACATACAATTGTGGACATGAGTAAAATTACACTTATTACGGCGCAGGGGTCAAGGCTTCGTCAAACACGACGCGACGCGCTGCAGAGATTTTTTACGGCGATCATTTCCTATATATATATACGTATATTCGATCGACGGTCTTTGCATGGCGTCGCAGCCAGCCAGCAAAGGCTCGATCAAAGGTGAAAGACCTCGCTAGAATTTTCTTTGCCGCTGCAGCGATCTTGGACTTACCGAGGGACGGCCTCAGCAGCAGCAGCACCAGCGCCGCGAGCGGCAAACAACCGCACCACACGCGCATTGTCATCAGCACTCTGGCGAACACGATATCAGCACGCGAAATTAGCAAAATAAAAATACACGCGTCAGCAAAAATCACTAATAGGGTACGCACTTCGACTTTTGGCCACGCATGATGCCATACTTGGAGCCTTACAGCTCGACGCTAAAAAAATTTAAAAAAATCACCACACACTTCACGTTTTTGATGTTTTCTTGTGCTGACGGTTTTTATCTTCGTCTTTTCTTCATCTCGGAAAATCCAATGGCAAACATTACGGCGAACGCGCACCCGATCTCCCGGTGTTGACACTTGACAGCTACGCTCACCCGAATGAGGGCGTTGGTACAGGACCGGTGGTCTCCGGCCGACGGCTCGCTTCAGACTGCCGGCCTCAGAGCCGCACGATCCGCCATCGCGCCTCCTCCTTCCTTGCCATAGAAGAGAGGGAGAGGGTCTGATGGGTGGCGACGTGCAAGCGACGGCGACGGAGAGAGAGTAGAGGAATCAATGCACCGCGAAGTTCGGAGTGATCGAATACGATGAGTGTGTTCACCGGGAGAGGCGTTGGCCGGGGTTCACGCACCTCGCCGCGGGATGACCCTCTGGGGTGGGCGGCGCGAGAGTGGTTTTGTCCAAATATTGGAAACACGTCTTGCTTGGTTTGTTTTGGTTTTTGCTTTCGTTTCGTGCAACTTACAAGTCGATTACATCCGCATAAATCGTTGGTTTTTCCTGAATTCTTGTAGCACAGGAGTCGACTTTTCGTTGTAATAATTCTGCTTGTCTGAAGAAGTTGTTGCTGTGGGTTGGGTAGACTGCTTCCTCGCTGCCATCCCTATAATTACCTCTTGCAAACGCCCCGTTGTTTTTAACAAAAATGCATAGTTGCGTTACGACTTTTAAATCTGCAGCCCATCTGAAAGTTATATATTTTACATATTATAAATGCATATACTTCATGATTTTTTCTTTTCCGTGGCGCTTTTCTGTAAAAAATTCACATGCATACACATTTCATATATTGTGTTGATGATTACTAGAGATAATATCTTCCAGGTTTACTGATTCGTCTTCCGTGATTTTAATCATCTTTACCAGTTTAAATGCGAAAATACAACAACCATGCCTCTCCTCAGTATCATTGTAGCCAGCTTATCCTTGTTCATACCTTCCAGCATAATATCTAGCTTCCAGCATAATCTATTATATATATAACTTCCAGCGTAATTCATCACAAAAAACGTCCACTCTCTATCCTCGTTTCATCACATTCCAGCTCCTAGCAAACAAACGTTATTCCATTGCGTCGACATCATAACTATGCTGGTATTTCCCCTTCTGCTCCAAGGAGCTAACGCCAAACATATTATCAGCTACGCCATCATTGCCCTAAAATGATCATCTTGACACGCCATCTCGTAAGTACTTCTCTGCGATATTTCGCCGGCGTGCTGTAGTCTAGAAAAACAAAAGGTGCATGCTAGGCTGGCGACCGCAGACTGTAATCACCTCCAAGCCCAAGAAGACACGTATTCAACGGCCACCATCCCATAGATTCCACTCACACCACACGCAAGCGCACTGCTTTTCTCCATCGACTTCTTTTGCTAGTCCCATCGCAATCAGTCTGTTGGCGATGCCAGCATCTTATATTCGTGAATGGGTGGCTGTGATAGCTGATTAAAAGCTGATAACCATTGATTACCATCGATGGCGGAAGAGGCGGATGGCAGAAAAGTGAGAATTTGCAGCAGGGAAGTCCTCGTGACCCGCTGACATCCTACATGGAGCTTTCTGTCCCATCGTTTGCAGATGCAAATAGAGTGTTGTACATTTCAAATCTCTGCTAGTCACGTGACCTATTTAGATATAAGGTCACTCATATAAGGGACAGCAAACTCTTTGCCCACATCATATTGAGTTTGCAGGTGGAATAAAGGCAGAGTACGGGGATGCGATTACGTAACTCTGATTTCGATGTCGCTTGTTTTATATAAACCACTGCCCACGATATCACTGTATCACGAGTGATATGTCCGGTGATAAATGTTTACACAATCGCAATTCGCATCCCGGAAAATCCCCCACTCGTATTATGATCTTCGAAACTGACCGTGCCCCTGTCACTGTATATATTACTTTCAGCTAGATTTGAGACAATTTTCAAGGAGGTTTAGTCAAGAGCAGGGCATGAAACTTCTTCGACAATGGCGTATACATAGAGCTAGCTGCGTTGCGTTTACATCAATAACATCTAATTGTTTTTTTTTAAAGCTTGAATACATTTTTTGTACAGCAAGTATATTGTGAGTGTGAGGCGCACTGCCCTGCACAATGGACGACTACAGTTCCAGAGTCAATCACTGATTTGCCCACATAAGACCAATGTTATTCTTATGGCAATTATTTGCCCACATCATTTTGACTCTGGAACTGTAGTCGTCCTTTGGGATTGGGAGTCAAGCTTCTGAGAGAAGTAGTGCAGTGTTAAAACATTACACAGTCATAGCACACAGGGTAACTATATTAATACATAATAGGGCATCGTACATCGCAGAGAATATTTTTTACCGAATATCGCTGCAAGAATTTGTTTCGCCCAGCCCGAATTTTGCTAAAACGCTGTGGAAAAAGCAAGTGAATGTTTCGATATTCGAATGTCGGCCCTTCTTGGTGTTTCGCGGGCGGACCAGACTGATGTATACCTACACAGAGCTAGTCATGGCATTCCCCTCTGACGCACACCTCGACCTAGAAACAAGAGGATCCACGTCGCGTGCACCAGGAGAAAACTGTCTGCTCGCACCTCCGCGTCGCACGTCGTCGTTGACAGCGTCGGCCATGACAGCGCTGTCAGCGTGACTCAAGAAGGCAGAGAGCGAGGAAATGCTGAGTGCGGCGAACACTCTGTTGTACACGGGATGAGAGATTCAATCATCATTATTAGAGTCGTATATATTATGTAATTTACGCGGCAATGTTGGAGATTGTATAACTCAACCTAGAATCACTCAGTTTTATTGACGGCTAATTTATTATAGTGTTTTTCATAGTCCAGTCGTCTTTTAGATGTATTTCTAGTGAATTTGCTCGTATAAATTGTATAGCCGTATAAGTTATATACCTATTCACAAGTAGGTAGGTGTAATTTAAAAAATTAGCACGATAAATTTATGCACCGACTTTTATTTCAAGAATGATTGCATGAGAGCTTGTAAAATAGGTAGAGTGCCAGGACTTATTTTTTAAATGGTTTATATTTAGTTTGCAACAAGGACAAATTTGTGCAGATTATTCTCAGTGACTTTAAAGTTCAACGCTGTGCTTGGTCAAATTCCTCTCCTCTCCGGCTTTCAGAAAAAGTTCTTACTGTGCCAAACATGCCAAACGAGCTTGTCCCGGTCAAGTCCCTGTCCTCTCCGGATGTCAGCTCTCTGAAGCCAGGGCTTCTGCCTTCTGGTCGCGTGGGTGCAGAGAAAGCTGCACTCGTCACGTGCTGCGCTCTGTCCGCCATGCTGCGCACGCGCGCTGACACGGTTTTCACTTTCCAATGATTAACCCAATCACTCGTGACTCATTGGCCCGGGTTAGATTGCGGGCGGGCGTCGAGTAATTAGTGCCACAAAGGTGCTGGCTATTAGCGACACTTTCTTGGACATTCAACCAAATTGGCTGGAACTCGAATGCAATGAATTGTGTTTGCTTGTTGACGTTGTATTGAAGATTGCTTGTTGTTCTCAATTTTGCCATGAAACCTTCGAAACCAGGCAATGATCGAAGATGCAACGTATAGAGGAGGTGCGGGGCTGGACCGGACTAACATGACTTTTGGAAATTATTGAGTATATACATGCAGTATATACATTACACATTGATAATGATATTGATATAATTATAATGATATATTGAGTATTGATTACAAATAAAAGTGTTATTGTTCGAAACTCTATTTCACTTGCGTTTCACTGACAAATTTCCATGTGATTGCCGTGATCATGAAAGCTGTCGGGCATCGGAAAGTTGAAGCATCGGGATTTGTACACATAGTCGGCGCAGCGGTGCGGCGCGGCCGACACGGCACCATTTTTGAAGATTTTATAAGTACCTTTTAGTTCCGTAATTCAATGTCTATAATCTTATTGCAATTGAGATAGAAATAAATATCCAGATTAACAGCTAGATGAAAATCAATGTTCTATTTAGGGGTTGTGATTGCAAGAAGTGATTGTTCTGCATTTTATTTGCCTTTAGACAACTTCAAAACGTGATTTTATTTTCATGAGAAACCTTGCCACTTTACCAGCGCCCTCTACATGGGTTTGTTTCAATTTGTTCGTATGACATAAACAGTGCCCGATTTATACCATTGGCGCCCCTAGGCTAGTATTATTACGGCGCCCCCCCCCCCCCCTTCCAAAGAAATGTAGTGCCATAGTGTGTGTTTTGCGAAATACGAACTTGCCAGATTAGTGCCAGATACTACTTGCTTCTTACCTTTTTGTAAACATGTATGGCGGCATTGTAGCTAGTAGTATAGACAAGAATAAATGAATTAAAAATTGAAATTGAATTGAAATTGAATAAATGTTACAGTCAACATGTTTTAAAGTTTTAATATTTACCAGTCGATGACAGGCGGAGCTGGAAAAACCAACAAATGCGATGCCGATACGTCCGTCAACTTGCCCTCTCCCCAACTTTTGAAATCGGAAACTTATTTCTGCGCATCGTTTTGAGATCGTTTTGCAAGTTGACGGACCTGATGCCGATGCTTTGTCTTGACAACGCACTATACAGGCTACAGGTTCACACTACAGTGTCATTAGTCTGTACAATATACAATTCAAAGAATCGCCCTCAATTGGCATTATGGCCAATCTTTGGTAATTTTTCTAGTAGATGTCCATCTTTCGCTTTCTGTTCCTCTATGTTTTTCCTGCTCGTAGACCCACTCAGTTTCCGTGAACTGCTCCTATTTTTTAAATAAATTAATCACACTTTTTAAATCAATTCACGCACAATACGATTGATCGATCGATCGATCATGACGCGACACAGGCACCAGAGACCACTGAACTAATTTTGCTGACAATGTCCAGGATCAGGTCATGCCACGAACACAACCATCCCCATCACAGCTAACGCGGCTACTGACCATGTGTTATGCGGATGACACGATATTTACTATATAATATACATTACTGGGAATTAACATCGAGAGGAAAACCTTGAAACCAATGTTTTGACGCTGGTATCTTCGAATCTCATGATCATTTCCTAAAACCGAGGAGCCGGGTAGAACATTGTTGTCGTGTGCCAGCAAAGCCGCACTATGTCGGGATTGTTCAAATTTGCCTAGAATCGACGGTTGTATTTTCCTCGAAATTGCTACCATTGTGCTTTAGCCCTTATTATTGTAAAACATTGCAGTTCAATAAAACTTAGCTTCCTGGGATCGCTGCACTGTACAGAACATTAAAAGATTGATATTTTTTCCTCCCAAAGTCTAAACTATCTACATATCATAGTGGCGTCTTTTCTGGCGCCCCCTCGGACGCGGCGCCCCTAGGCTACAGCCTCGTCAGCCTAGGCGTAAATCTGGCACTGGACATAAATCTCTCTGTGTGGCTTGCCGCTTGACCGTGCGCGAGATACAACCCAAAGATTTGTTTGACATTCTCATGTAGAAGGTCCTGGTTGTGTGCTCGGATAGAAATTGAATTTAATCTGCTGAACTTATTACGATTATAAAATTTCGACACTTGCTTTCGCGGTCACGGGCATAGAAAACGGTGGACTTTTATATCCATAATTTTGGTCCATCCCGTATCCTGCGCAAGCCTAAGGATTTTTAATATTTCGAAATTGCTTTGCCACTGCAATTAAAGTTAATTCTTGTGCGTGAAATGAAATATTTTCTTTTCTGATCGAAGTGTATACTTTTGTTGCTCGGCCGTTCCAACCATATTCACTGAGAATACAGTGCCACGTTCCTCGGCCTCACCTCCTATCACACGGAAAATGGAGCGACTCCTTATGATGCCCATTTCTGGGTCATAACCCTCTCCTTTCGCGAATTTACAAGCGGCATGGGATTGAACCACACCATTTACAACATGGCTTTGTAATCAAAAGCTGCTAGATATTATGCAGGCCTACGAAACTTTATTTCCGGCTGCACAAGGGCAGAACCGCAGCGCATCCCCGAAATTATCCTACAAGCATTTTTAGTGTTTTGGTACAGGTAAAGAACATAGTTAGTGCATCGTTTCTATTTGTGCGAAATTGAAATCCAACTGGAGATACAGGATTGTCTGGATGTCTTGATGTAAAAAAGAAGCCATTTCGGGAAAGTGGCAATCGAAAATGCATTTGAGTTATTTAATTTTATTCCTGTAGTATTCACTTGCTGCGTAGGTTCGTTTTTTCGGAAAAGGGGGAGGGCTTTGGCCACCTTTTCATTACACCCCCTAGCTTCAACCATGGCCCGCCACCATGTTTAATTGTCGCTAGTCGCGCCTCTCCAAAAAGCATACTAGCGTCCTCTGGTAGTCAACCAGCAAACCCAGCAACGTATACCGACATTGGGTTCCGTTAGGGTCCTGCTTAGCTGGCAGAGGACGCTCTGGTGCCACCGGCCACTCCACTACCATGCCCGAAAAACAGCTGACATTTTCCGTTCAATATTGAAATAACCAAATTTACACTACTCTCCAGCTACACAGGCGGTGTGGAATTTTTCTGTCTTTTAATTTTTAACCTTCACTATCAGAATCGCGCAGTCTGGTACGACGAAACCACGTGTGATTAATACTGTCTAGACAAGGTGAATCAATCACGTTTATGATTGGCTACCTTGCTGCAGCGCACTCCGCGCTGTCGCAACCCTGCACTCCACGAGATGCAATTCTAAGTGCAATGGAAAAATGCAATTTTTTTGGCTTGGGCTTAGCGTAATTGGTCGGCGTAATTTAGCATATACGAGCGGCGGTCGGCGAATGGGAAGATTCGGACAAAAGGAAGGATGATGATTGGCACATGCAATTATGCGATGAAAGTCATTACGTATAAAGGATTACCTATGGAATAGTCGTCTTTTAGATGCCATTTGCCACTTGTCAGTACCTACCTCAACTTGGTACTGAGCCGGTGGATCATTAGCGGTTGCAGTTGCATTCAATGCAATGCAATTGCAACGGTTCGGGCTTGAAGGTTCAGGGTCTCCAGTCCCAATGGACTTTTCAAGAAAGAGAAACATCAGGCGAAATTTCAGGGGCGTCGTAACTAGAGGGAAGCAGGCATTACCAGTCATCTGGGGCCTCGGGCTCAGGGGGGCCTCGCGGAGACCGACGTAGAACCGAAAAAACATGCGATAATTTTTTTTTTAGGAAGTTGACTTTTTGAAATCTAGTACGTTTTCCCAGTACAAACTTTCAAAAAATCCATTCCCTTGAAAAACGTCATTGACCTTCATTTTTCGGTCCAACTTTTACTAATTTGGCAACTTTGGTAGGGGTAGGGGGGCCTCGCACTTTTTTTTTACTTTGGGGTCTCCGATTTCAACCCTACTCTCAATGTAATCTTAAAAGGGGAAAGATATCCTATCAACACTCATTACAACATCCCCTATTAGAAAAATTGGTTTTTAAAATGTTCGGACGTTTTAGACCCATGGTTGCTAGGTTTTGGAAAGTTATCCCGGACATCTATGTCAGTAAAGGGGATCATTATGAGAGAGTAACCCCATTTAAAAAATAGAGTGTATACCTACCTCAAGAAAACTAGCTACTCAACTCGATATTGTTAGCAAAGTACTTCGTGGAGCAACGACTCAGATGATCAGCCAACTCGCTCGTCGTCCTTTTTTGCAGCCAAAATACCGGTCGATATCTGCAGACCAATTAATTGCAATGTGCATCGGAAAGTATTACGTGGGTTCAAATGGTTTCTGCCTCCATTTATCGACCACTCAGATCGGCAATGCATTTTTTAAACGTCTGTTGCATTTCAGTTTATGGCTGCATATTTCTTCACTTTGGCTTTGTTACGGAAGAAAATAAAAAGTTGCAGTGTTGCAGCGTCTGCAATTTTTTTCAGTAGTACAAAAATACCTATACCAAATGTTTTGAAAAAGAAAACTACAAACGCAAATCAACGTATCACATATAATTTAACTATGCCAAACACTTCAGCTCAACAAAAAAGAAACTAGAACACCCAATTATATATTTAGACATGAAGCGCATTAAATGCATTTTAAAAGCCACTGCACTTTTTATGCAATCACATTTAAAATTTTAATACCACCCAGCCATTACCCACTTATTTTATTAAAATTATTCCTCCGCGTCGGTTACTCAATTACTGTGTCTGGCCCCCTCGGCCCTCCCCTAGCCCCCCTCCCGCAGCGGTTCAGGAGCGCATGCCGGCCCGAAGTGCACACAATGCACTGAATGCACTATCGCGTGTAAGTACATGCTTTGTATGCACTCTGTGCACTGCATAGCACTGCACTGTTGGCTAGCCCGTGGGAACAGCCTTGGCGGGCGCCTCTCAGCCGAACAGGGTTCGAGTCCCGGGCCCCGACAGTGGCGGCGGGACCGGGACGCCTTCAGTGGCGTATTTCACCACCCTTATAGTTATAGTCCGTAGATGCGTTGGAATTCTGGTGAGAAGTTGAGCAACATGGCGTGGAGCAGTTCAGTTAAGTGGGTGACATTATAGTTTTATGCTCCCGATGTAGCTACTCGAGGAACAATTTAGATCGTTTGGCGGGTACATATTCACTCTGTCATGGGAGAGCTAGACCTGAAGAGCGAGCTAAACAGAAATAACAACAGTGAACAGGCACTCCAAAATTTGATTCTTTTCTGCCAATGACCAGTTCAGACAATGGGTGATTTAAAAGCCAGACCTACAATGGCGATATAAGATACGGTTTATATATATACTAAGTAAATTACAAGAACCAAATTTTAACGTATGCCTGTTTGGACTCTTCGGAAGAGAGGTTGTGTTGATGTGGTTGATTGAAACGGATGCAACAAAGGAACGTTGACCATAATTTGAAGACTAGTAGATTTGAGGAATTAAACTCCTCTGTCCAATAATGTGCATGTCCAAGCATGAGGCAAACCGTAGACTGTTGTTGGGGTGAACATTTACATTGATCATATTCATATCCCAGAAATTGGCTATTTACAAAAAGCCACGACAATGCCAGCACATTTTCGGGAACACAATACTCCACATTATTAAAGAGACGGTTAAAAAGTCTAGGAACGCACGTGTCAGATTTGTTGATGTTAAGGTATACACTTTACAGGTACTAGACCGTCCCTTTAAATTTTTAACTGACATTATCTGCTATCACTGTGCCACAAGGGCAATGTTTACGCACTCCTTGCGATATCTTAGCTTCTCATGCATGCACCGACAATGTCAATATTGAGTTTCAAACAGGACTACGCTGATAAGGACAAGGAGGACGATCTTATGTCTTCATGGTACATCTCATATGGGAGTGCTGTCTTCAGATATACAACAATGCCATGCCCCCTCTCTCCTAAAACAGATTAGAGTTACGCTACGCAACTCTTTGCCTTACACCAGTCACGATTTCTGTATTGCGTTACGAAGTAGGTATACCTGTGCTGCTGTGGTATTGCTATCTAATTCGGACTGATTTACAAGCTATAACTGGCGAGCATGCTAAAATGAGTTAAACGCCTTGTTGTGGGTACCTACATATTTTTTTTGTATTGCAACACACACACAATATAATATAGTTTCGCTTAGCAAAATTGCTGCATAGCGGTTTCTAGTTCGAGACGACCACCTGCTAGGCTTGTGGAATCTGTGGATGATGTCGATTATTTTGTGTTTACTGCTTAGGGTACTGTATTTGGTGGCAAGGTTGGTTTTCATGTCATTTTGTTGTTGTTATGACGACTGCGGGTAAGAAATAACCACAGAAATAACTGTAAACCATTAGGGTAGGTAGGTATCTAGTGATTGCTGATATGCTTCTTAATTTGTTTTAATTAGACAAGTAGGCATTTCAAGTTCAAAAACAAAGGGTGGGGCGAGTCGAGTATCACATTTCTTTCGTGCCGGATGTCGGCAAGACGAATTGGATGTTTATTTCGCTGTTCTCTAATAATTGAGCGTGTTTCTAAACTATTAATTTCTAGATTAATCTGTTTTGATATTATATTATCAACTATGTATATGTGCGTTCTTCGAAAGTATGCGACGGACACGCGGCACGCAATGTGTACTATCAAAAACAGGTTTTCACAAACAGATCTGGCCAATTCACGAATATTGATGAAATACTAATCGAATTTCAAACACAATTTACAATTTTGAATTATGTCTCGAGCATGAAGTACGCAATCGTTATGGAATCTCTGAAGAAACGTTGCATTTTCTGCAAAAAATAAAATAAAAAAACGGCTTTTAGCTACCCGAATATTCATCCCCTAAGTAATTCTCGACATCAACGCGCTTATAAACATACTCCCTTGCATGCTGAGCTCCCTAAACTCATTCCCAATTCCCAACCCCTCATAACCCAACCAAACATAACATACCAACACCCTATAGCACCCCTGCCAACACCACCAAACACCGTCGTCAAGTTGGCCACATCCTAGTGTCATTTAGTGCCGTTGAGTTGGCAGCCGAGTGTAAATTCCATTCATTCATTCAGTGTTCTCTTGCCGTTCGGCAGGTCTGCTTGGGTCTGGGTCACACGACGACGAGTCGCTGGCTGCTAGCTCGCTAGGATCGCCGCACCAGCTGCTCCACAGAAACACCGGCCATGTGGCGAAGGTCTCACACTTGTTGAGCTACCCTCCGTCGACGGACATAACCCTCATTCGCCACGGTAAGTCTCGGCGTTCGCTAATACCATGTTGCTCAATGTTTCTGTCTATAAAAGAGCTTTGTGCGTGTTCCCGTGTCAATGTCGAGCCGGCGCACACGTGACTTTCGGAAAGTGTGTGACTTTGAGTGTGCCAAGTGTATGTAGATTTTTTTCGGTGTTTTTTTCGTGACATCGTCGCAATGGACCTGAAACAATCGGCCTTGACCTTAGTTTTCGTCGCGATGCACTATCTTTCGTGGTGACTGCTACTTTTGAGGACGACTGTGATATGTCGTTTCGGTTGGTGAAATCATTTTCCGTGATCCGACCATTCTGGCTAAAAGTACCTACCCGAATTTGTGTGTGTGAGTGTGTGCCTATTTAGTGCCCTCTGGTTCTCTTGTCGCCGTCGTCGTCTTCGAGAGATTGTTTCTCACACTCATTTTATAATCGACTTGCGGCAATCACTTTAGACTTTAAATTGGTCCAAATTCATGACCTCCTATCCCGGGCTGGCTCATGCCGTCTTGTGCCGAGTGAGAGGGCATTTAAATGCTTTAAAGGGCATCAACATGATTATATTTTTTCGCTCGTGTCAAGTCTGATGTGTGACGCTTAGCAGAACATCACACACTACATCGTAACTGTTTTGCTAGACACACACACACAGGCACCATCGTCGCATTTATTGCAAATTATTCGCCGACGCCGGGAGACAATTATCAATTCGCCTCTAATTCCATTTGCATTCCTCTTTGTCAACAACAATTACATCAGCTAGACGTACACGCAACAATAACGTAGACATGTCTAATTAGCCCGGCCGTACTTTTCATCTTGTCCTATTACTTACTTTTCTCTCATTGAACACAATTAATAACTTAATTTATATCTGCGCAAGCTGGCGAGCGAGCCGATATTTCGTGAAGTGGTAAACTTGTCCGCCTGTCTAAGAATCTTGTGCGCTCGGTGTATATTATGTACCATGGAAGACGAGTTCTTCTTTTTCATCGTAGCAAAAATTCCTGCTGGAAATGTGGTCCGTTCGCTCGGCCGACGCATACAGCGGCTGCCTTTTACCTGTGAGTCCGAGCCGTGATCTTACCTGCGCCGGCGATCGACCACGCCGAAGAAGGGACCACACCAGCACCAGGCTAAACGGAAAATAGCTGGCGGCAGCACGGAGCTTTCGCCGCAAGCGCCCTCATCAGTCCGTCCGTACGTGGACCTCTGGCAGACGTCGGTGTTGCTTTGCAGACCGTGCTCTTGCAGTGTGTGTGTGTGTGTGTGCGAACTTAGCTCGCTTTGCGATGGAATGCCGAGGCGAAGCCAACGAGATTCGGTTGCCAAGGAGCCATTTTCCTAGGAAAACTCAGGTCAAAGTCAACATCGAACAAAACGTATGACGGTCGCGAGGGAGAAGGTGCTTTGCAACTCCAAACATGTGATTGAGAACGAAGGATCAGGTTCGAAATCATAAAAACTCAACAATCACCGCTTGTCGGACGAGAGAATTCTTCATAAAACCTTCTCAAGAATAACATTATCACACACGCACGCGAAACATTTCAACACAGAGATCGATAACATCGATGCAGCATGCCAAAGATCGGCGGCCGGTCGGCTCGCATTATTGTCGCGATTGTTGTCCAATTTGGAGCCCTCCATGCCGCTGCACACAAGCAAAGCGAGTCGTCAAAAGCGTCGAGTTCATTCTCTGGCGTCCAATCGAACACGTCCATTGTCGCCGGCCGTCCATTCTTCGTCTGGGTCCTCGTGGACCACGACGACGACGACGACGACGACGACGACGACGACGCGACCGAGAGGCATCCAGCGGGGCTTTGTGCTGTCCGCGCGAGCTGCGAGCTGGAGGGCGATCGTCCGCTTGTTGAATTGTCTCATGCCAGCGTCTTTTGTTTGCTGCTCGGGGTACACCTGTCTTGCGACGTGCATACAATCACCCCACCCACGAATCGCGGCGGACAAAGCGAGCTCGCGACATCTCGAAATGATGGCTCTGTTCCGAATGTCTTCGCGGGTCTATGTGATGTGCATCGGTGATTGACTGGGAATGGTCCATGATCACTTGATAGACAGACGACACTTGACGAGACTTGAACCAGACTTGAACGCTCTCATGAACTGTTCAACTGCTCAAGATCAACTGCTCCTAAACGCTAAAGAAACTGTCTTCATGGGTCCATGCTCCTTACCATTTCAACGTAAGAAATAAGGAGTTTTGTAGGTTTACACACAGGAAAGAGGATCCCCATCTGTATGGCGGGAGCAAAAAGTTGCACAAAATAGTTTTTTACTACCTCAAGACTTGGAATAGGTGAAGAAACTTGCAGTATACTGGTGGTGGATCATCAGCCGCTATAATATATGCGCACTTACTAATTTAAATAGCTTTTGCTTGTGTTACTCATTTAGGATTGAAATCTACTCAAGATCCGAGAGAGAACATTTGCTCCCATAAAATCGAAGTGCAACAATAGACGAACCCTCCAGCGTTTTATGCAGAAATGTAGTTTATTCTTTTGCTTGTTTCATACAACATTCCAAACCTCAGTGCGTACTGGGTATAGTGCGTAGTCAGTGCGTAGCGTCAGTGCTGGCCGAGCACACAGCACGGAGCTTACGGTGTCGATCCCTCACACGGGAAAACAAATCTACGCTCAAATTTGATTGAGAAAGAGACCGGAACCCGAGACCACAACACCAGTTTTCCATATTGAAAAAAGCGTCGCCGATACCTGAACCGAACACGCTCGTAACGAGTCGTTAAATCTTTGTTTCCTGCCCCCCAGCCGTTGTTTTCCATTTCCATCACGCGCTGCAACGCGCACTTAGGTATAGTCCGCCCCCGGCCCCCGCCCCCCGCCGCCCCCGATCCCGACGGCGAATGTGACCCGTCACAATGCACGCGGCGGCCGCAGAAACGCCGTCGCCGCCGTTTACGACTTCCATGTCTGTCGCTCTCGTTAGGGGGGAAGGGGCGAGGGCGGCGGGGGCGCAGGGAACGTCGAACCCGAGACCTGACCTTTGACACAGACACTTACCTGCTCAAGGATCGACTGAGCTGTGCACGAGAAACTTTAATTGTTGTTTCGTCTGGAGCGAGTTTTCAAAACGCATTTGGACAAAACTTCTGGAGCACGAGATTGAAAACTGCCTTGCATCACCATCTATAAGTAAAACATGTTTGAAAGCTGCTTATGTCTCCAATCTCCATACCAATGGGAAAGGTTGTGTTTTACTCAAGAAAAGTTTACGCACTTCTAGCTCTTCTAGCCAACTTATTGAAAACTGCTAGTGACAACTTGTTCCGCTAAATGCGTAAGTTTTGTTTCCTCGCATTGACATCGGCCGATTCAATCCCTAGTCCCTACGGTCCTGAATTGTGGCTGAACTTCATGCACTGGGAGCCAGATCTTAGACGGGGGCCTTGGATCTTATAGTTTCGATTGCGGAAGGAAATAAATTGATAAGCTCCAAAATGGTGATAGCAATAATAATTCCCTGCTGCACTTCCTCGTCTGCTATATTAATATGTTCAAACACGTTGTTAAGCTAAGTAAGCTGTTAAATTTAAGCATATACTGAACGCCCATATAATTATATTTTTAGAAGGAAACATCGGTATGTAGACCCCCTCAAAGCCGCCCCATGGACACAGAGATATACAAGGAGTGTCCCAAGTTTGCTTGGTCGCAAGGTGCTGGTTGCACCCAACGACCTTCTAAGCATAAGCCCCATCCATAGCCGTACCAAATACCATCTGCAAACAGCCAGCGTCTGTGGCCATTGGCAATCGCACCGGAGGACCATCGCTCTCTACACCGTGGCTGATTATGGGCCGGGCATGCAGATTATGGGTATACCGGCGGTCCGGCCCTCTGGTGCAATGCAGAGTCTGCCAGGTGGGCCATCGCGTCGTGGAGGCTGGGAACCTCCCCGTGTGCATGCATTCGATGCCGCGATGGACGTCGATGGCGCGAACCGTGTCATTAGGCGGGGCCATGGTCGCGGGGGATTGTGAGCGTTTTCGCGTGCGTTTTCTGCAGTTGTTCCGTGTTCGGTACTGTTTTGATGGGCAAGGGTTGGTTTCTTTGGAATCATATGCCATGGATGGACTCGGCTAAGTTTGATGTTTGTTTGTCGATTTGATACATCAAGTCGTCGGGGGTTACGTATAGTTTAGCATAAGAGTGAGATTTAGTATCCGGGCCGGGATATTAAATTCGATCATTGACGATTTGTTACACGGAACTGAATCGCTATTAATTTACGAGGGAAACGACAACTGCGGTTCCAGAGTCAATCACTGGCTTGCGCACACAACGATTGACCCTGGAACTGTAGTTGTCCATTCCCATCATAAATCCAAATAGGTACAGTATACAGTTCCGTATAACAAATCGTCAATGATTGAATTACTGCAGCGGAGATATATTGGCAACCTCTTAAATGCCAAAAGTAGTAATGAAGCGTGCCTGAAAGTTATGCTATTCCCGCGAAAGATGTGGAAGAAAATGAAAAAACACCGCGAAAATATGCATACGATTTAAACACATTAGTTTCAACCGCCCCCAAGAATCGCATAAAGCTCGCGAATTTCGTCGTAAAACTCTGCGCCACTTGACACCGAAGTCACCCACGCTGTTGGCCCGGGATTGTTACCCGAAGACAGAGCTACAACAACAACCCGGTCGCCTTGCGATCACCGGATGCTGCCGCCGAGAAGGAGCGACCGCCGCGGCGAATGAAGCCGTCATCGTGGTAATTGGATGCGATGTGGGCCCGAGGGTACATGCTTAATTGCCCGGACCCTCCGCAATTAACACGCTCTAATGCTGGGACCGGCGAAGGGACGTGCTAGGAACCTGTGCGGGAGGCTGCGTGGAGACCGCGCGGAGGGACTAGGGCGTGACTATAGTACGTCCAGAATTGAGATGCCGACGTGTTTGGTAGACTGGCTCGATATCTTCCATGAGCCCATGCGATACGTAAAGAGAGCGGATTTTTGACTCCTTGGTGTTCCATTTACGTGTGGGATGAACATTTTGATATTGAGGAAATCCACGCAAGCTCCAAAGTTAATTGCTTAACTGGAGGCATTTGAAAATAAGTAAGGGATGTACTAAGGATTGACCTTTTTACCTGAGGACAAGGTCAAGAAACCCGTCCACCAGGATCGAAACTGGGACCTATCGAATGCAATGCAGACGTATCTCTGTAGAGTGCCACCGATCCTCGTGGTTCCCTAATATATCGCAAATATATCGCCAGTGTCACGGAGCCTCCACGAGGTCGCCGTCGACGCGACGTCGATGACGTCGGGCCGCCGCGTAACATGTGACGTCACGTCGGCGTCGGTCTCGGCAAACACAAACAGCGAGCGGCCTGACAACAGCTGACTGCGCGCATGTGCACAGCGACGGAGACGGCGAGTGTGGCGACGGCAGCGCGGAGACAATGGGCAGTCGGCGTCATCGCCAGCTGATTCGGCAGGCAAATCATGCTGGGAACGCCGCGCCGGACAATTGCGCCGGGGTTTTCCGAGGGGCACGATAGGGGCAGTCGAAAGTTTTTGTTCAGCCACATGTTGGTGGCACTCTGCACTTGCAGTGTGTTCGTGGTGTGAAATATTCAACATGCCATGCCAAAGATTCCTCGGATTATGGTGATTTGGAGAATGCAGACGACGAATAACAGCATTGCATTCTGATAAACAAGTTGTTATGCAGCGACGGCGGCGCTCCTCGCGCCGGGCCCGAGCGTGCCACGACGTGGTCTCCGTGTCACGCTACCACGGATTAGCACGGAGAAATTAGCACACTGTATGAGTGCTGTATAGTGTGTACCTGGTCCTTCGGCAGGTGAAATTGGATAAGCGGTGGCTGTACTTGTATAGGTACTGCTGGACGGAACGCACTTACGAGCCGGGTTCGCTGTCGGCTGCCTTGTAGGCTAGACCAGCTTGTTTAACTATATATAGTATCTGTTATTCACTGACAGTCAACAGAAAATTTATTCAGGGAGCGGGAGCGCCAACGCAGTGTGCTGTGTGTCAATTTGAATTCTTGGGCTGTTGGGCTCCCTCCTTGGACAGGCTATGCTTCATCACCGTTTCGTTCATTGAAAGCCAATCGTATATATAACAACCAGCGCTAACGGCGGTGTTTTTGGGGCAGGAGACGGCTGTATGTACGCCACCGGCTACTTTCTGCTTCCCAAGTGTTCCTGGCGGAAAACGACGGACTGGAAAATGGATACCTTTTTGAATAATGCGCAAAATGAACGAGACCATACGATAAAAGAAATTGTCTCGCACGAGCCAGACAGACTTGCTCTCTCTCTCTCACACTCTCTCGCGACATTGTGACGACGTCGCCGTCGGAATCTGCCGACGGTAGCGCTAAAAAGTACGGCGGACGTCACCCGGTCCCCGGGCGCCGCGGCGGTCAGCAGTTTGCGATGCCTTGTGAGGGGCGACGGTGTACGGTGGAGTCCAGCAGTGCAAGTGCAGAGTCCGAACCAAAGTCCGAACGGTGGTAGCTGCAACCGCGAAAGGGAGATCGAATTTGGGCAAAGTTATTGGCAAATTAATGGTCAAATCTACCGGCTAATTTTGAACAGCACTGCAATACTAATTGTTCGCTGTATTTTTTTATGGAACATGTTTTTGCCGAAAAAAATATCGTGAAAGCATTGGGAAAAATCATTGCCACGCTCAATTTAAGCCCTGTCGCTTGGTGGCTGCTCAATACTTCATATACTGACTGATGTACTTGAGACTCTCGCCCTTCTAAGCAAGCGCATAGAAAAATGCTATGAACATTTCGTGGAAAAGTTCGTCTGTTCTGTTTGTTCAAATACCCAGGAACAAAATTTCAATTTTCTATGAATGGCCATTTAAATTCTCACAATGACCAACTTCACCACATGGCGCTTATTGGTAGAATTGTTGCAGAGGGCTCTACTTGATGTCCGGCCATCGTTTCTCTTGGCGTTTCGAAGTCGAGCTCATTCCCTCATCCCAAGAAAGCCAATACATCCCCTTCAGTTAAACCCGTCATGACAAAGGTAACCGTTCGGCAGCCACCTCCACAAACTACCGGCCGCCAGCCTGTCAGACCCAAACACACCGTCGGCATCACCTCTCCGATCGAGATCGATGGTCCCTGCTGCCTTTGGTCCACGCAGCTTCAATTCCTGGAAGCGTGCGCGGGCGGCGTCCCTTTATACCATTCTCGGCGCACCGAAGCCATTCGAAGTCCGCGAGGAGCCGGCCCATTGTGCCGCGGCTCCGATCCATCATGCCCACCTTGCCCATTGTTCGATGCTCGAGGGCCCCCGACGGCGTCGCGGGGGTCCGCTTGGGGTTCTGCGCCGAGCTACCGACGCCTCGTTTTGCCCGAGTGGTAACTGGTAACCTCTCGGTGCGCTCTGCGCCCGCCGTCGAGTGTGACCGTTTGGACACGTCTAATTGGTTGGCTGAAGACATTGACAACAATGGACGTCTTAGCTCGTGCTGGATGTAGACAATGGCGATTGGCTCACTTCCTGCTACATGGGAAATCATCTGGCCGAAATGTGACGACGTGTTCATTCAGAAATCTTGAAGATTGGCGTTCAAGCGACGCTGGTATTGAGGGCATATCTGTAAATCTTATCACTTCAATCTGATCTACATTACCGTAACATTCAAGCATATTTGCATGCTTGGAAGTGATCCACATATATATGAGGCGTCTGGTTCCATCAATTTCCGGAAACTAACTTATGTGCGATTGCGAACGGTATTTTGAAAATGTTTAACATTTTTAGATTCTCGTCAACACTTTTCCTTTTTGCCGACCATCGGAAAATGCCTCACCAAGCCTCCATGACCCAACCGGGAACCCTCACCGACTTTCCGTCTGGACGATGCAAATCTCGGCCAAATCGGACAGCAGAATCACCGCTCTCTTTCCCTCTCTCTCTCTCTCTCTCTCTCTCTCTCTCTCTCTCCCTCTCTGGTCTCTCTTACACTCTCTCGCTCGCACTCCTGCGATCTCGCATTCCGATCTCTGCGGGACAAAGTTGAGGTAGTTTAAAAAGCTCGCGAGTCCAGTCACCCGTGGAGGCCGCACGCGGTCGCGCGGTCTCGTCCGTCGGCCAGATTTCGGAGGCGCCCGTCCGTCCTCGTTGTAGTCCACCTGAGAACTCCCGAACCGCACCGAGACGCGAACCGGGACCTTTAGCCATCCAGACAAGCGTCCAAGAGGATTCCATTTATACTTTCGTCAGTCCTCGCATTGCATTCTCGCTAATTCATCGTAATGCGCTCATTTTGAGTGGGTGTCTGTGGACATTCAAGCTACAAACTGAAGAACCGCGGCCTCTGGTCGACTTCCACACTCAGAAGGCCTCGAACGTATTCCTCATAGCTAAAGTTTCCTTCCAAGCTACGCTTGTATATTCAAGGAAAATTCTCACAATCCACTCGACGGCGCCTCCGCTCGAAAAGCGGCCATCCTCGTCCCTCGTATCGGCCTCGACTATCACACACATATCAGGGTAGGCGTTAACAACCTTAACACCTCGCATACTTTACAATCATGGTCGATAATCACCGATGGACCCGTGTGTGTTGCTGCTTTTGTTGTTCCTACCCCGGCATCGTCTCGCGGTCTCTTCTCGATTCTTGAATAACGCTCGGCCCGCGGCATCTGAAAACCACGTCTCTCGCACTCCGTCGCATCCGCAGACGCCCGCCGCGCTCCATCATTCTCGCACTCGCGTGCGCCAATCTGCAAAGCGGCGTCGACGGCGACGCAAATGGAGGCTGTGTGAGTGAGTGTGTGTGTGTGTGTGCCGACCGGGGCGAGTGCGCCGGCGCAGCGAATGTTCTCAGTGCGGTCGTTAGTGCGGGTCTGCTGCGGCGACCGCATTCCATTCCGCTCGCGATTCCCACGCCCACACGCGAACATGGGTGGCTCTCCTCCGCGGCGTTCGGCGGCGGCGTGCTAACAGGCCGCAGCCACACGACCGACGGCGACGACGACGACGACGTTTTGCACTGTTTAACGGCGCACTGTTTTGACGACGGGCCCTGTGGCCCTGGTATGAGATGTGATGATGAATGATTGGGTGATTATGAACCTATAGCCTAGCGTAGAAGGGAGGTGGAAAAACAATGGGAACTTTTGGTGCTTATCGCAATGCGAGTAAAAGATCGACGACGCTTTTTTTTCATTTGGATTTTATTGTGTTTAACGACGCACTGCTTTGACCACGTGACACTGGTCAAAATACCTATAGAAGGGAGGAGGGTATCCCCACGGTGCTGGCACGTAGTCATATTATTTAAAACTCCTGTCGAAAAATTCCAACAAAAAACACCTTGACGTCGCCCTTCTGAAGGACGGACAACAGGATTCTTTCACTAATCCGTGTTGCCAAGAGATTGATGTGCAAGTCGTGTGACGTTGCTGACACCTCAATCCATTCGATTGGATGGCCACCCATCCAGTAGGTATCTCGGCGCAGTGTTGCTTAACTTCGGTGGTCTCATGAGAACCGGTGTATCAACATGCCAACCGTCCGTCTCAAAAGACGCCGTCGCCTACGGTGGTAGGCCGCGTTATACTTCCCATGATCCTTGAGCTTTTCCTGCAGCCTGACGGGGACGTCCTGATTTGTCAGGAATGACCCTGAGAAACTAGAAAGTCATTGGAGATTTCTTATATTTGTTCAAATGAACGTGGATCCCTTGTAATTCTTATTCTTGACATCGTAGGCTTCGTCGTACGTCTTCTGCAACTGCTCTTCCTGCGTCCTTTGTATCGCTCTGGATCTCCGATTTCCATGGCACGACTCAGTGGTTCCTGTCCTCACGCAGCCTCTTCGGGGTCATCCCGTTTTGTCTGGAGCATGACTTGAACGCGGAGAGACTCAAAAATGAAAACCACGTTCGGGGAATCACGATGTAGCAGCGCGATGATATTAGTTAAGTTTTAATATTGATAGGACACCTTCGGAAATTTCCCAACTCTGCAAATCTTCAGGTTTTTAGTGCCACATTGAAAAACTCTGCGTACCAGCGGAAATATCTACTGTGCAGGTCGAAGGAAGAGATTTGACATGAAGGGCCGGTGGTCCCATCGATGCTTTCGCACATGTATTACGCTAGCTTGACGGCACCGTGTTTCCCCACTTCCCTTTTAGGTTCTAGGTTTGGTAGTAACGTTATAGATTCGTCCACACCCTATCATTCATGGTTCGCATGAGTCCGTTGGCATTGTCATGAGACATAGTGCGTCGAAGTCACCACGAGATCGCAAACAAATGGCAATGATCATGTCTTTGAGACGATGCTCTCCAAAATCTTCGACGCCGACGGTTTAAAAACGTGTGCCAAGCGCCCCGAAGGAACGCGGTTCGCTTCTGCGCACGACTTCCTCGCAAAATACAAAGCTCTGTTATTTTAGTGAATGAATCTGGCAGCGATGATATTATTGAATGGAGCGGATTCCGGACGAGCCGCCGCTGCCGCCGTCGTCGTGTCAATTTGATTAGCCATGGATTATGATGCGATGTGATCACGGTCCAGTTGACGTGGCGATTGAATTCGTGCTCGGACGGCTTCGCGGATGTCGTCATGCAGAAAGACGGAGGATTCCGCGAGCGAACGGCTTGGACGTCGACCGACGGTGATCGCAGCTGCCGCACGTGGCTACCAAAGGATTGCCGAAGCGTTTGCCCAAGATTTTTGCGGGCCGAGTATGTCAAGGAAATGTTTAGACGTGATCCTATTCTGGGTGGCGATTGTGTATAAAGTTATCGACGAGTTCTCGATGTTTATCGGTAGCACGGTCCATTGAATTAAGCAGGCAACTTTTAGCTATCGATCGGTTGCCCTTAGCAACCGGACTCAACGAAATGTGGGATTAATTTGAATTTTTTTAAGTTTTCTGATCCAAACTTGCAATTCTCGACTCGACGTAGCCAAAAATTTCTGCAGTGACCAGTTATGAAACTTGCCACAGAAAGTGGGTCCTCGTGGAAAGATGCAAATCCATGATCTCCATCACAACTCACAAGTTTACAGAAATCGGTACATCCAGCAGCTGGCGCAGGCATGCGCATTCTGCCAGCTCGTTCTACGTTCCAAACAGCACGGCGGCCACCTCCCTCGACGCAGCATCTCAAGCCGAAAAGAAGTCTTATAACAAAGAAAATTGATAACCATCGTGCATTACAGCATACCCATGGTATAAGTATTCGGCATACCTTCCATTCACCCGGCAACGGCCGCCAAAGCAAATACCTCCATCAAAAACCAAAACAACCCTTGGCACACCCGCCGCCCCTACCGCCCCCCCCCCCCCCCGGGCTGCTACCCTCGACAGCGGCACGTATACAGCCGCGTGGGGATCCAGTGCTGGCAGCGTCCGGTTCTCGGCCGGTTCGCCCACTGAACATGAGTGTCTGTCGAGTGTCGAGCACCCTTTGGCCTGGGCCGTGTTTGCCCGGCGTTTAGCACCTCGGATGCCGCGGTGCTGAGGTGCCAGACACTCCCAGCGCGCGGCGGTCGTGACCGGCCGGTCAGGGACCATGGACCGGGGACCATGGGCTTCAGAGACAGGCGTTGCCGGCTAGTCGGGCTATGTGGGTGCTCTATGGGAAATTCTTCTGGTGTAGGGAGAATGTATTTTATTTCTCCCTCTTTGAAGAGTTTGAACTTGGAACACAATGCAGAGTGATTTTAGTGTGGTTTCCACTTTTCATACATGATTTCTATGCCATCAGCTGACGGGGGAAATGTTACTGAATGGGAAGTGAGTGATACACTTTAGGAAATCGCGGGTTTCTTTTCTTTTCACGCATTGAGTGTTTATATTTTTCAATCGTTTAAGTTCTTGTGTGGCATGAAATTGGTCAATAACACATGTAATGATGGTTAACGACACCATATTATCTCATCGAAATTGACAAGAGGACATCACACATCTTCTTACAAATTCGCGGCCCACACGACATTACCGTCAAACGCATAAAATATCGACCGAAAACCAGGACCGAGTTAACCGCACTCTCCGCGGGAAATCCCCCACTAATCGGTGTCTGGCAACAAGGCCGCTCGGTCGGCGTCGTGACCGGCGAAAGGTGCGAGCTCGCCGTGCTCTACCTCGTCGAGATGCCCCGACGAGCTCCCTGCCCGGAGGCGCGATTCGTGGGCGCCGCGCGTCAAAAAGGGCGCACTGATTCCAGTCATTTCCACGCGCGTCGACGCCGGCCACATGCCCGCCGCTCGCCGGCTCTGTGATCTTGCCAGTGCCAGCGGTTACCGCGCGATAACGGTGAAAATATTCAATCAACATTCTTCCCAATTTCATTGAGCATCTCGTTCTCAACACAGCAGCGCGCGACCGAGCTGTACATGTATTAAATGATCTCTCCGAAACTAAACTCAATTTCACGTCAAGAAGGAGAGCAAGAAGAAGGCATCTTCCTCGAGGATCCACTGCTGCTAGACACGAGCCAAGAGTTTGAAAACTCACAAGCCATGTCTTGTGCCGGACAAAAGGCTCCATGGCTACTTTGAGTCCCTTAGTTCGTGCTATCAGCAGTGGGTCCTCGAGGAAGATGCAAATCCACTCTCCTTCTTAACGTGAAATGGAGTTTAGACGGAGAAAATTGAGTTTTAACATCACGACATACCTACCACAGCGGCGACATTTTTGAGTCTCTTAGTTCGTGTCTATCAGCAGTGGGTCCTCGAGGAAGATGCAAATCCACACTCCGTCTTGACGTGAAATGGAGTTTAGACGGAGAAAATGGAATTTTAACATCACGACATACCTACCACAGCGGCGACATTTTTGAGTCTCTTAGCTCGTGTCTATCAGCAGAGGGTCCTCGAGGAAGATGCAAATCCACACTCCGTCTTGACGTGAAATGGAGTTTATACGGAGAAAATGGAGTTTTAACATCACGACATACCAGAGCGGCGGCGATCTCTATCAGCGTTAACTGAAGATGAAACACTGAGCGAAACGAGGCACCTGCCGTTGCGGAATTTGGTCTCAGCGCGCGGCGCGGCTGAGAGTATCAAGTGTACGCCGCTTGGCCCGTCGGGTCGGGACTTAGGACGAGGCTGGTTCGACCGCGACGGCTCGAGTCTTGCGCGCCGCGGTGCTAATGATCTCGTTTGATGTCGCGGTGCTGGCGCGAGGGGACAGTGCCGAACGTGTTCCGCGACCACGCTACGGGGTTCGGAATTGCCACTGTCGCTGCCATCGGCAGTCGAGTGGGCATGGGCGGTGTCCCGTGTCGAGTTGAGATGCGTGGGGTTTATGGTTGGTGGTACGGAGGGAAAGACCACGATACGTTTGGTGACATCTTAAGAGTTAACGGAGTTTAGGCTGCTCTCTGGACCGCATGAGACAGAAAGAAGTTGTGAATGCGCTAGTCAGAGGCGAGCGATTCTTTCAGATTTAGCATCCTTACGTTGATGATAAATTAGATGGGAAACCTCCCGCCATGTAATGATATAAACCGTGAAAAGTTTTCACAAACGCATAGGAAAATGACTAAGCTCTATATGTTAGAACCATACCAATAGCTACCGGGCATTTTAAATGTCCTATAGATAAAAGTACCCTAAAACATTAAAAATTCTCTTTCGCCATTCTTTCGTGCAGAATGGACGCGGCAAAAAAGGCGGCTAGAAATGCTGTCTAATCACTCCCGAAACCAAGGTGACCAACTCTTCGAACACAATTCGGCAAGACATTTTCTCGTCATTTTCCCACGGCCATTCTCGCCGCAAAAACCGGGATAAACTAGCGCGACTATAGATTGATCCATTTCAGTCACCTTGGCCAGCAATCTCCCCACCCCTATCCTCTGTTCCTATATCCTTATTCTAATTCCGATTGTCCCGTACAGGTCATAATGTGGATGGCTCATGTCCCGTCAATCAAGCCCACTCTGCATAACTCGTGTGGTCGTCCCAATCACCATAACAAAAAACACAACCAAAAAAATTCTCTATAATCACAGTAAAAACATTTTAATGAATCGAGGTAGCTCGTCCTCGTGCCTGTGCCTAGGGCCAGTCTCTCACGGTTTCGACTAATCGCTCCTCGGTAGCCGTGTATACCAACGCGGAGGCAGCGGCGGCGGCGGCGGAGGAGTGGTCAAATTGTGCGTACGCGTTACGCACCGCGCGACGCGTGCTCGCGCGTGCGTGATAGTATCCGTCGGGCGGACGCCGGTGGGATTCATGAATGAACCTACGCCGCCGCGCTGTGTGAATGGGCGACGGCGTTGTGGGCTTGGACGAGGCGTCCGCATCTCGCGCGACCGCTCAACCTGCCGGTGTCGGTGTCATTATTCGGTCGGAGGTGGGCACTGACAATATAAGACTCTGTCGCTTCTTGTTTGTTCGTTTATTAGGATTGCGAGTGTCCGCTACCTTGCGGATTAATTTTTCGCGATGTTCTGGGAGGCTGTCATTGAAACTTTGTGATTTCAAAATCATTCGTTTTCAGTTTCACTGTCTCGTGGTTTAACATGGGCAGAGATTTGAAATCGAGTGATTTCGTGTCAAATCGAGTGGGGAAGAGGAGTTGAATGGTCATTGTGTTCTCAGTTATCGGTAGCGATTGTGTAACGTTATCGACGAGTTATCGATGATTGTCGATAGCAGGGCCCATTGAAATAAACATGTTTTAGCTTTCGATCGGTTACTCTTAGCTCTACCGATCGATATGTTTTTAGTTACACTATTACACAATCGCTACTCAGGATCCGGTCTCATTAAAGTTACCAGCATCTTTGGGATTTATTCATTCAAACTCAATTTGATCTCGCTGAAGCTCTCTCAGATTCTGGTAAAGCTTGTTAACGGGAAAGTCGAGGGATGGCTTCTGATAGTGATAGTGAATTCGGGTTCATTTACCTGCTGCAATCTTTTTAAAGGGACGCCGATGTGATAAATGCTGATAACTTTGTTGGCACAGCGCGCAAGGTGTCTGTCGTGCATCCGGGAGGCACCGGCCCGAAGTTTGTTCCTGGACATTTTTCTCTCACTTTTCCATCGAAGGGAAGAGACAGAAACATGATGCGTTTGGTGGGAAAATTGACAGATCCAAACCCCTCTATGGACGGATTGGGATTGTCTTTGCTTTCTGTTTTTTCCCACGACCCAAGGGTAACTATTAGGACAGTGACCTTGGGGGGCTTCGACGCTTGCATGTTTTCCCACGGCGAGTGGCAAGTGGCAATGTGCTTGAATGAATGGTGAATAGTGAATGGGCATAGGGAACGATGGCTAGTGAATGGAATTCCTCCAGAAAGTTGATTTCCCTGCAAAACAGGTCGCCAAAAACGGTCACAAAGGCATTGCAAATCGCAACATGCGGCTAAGGGGGTATTTTTCTGCAACTTTTCTCACTGCTATGTTGAGAAAGAGATCATCATTCAGCAGTAAAGGTAGAATTAGAAATTACCAATGTTCATCTGACGAAGTACTACCCTCAATCTTTGTCTCGTAGAGCCGCGGCAACCATGCTGCTAGAGACTCAAGTATTGGGAATGTGCAAGTATATTCATTATTATAACGTCAGGTTCAACCTATTACATTTTGGAACTCTGCCTATTGCCGTATCCCCGCTTCACCATTAGGCCCCATAACATACAGTGCCAACCAAACCCCTCTGCCTCTCAAGATCGCACACAGTGTACACCGTCGCGTAGTAGGCATCGTCCTGCCGTGCAGGCCGAATCCATGAATGAACAGGGCAGGGCATGAATGGCGGGGCGAGGATCACGTCCCGCCAAGCGAACGGGCGACGCACGGACACCAGGGTGTGGCGCACATCCGGCGATAATGTGACTGGTGGTCGGGGGGGTCGGGGGGGGCCGACTTGCTCGCGGCACAGGCGCGATGTGGCGGCAGTGGCGGCGGGAGAGGGACTGCTGTGTACACTCTGTCCCATCAGAGAATGTAATGTGCTGTCAGCGTGCATGCTCTTTTGTGGTCACTTTTGCGTGATTGTGACCGTGCGACTTCAAGATGTCGGATTCGATATTTTTGGCATGTCCTCTCACGGAATAGAGTGTACATGGAGTTGTATTGAGGGCTGGTCTTCCCATTTAGTCAACTTGCAATTGTATAGCTTGATTGCAATTTAGTTTTTAGCATACTGAGCTTAGACCGGGCAGTCTACACGTAGGACAACGACCAAGCAAAGAAGAAAACAAGTGCTTAAAATGTGTTTTTTTTAAAACAAAAATTCGGTATAAAGAATGTCTCTTACAGGAATACACATGTGACTTTTGCGGTTTTCGATATGACAATCTCTGAATTTTCGTCGTGACCCTCCCATCGTTTCTATTTTCACACTAACGGACGCTTGCGGTTCTTTTTTCAGCCCCCGTTTGTATCAAAGAATGATAAGCGACGTCAGATAAGTGGTTACTTGGTTCCGGTTCTTGTTGTCAAATGTCAATAATTCGCCATATAATATATGGAGCAAGATTTAATCGCGACTTAATCAGGTTCACTTTTCAGATAGATGGGATACGCCCATATCGAGCAGGCAAGTGTTCGAACGGGCGCATTTCTGAAGACTGCTTTGGGGTAAAAAATAAAACGACACGATGACATATTTTTAGATTGACTCCCCTTGCTGGCCTCTTTGACTGCACTGCGACGTGGACGATGATTAGGTCCTGAATCACCGAGATGAATCAATTTGAGAGCTGTCTTATGTTCCATGCGTCATAATAAATCCATGTCATTATCATTACAACAAGGTATAGTAATCCAGTACCGATCTTGTTCTTTTCAATGTTGTAAGACAGTTAGTTCGTCATCACCCTAGTCACCTATCACTCACCGCTGCAAAAAGGCCTGCAAGTGAGACCGATGTAATGTTCAGCGTCAATGCTCATAATATATTATAGCATGAGAAATTTGCACGCCGCCATTTATTTTGTGGACGAGCAAATTTACCCTCTATTTTCAAAAAAATGAAACTGGATTGCATTTTCCAAGTGGATCCATACGTTTCTAATAAACATTGGTCAAACTTTCCCAAACTGGTCAGGGACATTTGTCTAACTCAAGAATCAAGGCATGGATTGCAAGTTTTGAAACTCATCTCCCATTGTGATATGTCTCATGCGCCATGTGCCATGTGCCTATCCTGAATATTCTAAAACACTCTCCTATACATTACATTTCTGATTGAGGTTGAGAGTGTATCTCACAGCCCCAACTCATAACCCGCGAGAAACAAATCTGCAATTGCTTTAGATTTCCAATGGCAACTCCAGATGGTACAAAACACCCCGGGCGTTCTGAGATGGAAAATTGCACAGCCAATATTATATTTTATGATTCTGAATTCTTATGACTTTTACCCGTGATTTAGGTTGAATTGTACGGCACGCCAGCATCAAGGCTATTTGTGCCAAAACCCCTATAACCCCCCTAAAATTTGATCTAGTGGAAACTTCGTCCCTTTTGCCAAAAAAGTATTAAAATATGGATAAATGCACACAGCCAATATTATTTTCTGACCATTTCCCAGCAGCAGTCTCTTTCAAAAATGAAAAACTGAGTCGTATTTCCTATACGAAACTCCATTTTACGATTAGAAGGAGATAGGATTTGCATGTTCCTCGAGAACCAACTGTTGCTAGGAACGAGCTTAGAGTTTCAAAACTTACAAGCCATGTCTTGAGTTGGACTAAAGGCTCTATGGGCAGTTTTGAGACTCTTGAGAAAGCTGCAAACCCACTCCCCTTCTTAACGTGAAATGGAGTTTAAACTTTGAAGTGATCGCAGACTATTTTCTCGCCAACGCCGGCGCCTGCCGACTCCATGTGCCACAGCTACGCCACTGACTGGTTGAGTGTGCGCCATGTGAACGCTCGGCGGTTCGCGCACAGCTTCGGCCGGCTGGCAAAGCTACCCGTGGGGCCCGTCGTACGCCCACTCGCTTCCTGCCTCCTCGTCGGCCGCGAGAGTGGCGTTGCCATGGAGTCGTTCGTACGCAGTGCGACGACGGGCATCGCTGCTTTGTCTTGCATAAGGGGACTGGAGACTCGCGAAAGTGGAGTCACTTCCTATTCTCGTGGCCGTTGTTTTGAATTTGTCAACCATACCGACTCTGGGCCCATGGATTCAAGAAGCGGGGTTGTCACGACCCCGAGGGTACCCCGAGGGTGATAACCACACAAATTTCACTGGTGATTGCAACAAAATATGCTGCAAAAATATTTATTCCCGATTTTAGCCCATCAATTTTTAAATTGTGGATCCCTTTAGTGAATCCCATGACGCTGGAATTATTTCGGTGACATGATCGACGTCATGCATGGTAGACGGCCGTGGTTCTTATCGAGCAATTATGATGCACAGGAAAGTGATTAAATCGCACAGGGTTGGGTGGTGAAATGAAAAGCAACCGAACATTTTCCAGAGAAAATGGCAGTTAGCAGCCTTCTCAGACAAGTATTACATTCGTATAGTTATGCTACCAAAGTCCTCAGTGTGTGACCATGGCGATTTTCAATAATGAAAAAGTGCTAGAGATACGGGTTTGTTTCGAGAGTGCAGTGTTCTCAGCTTCTATAGGGGGAAGGGAATTGCAAGAGGCCAAGGCATCTTAGTCGTGCCAAACGTTCTCACCGGGCAGTCTTGGTCTACGGCGACGGCGGCGCAAAGACATTCCGTTTGGGGGCGGTTTGGGCGAACGATGCTGTGAGTTTGGCAGTGCGATAGCGCAGTCGGTGATTACGGCTAGGTGTGGAGGCTGCAAAAACAGGCGCCATGCGTGAGGTTCAAATCGTGTACTGTATACATGTAGATTTTCTACGCCGCGGAGAGGGGGAAGGGGGCGATGACATGCCACCACGTGCCACCATCGTCCTCCACGACGAACGTTGCATGTGGGTGCGATGATTTTGCCCGTAGGCTCATCGAACTGCATTGTGCTTGCTACATACATACTGTGTGTGTGTGTGAGAAATTCGTAGGAATTGCCGTATATTATATTCCAGAATATTTGCGACGAGTTTGAATTCATAAAGCAATTGGAGGTAATTAGGAAAGTGCCAAAAATATTCTGGAATACACTGTACACACATAGATGAATTACACTCGAAAACATGCATCGATGCACGGGCGAATGAAATATTTTTTAATCGGGAGGGGGGGGGGGGGGGAGGGGGGGCACATTGATTAAAATTAAAAATTCCATTCGTTAAAAAATGTAATCGCTTTCTGTAACCCATATTTTGTCCGAATCAAGCAATTAAGCCATTAACAGAATAGCAGAGTTATCAGAATAGGGAATCCTATAAGTTCAAATTTCCTGCCATATTACATACAAAGGTTCATAAACACTTCACACGGTTCATCACGGGGTCGATCAAGTTACGGGACCCCGGGGGGAGTAAACTGGCCTGAACCCCCCAGTAGGTGGGGTGGGGGGGGGAGGGTCAGGCTGATGTATGGGGGGTATCCCCCCCTCCCCTTCCTACGCCTCTGTATCGTTGCTCTCGGTCACGGATTTTCCCTAAGGCCTAAGGACCAAGTTATCTCCATTGACGTCCTGCCAGTGCCTTAGACGTCCTCTTGAAGGTGATAACAGCGCCATTTTGGTCCATGCGTACAAGGATGCGTGTGGTCGCTGAATGTGAAAACTCGTCCCAATGCTGTACATTAAAAAAAACATGCGAGTTTTACTCTGCACTATCACCGTTCGAGATGCCGACATTGACGAGATTCTGGTGTTAGTGCCACGATCAGCATGGCGTTGCTGTTTCTCTGACGGGGTCCCAACGTATAGTCCAGTCCAGGGTCCTTACGTAGAGCGGTCGTGTGCCTGGATTACTTTGGGGTTATAGTAGCCATGGGTCTGCCACCGTAGTAAATCATATGGCAAAATCAGTTACCGCACCGTAACCTCGCGGTAACAGAGCCGATGGCCGCTCTATAGGTAAGGCCCCAGAGTTGTCCTCGGGGTGGATTTGTCTGTGAGCACCGCACGAGGCTCGATGGGTAACCGTGGTAGGTCGGAGAACACATCAAAAATCCACGGCCAGTTTCTGAGTAAGCTGAAACATTTGATTTTTATTGACACGTGAAGTACAAAAAACAGTTTTACTGCTGCAAAAATTCGAGGAGGATACGTTTTCACCGAGAGAGTCGCATACCACACGCTAACCCTTTTTGCGCGGGGAGCGAGACGCATTCGCAAGAACCTTAGAAGATCGACCATGTTTCCTGGCTGCACTGGCAAATCGGCGTGAAACTCTGCGACTTTCGAGTTCTGTGCTCGGCACTCGGCGCCAGCCACGGCAGACACAGTCTATAGGAGAGGACGACGTTAACCAGGCGGCGATTTCTTGCTTGTGCTGTGCCAGTGGAGGCGTTGAAGAGTGCAAAAAAGCGCGCTGTGATTAACTGCAAAAACGTCAGCCCGGCTGCGGCAATGTCGTGCCCGCGAATTCTCCGACATGCGCGAAAGAGACGGCAAAGAAAGAGCTCAACTATGCGCCAAACTGTTACGGCGAGGGAACGCGAGACTGGTTGGTCATAAAAGAGAGACCGTTGGCCGTGTGAAATTCGGGAAAGCGGAAGATGCGAATTGGCCCCTAACTAAAACAGCAAACACCGTGGCATGGAAGCGCTGAGAGAGCGAGGCAAAAAGCGAGATGTGTTTTGTCATCCTCTCTGCTCCAGCAGATCTCTAGTGCGCGGCTCGAACGTGTGTTTGCCGTTCACGGGTTCGGCGCGGCCGCTCGTTTTTCCGCGAACTTCTGCCGCACGCAGCTTTGTGCGCAAAGTTCGTGGGGTTTCGTATCTTTGCGGCCAATGCTTCGCGCGCCGTCGAATTCTCGACGGTTGTTTAGCTAACCGCAAACAGAGGGGGCGTATACACCGTCAAAAATGCGTGTGCCTCTGTTTTTTTGTGGCGTTTGTAATGACACACTGGTTATTTAGGAAAAGGCCTTCGCTGCTCACACTATCTCCGTCGTGAAAATGCACTTCAAAGCAGTTAAACTAGAGTTCTGGTTTCATATTTCAAATGTCCTAAAATTGGTGTAAAAGCTCACTGATAGCATAGGGCAGACAGGGCATGTTCTGATTTGATTGGTGGTAAATAAGTTGTCTTCTGTTTGAGCTCAGACTTGACTCGACCCTTCTCATGTCCATGCCGACCGTATATTTCGTTACATCAGTCTACGTTCGAGTATACCAATGATTCACAAATCTCCTTGGCTACTGAAAGTGTTTAATATTCGTCTAGGAATATAATATAATATAATATATGTGGTAGTGATGACACGAGGTATCCATTGGATCCACGACGGTCGCCTCCACGCGCCGCGCTCGGTCCATTCGTTGCGGTTAGCGACTCTGTCCAGAGGACCCATCACCACTCGACAGCACGCAACAGCACTCAACAGCACTCGCGCTAAACAGCGCGACGAATCCATTCAATTTTTCAGTTACTATTACTTTCCGTCGCCTCGACATGTGGCCACGGACTGAATCGACTGCCGATGGAGGCTGAAATTGCCGGGAGAAGTCTCAATGGCGCTGCCGCCTCCGTCTGTGTTTGGGACGGCGAGAGCATTGGCTGTCTGGGAGAGGCCAATCTCACCTTATAGCCGGTGGTTCTCAAATTTATTGAATCCATGACTCCCTTAGCAAAGGAAAGTATTTTCGCGGCTCCCTTGTACTAATATCACGAGTTTCACAATGATGCTTATCTTCACGTTTTCGCCAAGATGCCTGTGCAATTGCATGCAGTGTATGAAAATACTTTTCTAGATATCTGTCATTTGACAAGACAAGGATTTTTGTCAATCGTATAACCATGTCATTTGTGTATATTGTGAATAAAAATTATTTCTAAACTGCAGAAAAATTACGATGCAATGGAATCTTGTGAAAATTGCACGCGCTCCACTGCCTTATATATCAAGGTGGCGAAGCTCACTTTAAACTTTCTTTTAATTTTTAAGCAAGTCCATGATATTCTTTATTTGAGACGAGACGGAAAACATTCCGATATGGTGCTTGGTTACGAGTTATTTCCATGGTCCCGCAACTGGCATGATAGCGTCAATTCCCCTGTTCATTCGGGTTTCCCCAGTTGCTTCCTTGCCATGCGACACTTTTGAAAGTGTTTGCACAGACCTGTCACAAGTAACAAGTCACAACGCCGCGACGCCTGCGCTCTGTAAGTGTGGGTCACACGCTCGCCTGTCTGCGCGGAGTCGAGCCCACCGTAAATTGTTTTCTTGCGGTTAGTGGAAAAGCCGCAACGCGAGCGGTGATTCTTCGCGCCACGAGCTCTCGTCTGCGCCGTGTAATACGCGCGCGTCTGCGTCTCGTGTGTACGAGGTTTTCATTGGTTCATGTCACGTTGTGAATTAAATGCCCACACTCTGGCTGTCATGGCTGGCTCCATGGCTTGACAGTCAGTCTTGGGGCCAACATGGCGTCCACGCGCGGAGTCGGCCACTCTTTGGCTAGCAAGGCTCCATGGCTTGACAGTCAGTCTTGGGCAAACATGGCGTCCACGCGCGGAGTCGACCACTCCCTGGCTAGCAAGGCTCCATGGCTAGACAGTCAGTCTTGGGGCAAACATGGCGTCCACGCGCGGAGTCGACCACTCCCTGGCTAGCAAGGCTCCATTGCTTGACAGTCAGTCTTGGGGCAGACATGGCGTCCACGCGCGGAGTCGGCCACTCTCTGGCTAGCAAGGCTCCATGGCTTGACAGTCAGTCTTGGGGCAAACATGGCGTCCACGCGTGGAGTCGGCCACTCTCTGGCTAGCAAGGCTCCATGGCTTGACAGTCAGTCTTGGGGCAAACATGGCGTCCACGCGCGGAGTCGACCACTCCCTGGCTAGCAAAGCTCCATGGCTTGACAGTCAGTCTTGGGGCAGACATGGCGTCCACGCGCCGAGTCGGTCACTCTCTGGCTAGCAAGGCTCCATGGCTTGACAGTCAGTCTTGGGGCAAACATGGCGTCCACGCGCCGAGTCGGTCACTCTCTGGCTAGCAAGGCTCCATGGCTTGACAGTCAGTCTTGGGGCAAACATGGCGTCCACGCGCGGAGTCGGCCACTCTCTGGCTAGCAAGGCTCCATGGCTTGACAGTCAGTCTTGGGGCAGACATGGCGTCCACGCGTGGAGTCGGCCACTCTCTGGCTAGCAAGGCTCCATGGCTTGACAGTCAGTCTTGGGGCAAACATGGCGTCCACTCGCGTAGTTGGCCACTCTCTGGCTAGCATGGCTCCATGGCCTGACAGATCTGGCTTGGTACTCAATTTGGAAGTCCCAATAATGTCGTTTGAAAATGAAAACCAAATTGTCGTCTGCTCGATCGGCCATGCCCTCTCCCCGCACCTCGACGGCTCTCCATCGCGTCGATCACGTGACCGCTGGTCGTCACGCGCACGTCCCCGATCGAACCCCGGTGGCGCCGCGCGATCGTCCGTCACGCCGCCGCATTCCGCGCCGCGTCGCCGCGGTCGGGTCCGACGATCCGACGTGGCGAATCGCCCTCCGATCGGCTCCCGGCCGCCGGACGGCGATCGACGGCAACCCCCCGCGACGAGGAGCGCCGCCGGAATGAGGAGCACGTTTGGCAGCAGCGTCATGCCTCGTTTGGACGATCGCGACAACGCGACAACTCGAGGGTCTGGCGTGGATTTGAGGGAATTGGGAACCAGGAATGGAGGCAGAAATGTGGATGATAACTTAATATTTTTGTTTTTATCGTTTGTTTTTCAAAACTATGTGCTAAGGAAATAGGAAATAGCGAGTTAAGAAATTAATATTCTGTTTACTGGCAATCAAGGCCTGATTGGCCGTAGAACGACCAGAAAATCACAGAAATCAAATCACCGAATTCTCTACAGGAGTCCGTGAAAATCACGTCAAACTACAGCGAGGCGAGGACTTTCGATCATCAGTATAGGATCGAACCATGCGATGTGACATCCCAAATGCGGGACTGACGTGTGCCATGTCATCATGTGTCACAGACTGACTCAGACTGTAATGGGCACCAGAAAATCGAAAACTATGTGAAACCCGGTCATTACATCGTATGGTTTGCCTTTGCCATGAAAACAGAGAGAAGTCTTGCGCTACAAATGTCCGCTATTGGCTGATCTCTGGCTAATTGGTCTTCACTCGGCCAGCTCGACTCCATTTCCGCCCACACCCAGAGACCTTCGCTCAAGTCCCTGCAACGACCACCGCCAAACGCTCCCCCACATCGGCCACCCCATGCCGTCTTGCACCGCGCCACAGCATCAAGACGACGCGGCAAATCGCGCTCGACGCGCTCGACTTGCACCGACCAGAGGAGGCGTTTGGCTCGCTTCGCCGGCGCGCCGACCGCGTAATTGGATTATCAATTAATTACTCACTCGCAGCGCGACATCAAACGAGCGCCGCCCGAGCGTGGATCAGGCGCGCTTCGATCACGTAGCGCTCGGTGCAGTCGTCGGTCGTCGTCGTCGGCCGTCCTCTGCTCTCTAATTCCGTCGACGCCGGCCGTGGGATGCATTCCGCGCAAAGTGCCCGGTGCGACGCGAGTGCAGAACGCGCCTCGTGGATGCGCGTCGAGCAAGTCGAGAGGTGCGCGTAGAGGAAATGCGGCTGGAAGTGCCTCGACGTCTCTGAAGTCTCATATTCAAGTCTTCCCTTGTTGCTCGATGAGTGTCTGTATGGAAAGAAAGCCAAATGACACGCTGTGCACTTTTTAATATATACTTTCGCATACATTTTCGGATATCGAACGGTTACCGGTATCGATTTAAAGTCAAATAGGAGTAACTGTTTGATTTTCGAAGCCAAAGTGTAAGGAATACCGTAGACGGCCGAGGTCCCATGTTGAAGGTGGAAACATCCCATACAGATGTCTCATGTAAATGATCCAACAAATCGACTCTTGCATGAGTCAATTGAGGGATAAGAAATGTCAGTTTGGACTTATAGATTTCCTATAGTTGGTCATTCATTGGTGGTTGATGAGCTAAATATAATTACACTTTTCTTGGATTTCCAGGAGATATTTCCAGGTTCTGAAGTATTTAATTGACTGTCAAAAGTGTGAGGATTCAGTAGATATTTATTTCGTTGCTATCGTATTAAATGTTTGGCCTGGAAAGTGTATAGTAAGAGGAAAATTTTTAGCTGGAATTGCACCGGCTCAATGAACCGGCTCAATAGGGTTATGTTAAAACTCTTGATAGTAATTGACGGTTGAAATCTTTCGAAAAGCAAATGTGTCAATTTGTTGCCAGAAGTGTGAAGATTCCGAAAATATAGGTTTCGTCGCGATCCGACCAAAGGTGTGGCCTGGAAAGTTTGTACGAGGTAAAGGCAGCGGCCCGAGTTCACAGCTCAATGAACAGGCTTATATCGCAGAAACCCATCAGCAAGAAAAGAGCCAGTCGATGTGATCAAACCTGCACCTTCACTTCTCTGTAAAGCGTTTTTAAGAACTTGGAAGGGTTGAAATGAGACCATCGACATTGAGCTATACGCGGAAATTTCTTGGCGATCACTTCAAGGTTGCCGCGACCGCTACAATGGCCGCGAGCTCGATCACGGCAGCCACATTCGCGAACCCCGCCGCCTTGTCGGACCGCGGTCCCATGCGCGGGCCGCAAACACGGGCCGCGATGGCTTCGGCTTCGGTCCATCGCGCTCGCTTCCTCGACATCTCGCGCATTCCTCCGATCTCGCTTCCTGTCCGCGCGCCGCCGGCCGTTCACCTCGACGGCGTCCTCCGCATTAAAGAGTCCTTATCGCGGCGACGGCCACCCCACTGACCCACACGGCGCGATAACAGACGTTCGCGCGACGTGATTCACTCATTGACGGCGTCGACGGCGATGGGCTCATCGTGAATGGCATAGTTCAACATTAATGTCTTCGATTCATTGATGTTAGCAAGAAAAAGTCCGTGCATCACGGGACAAGACATAAAAGCGGAATGCATTAGATTTCGAAAAATACCTCCAAACCTACAGAAATTTTTCGTCATAAGTTCTGTTGTTTTGGAGGTATTTTTCGAAATTAATGTTTTCCATTTTTATGTCTTGTCCCTTGCTGGCACGGGCTTTTCTTCTAGTTTTGGGTAAATTTTGTTGGATGTATATATAAGGTCACGCGTGGGGTGTTCCTCTGTATATTCTAGTGATCATCGAGGGTGAACCTGGTGTCAGTATCCGACAGTACCAAGGGTCGACCACCGCTTAACTTTGTCCCTCTGACACACTGTATTGACGCTGTCTCAGAGGCACTATTGGCTGTCAATGCCGGTGATGAAGCTAGCCTGGACTGGGAAGGAGACAAGAGGGAACCAATTTTCTTCAGTATTCTTTTACAACAGCACCAAGGGCCAGCCACCGCGCAGCCGAGTCTCTTTGAAACATCTGTTGACGCCGTTCCTTTGGCACTGGTCCATTGAATGTCGATGGAAAACAAGCCGGTCATGAAGCTAGTTTGGATGGAGCTGAGAGTGAATCCGGTGCCGGCGCGCAGCCGGCCAGCCGTCGCTCAACCTTGTCCCTTCAAAACACGTTGTTGATGCTGCCCCAGTGGCTCAAACTGTACTGACCTTCGGTGCAGAAGATAAGGTTTACGTCGCCTAAAAGGAGCCGACCGTGGACCATGGATGACGGCACAATATAATCTGCTCTTGTCCATCAGGGCTGGACTCTGGCGCTGTCCCTGTCGCTCTTGTCTTTTGATACTTGGTAGGCTGTGATGAAGCTAACCAAATCTAGATGGGAGCCACGGATGAATCCGGTACACTATTCCGTGGTATTAATGTCACACAAAACGATATCAACTCTCAGTGTCAGACTGCACTGAATTGTGCCACCCTATACTTTGACATACAACATATAGCTCTGTTTCGTTACATATTTAAAGATCTGACTGTGCCACTGACCACGGGCAACAGGCCAGCGCTGGGGTCGTGACCTCGCCCATCGACTTGTGACGAGCACATCCTGCCGACGAGATAAACTATTTTTATCGACCATCGTAACACCCCATGGTCGCATCGTCCTCTCTCTCTCTCTCTCTCTCTCTCTCTCTCTCTCTCTCTCTCTCTCTCTCTCTCTCTCTCTCTCTCTCTCTCTCTCTCTCTCTCTCTCTCTCTCTCTTCCTCTCTCTTCCTCTCCATGCGTTGTCACCGCGTGTTGGGTTGCCGTCAACGGGAGGCCGGGTGGACCACACCGAAGCCGAGGCGGAGGTCATCTGCGGACCCACTCAGGGCCTCCTCGAGTAGCGGCCGCCGAAAGGTTTGGCATGTGTTGAACCGGTTCTTATTGTCAGCATCAAGTTAAGCTACATTGCGCCGAGTCGGATTTCGGATGGGTGACCGCGTAGCAAATAGCCTAGGTGTGTTCGGGAAGGAGGCTAGCTAGAAAGACTGAATCGGTTGTAAAATAGTTGCATTCTCAGACTCGCATTGTTTTCCACCACTCGACTGCATTGGTTAGTGGAGGAATCTCATGCTGTTCGAATTATATCGTCTCTATAGGGAGGAATAGTATGCCAAACGTCCCCTTTCTCGTCGTGAGTGCATAGAGCGGGCACCTGGTTTCCTTTCTTCCCTTCTAGACTCGGTTAGGTTCATCTTCAGTTTCTCAACCACCATCGCAGTTATGACCAGTGCCACAGCCACAGGGTCCAGGGACGGTTGTCAAAAACAAACAGGCTTTAGTTACTAAAGCTCTATATACATGGTGGTGTGGTTTTACCCTTCACATGATCACTCTAGGCTGTCAACAACACCCGCTAAACGCCTCGCCCCGCACCGTTCGGCCTGAGCCCAGTGGCCAGCAAAACTGCGAGGAATCAGCGTGATCACGTGGTGACGACGACGTCGACGATGACGACCAAGACGCTGTCACAGCTGTGTGTACAGAACGGATTGCCGCGATCCTCCGAGTGTTTACCTTCTCAAGACACTAGTGCGTGGATCTCGGAAAAAGAGGGCTCTGGTTGCCAGAGAGTGGCCGACTCCGGCGGCGCATGGACGACATGTTTCAATTTAAAGAGCTGGAATTAGCAGACGCAGGATTTCAAAAACATACATAAATATATATTTTTTGATAAACATTTGTTTCTATACCAATAGGTATACCATCATTCAATTAATGGAATTTGTGTTGCTGAAAATGATATAGGGTCAAACGCATTGCTTAATCAATGGTCCGATGTGATATATTTCGCATTACTTATAGGCAAGAGCACTAAGCGAGGGACGGCAAATTCAGCTACACCCGTGAACGTCTAGAGCTCTTGAGTAAATTTCTAATTTTCTAGATTTCTATGCCGTGCACTTTTATTCTTAACCAAATCCATTGGAACTGCTTCGTTCACTAATTTTTGAGGAGGTAGGTTATCAGATAAACAAAGGGCGAGGTCGTTGACCAAATCAAATCACAATTTGCCCACATGGGTATGCATCAAAGCTCAAAAAGCCTGGAGAACTCGCCACTCTTCCCGGTACAGCACACGGATCTCCGATGCGGCAATCGACTCTCATTGTCGCTGGATTGCAAGACAGGAAACCCATGCTGGCAGATGTTTGCAGGCACCTCACCTGGCCTCTTATCGCCGATGCGGTCGGCATGCCTGCCCGACACCGTACACAATCATCGCTCACTCCTCGCACCAGTGGTGTACTTACTCAACTTTTTACGTGGGCTAGCGCAAAAACACTGAGCAAACATCCTCCACACATTGGCGAGAGATGTCGATAATTTAAGATCAAGTCATCTCTTAAAGACAGCTCTCAGATTACCTAATCCTATGTATGCGGGCCTAAAATGATTTTAGCTTTGAAATTCATACAAATATGGTTAGGTAATGGATGAAGAACTAGGCTATTTTTTTCTGGGTTTACGCAACATTTCAGGCCCCTATGATTCATAAATGCCCATTATTCGGTCCGAACTCTTTCGCCATTAAATAAGACGCCGATTAGTCAAGATTCTTTACCTGATAATTACAACCCCGAGATGTGACTCAACGCGCGGTGACTGTACGCGAGTCTATCGCCTCCACCACTGGTCCAGTAGCAAGACGTTGAGGAAGCCAGCTGCTGCCCGCGTCTTGCCGGAGTTCAGCTGCGCAAGAGGCGTCGTGGCGTGTGTCCGCATGACCACCACCTGCCCCGGTGGTTTTTCTAATTTCTTTGTCCGGCCGCGGTCGCTGCACGCATGGGGCGTTGAGCGGGCTTGGTCCGACGAGATCTGAGTCAGGTCAAGAGATACGTTTGGGCGAAGGATTCATTTGTATGGCTTTGAACATGGTAACGTTAGTTGCAAAGCGATTTTAGCTAAATAGAAGGACTCGTGCGTAAAAAGTGTGAATTTCCTAGGGAGGGAACTTCCATAAGGGATTGCACTTTTAACTTTCAAAACATCCCTCGAGACTGGATGAATAGCTATCAAAACCTAGAAGGGTAAATAAAAGATAATTTTGAAGATTGTAATTTTTTAGCACACATATAGGTAGAGCAGTTTTGACGTCGAATGTCAAAAATTCAACCTGCGAAAACTGTAGTTACACTATAAATAAGTTTGTTCTTTAATCATTTCTCATCTCTGTGCTCCATTCCGAAGCTACAGGTAGCTGCTCCGGTCGCCAATCCTCCAGATTCACGTGTTTATTTCGTAGGAGGTCCCCGTTAAGCACAGTAAATTGACCACCCGGCGTCTAACTACGCGTAGAGAGCCCACCTAGTATAGCGCAACTTCGCGCGCCGCTTCTCGATCGACTGCTTCGAATCTAACCGGGGCCAGGCAGCATCAGCAGACCAAACAAACGCTTTGTGCCGCCGCGAGAGACTCTCCTTCTGCCCTTTAAAACGGCCCTCTAGCGGGTCGCTTGCGGGCCCCAGCCAACACGCGGGGGCGGCCCAGTTCGGACGGTCCGCGGTAACCGGAGCGGCGACCAGGTGACATCCGAGACTGTTTCGGCGACGCTTTCGGATGAAACTACATAGCGGCGGCGTCGCCAACAAAACCTCTTTTGTTGTTGTTTGAACGAAGGCGCAAAACAGCTGGAAACCTGTATTTATACCTGCATTCAGCAACAATAATAAATCAGAAAAAACACTATTCTTACCTGTTATGAGATTATTTATTCGAATGTTTAGAGGTGTCAACAATTTTAATCGCGTTCGGAATTCTTATAATTTGGTAAACGAGCGTTTCTGTGGCTGCCCCTTATATAACGCTTGTGCTGGCTTGCTTTGAATTTATTACGCCTTTGTTGTGTTTATTATTTTGAAACTCGATCTGGTAGTGCTGCAATTATCTTTTATTGGCCTCTCTGCATTCCATTCTGCCAAGAGTCCATATGGCTCTCCACGGTGTGGCTTCAGCGATTCCTCCGGAGTCTGTGGTCTTCGGCATGCTACCCATGGTACACGCAAGCGCGCTCGCCGTCGCTATTGGTAACCATGTCAAACACCGCTATAAGGTCGATCATACCTTGCAGCTCTCTCGTCAGAAATCGAATGCCTTTGTCGATGCGAAGATCCCTTTTTAACCCGACCTCCTCTCTCGACTCCAGCGGCGACTATCATATAATATGATTAACCAATTACGCCATTATGGACCGTGCCGCGAGCTGCCCGGACGGCACCTTAAAGTGGTCGTGGAGGTGCGTTTGCCGCAACGAAGAGCTTTGTTTACACTGGCGTATTTTGTTCAATCTATGGTGCTTTGCACAAAGATTGGACGTGAGAATTTGGTAGATTTTTCCTAAAATACTGTGTAGATAAACCGACAGTTGGGTATTTTCGCGTCGTGCCGGCGCTTTTGAGAATAATTTTTGGAATTGATTTTTATTCTGTCCCGGCGACCGCGACTATTCCAGACACTCTCTGGGACAGGTTCTCCATAGCTATCGTGGTAATCCCCCCTCCCCCCTCCCCCTCCCGGAATCCCATTCCCATTTTCAATTACATCCCCGAGGCGCCACGCCTTCGATGAACTGGACTTCCAATTGAACTCAAAGGTACTTCTGGCGCATAATGCGGCATGACCCAATCTTGCTCGGCTGGCTGTGTTTGGTTGCCATATTGGCATACAAGAGTGCATTCCACGACAAATTTTATTTTATTTACCTTAATTCCTTTAATTTGACAAGGGGGATTTACTGTTTAATATGCAGGCTATGGGTAAATTACATTGCGGAGAAAAGTTATTTTCTTTTAAGGTTTCCCTTGGAATGGAAACTAATGCATAATTGGAGGTCGTTTTGTCCAACACATCGTGTATGACAGAAAAACACCGTCCATGTCTAAATCTATTATTTATAAATCTTCGATATATCAATCAACCTCGAAAAACAAAATATTCGACTACATTTTATACAAAAAAGTCCTTCCAAAGCAAGCGGTCAAACCTATAGACGACTATATAATATACTAGAACCTCCTTGTTCTATCCCCACCTATAACCATCACGCAAACTGCACGCAACGCATGCCGCCGGACAACGCATCGCATGTGCGTCCTGGTGCGACGACGATTGTGATACCACGAAGGGAGCACATGCGTCCGCGAACGACGGTCGACGGCGACCTACACCGCGCCGACCGCCGCGGTCCGCGGACGGATGCCAGCTGCTGCTGCTGCCGGCCCGAAATCGTCGTCCACCTGTCCGCCAGAGCACGGCAGTCGGCGTGCGGACACCGTGCGTCACTGCGTCAACGACGTCCGCAGCGATCGGAGTACGGCCGGGCGCGTCGCGGTTTGCAGTTCACTCGCTACGGCTAGACGCTGGGGCGCACGCGTCTTTTGTCGCGTGTTTTTCGTTGATTTTTGGCCCGTTGGTCTGGAGGTCTGGAAGTGTGCATCGCGTGTGTTCGTCTTGTTTGCTCGTAACCACGTGGCTTCGGGCGTCGAAAAGGAGTGTTCTACCAATTGGAATTCGCATCCGAAGATTTTCCCCCTTTAGGGGTACGTCGGCGTTTTAACCTTGTTGACAACATCAACAACAACTGTTGGCTTCGGAATCATCGCGGCTTTCTAATAACAGTAAGATCGCAGAGAATTGAAATTGACTTGTGATTTGTGGTGTCCACGTGTTTTCTTCTTTAACCTGGTCAGAGCCCACTATTCTATACGTTATGATCAAGGAAATGTATAGCTGTTCATATCCATGACATAGTTTTGTTGTCATAGCACGTTTAGTAAAAATTACTTACAAATAATATAAAATACATCAGATTTCGCAAAGATGCGGGATCTTATGTGCTCTGAGGGATGCAATGGGGACTGTGGGATAAGGGGGATTTGCGAATACAGTCGAATTTTTTATGGTTACCATTTCTCACAGCCTTCCAGCAATTTATACATATGGCCACAAGAGCCAACGTATAACAGCTCCAGTTAGAAGGCTGTGCGACGGTAAACTAAAATTAATCCTAGTGTATATGGAAGACTTAGCGATTTTCAATGATAAGGTGATGAGCTCTGATTAGTTTCCCTCCCATTTGCGACGCCTCGTGTTTAACGTCGTGGGCGCTTGCGTTGGTTGCAGCATCGCATCGACGGCGGCCGTGGGGGCGTTGGGACGATGCGGCGGTGACCGCCGAGCAGGGACCCGCAGCCCCTGGACGACGCCGAGACGTCGCGACGCCGAGCGCGGCAAGATGGCGGCCGACACTAGCGCGCTCTTCCGCGACAACGGCAACTACGAGGAGCTGGCGCAGATTGGCAACGGTGAGGAGGAGCTTGAATTTTCAACAAGTAGGGTTTCCTTTTCGTGTTTCCTGAATCCGGTTTTATCAGGTTTTACGGATTTCTTGGGAGTTTCGCGAATTTCTTCGGTTTGTTCGACAAATTGGGAAGTGAATGGGTGGGTACGCGATATTTCATTTCGATTTCAAAGAGAAATAACATGAATTAGTTGACTCAAAAATTTCCTCTGCTGGACTTTTCCCGCAGCTTATAGGTATAGACAAGTTACAAGTAACATAAGTTACATAGCTCAAGCCGCTGGTACTTGGTAATCATGTCAGCAGGATGGCTCTTTACTAAATACTGCGAAACTGCTAGTCGCTTTTCTTGTGATGTTATACATCTACAAATGTGTAGCTATAAAATGAATTTTCTTAAAATTTGGGAAGACAACAGGAGACTCAGCTTCAATTTCTGAGGATTACAAGGAGACATTTTTGTTATCATACATGCACCGAAGTAATTGCCACTGATTTCGTGTTAAAATGCTATTGAGTCATGTAAAATTTTGTCGTTTCGAGTAAAACCACCCGCTCGAGTCTTTGCCATTTGATCGATTGAAGTACGGATTGAGTTCGATGTGGAGGTCGTTCATCCCCGGGGGTCCGATGCCAATCCCAAAACTTGAAGACGTCCCGCCACACGGTTCGACCTCTCTATATGCTACCGATAAGATAGCGCAACACCACTGCGATTAAAGGCTTTGCGCTGCATTAGTCGACGGTAATGGCACTGCAATTTGCATTCCTCTCCATTGCGAATACACTGCATACCGAGTTGCATGCATAGGCATTTCGCGACTTGGACCACGTGACTTGGACCATCACTTCATCGCGCTACGCTCCCACAGACATGGGTTCGCCAGAAGACTTCATCTTTGCGGAATTTTGTCAGCGACTCGTGAAATTCCCTCAAAGCACACTCGCATGTCGATTATGTCGACACCAACGGTTGACTATCAGTACTGCACAGAAGGTAGTCTGACCAGATATTTATACATTGCAAGCACACAAACCGTGACCATTGTGTGCATATTATGCAACACAAGGGATGCAATTCATCCCCCCTTCACACTACGGCTCACCACTGCACTCTGAAATACGTTCATTTATAAAAGCATGTTTACAATTTGTTATTTCGACCGTATAACTACATATTATGTAGACACGAACTTTCATACAAAGGAAATGCAACACTTTTCATATTTTGAATCAGAACTCATCGTAAATTCCTCGAGTAAATTCAGTAGAATATGAAATTTTCCTAAACATCGGTATGCCGGTATAAACAATTGGTGAAACGCTGAGGCTCATGCGCAGCCAACGAAGCGCCAGTATAGACACCAATCGGAAACAATGCCAGCGACTGGCGCACGCTCTCAGTGCAACGGCAAAAGTGCATCGCTCGCCTCACGTATGCAGCGTGCGCGCACGGCAGCAGCCAAAGTGCACCGCATCCAAAACGGCAGCTGCATTCTTAAATGCATTTCTCGCGACCAGTCGCGGTGTACGCCTTATATGGCAGCCCGGTGAGATGCAGCGACAACCGGGTTCTTGCACATTTCGAAGAAGCCGACGACCAAACACACACACACACACACACACACACACACACACACACACACACACACACACACACACACACACACACACACACAAAAGGACCCTTGCCGCATCGGAAACGACAACGCGAACGTGTATTTTTCCCCGAACAAAGACGCGAGCCCGGGCCATGGGAATGGGAACGCGCGCCCGGCGCCGAGCGAAAGAGGGGCGGTCGGGTTTTTTCGAGCAGACCGGCTCCGTCGTTCAACCCTTGCCCTTTGCAGCGCGTCGCGCGGCTTCAAGTCGTCGCCGTCGGGGGGCTACGAAAGGGTGAGCGGCGCGGCGATGTCGATCTATCTCCACGATCCGCTGCCGCCAAGATCGCTCGGCTCGACTTGTTTTTCTGACGATGCATACACACGTCAATGCACTGGCCGGGCACATACCGACGAATGCACCGATCGATTTTTTGGCGAATCAATCGATTTACAGACGTTGTTTCTTTGCCGTTTTATTGAGACTGGACACGGAGGCGCGCCGGCATGTTTCTGTGTATCTCATTGTTTGCATGTGTGTGTGTGAGTTTTTGTCGGCCTCCTGCGCTCGTTGTTTGCTGCCGACGCCGCCAGATCATACATGCGAAATGGAATTCATGAGTGATGCGGCAAGAAATAATTCAAATCCTCGCGGCGCCGTGTGCAGCATGTGTGCATCTAAATTCCGTGGCGTGCTTCAAATTCAATTGAATCGCGTGTAGGTACACCTGCTAGCGGGCGAGCGAGCAGATGGGTAATGTTTTGAATTCGGTGATTTCCTCTAGCGCGTGCACCCAAGACTCGAGAGGATGTATATCACGTCGCCAGTGGTACATCCTGATCCTCGCGATGCGTGATTGTCATCCTTTAGCGTATAATATGATTTATCGGTCTGGATTCGGTGAATAGAGGCTCTTCTGGGGAAGGGCAATACAGCACAGCAGGCATTTGACGAGATTCAATTTTGATGTTGACTTGGCCAACCTCTGCCACATTTGTTACATCGATTTATTTGCACGCTGCGTACAGCCACCGATCCCAAATAACATAATGACGACGATTTGACAAAAATTGCAACTTATTTTGCCACTTTTGGTCTGCGTCGCTGATAATTTTGGCGATGAAGGGAGGGGACCACAATGCTGCGGCACGCCACTCCAACTCAATGCCGACATCCCCGTGTCCTGCAAACGCCCCAATCCGGCGCTGACGTGCACGACGCTTTGGTTGCAGGCGCGTACGGCACCGTGTACAAGGCGCGCGACCTGAGCAACAACGGCGTCATCGTGGCGCTGAAGAAGGTTCGGGTGCCGCTCACCGAGGACGGCGTCCCGATGTCCACGCTGAGGGAGATCGCGTTGCTCAAGCAGCTCGACCAGTACGAGCATCCCAACATCGTCAGGTACATAACAGAGATCATTTGGATGTGCACGTTTTTCACCGATTTCCCGGAACATACACTATAGCGACAGCAGATTAAACAACCCGTTGTCATATTATATCACTTTTATTCAAATTCTAACCACGTTTGGTTTGCAAGACATTGAGCACTCGTCGATTCTCATAGTTTCCCTTGCTCAAATAGATCCTCGTCTCCCGTTCCCACCCTCTCGTCTTTCCCTTGGGTATAATGCCTCAACCAAGCCGCTATACCGAGTTTGAAACCATGGCAATTTGCAAATTCTCGCGTCCAAAAACACATAAAAACGTGAGCGTCGCACAAACTGCACGTAACTTGAGCATTCTTCCGAAAAAGTGAGTGTCCTCGTGAAAGTTAGTGTCAAGTCATCCGCTGTTTTCATGCGGCGCTGGCGGCCCAAGCAGATCCAGTCTTCGACGGCGCATTTCCCTCGAGGTAAACAAAGCATTTGACCGCGGGCGCTATATGCACAAGCAGGAGATTAGCGACCGCGATAGCATGCCAATGCTAATCCGACGGCGATCGGACTCCGCTAGGTCCGCGCAGTGGTCTGGCTAATTGGAAGCCGCGTGCGGAGGCCGGGGAAAACCTGCTGCATTGCCGGATTCCGCTGCAGTTGCCAGTTGGAACTGTTTGGTTGGAAATGAGATTCGGTGTCTGGTTCATTGATTGGATGCGTGTAGAGTGGCTTGATTGGGCAGAGAGCGGCCAATGGACAAAAAATGGCTTCTCCGCTGTCAATTTCACCGATAAACTTTATAGGCTAAATTGAGCTAAATATAGGCTGAATATAGCCTAAATGTAGGCTGAAAAGGCCAAATTGAAGTTATGATAATGATGTTCTTGCCATGAAATGTGAATTCATTTCATTTGGGCAATTAATGGCGTCCAAATACGGTTTCAGGCATGGCCGCTCTCTGCCATATTAAGTATAGGTATCTAAGATGCGAGTAAAATGATCTGATTCTGAATGATGGCGATCAAACTTCGATCGTTGCTTTGCGGTTTACTGGACCTAGCATTTGTTAGCAGGCAACCCGCAATACACAAGCAGTGCTCTTAGAAATGACGTTTCTTGGCTGGGATTAGGAAGTGTGCGGTTTGCAATAACTTACTGGATAATTGTCGGCTTTCCTTCTTCACCGATCAGTATAGAATCTTAATAGTGTTTACGTCGTTTCTTTATAGGAAAATGACGTGTAATTTCACTTTAATTTTCTTTGATATTATTGCGTTAACAGAATAATCACCTACGTGCATGGAAATGGAATTTCTTATTCTGAGTTCCGAATCTAATCTTTACTCTTGCAGTTTGTAAGTACCTATGTTCTAACTAAATAAAATTTTAAAATCATAATTGTGTACCAATTTGAGGGAAATCTTTGGAAAAACTTCGGAAAACCGTGGAAACCTTACATAATATGTAACATTATATTATAAGTTAGCGCGGGCGGAAATCGGGGCCCAGTGCAATCGGACCAGCAATCCACTTGCCACCTCGTCATCACGGAAATGCCCATTCGACTCACGCACACATGCGCACGTACATCTGCCCCCTGATTTCCACGCCCGACGACCACCCTCGTGTAACGCTGCGTCGTCTGCTCGCAGGTTGCTGGACATCTGCCACGGCCAGCGCGTCGAACAGCAGCTGGTGCTGTTCCTGGTGTTCGAGCACGTGGAACAGGACCTCACCAGCTACATGGAACGGTGTCCGCCGCCTGGCCTCAAGGCGTATCGCATCAAGGTGGGTCCTCCGTCCTCAGTCCTCTGTCCTCTGTCCTCAGTCCTCAGTCCTCAGTCCTCAGTTCTCTGTCCTCAGTCCTCAGTCCTCAGTCCTCAGTTCTCTGTCCTCTGTCCTCAGTCCTCAGTCCTCAGTTCTCTGTCCTCAGTCCTCAGTCCTCAGTCCTCAGTCCTCAGTCCTCAGTCCTCAGTCCTCTGTCCTCAGTCCTCAGTCCTCAGTCCTCAGTCCTCAGTTCTCTGTCCTCAGTCCTCAGTCCTCAGTCCTCAGTCCTCAGTCCTCAGTCCTCAGTCCTCAGTCCTCAGTCCTCTGTCCTCTGTCCTCTGTCCTCTGTCCTCAGTCCTCTGTCCTCAGTCCTCAGTCCTCAGTCCTCAGTCCTCAGTCCTCAGTCCGCTGTCCTCAGTCCTCAGTCCTCAGTCCTCAGTCCTCTGTCCTCAGTCCTCAGTCCTCAGTCCTTAGTCCTCAGTCCTCAGTCCTCAGTCCTCTGTCCTCTGTCCTCTGTCCTCTGTCCTCTGTCCTCTGTCCTCTGTCCTCTGTCCTCTGTCCTCTGTCCTCTGTCCTCTGTCCTCAGTCCTCAGTCCGCTGTCCTCAGTCCTCAGTCCTCAGTCCTCAGTCCTCACTTCTCAGTCCGCAGTCCTCAGTCTTCTGTCCTCTGTCCTCTGTCCTCAGTCCTCAGTCCTCAGTCTTCTGTCCTCTGTCCTCTGTCCACTGTCCTCTGTTCTCAGTCCTCTGTCCTCTGTCCTCAGTCCTCAGTCCGCTGTCCTCAGTCCTCAGTCCTCAGTCCTCAGTCCTCACTTCTCAGTCCGCAGTCCTCAGTCTTCTGTCCTCTGTCCTCTGTCCTCAGTCCTCAGTCCTCAGTCTTCTGTCCTCTGTCCTCTGTCCTCTGTCCTCTGTCCTCTGTCCTCTGTCCTCTGTCCTCTGTCCTCTGTCCTCTGTCCTCTGTCCTCTGTCCTCTGTCCTCTGTCCTCAGTCCTCAGTCCGCTGTCCTCAGTCCTCAGTCCTCAGTCCTCAGTCCTCACTTCTCAGTCCGCAGTCCTCAGTCTTCTGTCCTCTGTCCTCTGTCCTCAGTCCTCAGTCCTCAGTCTTCTGTCCTCTGTCCTCTGTCCACTGTCCTCTGTTCTCAGTCCTCTGTCCTCTCAGTCCTCTGCGAAGTTACAGTGAGGGGTTACTCATTTGTTACTATGTTTTTAACGTGGCAATGTAGTACATTCGCGAATTACTGGTCAAACTCAAAACCACTTGATTTTGGTGTAGAAAGACGCGTGCCGACCCTTGTAAGCTCTGCTAAGCTCCATTGTGTTCACTTCGAGAGTGACAACTGGACGGATCTCCTTGCAAATAGCTATGAAGGTTTTTTTTTTAATCTTATTTAAATTACGAAAGCTCGTATTTGGCTATTCATTTTATTATTATGTACACAAATTAGCCTCCCAAAAGTGTTGTCCATTCCGGGATTTGAACCCGGGTCCCGGGACCCGGAACCCGGGACCCGGGTTCCGGGTTCAAATCCCGGAATGGACAACACTTTTGGGAGGCTAATTTGTGTACATAATAATAAAAAGCTATGAAGGGGTTTCCCCGAAATTTGACAACATAGGGCTGAGAAAGGGACAGAGTTGGTTCGAATTCTGGACGGATGTCAAGATACAAATCTGTTTTAACAATGGCATTGTCCGAAGCCCTGAAGTGGATTTGACCAGGAATTCGCGAATGGACTATACCAGGGTAGCGATTGTGTAAAAATATATCGATCGGTAGCTATAACGTAAATATATATAGACATAGGAGTATATCTATTTCAATGGGCCGTGCTACCGATCAACACTGAAAACTCGTCGATAACGTTACACAATCGCTACCCAGGACTAGTGTAGCCCCGCTGCATTGGCCGCTCAAGAGCACCCTTATTACGGACGGCTGGGGCCGAGCCGACCCATGGACCAGCTTGATCTTTGACGCCCAAGCAAATTACTTGTATACTTTTTGGAAAATTGGGAGAGATGTTTAGGGTTGGGTCTTAAGAAGTCTCGGGTCTTGTGGTTGATGTGATGTTAGTCTGTTATTCGATCACCCGAATCAGTGCATGAGTTAATGTCAGCGTCAAAGTTAAGCAACAATGCACTGGATCATCGATTGGTATAGAGATGACCACACGGCAAATTACTTTTTTTTAGCGTGATTAACGGATGGGACTTGGGGTTGATGTTAGTCTGATTCTTCTATATAACTTACCAAGTAGCTAAGGAATCTTGTGCTTAATCGCACATTGGATGGTTGAACACCATACAAAACTGTGTATGTTGCTTGTGAAAGAGTGCACGGTAATTCGTTTTATTACAACAGCTTCAATCCCTGGCTTATCGACGTACCACCAGCATGGACCGGTACAGGAACACGTCTGTGTCCTCATTATAACTGTTAAGAGTAGTACTTTAGTATAGACCATCCCCATAATCAGCTTATGGCTGGTATTTCAATATTTTTCAACTCTGCGTTAAGCGTCTTGCCTCTTACTCTTAAGCTGTGTTTACACGGTTCAATGTTTCGTTCAATGCATTAAATTCAAGGTTGAATTCAATGCATTGAACCGTGTAAACAACAATTGAATTCAATGAATTATTGAATGAAAGATTGAATTCAAAGTTTTATTCAATGTTTTCTCATTTAGGACTTGTTCTAAATATCGTCCAATTTCCTTTCAATAGAAGGAAGGGTATGTTACTGCCTTCTAGAAACAAAGATTTTGGAAGGCTGTGCCACCATTTTCAATGAATTTAGAACATTGAGTCGTGCAAACGGCTATTCAAGAGCATTCAATGTTTCGTTCAATGCATTGAACGAAACATTGAACCGTGTAAACACAGCTTTAGAAACGGATGAATTCCACGGCATTCTATTGGAACTGAACTCCTAACTCTGGGGGTTGAGGCACTTGTAATACCAGCCCTAAACATTACCAACAACACCACAATCTCCCGAGCCTGTGTGATGCCTCTACCTGTGCGCCTCCAGGACATCATGTACCAGTTGCTGTGCGGCGTCGACTTCCTACACTCGCATCGCATCGTCCACCGCGACCTGAAGCCTCAGAACCTCCTGGTCACCTCGTCGGGGAACGTCAAGCTCGCCGACTTCGGACTCGCCAAGACGTACGACTTCGACATGAGGCTCACCTCTGTGGTGAGTGTAGCATGGATCGGTAAAGGAACCCATCCGTCGGTGGCCTATACCTTGTTACAGTGATGGAGTGGCAGACTAGGCGACCGGGCAAATGCCCGAAGGGCCGGTAGGGTTTTTGTATGGTTTTGGGCCGGTTGAATGTATCCATGAAATTTGAAAAACAGAATATTGTATATAATATCGTGTTGTACTGGGCCGATTTAATTAAAATGCCCCGGTCGGTTTTCCCCCCAATCCAACCCTGCTCTCAGCTATAGGCAAATGGCGTCATTCAAATGGGTATCTTATAAACATAACTTTATCCTATTATGACTATTCAACAAACAAATAAGATTAAATAAATATTTTTTCCAGTAAGGTTCATGATTTAATTGCGTGCTTGTTTATTTGCCTACTATTAACAGAACATTTGCCTACTATTTGACTACTATTTTGGTGGATTTTGCCTACTATTGCTACTATTATTTGAAGGGTTTCATTGGAGGCCCTGGATTTATTGATGGTTATGATCATGACTTGTACAAGTCCAAACGACTCATTTACCACTTTATGATCCCATGGAGTGTAGTCGGAGTTTTTAAAAAGTTTTTAGAGACCAAAATAAAAAATATTAATTCGCTACAATGGTGTCAGCGTGTGGGATTCGCTGACCTTGAAAAAAAACTCCGTTTTCGCAATAAGTATTATATTTTATTGTCCTTGCGAATAGATATTGCATCCTAATGTTGATTTCCGGAAACAATTACTCTATTACTATGGTTCCAGCGGTGGGATTTTCCAGAAAAACAGAAAACATTGCCCCTTGCCCACGAATTACGAGCATTTTTTTAGCAACCTTTTTTCACCTCTCCATTTTCGGAGGGAAGGGGAGGTGTTATTGGGCATATTAATTTTAAATGCCCGGGCTGGTCCCCCCCCCCCCCCCCCCCCCCAACAATTCAAACCTGCGCTTGTTATCTTAGTTCGACTAGTGACAAGAGTGTCTAAACCACTGTTGGAGGCCCACTGTTGCTATACACAAGCTAAGAGTCTCAAAACTAGCAAGCAGTTTACAGACAGTTTTGAAACTCTTGAGGTCGTGTCTAGCTGCATTGGATTCTCGAGGAATATGCATACCCACTCTCCTTCTTTACGTGACTTGGTGTTTATGAGTGCCACAAAATCTCCGCCTGGAGAGCTTATTTCGGGGTGCCTTTCAAAGGCCATACAGACTTGACGAGGCAAATGTGCTTATGAAAATTACACTTTTCTGTGGTTAGGGGTGCACAATGCACAGGAAATGTATAGCCCCCCCCCCCCCCCCCCCACCCCGAAATTCGAATGTTTTTTGGCAGAAATGTAATGCGATTTGGAAACGGAAATGCACCAGCAATGAGCTCAAAATTGGACACTTTGATTTGGTTTGGTCACGACGCTAACGAGACGTCTGACTGCCTGCACAGGCTCGCTTATCAGAGCACAGAGCACGACTAGTCAAAATTCCACATGTTCATACAAAAATTAAATAGGCACTCAATGGCTGCAACAATGGCAGCTACTTTAAACATTTCTACTGGAGTGTTGGTAACGATACAGCAACGTTGTCATTCATGTGTAAATCGCATTTAAAGTGGCACGATAAATTTTAAGACGCCAATACAGTGCACTGCGATACAAGTTATCTCATTGGTCAACACTGGACAGCAATACTTACATTTGTTTTTGAATGGGAAGGACATAGAAATTGCCCACAACACAAGTGAGTTTAAAGAAGGCCGCTATTGCAGGTACGAACCTTGAAGCCAAAGCAGATCCTCGGCCAGATCTAGATGCCAATACAGAAATCCCGCCAACCCCTCGCTATTGATCGCAGGTGGTCACGCTGTGGTATCGACCTCCTGAGGTGCTCCTGGGACAACCGTACGCCACCGCCGTCGACCTGTGGTCCTGCGGATGCATCATGGCCGAACTCTTCCGGCTAACTCCGCTCTTCCAGGGCTCCTCTGAAGGCGACCAACTCGACAGGATCTTCCAGTAAGTAGACGAAGACTAAATGTCGTTTGTAACACTCACCATGCTTTAAAAGTCATAACTTCTTTGTTTGGCGGGAGGGTCCCTCGACCGTGCCTCGTATACTAACAAGCTAGTCTCTGAGCTCATGTAAATTTTAGAATGTTAAATGAGCTACAAATATGTGTAATAAGGTGAAATTTTATTTAATTTATTTAAAAAGGTACCCTCCAAATATAACCTTATAACACCGATCAGCTCCTCGCTCAGTCAAAACGTATAATTACTCCATGATTGCTATCCGTACATCACTTATTGCGATATCGTTCGATACAGGATATTCAGGGGTGATTTCTCGGACGGGCATCCCCAAAAATGTGCAGGAAAAATATAACTACACTATATTTTTTGAAAATAGTTATTATATATTTTTCCATCTTATTCGTCTCACTTTGGGATACAAAGCGTATCAACAAAAAAAACAACGATGACCACTGAAGACTGTATGATAGGCACCCCCCGCCCGCACGGCGAACTATATTACACGCGGAGCTGAGTCCGACATTATTGCTAAGTTCCCAAGGCCTGTCCGGAAGAGCTTCAAGACCGCGAGGCATCCCCGGTCACCAACCACTAGCGTAAATCCCTTCCAGCATCGCAACTTGCTCCTTGGTCGCATCGTCTTCCCGCCGAGGTAGCTCAACGTTTCAACCTTCGCCAGCACCCCACAGTCGGTCGGTGAACGCCCTACACCGGCTAGCAGTCGGTGACACGTAAGGTCTAAGATCCTCACTACTGGCCTTCCCACGAATTGTCGTTGAAAGATACCAGTTTTATTCACGATGACGTCATCGTGGGCTCTGGGTTCTGTTGTTCAGCCATTTGCTCCAAACATTCGGCAGCGACTTTCACTGCAATCACTGCGCAAGATATTCATTTGGATTCGATGTTACAAACTGTTGATTTTTTTATACATTAAATTAACGGTAATTTGGAGACAATTTTTTTTTAGAATATTGGTCACACATCACCGTCTTAAAAGAAAAATTAGTAGTTTTCAGAAAATATAATCAGAAACACTACTTGATCTGAATACTCAACAAAATATTTTATGTATTCGTGATAAATAAACGCTCGCAGTTTAATCGGTATCCGCCATAAGGTTATCAAAATAATAACAACGCCAAGCCAATCGTTTAGCACTTGCATCTTCCCGTCCAGCATCGCAACTTGCTCCTTGCTCGCATCGTCCTCCCTGCTCGCATCGTCCTCCCGCCAAGCTAGCTCAACGTGTCCACCTTCGCCAGCACCCCAAAGTCGATCGGTGAACGCACCACACCGGCCAGCAGTCTGTGACATGTAGGGTCAAAGAACCTCACTACTGGCCTTCCCACGAATTGTCGTTGAAAGATACCAGTATTCTACACAGTAGTTACCATGGTTTGTTTATGATGGGCCGAACCTGACAATACTGCAATGTCAGGACGACCCATGACAGAGGAAGAGCAAGCTCTTGTCACTCCATCGTTTCCCAAAAATGCACTAAACGATAGTCCACAATGTGGACTGTATCAGGGTTTAGACTGATAAGAACAGATACTACACTTTGATCTTAGCTCATTGAGCCGAGAAGCGATAATACTTAATGCACTTTCACGCACTACGTTCGGTGCTGTTTGGAATAACTGCTTCGAGTGTTATAAGGAGATTACAACGGTATTTGTGGTGAACAGAGCGCTCTAGTGGGGACTGGCGAAGCAAATGACCCAGCATTTAGCATGCGCTAAGAAACCAATTTAAGGGCATATCTGCTCTCTAAACGATTTGTGCCCAAGCTTTAGATTTTTACTTTTTATAACACAGCAGAAGCAAAAATGTATTACCTTAACTTTTTTATAGCCACTTACAGCATGTTGTAGAGGATGACGTCATCGTGGGCTCTGGGTTCTGTTGTTCAGCAATTTGCTCCAAACATTCGGCAGCGACTTTTACTGCGATCACTGCGCAGGATATTCATTTGGATTCGATGTTACAAACTGTTGAAATTTTTTTTTACATTTAATTAACGGTAATATGGAGACAATTTTTTTTAGAATACTGTTCAGACATCACCGTCTTAAAAAAAAAAATAGTAGTTTTCAGAAAATATAATAAGAAACACTACTTGATCTGACTACTCAACAAAATATTTTATGTATTCGTGATAAATAAACGCGCGCAGTTTAATCGTTATCCACCATAAGGTAATCAAAGTAAAAAAAAACGCCAAATCAATCGTTTTGCACTTGCATCTTCCCGTCCAGCATCGCAACTTGCTCCTTGCTCGCATCGTCCTCCCGCCGAGCTAGCTCAACGTTTCAACCTTCGCCAGCACCCCAAAGTCGATCGGTGAACGCACCACACCGGCCAGCAGTCGGTGACATGTAGGGTCAAAGATCCTCACTACTGGCCTCCCAACGAACTTTCGTTTACAGATATCAGTATTCTATGAAGTAGTTACCATGGTTTGTTTATGATAAGCCGAACCTGACAGTACTGCAATGTCAGGACGACCCATGACAGAGGAAGAGCAAGCTCTTGTCACTCCTTCGTTTCCCAAAAATGCACTAAACGATAGTCCACAATGTGGACTGTATCAGGGTTTAGACTGATAAGAACAGATACTACACTTTGATCTTAGCTCATTGAGCCGAGAAGCGATAATACTTAATGCACTTTCACGCACTACGTTCGGTGCTGTTTGGAATAACTGCTTCGAGTGTTATAAGGAGATTACAACGGTATTTGTGGTGAACAGAGTGCTCTAGTGGGGACTGGCGAAGCAAATGACCCAGCATTTAGCATGCGCTAAGAAACCAATTTAAGGGCATATCTGCTCTCTAAACGATTTGTGCCCAAGCTTTAGATTTTTACTTTTTATAACACAGCAGAAGCAAAAATGTATTACCTTAACTTTTTTATAGCCACTTACAGCATGTTGTAGAGGATGACGTCATCGTGGGCTCTGGGTTCTGTTGTTCAGCAATTTGCTCCAAACATTCGGCAGCGACTTTTACTGCGATCACTGCGCAGGATATTCATTTGGATTCGATGTTACAAACTGTTGAAATTTTTTTTTACATTTAATTAACGGTAATATGGAGACAATTTTTTTTAGAATACTGTTCAGACATCACCGTCTTAAAAAAAAATTAGAAGTTTTCAGAACATATAATAAGAAACACTACTTGATCTGACTACTCAACAAAATATTTTATGTATTCGTGATAAATAAACGCGCGCAGTTTAATCGTTATCCACCATAAGGTAATCAAAGTAAAAAAAAACGCCAAATCAATCGTTTTGCACTTGCATCTTCCCGTCCAGCATCGCAACTTGCTCCTTGCTCGCATCGTCCTCCCGCCGAGCTAGCTCAACGTTTCAACCTTCGCCAGCACCCCAAAGTCGATCGGTGAACGCACCACACCGGCCAGCAGTCGGTGACATGTAGGGTCAAAGATCCTCACTACTGGCCTCCCAACGAACTTTCGTTTACAGATATCAGTATTCTATGAAGTAGTTACCATGGTTTGTTTATGATAAGCCGAACCTGACAGTACTGCAATGTCAGGACGACCCATGACAGAGGAAGAGCAAGCTCTTGTCACTCCTTCGTTTCCCAAAAATGCACTAAACGATAGTCCACGATGTGGACTGTATCAGGGTTTAGACTGATAAGAACAGATACTACACTTTGATCTTAGCTCATTGAGCCGAGAAGCGATAATACTTAATGCACTTTCACGCACTACGTTCGGTGCTGTTTGAAATAACTGCTTCGAGTGTTATAAGGAGATTGCAACGGTATTGTGGGGAACAGAGCGCTCTAGTGGGGACCGCCGGAGCTAATGACCCAGCATTTAGCATGCGCTAAGAAACCAATTTAAGGACATATCTGCTCTCTAAACGATTTGTGCCCAAGTTTGAGATTTTCACTTTTTATAACACACGGCAGAAGCAAAAAAGCATTACCTAAAACTTTTTTCTAGCCACTTACATTATTTTGTAGAGGATGACGTCATCGTGGGCTCTGGGTTCTGTTCAGCAATTTGCTCCAAACATTCGGCAGCGACTTTTACTGCGATCACTGCGCAAGATATTCATTTGGATTCGATGTTACAAACTGTTGATTTTTTTTTATACATTTAATTAACGGTAATTTGGAAACAATTTTTTTTAGAATACTGGTCAGACATCACCGTCTTAAAAGAAAAATTAGTAGTTTTCAGACAATATAATTAGAAACACTATTTGATCTGAATACTCAAAAAATATTTTATGTATTCTTGATAAATAAAGGCTCGCAGTTTAATCGGTAACTGCCATAAGGTTATCAAAGTAAAAACAACGCCAAGCAACTCGTTTTGCACTTGCATCTTCCCGTCCAACATCGCAACTTGCTCCTTGCTCGCATCGTCCTCCCGCCTAGGTAGCTCAACGTTTCCACCTTCGCCAGCACCCCAAAGTCGATCGGTGAACGCACCACAACGGCTAGCAGTCGGTGACACGTAGGGTCTAAGATTCTCAATACTGACCTTCCCACGATTTGTCGTTGAAAGATACCAGTTTTCTACACAGTAGTTACCATGGTTTGTTTATGATGGGCCGAACCTGACAGTACTGCAATGTCAGGACGACCCATGACAGAGGAAGAGCAAGCTCTTGTCACTCCATCGTTTCCCAAAAATGCACTAAACGATAGTCCACAATGTGGACTGTATCAGGGTTTAGACTGATAAGAACAGATACTACACTTTGATCTTAGCTCATTGAGCCGAGAAGCGATAATACTTAATGCACTTTCACGCACTACGTTCGGTGCTGTTTGGAATAACTGCTTCGAGTGTTATAAGGAGATTACAACGGTATTTGTGGTGAACAGAGCGCTCTAGTGGGGACTGGCGAAGCTAATGACCCAGCATTTAGCATGCGCTAAGAAACCAATTTAAGGGCATATCTGCTCTCTAAACGATTTGTGCCCAAGCTTTAGATTTTTACTTTTTATAACACACGGCAGAAGCAAAAAAGCATTACCTAAAACTTTTTTCTAGCCACTTACATTATTTTGTAGAGGATGACGTCATCGTGGGCTCTGGGTTCTGTTCAGCAATTTGCTCCAAACATTCGGCAGCGACTTTTACTGCGATCACTGCGCAGGATATTCATTTGGATTCGATGTTACAAACTGTTGAAATTTTTTTTTACATTTAATTACCGGTAATATGGAGACAATTTTTTTTAGAATACTGTTCAGACATCACCGTCTTAAAAAAAAATTAGTAGTTTTCAGAAAATATAATAAGAAACACTACTTGATCTGACTACTCAACAAAATATTTTATGTATTCGTGATAAATAAACGCTCGCAGTTTAATCGTTATCCACCATAAGGTAATCAAAGTAAAAAAAACGCCAAGTCAATCGTTTTGCACTTGCATCTTCCCGTCCAGTATCGCAACTTGCTCCTTGCTCGCATCGTCCTCCCGCCGAGCTAGCTCAAAGTTTCAACCTTCGCCAGCACCCCATAGTCGATCGGTGAACGCACCACACCGGCCAGCAGTCGGTGACATGTAGGGTCAAAGAACCTCACTACTGGCCTCCCAACGAACTGTCGTTTACAGATATCAGTATTCTATGAATTAGTTACCATGGTTTGTTTATGATGGGCTGAACCTGACAGTACTGCAATGTCAGGACGACCCATGACAGAGGAAGAGCAAGCTCTTGTCACTCCATCGTTTCCCAAAAATGCACTAAACGATAGTCCACGATGTGGACTGTATCAGGGTTTAGACTGATAAGAACAGATACTACACTTTGATCTTAGCTCATTGAGCCGAGAAGCGATAATACTTAATGCACTTTCACGCACTACGTTCGGTGCTGTTTGGAATAACTGCTTCGAGTGTTATAAGGAGATTACAACGGTATTTGTGGTGAACAGAGCGCTCTAGTGGGGACTGGCGAAGCTAATGACCCAGCATTTAGCATGCGCTAAGAAACCAATTTAAGGGCATATCTGCTCTCTAAACGATTTGTGCCCAAGCTTTAGATTTTTACTTTTTATTACACACAGCAGAAGCAAAAAAGCATTACCTAAAACTTTTTTCTAGCCACTTACATTATTTTGTAGAGGATGACGTCATCGTGGGCTCTGGGTTCTGTTCAGCAATTTGCTCCAAACATTCGGCAGCGACTTTTACTGCGATCACTGCGCAGGATATTCATTTGGATTCGATGTTACAAACTGTTGAAATTTTTTTTTACATTTAATTAACGGTAATATGGAGACAATTTTTTTTAGAATACTGTTCAGACATCACCGTCTTAAAAAAAAAAATAGTAGTTTTCAGAAAATATAATAAGAAACACTACTTGATCTGACTACTCAACAAAATATTTTATGTATTCGTGATAAATAAACGCGCGCAGTTTAATCGTTATCCACCATAAGGTAATCAAAGTAAAAAAAAACGCCAAATCAATCGTTTTGCACTTGCATCTTCCCGTCCAGCATCGCAACTTGCTCCTTGCTCGCATCGTCCTCCCGCCGAGCTAGCTCAACGTTTCAACCTTCGCCAGCACCCCATAGTCGATCGGTGAACGCACCACACCGGCCAGCAGTCGGTGACATGTAGGGTCAAAGAACCTCACTACTGGCCTCCCAACGAACTGTCGTTTACAGATATCAGTATTCTATGAATTAGTTACCATGGTTTGTTTATGATGGGCTGAACCTGACAGTACTGCAATGTCAGGACGACCCATGACAGAGGAAGAGCAAGCTCTTGTCACTCCATCGTTTCCCAAAAATGCACTAAACGATAGTCCACGATGTGGACTGTATCAGGGTTTAGACTGATAAGAACAGATACTACACTTTGATCTTAGCTCATTGAGCCGAGAAGCGATAATACTTAATGCACTTTCACGCACTACGTTCGGTGCTGTTTGGAATAACTGCTTCGAGTGTTATAAGGAGATTACAACGGTATTTGTGGTGAACAGAGCGCTCTAGTGGGGACTGGCGGAGCTAATGACCCAGCATTTAGCATGCGCTAAGAAACCAATTTAAGGACATATCTGCTCTCTAAACGATTTGTGCCCAAGCTTGAGATTTTTACTTTTTATAACACAGCAGAAGCAAAAATGTATTACCTTAACTTTTTTATAGCCACTTACAGCATGTTGTAGAGGATGACGTCATCGTGGGCTCTGGGTTCTGTTGTTCAGCAATTTGCTCCAAACATTCGGCAGCGACTTTTACTGCGATCACTGCGCAGGATATTCATTTGGATTCGATGTTACAAACTGTTGAAATTTTTTTTTACATTTAATTAACGGTAATATGGAGACAATTTTTTTTAGAATACTGTTCAGACATCACCGTCTTAAAAAAAAAATTAGTAGTTTTCAGAACATATAATAAGAAACACTACTTGATCTGACTACTCAACAAAATATTTTATGTATTCGTGATAAATAAACGCGCGCAGTTTAATCGTTATCCACCATAAGGTAATCAAAGTAAAAAAAAACGCCAAATCAATCGTTTTGCACTTGCATCTTCCCGTCCAGCATCGCAACTTGCTCCTTGCTCGCATCGTCCTCCCGCCGAGCTAGCTCAACGTTTCAACCTTCGCCAGCACCCCAAAGTCGATCGGTGAACGCACCACACCGGCCAGCAGTCGGTGACATGTAGGGTCAAAGATCCTCACTACTGGCCTCCCAACGAACTTTCGTTTACAGATATCAGTATTCTATGAAGTAGTTACCATGGTTTGTTTATGATAAGCCGAACCTGACAGTACTGCAATGTCAGGACGACCCATGACAGAGGAAGAGCAAGCTCTTGTCACTCCTTCGTTTCCCAAAAATGCACTAAACGATAGTCCACGATGTGGACTGTATCAGGGTTTAGACTGATAAGAACAGATACTACACTTTGATCTTAGCTCATTGAGCCGAGAAGCGATAATACTTAATGCACTTTCACGCACTACGTTCGGTGCTGTTTGAAATAACTGCTTCGAGTGTTATAAGGAGATTGCAACGGTATTGTGGGGAACAGAGCGCTCTAGTGGGGACCGCCGGAGCTAATGACCCAGCATTTAGCATGCGCTAAGAAACCAATTTAAGGACATATCTGCTCTCTAAACGATTTGTGCCCAAGTTTGAGATTTTCACTTTTTATAACACACGGCAGAAGCAAAAAAGCATTACCTAAAACTTTTTTCTAGCCACTTACATTATTTTGTAGAGGATGACGTCATCGTGGGCTCTGGGTTCTGTTCAGCAATTTGCTCCAAACATTCGGCAGCGACTTTTACTGCGATCACTGCGCAAGATATTCATTTGGATTCGATGTTACAAACTGTTGATTTTTTTTTATACATTTAATTAACGGTAATTTGGAAACAATTTTTTTTAGAATACTGGTCAGACATCACCGTCTTAAAAGAAAAATTAGTAGTTTTCAGACAATATAATTAGAAACACTATTTGATCTGAATACTCAAAAAATATTTTATGTATTCTTGATAAATAAAGGCTCGCAGTTTAATCGGTAACTGCCATAAGGTTATCAAAGTAAAAACAACGCCAAGCAACTCGTTTTGCACTTGCATCTTCCCGTCCAACATCGCAACTTGCTCCTTGCTCGCATCGTCCTCCCGCCTAGGTAGCTCAACGTTTCCACCTTCGCCAGCACCCCAAAGTCGATCGGTGAACGCACCACAACGGCTAGCAGTCGGTGACACGTAGGGTCTAAGATTCTCAATACTGACCTTCCCACGATTTGTCGTTGAAAGATACCAGTTTTCTACACAGTAGTTACCATGGTTTGTTTATGATGGGCCGAACCTGACAGTACTGCAATGTCAGGACGACCCATGACAGAGGAAGAGCAAGCTCTTGTCACTCCATCGTTTCCCAAAAATGCACTAAACGATAGTCCACAATGTGGACTGTATCAGGGTTTAGACTGATAAGAACAGATACTACACTTTGATCTTAGCTCATTGAGCCGAGAAGCGATAATACTTATTTTTTTTTTTTTTCGTTTATTGGAGCTTATCCTGCTTACATCAAGCTAAGTACCGGGCCTAGAGCCCTTTCCTTAAGATAATGGCATTTATAACTTAAATATAACAATGGCGGAAATACATAAGCAGTTTACATCTCCCTTTAAGTAGGGTATTCTTGTACATAATAAATATAAAAGTTTTTTTTTTTTTTTTTTTTTTTTTTTTTTTTTTTTTTCACTACTTCTAATATACTACACTATTTACAAATGCTAAAGCATTGATACTGCCAATGGGTTGACATATCCTGACTCATTAAGAGATATATAAAGAACATAAGCTATTACAAAGTTATGGACTACACAGTTGAAAATGATGATAATAATCATAGTAATAGTTTAATCTAAGCCGGGAGCAGTCGGGGACTCGGCGCCAGCACATTCTTCGGTCGCTTGTAGCGCAGGACGTCCTCGGCCTCGTAGTTGGACAGGCCAGTGATTAGCGGGTTGGGAACGGCCGCCAGGTCCTCGAAGAATTTGGTCGCCAGCTCGCGCACGGTATCCCGGAACAGCGGCATCCGGGCGTCGCGGTGCAGGTCTGCGTTGCGCACGAACCAGGGAGCCCGAGTCGCCGTCCGGAGCGCTCGGTTCTGCACTCGTTGCAGCTGCGTCAGCTGCGACTTGGCTGCAATTCCCCAGATCTGGGAGGCATAGGTCATTATCGGGAGAACCATTGTTTTATAAAGAATGAGCCCGTTGGTGATGCTCAGCGAGCTCCTCCTGTTCAGGACTGGGCCTAGGATGCCTAGTCGTGCTTTCGCGCGAGTTGCCAGCTGCTTGCAGTTGACCCTCCAAGTCAGAGTCTTGTCCAGGGTCACACCGAGATACTTGGCCTCGGAGGCCCAGGGGATGTCGTCTCCGAATAGTTCCAGGTCGACTACCGAAGTCGCTTTCCTGGTCCGCTGTTTGGTGAACAGTACCGCGTTGCTCTTGGCGACGTTGACCTTTACTCGCCAGTTTTCGCACCATGTCTCGTAGCAGCTTAGGGCTCTCTGGAGATACTTGCAGGCTTGAAGACTTTGCCAAGATTGAGCAACTAGAGCAGTATCATCTGCGTACACTCCAAACATCACGTGTGGTGTCCTCGGCATGTCGTTGATATAAATGGAGAACAGCGTGGGGGCCAACAGGGAACCTTGTGGCACACCAGCTTCGATTGGTCTGGTGGTCGAAAACTCTCCTTGGTGAAAAACCTTGAACGAGCGACGATGGAGGTAGGAGGATACCAGTCGGATGAGGTATTTTGGTAGTCCAATGTTCATGAGCTTGAACAGTAGGCCTTCGTGCCATACACGGTCAAAGGCCTGGGCAATGTCGAGGAACACAGCTGCCGTCTGCTTGTTCTCATTGAACCCCTTGGTGATGTGTTCTGTTATCCTGAGCACCTGGTGGTTGGCTGAGTGGTGCTTCCTGAAGCCGAACTGCTCGTCCATGATGATATTGTTTGAGTCTAGGTAGAGCTCGATCCTTGAGAGAATGACCCTTTCCAGGACTTTGGACACCCCCGAGAGGAGACTGATCGGCCGGTAGTTCTGCGGAAACTGGGGGTCCTTGCCGGGTTTCGCGAACATTATTATTTTGGACTGCTTGAATCCCTGAGGGAAGTAGCTTAACCGTAGGATAGCATTGAAGACATGCGCCAGGAACGAGATGGCTCTTTTGGAGAGCTCCTTGATCGCGGCATTCGGTATCCCATCAAGGCCTGGAGACTTTTTCGTCTTCAGTTTGCTGATGATCCTCTGGAGTTCAGCTGGTGACGTTTGGCAGAAGTCGTCACCGGGGGAGCCGTCTGACTTGAGGTCGTCTACTTGGTCCTCGACCTCCTCAATCTTGTCGATGTTGCTGGGATCGTCATGTGGAGTGAATGTGCTCTCCAAGGTGTCTGCGAGGGCGTTCGCCTTGTCCTTGTTGCTGTATGCCAAGCCATGGACACCATGCAATGGAGGAGACTTCGATGGAATCCTCAGCAGCCGTTTGGTCATGTTCCAAAGCGATTGATCTTTGAGTTGAAGAGACGAGACTTTTTTCTCCCATCTGTTGTTGATATGCTTCTTGATCATCTCTTTGATTCCAGCAACCATGCTGTTAAGAGAGGTTTTCAAGGATTTCAGTTTGAACCGTTGCCATAGCTTCCGCACTTTGTTTTTCGCCTTGATTGATTTGACGATGTACTGGGGCAAGTCATATTCCGCATTGTGCTGTACCCTCGGCTGAGGAGTACTTCGTGCCAGCGCGTCCATAATGCTGTTTGTTAACAGGTCTATGCAGGAATCTACGTCCCCGGGGGAATCGATTGAAGGATTGGCTGGTCCCAATTCTTCATCCAGAAGCGTCTTGAATCGATCCCAGTCTGTCTTCCGCAGGTCTAGCCTGGGTTCCGTCTCAACATGGACAATCTCGTCGCCATAAGAGATGACCACAGGATTGTGGTCAGAGCTCAATTCTTGGAGAACACAAAGTGACACACTTTTGGTGAGGTTGTGCGTAATGGTGATATCCAGCACGTCTGGGCGGGTCTGGGTCGACGAGTAGAATGTGGGAGCGACCGGTCCGAGAACTGCGTACCCCTTGGAACAGCTGTGCGCGAACAGGGCCCGACCATTTCTGTTGTTGTTTCTGGAGTTCCAGCAAGCATGCTTACAATTTAGATCACCTGCTAGGATCGTTGGAATAGGATCCCTGAGCAGTGCATCGATATCCAGGGTGTCAAGAGCTACTTTAGGCGGCTTGTAAGCTGCAACCAGCCGCAAGGGGCCTCCTGCCGTCCGCACTACAACAGCATTTGCCTCTAGAGACATCAAAGCTGGTAGAGCTGCTTCGTAGTGTTCGACGTCTCGGCGCACGACGATTGCCGTGCCGCCGCCTGTTGTGGCACGATCTCTCCGATAAACATCCAGGTTGGCCAGCCTGAACTTTTGACCAGTTTTGAGGTAGGTCTCGTTGATTAGGGCTACGTCTATTTTGTGGGCACGAAAGACTTCAGCGAACTCTTCACGTTTATTGCATAAGCTGTTAGCATTCCAGCTTAAAATGGACAGCGCCGAAGGGCGTCTATTTTGATGTGCTGCCATTTTGGGAGCCGAACATGGCGTTGATCATGGCCATGGGCATAGCGTGAGACAGGATCACGTTGAGCCTGTCGCCCGGCTTGGCCTTGTTGAGCGCTTCAAGAAGATTCTGCGCCCATTGCTTCATGCCTGCGATATCAACCGCCTGGACATCTATGCCTTGGGCTTGCTCTTGGGGTCTCGGCTGCGGTCTCGTCTGCTCGGCGTTTCTGGAATTGAAGGCCGGGAAGTCTTCACTCTCCATGCGTGCTTGCACCCTGCGCGCCAACCAGGCATTAGCTCGTGGAGCTGGTGCGTAGACGTATTTTGGTGTCCTGGGTTGTTGGTTTGACTTTGGCATGGTTCGCTTGGGCCCTGTCATCCGATCCCGAGCTTGCTGGTAAGCGGGACAGCCCCGATAACTTGCAACATGGTCTCCATTACAGTTGCAGCACCTGCCTGCGGTGTCCCTGGCCTTTTTACATTCGTTCGTCGAATGATCCTTTGCGCATTTCATGCATTGTGGTCTTGAGGCACAGAACTTTGAAGTGTGGCCGAACCGTTGGCAGCGATAGCATTGCACTGGGCCGGTCGGGCTCTGATATCTTTCGACGGAGACTCTGCTGTAGCAAAGCTTTGTCACCTTCCTGATCTCGGCAGCAGTTTCCTTCGACTGGGTGTACACTATAAACAGCGGGATAGGTCGAGGGTCACGCGGACCTGTCTCGTTGGTGTCTGGCCGCCTCGATGTAAGCCTAGCGACCCTGTCGGCCTTGATGCCGTGCTCCTCCAGCAAGGCCTCTTGGACGAACTCCTCAGGAACTGACGAGTCAATACCCCGGATGACTAGTTTTTGGGGCTTGTCCTCCTTAAGGATGAAGGTGTGGTATTCAATGTTCTTCTCCCCAAGAAGAGCTGTCGCTGCCCTGTAGTCAGTGGAGTCTTTCACCTGCAGTCGTGTAGAGTCCATGCGGGAAGCAAATTCGAACTCGTGCTTGCATACCACCTTTAGAGACCGGGCTAGCTCGAGGAGACTTGCCAGCTTGTGGATGACAATCGGCGGCGGTCTGGGTCCTGACTTGCTTGTAGTAATTGGAATGGTCTCACCCTTGTCGTTGTCATCGTCGTCGAGGTCCGAGAGCGCCTCAAAACGGTTGCTCGTGGCGATGTCTGCTGGCGGCCTGGCGTTTCCCGTCACTGGTCGCGGGTTGTCATCGTCCATGGGAGATGCCGGCGGCTCGTCATCCGAGCTCGCATCTCCTGGCGTGGCTGGCGGGCTGTAGCGGCTGGTCGATGGTTGCGGCGACCGAAGGGTTCTCGGTGGCAGGCGATCCAAAGACTGCGGTGCCGGAGGAGAATGGCGGGTACGGGCCACACTGATCAAGGTGGATGGTGATCCTGACGGCTTGCGCTTATTGGTTGCAGCCGGTTCGGGCTGGGATTTCATGAAGTCCGCCCGTTGGGGCCGGGTCTTCGTGGCGGGTTTCGGGGCAGGCTGCTGTCCCGTTGTCCCTGGCTTGACGGGCTGCGTCCTCTTCCTTGTCAGGCTCTCTTCTAGCATCTTGGCGGACGTCGGCTTCATTATCGCGAGTGTGCCGGGTGACACACTCCTCCCTGGCGGCGGCGATCGCTGCGGCCTCATGCTCCCTGCGGCTTGCGCGGCCCCCGGGGGGGGGGGCGGGTTGGGCCGTGGGAGGTGCTTCTTCCCGTTCTGCTGGAAGAGTTGGTCCTGGATTACAACCCTCCGTCACGGGGGGCTTTCCAAAATCCCGGCGGTGGCTGGGCTCGAACCCGGATCCCCAGGGTTGACAGGCAGGCGTGTTGTCGACTTGGTGGTGTTGTCCGCGCAGATGGTCTTTGCTCTCTGGCTACCAGCGGTCCCCGATCGGGCAGCCTCACGGCGTCACGCACGTGACGGGCCTCTGCGAGAGGCCCGTTCGCCGCTAGCCGGAAGGTCTGCAATCGAGCAGCCTTCCGGCGTCACGCACGTGACGGGTACCTCCAAGAGAGTACCGGGACGCGTTGGGCCAGAGAGTAATCTTGCGTTACGCCTGCTCGTAGGGTCCGGAGACCAAGAGCTGAACCCACTCTGCCTTTAATTTCAGATGTCTTGAGATTTTTCTTCTAGCACTGGCACTGGAGACAGGGCTCCTGCGAGAAGCACTTCGCCTTCCTCGGTCTCTTCACTTGCCGACTGATTCACACTGCTCGGATGCGGACTTCTTCACGACACCACACCGATAATACTTAATGCACTTTCACGCACTACGTTCGGTGCTGTTTGGAATAACTGCTTCGAGTGTTATAAGGAGATTACAACGGTATTTGTGGTGAACAGAGCGCTCTAGTGGGGACTGGCGAAGCTAATGACCCAGCATTTAGCATGCGCTAAGAAACCAATTTAAGGGCATATCTGCTCTCTAAACGATTTGTGCCCAAGCTTTAGATTTTTACTTTTTATAACACACAGCAGAAGCAAAAAAGCATTACCTAAAACTTTTTTCTAGCCACTTACATTATTTTGTAGAGGATGACGTCATCGTGGGCTCTGGGTTCTGTTCAGCAATTTGCTCCAAACATTCGGCAGCGACTTTTACTGCGATCACTGCGCAGGATATTCATTTGGATTCGATGTTACAAACTGTTGAAATTTTTTTTTACATTTAATTACCGGTAATATGGAGACAATTTTTTTTAGAATACTGTTCAGACATCACCGTCTTAAAAAAAAATTAGTAGTTTTCAGAAAATATAATAAGAAACACTACTTGATCTGACTACTCAACAAAATATTTTATGTATTCGTGATAAATAAACGCTCGCAGTTTAATCGTTATCCACCATAAGGTAATCAAAGTAAAAAAAACGCCAAGTCAATCGTTTTGCACTTGCATCTTCCCGTCCAGTATCGCAACTTGCTCCTTGCTCGCATCGTCCTCCCGCCGAGCTAGCTCAAAGTTTCAACCTTCGCCAGCACCCCATAGTCGATCGGTGAACGCACCACACCGGCCAGCAGTCGGTGACATGTAGGGTCAAAGAACCTCACTACTGGCCTCCCAACGAACTGTCGTTTACAGATATCAGTATTCTATGAATTAGTTACCATGGTTTGTTTATGATGGGCTGAACCTGACAGTACTGCAATGTCAGGACGACCCATGACAGAGGAAGAGCAAGCTCTTGTCACTCCATCGTTTCCCAAAAATGCACTAAACGATAGTCCACGATGTGGACTGTATCAGGGTTTAGACTGATAAGAACAGATACTACACTTTGATCTTAGCTCATTGAGCCGAGAAGCGATAATACTTAATGCACTTTCACGCACTACGTTCGGTGCTGTTTGGAATAACTGCTTCGAGTGTTATAAGGAGATTACAACGGTATTTGTGGTGAACAGAGCGCTCTAGTGGGGACTGGCGAAGCTAATGACCCAGCATTTAGCATGCGCTAAGAAACCAATTTAAGGGCATATCTGCTCTCTAAACGATTTGTGCCCAAGCTTTAGATTTTTACTTTTTATTACACACAGCAGAAGCAAAAAAGCATTACCTAAAACTTTTTTCTAGCCACTTACATTATTTTGTAGAGGATGACGTCATCGTGGGCTCTGGGTTCTGTTCAGCAATTTGCTCCAAACATTCGGCAGCGACTTTTACTGCGATCACTGCGCAGGATATTCATTTGGATTCGATGTTACAAACTGTTGAAATTTTTTTTTACATTTAATTAACGGTAATATGGAGACAATTTTTTTTAGAATACTGTTCAGACATCACCGTCTTAAAAAAAAAAATAGTAGTTTTCAGAAAATATAATAAGAAACACTACTTGATCTGACTACTCAACAAAATATTTTATGTATTCGTGATAAATAAACGCGCGCAGTTTAATCGTTATCCACCATAAGGTAATCAAAGTAAAAAAAAACGCCAAATCAATCGTTTTGCACTTGCATCTTCCCGTCCAGCATCGCAACTTGCTCCTTGCTCGCATCGTCCTCCCGCCGAGCTAGCTCAACGTTTCAACCTTCGCCAGCACCCCATAGTCGATCGGTGAACGCACCACACCGGCCAGCAGTCGGTGACATGTAGGGTCAAAGAACCTCACTACTGGCCTCCCAACGAACTGTCGTTTACAGATATCAGTATTCTATGAATTAGTTACCATGGTTTGTTTATGATGGGCTGAACCTGACAGTACTGCAATGTCAGGACGACCCATGACAGAGGAAGAGCAAGCTCTTGTCACTCCATCGTTTCCCAAAAATGCACTAAACGATAGTCCACGATGTGGACTGTATCAGGGTTTAGACTGATAAGAACAGATACTACACTTTGATCTTAGCTCATTGAGCCGAGAAGCGATAATACTTAATGCACTTTCACGCACTACGTTCGGTGCTGTTTGGAATAACTGCTTCGAGTGTTATAAGGAGATTACAACGGTATTTGTGGTGAACAGAGCGCTCTAGTGGGGACTGGCGGAGCTAATGACCCAGCATTTAGCATGCGCTAAGAAACCAATTTAAGGACATATCTGCTCTCTAAACGATTTGTGCCCAAGCTTGAGATTTTTACTTTTTATAACACACAGCAGAAGCAAAAAAGCATTACCTAAAACTTTTTTCTAGCCACTTACATTATTTTGTAGAGGATGACGTCATCGTGGGCTCTGGGTTCTGTTCAGCAATTTGCTCCAAACATTCGGCAGCGACTTTTACTGCGATCACTGCGCAAGATATTCATTTGGATTCGATGTTACAAACTGTTGATTTTTTTTAATACATTTAATTAACGGTAATTTGGAAACAATTTTTTTTAGAATACTGGTCAGACATCACCGTCTTAAAAGAAAAATTAGTAGTTTTCAGACAATATAAATAGAAACACTATTTGATCGGAATACTCAAAAAATATTTTATGTATTCTTGATAAATAAACGCTCGCAGTTTAATCGGTAACTGCCATAAGGTTATCAAAGTAAAAACAACGCCAAGCAACTCGTTTTGCACTTGCATCTTCCCGTCCAACATCGCAACTTGCTCCTTGCTCGCATCGTCCTCCAGCCTAGGTAGCTCAACGTTTCCACCTTCGCCAGCACCCCAAAGTCGATCGGTGAACGCACCACAACGGCTAGCAGTCGGTGACACGTAGGGTCTAAGATTCTCAATACTGGACTTCCCACGATTTGTTGTTGAAAGATACCAGTTTTCTACACAGTAGTTACCATGGTTTGTTTATGATGGGCCGAACCTGACAGTACTGCAATGTCAGGACGACCCATGACAGAGGAAGAGCAAGCTCTTGTCACTCCATCGTTTCCCAAAAATGCACTAAACGATAGTCCACATTGTGGACTGTATCAGGGTTTAGACTGATAAGAACAGATACTACACTTTGATCTTAGCTCAATGAGCCGAGAAGCGATAATACTTAATGCACTTTCACGCACTACGTTCGGTGCTGTTTGGAATAACTGCTTCGAGTGTTATAAGGAGTTTACAACGGTATTTGTGGTGAACAGAGCGCTCTAGTGGGGACTGGCGAAGCTAATGACCCAGCATTTAGCATGCGCTAAGAAACCAATTTAAGGGCATATCTGCTCTCTAAACGATTTGTGCCCAAGCTTTAGATTTTTACTTTTTATAACACAGCAGAAGCAAAAATGTATTACCTTAAACTTTTTTATAGCCACTTACAGCATGTTGTAGACGATGACGTCATCGTGGGCTTTGGGTTCTGTTGTTCAGCAGTTTGTCCAAACATTCGGCAGCGACTTTTACTGCGATCACTGCGCAGGATATTCATTTGGATTCGATGTTACAAACTGTTTAAATTTTTTTTTACATTTAATTACCGGTAAAATGGAGACAATTTTTTTTAGAATACTGTTCAGACATCACCGTCTTAAAAAAAAATTAGTAGTTTTCAGAAAATATAATAAGAAACACTACTTGATCTGACTACTCAACAAAATATTTTATGTATTCGTGATAAATAAACGCTCGCAGTTTAATCGTTATCCACCATAAGGTAATCAAAGTAAAAAAAACGCCAAGTCAATCGTTTTGCACTTGCATCTTCCCGTCCAGTATCGCAACTTGCTCCTTGCTCGCATCGTCCTCCCGCCGAGCTAGCTCAAAGTTTCAACCTTCGCCAGCACCCCATAGTCGATCGGTGAACGCACCACACCGGCCAGCAGTCGGTGACATGTAGGGTCAAAGAACCTCACTACTGGCCTCCCAACGAACTGTCGTTTACAGATATCAGTATTCTATGAAGTGGTTACCATGGTTTGTTTATGATGGGCTGAACCTGACAGTACTGCAATGTCAGGACGACCCATGACAGAGGAAGAGCAAGCTCTTGTCACTCCATCGTTTCCCAAAAATGCACTAAACGATAGTCCACAATGTGGACTGTATCAGGGTTTAGACTGATAAGAACAGATACTACACTTTGATCTTAGCTCATTGAGCCGAGAAGCGATAATACTTAATGCACTTTCACGCACTACGTTCGGTGCTGTTTGGAATAACTGCTTCGAGTGTTATAAGGAGATGGCAAAAGCATTGTGGTGAACAGAGCGCTCTAGTGGGGACTGCCGCGACGAACGACCCTTTTGCGCATGCGCTAAGAAACCAATTTAAGGGCATAGCTGCCCCCGTAAACGATTCGTGCACAGGCTAGAGATTTTTACTTTTTATAACACATGGGAGAAGAAAAAAAGTATTATCTATTATTTTTTTTTAAATCTTACATTATTTTGTAGAGGATGACGTCATCGTGGGCTCTGGGGTTTGTTTAGAATTTTACTCCAAACATTCAGTTGCGATTTTTTATTGTTGATCCTTCGCAATGTCATATTTTGTAATCTCCGTTACAAATTGTTGATTTTTTATTTGGTTATTGTACAAACAGTAATTTGTAGACCACTTTTGTATAGAATCTTTTCTGCCAATACCTTCTTTAAAGAAAAACCAGTAGTTTTCAGAAAATACTCGAATATACACTATATATATAAAGGATCGATATTTTTTACAAAATATATGTATTCATGTGTAAAAAAAACTTGTATTTGGTTTAAAGTACAAAACACGCCAAACACGAGGCAAACACGAATCGCTTTGAAATACGAAAAAACATCCAAATTCGCACTAGTGTGTGTAGCTCCAAGGCGGATGACCCATCAACACTCAGCTGATCTATCTTCTTTTCATAAGCGCCGCCGTCAATGTCATATATAAATACACAACAACATGTAACTAGTGGGTTCCCACGGCACCTCTTGCTTTGTCATTTTAATGCAGTGTTTGCTGGGCGCTATAACGCTCGGTGGAATGTCTGCATAAATTATCAGCAATAACACTGGAGGATAGAGGTGTCGCATGCGCACCAATGGGCGCATAGAGAACAGAGACGCCTTGTGTTCGACGTCCACCACACCGCACCTCGTCCAAATCCCACGACGTCGTTCACGCTTTCGCATCAGCTCTGCTTGCTAACAAATCTGGCAAATTATTATCGTGATAATTGGTTTTTACTATGTACGGTTGGTGGGTGTATGATGACTTTTTGGTGAAGTAATTAGCCTAGCCTTTAGGGAAGTGAATGTAATCATATGCCGAAACATATGCCTATTTATAGGTATAACATCAATGTAACAGCACCAGGGATCGAAAATATTTAACATTCACCCCTTGCTTATGCTGATGTTGAATTGCTGTTGCTGTATTGGCATGCCTTTATTATTGCATTGGCATGGCTTATAATAACGCTAGTCTAGCCTAGAAGGGAGCCGAGGGTAAACTCGGAGCCACACATTTGCACCACGGGCAAGAGCCGACCACCGAGTAACTTATGTTGACGCTGTTGTCGTTTCATTGGCCTGTTGCCGGCGAGTGGCAAGCCTACATAGTCTAGCAAGGAGGCGCAAATTCCAAATGTGAACCAAGCTGGTCTAACGCCTCGCTTTTTTCTCCCCCGAACAGAGTGATCGGCACGCCGACGAGGGCGTCCTGGCCGGAGCACGTGTCCATCTGCTGGTCCAGCTTCCAGCGGAGGCCGCCGATGGAGCTCAAGGTCGTCATCCCCAGCATCTGCACGCAGGGTCAAGATCTGCTGGAAGTAAGCAACTCAGCATCCTCCTTTATCTCGATGGCAATGACTGCTAGGTATTCAACGACTAACGATACAATGAGACGGGAATTATTATTAGCTTGAAGTCCGGTCATGGCTAGGAGCTGAGAAGCTTCCCTTCGACTTGGGCTATCCGATCCCTCTTGATTATAGCGCCCTTCTTCGTCGATTATAGAGCTGTGCTGATTAAAGGGCCCAAAAAAAACTGAAACATTCGGGTTACATTCCCATGTAGAATTTAACATGTTTCAAGGACATATTTGGTCATCTTTCAAGGCCATGTGCAAAGGGAATTTAGAACATGTTTTCAATTTTCATTATTTCTGTGAGTATTTTCTCATTTCAATAAAAAATTTATATTAATGCGTGACTGATGACCATTTCCAGCTCAGGTTATCTCTCTATAAGTCCAAGCTAGGCTTGACATAGTTTGCCTTTGCACAGGGTTAGGCACCCATTCTGTTATTCGTATTCGTATTCGTATTCGTATTCGTATGCATAATATGCCTACAGAATTCCATGAACTACGTATTTATATATATTATAAGTACGTCTCAGAAGCGGTGGTACTTTGAGATTGGCCTAACCATTGTCCCTTGCTCAATTCGCAGCAAATGCTCCGGTTCGACCCACTGCAGCGGGTGTCGGCAGCGTCCTCGCTCAGCCACCCCTATTTCCGCGACGACGGGTTCGCGCCGTTCCAGGTGGTCACCGTGTGCGCGGCGAACCGGACCGGCACCACGACGGCGTCGAGGAGTCCCGACGTTGACCAGTGAACCGGCCCGGTGCCGGTGCCGGTGCCGGTGCCGGCTCGGACAGTGCTGTATTCATGCAACATGCGGCCTGCCTCTGATTTTGTTACGCGGGCAGCCGCGCCAAGCGAGAGTTGAGACTGACTCCATCGGACGTTTTCACACTATTCAAAGTTGACACTTTGTGCAGGTCCTTTGCTTTTTGCGAAGATTTTTTTTATATATATATATAATATTATTATTATTGATGATTATTATTTATTATGTGTGTTGTGGACGTCGGTGGGTTCATGGCTTTGCTCGTCGAGGGTCCAGATAAGAAAGGATGTGTCGGAACCCTACTTATGACGGTCAAAATAAAGACAAGCTCTGAAAAGACAAAACTGAAATCCTGTCGGCACCCACCCCATGGCGCCAATGTAGCGGCCCCAGCGAACTCGTCCGTGACCCCGCCGACGTTCCACACACCAACGTCTGACGACGACGCCGACGACGCATTTTTACCGCCGTCGGTGTCATCTGTAAATATCATTTCAATGTACGTGTTTTTTTTTTAAATGATAGAGCGCCGACTTAATGCCGTCGCCGACCTAGCCATGTCTGATTAGCACCTAGCCTGCCCGTTTTGCCTTCGATCTGTGTCAGCCCGGAGGATAGGCAACCGGTGTCTCTCCTACGTATTGGCATCCGCCTCTTGAGACTTTGCGCCTTGAGATATGAAGGGTAACTTTTCAAACACCTGGCCAATATTTGTCAGGAACACAAACTTTCCTGGGTTGCCCGCCAACTTGTTTGGGTCACATCGAATTGCAGGGACTCTTCTTGTATTTTAAAGCGAAATGAAATTCAGTTCTAATGATAGACTAAACATTCGGTTTCAGCTGGAAACCAAACATTCTGAGTCAACTTTGAGTTCTGGTTTTGAGTCACCAAATTTAAAAGCATAAATTTACAAATAATTGTTTGTAACTTCTTCGTTGTGGCGTCCCTTGGCTCTATCAATATCAGCTCGAGCAAAGATGAGCATTGCGCACTCAAGCTCGAATCTCTGCTGCTACCAATCAATCCAAAAGATTCAACAAGTCTCAACAGTTTGACCATTTAAAGATGCGTGAAATCTTTGGGACCATGCTTTGGAAGCAACTCTTCGGGAATAGAAAATCCAAATTGTTCTCAATCTGTTTTCGAATGACCCCCCCCCCCCCCCCGCGACTATCACAGATCGGAGGGAAAGCGCGCGTGCGCAGAGACCAATGTAACGCAGGGGAGAAGAAATTGCAGAACTCGCTTGCAAAGTCTCAGCCCACGCAAACAATTCCAGTCATTACTTACTGCATTACTACTACATATCTTACTACAACGAGTATACATTAATGTTATGTTTTACTATACAAGTCAATAATCCAGCGAAAACCAACACACTCTACTGCCACAGCCCCCACACGCACCCCCCGTCATTTACACCACCCCCACCCCCCGGAAATAAGCGACCCGCCCTGGGTCCGAAGTCTGGCCCTCTGAACACGATCCTCAACTTTATAAGTTCATGGATACGCGTTTTGAAAATCGTTAACTTTGATTTAGGATCAGGCAAATTAGGACAATATGTCAATGTTTAAGTCTAGTTTATATCTTCATTATCACTTTTGATGTGCAATTATCTTCGGATATCCCATTTTAGCGCATCATTTTTCATACCAATACATGGGAGCATATCACGTTCGTTAGTCATTGAAGTGCATGCCATGAAGGTAGTTACGCTGCAAACTATCCCCTGAAACTATACATCATTTTCCTTGTATTTCTGAAACAAGTCAGTATATAGGACATCTTCTATTACTATTTTCAATAGTGTTTTCAAAGAAATCGGCAAATTTTCCATGCTATTATGCTTTCGTGGTCCTGCCTCTATGCTTCGCTCAGCCTCCTAACGTCCACTTCAGAGAGCCCCAGACGAGGAGACAGACGCCAGGGTGTGGTTCGCCAGTCATCATATCAAGCAAAGTACAATACTACCTAGTTAGCGAAAGACTCCTACAAACCACTACTAAACTACTATGTCCTTTATTTTTCTATCTAGCTATTATTAAATCTTGTTTGTAATCAAAATACATGTGTATCTAATTTATGCCTGTATATACAACTCCTATTGGTACACATTTGAGTAATGACTTCGACCATGTCCAAAGATGGCAGATTCCTAATACGAGGCATATGAAGTTGTTACTTCCATATTTATCCTTGTTCGTTGTTACAAAAGCTGACCTACGCTGCGACCTTGGTCAATTTTGGGAATTTGCAACCAAAACTTCCGACACTTTAAATTGACGTAATGTACTGGTTCGTCATTGACTAGTACTGTCTTCATCTCATCCAATAACCATTACTCCCTTCCTGACCTTCCGCCGAAACTATGCCTCTACATAGTAACACACTGTCCGACGAAATGAGTCAGTTCGACGCTTCGAGATCCTGCATTCCATCGTTTCAATCACCAGCCATGACGGGCTGAAATCCTGAATCCAACGTAACGAGCTGTTATTTATTAATCCATTTATTGCTACCAAAGACGTGCCGAATTGCGCAAACTCTCTGAATTGTTCGCGTCACTTTCACCCAAATCTTAGTGCATTGTAACGCAAAATTCATATCACAATGTGTGTGCTAGGTACGGGGTTATTTTCGTACGATGCATCACTGCAGTCGTCGTTGGCGGTTACGGCACTGCTTGTCCCATTTAGGTGATCATTAATTAATAGCTTGTTTAGTATGAGGACGGCGAGGTCTCCCCGGTATGAGTTTGTTTTGATCTGTAATGACCCTGACTGAATATACCTACCCATAACGCATACATAACCCAAACCAAACAACATTTTCTATTAGGGTCTGCCTTGTCAAACGGAGTGAGTTTAGTGATCGTTTCAATGATAAGGAACATAGTAGGCCGACTTCGACTGCATACTGCAGTCAATCCTCTGAGTTCAAGTGGTTTACTCAATGAACCGAGACAAACGAAAATCTGCAGAGCCCAAAACGGAGACGTCGCCGCACGAGACATAACAGCATCCTTGCCCCGCATTCTCTTCGTCAGGTACGTGTCAACTTCTCGGATTCTATTCCGATCTGCTTCAGTAACAGTCTTGTTCTTCTTCAAGAAGTTAGATTCGTTCGTCGTCTTGCGATGCTTTTTCTCCCGCGTGTTCCGTCACCCTTCCGTGGGCGACCGACGGGCAAAAACAAAACGATGAACGCCAAATAATTAGCCTAGATTCCTTCGACAAACGAGCGAGGTGCTTGCCACTATGGGTTCCACCCTGATACTCAAGCCGTCGACTGGGTTTTTGTTTAAGGTTTCACTCTGTCTTTAGCAGCGACCTAGTTGTGCCAAATTAGGGTGACACTAGCTTGCAATTTGCACATGCGTATTGCGTATACGCCTTCAATTGGTGATCGAAAACATCAGAGCAATTAACTAGATGCATTGCCTTTCGCATCCGTCCCCTTCTTGTGTTTATGTAAATCATTGTAGTTAATTACTTTTAAGGCATTTGGCGAGTGAAAAACATAGCATTGGATTGGCGAATGATATTGGCTTGCATCATTTTCAATACTGCTTTCGGTTCATACAACAGAAACGATCATTTGTAACAGGCCTATATGGAAGGTATACACTCGTGAAACTTGCTTAATCAGCATCTATAAGCAAACACAAGATTTTCATAATCATAATTCATTTTTATCTCAATCTTAAACAAAGTTACATACACTATCTTGCTTTTAGGATTATATTATTTCGTAACAAGAAAATGTGGACATTGACAAGAGGTCGAGGACTTTATTCAATTCCTTTCCATATCACTGGGACAATTGGGGTTTGTATAGGCAACTACGAGGTCAAAATTATATTGTAGGGATAGGTAAATTCCGATTCTTCGCACATCCTCGTAGCTGCCCAGGCGGCCAATTCTGGTATACATTCGTTGAAAACTTGAAACTCCTTATTCCCTTGGTAGACTAAAACCGCGATAAACCTAACGTTTTTGCAAAGGAAGTAGTTTTTACTTGCCGAGTTCATCGGTCGTTCGACGATTTCCTGAAATCACGTGTTACTTAATTGAATAATATTTCGCGATGCACTGTGATCCAACTTTCAATTTCCTTTGAAACAAATATTATTTTCAGTCGCTGTTCTTGGTATCTGACTGCATACATTGTAATTACACGAAATAATTGCGCTCGAAATTAAAAAATTATACCAAAATAAATCACGTAACATTCAGTTTGCGATTAAATTCCGATGAAAATCCTGATATCACGATCCGCTATACATGCTCGAAAAAACACAGTGAACACATAAAACAGTCTCGCAATGTCTGCCACCAAACTCGAAATCGCTCGGGTCCTTCACCGAGACTGTCTGTTTCCGAATTGAGCAAATCATTCTCACGTGTCCACTAATGTTTGACGACGACGTCGACGCCGTCGTTCGAGGCCAAGAACCTCCGCACCCGGTCCTCGTACTCGCGCGTGCTCTCACCCTTCGGCAAATACTGATCCATCTCATTGCTGACCACATTAACCGCCAAGTTGTGAATGATGTCCGGACTCCTCAGTCTCTTCGCGTCCGGCAGATACTTGTTCCTCCTCGTCCCCTGATTCATCGCCGCCTCATCGCCATCCGAATACACGTTGTTGACGCCTCTCCATGCCAGACGGATCGACAACACACACCAGGCTAGTTCGAGCGCGGACGCCACGAGCACGTTCACAAGAACCACGTTTCTGATCTCCTGAAATTGCTCGTAGTCGTAGATCCACTGTTCACCGGTTCTCGCCTCGAAGTGTGTTCCGTACTCCGACAACGTCTTCGTCAGAGTCTCGTTTGCGTCTTCGGGCATGGAGTCGTGGTCCAGCGTTGCCGTCGTGGCGTCGAGTGTGGGCGTCAGGACGTCGACGTCGGTGGCGTTCGGAGGCGTCGCGGTCACGAGACGCGATTGGAAGTGGCGTGTCGATATCTCCTCCTGGACCGACGCCAGGGCGAGCGACGTCAGGCCGAGACAGACGAGGGCGACGACGCCGGCGACGCTGGAGGCGACCAGGAAGTGGCGGATGTTGTTGTCCACGTACCATCTGAAAGAAACGACGGGCTTGGTTCATGTGGGGTAGCAGCGTCAGAAACTCATTTTCTTAAGCGTAAGAAAATGTACTGTTCTTTACTTTCTATATGCTCGTTATTTTAGTCGTGTTAAATTGTGATTCAGACTTTGTGAATTACTTCTTAAATCATTAAAAACTTTTATTTCTATGCAAATGATAAAGCCAAACAGATATGCTGAAAGCACAGCTGAAAGTAAAAAATCGAACAATGTATTTACTCTGCTCTCGATTGACATTGAAATGCAAATCCAAAAACTTAATTGAAATTAGCTTAAAGTGGGATGATCACCTAGGCCAACAAATGTCTACCAAACAAGTTGACAGACAAACTGCCACCAAAATAGCTCACCTCCTAGTCCTAGGTAATATATAAGGCATCCAAATTACGTAAGAATAACTTTAGTGCTATGATTAGTTTGGCTAATTAACGTCCGTAACTATGGAAAATTATGGTTACTATGGAAACTATTAAGTACTTACCATAATTACTCACGTTATTTATAGCTAAACCAATCAGAGCACAAAAATTATTGTAAGCATTATACATTACCTATGAGGTGAGCTACTTTGGTGGGGATATCACTTAGTTTGCCTAAAAACAATAATGTTCGGTAGATATTCGAAGGCGAAGGTGATCATTCCACTAAGCCACTTCCAAGGCACTTTTCGCTCAAGTGCCAAAGCGCTGAACCTATAAGAAAATTAGCTACAAATGTCCGCCAAATCGCGTGCACCCCTTCCTACCTCCGCCACGCCAAAAAGGCGACGCCCGCCGCGACGCCCGCCGCGACGCCCGCCGCCAGACCGAGCGCGACGGCGCCCGCATACCGTGCCCTCGACTCGGCCTCTTCCGACGCCATGCCCAGCGTCGCCAGCACCAGAAGCGTCGCGGCCAGCAGCAGATGGACCAGGCCCAAGCCGCCGACAGTGGACGCACTGTACCGGCGCTCGGACGGGTACAGCGACGACGTCTCCGGTCGCGACTTGAGCTTCACCACGTACACCTCCTCCATGGCGGCTGCGATCGCACAAGGGGGTTAGTTGCTTGATTTGCGCTTTGCTCGGACATCATTTCGGGTCTGTAATTGAGACTCCTCTACATCGGGATTCCTGAAGATTGCAAATGTTTAGAAAAAAACCATTTCAAACTGGGATTTGAATGCTTTTAAATTTGTTTTCAAAACTAGTGCTATAATATAGTAGACATGAGTCTATAAGAAATTGAATATTGCAAATATTCTTTGTAGTATCTGGAACCAGACATTTATTTTCGAAGTGCGTTTTTTCCTCAAAAAACGACTACGTCATCATTGAGGATGAATATGAAATATTAATTTTCTTACGTTTCTTAGAATATAGTTGTGGAGAAATCAAAGTTTTTGGCTTTGGTGGGTCAATTCACATGCACCCCTTTGAGTTTTTTGTTAAAAAATTACTTCTACTTGATTTTTTTTTACCCGAGGCCGATACCCCATTTCCAATTCCAGCCATGTCTTGCAGGATGCAGCTATTAACAAAACTCCGTTGATGACTTGTATTAAAGGTAAATTAGTTCACATCTATAGTGTACATACTTATACATCTACTGTAGTGCTTGTTTTACAAGTGCCTCAACCCAGAGTTAAAATAGGAGTTAAGTTATTACTTATTTGTCATGGCAACCGCCAATAGGATGCCGTGAAATCCATCTGTTTCTGAGAGTTAGACGCTTAACCCAAATTCGATAGATCCTACGTGCTTAAGGAGCATTCTGAACTGACCAGCATTGAAGTGTCAAAAGTGCATTCGCAATCGATTAATTTGTTTTGTGGATTTCTGGTAAAATGTTGAGACAAAGCGCCGTTCCTCGATGGCCCGTGCGTTCAAATCCCCAGACGAAACAAGAAAGTGTTTGCCGCGGCCAAGACGGGACTGCTTCTCTCAGAGCTTGGCCCAGTGGCGCTGGATGATAAAATAACTACCACTTTAGGCGAGTTTGTCTTTGACATGTGGCAAGGTGAATACGATTTCCGAGTAACCATAGGAAGTATTGCCGAGGGTAACGCTTTACATTTTGCTATTGCCCTCACATTTATCAACTCTATAAAAATTACAAATAATCGCATAGCAAATTGTAGCTATGGCTAATTCATCACGACAATTTCTTACCGCAAAGGTCATCTCATCTCGTCGTATATTTTGACCACGAGGAACCTGATAATTGGTGCTACACATAAATTTTGCCAGCTAATTCACCGCTATAAATGGACATAAATATTTTACAAGACCTTGGTCGTCATTATGCCCTGCAGTATAGAAACGATTGTTGAATAGAATTTACGTCATAGGGATGCTAAAGATGATAAATTGTTTGGCGCTATGGCCAAAGCCGTATTTATATATACCAAGCTTTCAAGGTGTTTTTGATTCATATTCAAGCTTTTCAAACACCCCTTGATGAAAGTATAAAATCAGTTTATTTCCAGCGTAATCACTGGGCACGTTTCACGTTCACTTGCGGCTTTCCGCTTTTCTTTCTTCCACAGCACGCCGCCATTTCTTTCGTTTTACAAATCGTGAACACATCCATGATATCACAAAACGACATAATACTAAACCATTTCTACAATTCTATAGCTGAATCTTACACAGAGCGTGAAAATTGTGCCGCGAGAACAGAAAAAAAATATACGTATACGGTTCCTTTTTTTATTTATAAACGCCACACGGAGGCTCAATTCATTACATATTATTATTACATTCGATTCGAAAACGTATAGGAGACTACCGTGTCCTCCAAATTTAGATCCGCTACACATTTTTGTTTACCGTAAAGATATATAACCACGTCCCTTTACCGCGCAATTCTCGAACGTCTTTATTATGCTCATCCAGTCCATGAAACCCGATCGTACGTCACGGCGAATAAATCAAAACGTTCCACCAGGCCAGCCAGTTGTTCGAATTCAGCTCGTGCTCCAAACGAACCAAGCGAGCGAAGTGATAGTGATGCAATGATCCGTAGTCGAACAGAATCGAGTGCGCTGCCGTCTATTGTGCTCCGCATTGCGCACTGCGGCCGCTGTGTATACTTGCGTAATTCAACACAAACACCGAGGCCTATTTTATAGTCATGAGCCACTGAAAGTCAGGCTTTTACAACAATTCCTCTCGTCGTTTCTCTTTGGTCTTTGACACAACAAACTCTGCGAGGCGTCGTCGTCGTCGAAGGAAGCGGCGCGATGGAGTAATTCTGCACGCTTTGTCTTCCATAGCTTCCCATCGCTTCCGGGTTAATGTCTCGGCTAGAGGATGACGCCACTGGATTCGTTAGTATAACAATTAACAGATTGCTGATTAGTAGTTATGTTGCTTTATTTATCCGCAAGGCGCCCGCCCGTGTGCTGTTCATGTTTTTGGATGCGCAATGGGAAGTTGTATAGACAGCCCGTGCTGTCACGGGCATCGAGTTGTTAGGGCAATCGACGACATCACCTGGCGGCTAACTAGGTGACTCTCTTCACGCTTTACAAAGACGTCGCTATAAGAAGCGACTTCTTTGTCTTTGGTCTTGCACGTCACACTCTTTTCGCAGCTATGCGGGCTCATTAAGTTCGGGGAGTTTTGTAAAAAAGAATATTGCTGGAAATAGTCTGGTGGCAAAAATATTTATTTATGCGTAACCATCGAAATTATTTGCGCAAAAGAATTAGAGAAAAAAATTAAGGGAACCTATGTTATTTTTACAGCCTTTCTCTGTCAGAAAAGTATATTTGTTTTTGACGCACCATTAGCTATTCACGAACCAAAGCTTTATCGACACCGAAAAACAAAACAACAGAAAGTGATGCTCTTGATTAATAACACAAACAAATTCTCACAACGTTGATTTCGACGTAAACGCATGACCATAACCATATCAATAATCGATTAAAAAACATAGTCGTTACACAAATAAATTCGAAAAAAGCAAACTAAATATTTTCGCAGACACATACCAACCGTCCGCCTCCTCCAATCAGCTGTCCACCGTCGCGAAGACCACTCAACACTTCTCACTCATCTCACTCATCTCGATCGATCCGTTAAACGTCTTCCCACCCCAATCTCCTTTGTAACAAGTCTCCAAGCTTAACCGACGTCTCCAAACACAAGCACGTCGCTATCGGCACACTATTCACAACGGCAAAACTGTAACGACCGTCACATCTGTATGTCGAGCAACGAATGCAGCCGTTGAGGGCCCGCGCGCCGGCGAAGGAGTCAACGAAGCGATGCAATTTCTGCCAGCGCGCTGCATCGAAGGAGGTGGGGGAGCTGACAGCAGTTCGAACGGTAACACTACGGTGTGATGCCATGTGCCTGGCTTATAGTCTTGTACTTTCACTTGCTCGGGTGGCTCAGGTACGTGCGACTGTGTGTCGACGGCTGGGGTCGACCCCGTGACCCCCCGCAAGAGCGCCGCGGGCGACGTACACCCGCTGATTTGTAGCATGTGTGTGTTGATATGGGTCCGGTCGTGGTTTTAAACGTATATCGTAATTGCGAGCATGTGAATGTGTGTTACAATGTTTGTATTGGCTAACGATTTTTAATCGAAAATATGGATTTTTTTAAATTTATTATTTGCGTGATTTGATTCATTTTAAACTTATAAATCACGATTCGTGGTGTCGTGACAGACCGTCTCACATTTACAGCGATCGTGTTTGAATATTATACCATGGACATCCTATAAAAGAGATCAAATTTAATATAAGTTAAAAAGGAAAATTCTAAACCGAAATGCTCAATTTGATATACCGTTGAAATTTTTAAGTTGAACCCATGGTTTTACGGGCGTTGTTAAGCTTTCGGAAGCTTAAAATTTGTTTCATGTCCTTTTATACTGCAGCCACTTTTTGCTACAATCGCGAAAGCAAAAGTGTACAACAATTCAATTACACTCTTTCATTCCAACCTTTATGTAATTCAGCTCACATTCAAACCCAATTTGCGTCCATACACGCGTCGAGTTGCGCAATGACACCACTGGAGAGGTCGCGACTTTGGGCGTTCACCCTCGAGCGAGCACCGCGCACGGGGGAACGCCGTTGGGGCGCGCAGGTCAAAACGCCGGGAGTTCACGTTTTTGCACTTTCGTTCTCTTGCCGCGCGTATTTTGCAGTCAATGGTCGACACCCACATATATATAGAGCAACGTGGCTATAACTCCACGGGTACAACTTCATGCTTTCTTCCAATTTGTAAACTCGTGTGGTAACGTGACTCTAATAGTGTACTATGCCTCGTGCTAATTTGTGGCTCGATGGCTGTCAGTTACACCGGCGCACCTAGCTTGCAAGTACCTAATCAATCGGGCTGGTAATCCAGAGACTCAATAAATGTTCCACGACAATTTCCCAACCATGATTCCAATACATCACTCATTATATTCATTATTATATGGCCATGAACAGTCTGATTCGTATCTATTATTAAGTTACACAAACATTCTTCTTATAGGCAAAATCTCTGCCTGCAGCATGGTTTGGATGAAATTAGCAAATGCAATGGTTTTATACAATTTTAGCTGAGTTAATATGGGGTTATTATAAAGGGTTATATAGGTGTTCGGTTATGTGAGGTGAGGTGATTAACTTTTAATACATTCAATACATCAGAGCTAGCTCCTCATGCCGGCGCCTCTACAGGAAGAGAGTTTTGTAATAAATAGTCGACAGAATAGCGCGTCTTCCGCATTTCCACCGTTCATCATTTTCAACACATTGCACTTCTCTAGTGCTCCACCGAGAGGGGAAATGCTCTGTCCCTTGATCAAAAAGCATCCAGCAATTTGTGCTCGCGAGCTTTGTGATCACGTCGATTGATTTACATGCTGCCTCTGCTCGCATTCCCGCGGGCAGCCAATCGCCGAAGACAATTGCCGGTGGCGTGACGGGCGAAGGCTACTTGCGCGGGAGTGTGCCGTGAAAGTGAGCTCGCGATGGAATCTCATTGTCGTCGAGGGTATAGGTCACGGTGTCCGTCGTCCGTTGTCCGTCGTCCGCGGCTGCGTCGATGGGTGCTGTATATATGTAAACCATGCAGATTCCTGGGTGGAGTCGCCGAGAGAGCCGGTGTGTTGATGGTTAGTTCGCGCGCGAGGCGCCATTATTGCTGTTAAGCAAGGTCTGAGGAGATTATTCATGTCGAAGAAATGGACGAATAAGAATTTATTCAAATGAGTGCCGCAAGCTGTATTTATTTCACAAAGACTGTGGTCTCTTGTTGTGTTACAAATGTCTACATGCTCTCATTTCATGTTCTCAATCCTCTTCCGCAATTACATGAAAAATATCTTCACAATTTACAAAGTTTTTTTTTAAATATATTATATAAAGTTTTTTTTTTAACTATATAGTTTTGATTCGTGATAGTATACTTTTAACTGCTAACAAAATTCAATAACATGACTTATAAAAACATGACTCGCACTGAAATTCTACAATCAGCGAACAATTCAGCTTATACAACACAAACAAAATCTACAACCAAACCAAATCGTTCTTAAGTTAATCGTGCTTGTGAAATGATGCATATACTACATCAAGGCTCCAAGTCTTCAAAGTAGTCTCCAAAAGTATTACCAATCCTCTCAACAACGCTCCAACATGCATCTGCTAGTCAGCCAAGCCAATTCGACCAAAAAACCATTAACCACCTCAAATCTAATCAAAACGACGTATAATAAAAATATTAGCAGAATGCTTTCTCAGTGCTTTCACAAATCACGTGAATTGCGTCTAGAGCGAGAACCCTTCGACGCCGTGGTCGACTCGGTTGTCCGGGGGCGGATATTTGCAGCAGTGCGACGTGGCTAGACCGACGCTGGCGAGGAGCAGCGAGAGCGCCGAGACGGCGCACACGGCGCCCCCCAGCAGGTCGGTCAGCGGCGACCCCGGACGTGGCCGCAGCAGTGTGAGCGCCAGCAGACAGCAGACGGTGCCCAGGCTGAAGAGCGTCACCATCATGTAGCCTGCACAACGAGACAAGCAGAGGCGTTAGACATTGACGGCGCGGGAAGGGAGCGTTGACGACCATGGTATGGTTGGTCCTGGAGATGTTCAGGCGGAGTTGGGGGTTCTGAAACGATGGCATATCAAAAAAGCAAAACATCGTCAGTTTATCATAATGCATGAGTGGTCGGCAAAGTGAGTGGCTCTAATAAAGGCCCGCGCACAAATGCAGTAAGATAAACTTATAAAAAAGTTCAAACACAGGGAAACATATGGAAGTGCTCACTGACGCAAACTAGGTAAAGTAAGGGGAGTAACAATGAGAATAGGGAATGAGGAGATGGAATATTCCTACTTCTTGCTACTAATCTTATTTCAACTTATCACAGAGTAAGATTTTAAAAAAACGATGCAACAAACAACAGGTTGTTGTCACGCCAACGTTCTGAAGCAATGCTGTCAAAGACGTCGATGAACATTTTCACATTTTTTAACAGTTTGTACCCGTGCTTACTCTTATTGTTGTTTCACTTTTCCTATTCTTACTTCAAATGTGCGCGCGCCTGTATGAGTTTAAAATCCGAAAATAAGAAGTGTGTTGACCGAACAGCTCTGCTCGAAAACACACAGCAGGGCTGTGGCGGTTCCTATCACGTGTGTCCCCAGCATTTTCCGCTTCGCTCCTCATAGCTGAAGATGAGACGGAAACCCGTGAATTCGGCACGAACACGAGCCCCCTCGAGCGTGAAAGCGTGTAACTACCATCAGCATCCGCTGCACCCAAAGTCTGGTCATCGCCCACCCTCCCCTCGTTGTCTTGCATCGACGACCACCCCATCGACAATCAAAGAGAATCCTAAACATGGAGTGGCCGACTCCGCGCGTGGACGCCATGTTTGCCCCAAGACTGACTGTCAAGCCATGGAGCCTTGCTAACCAGAGAGTGGCCGACTCCACGCGTGGACGCCATGTTTGCCCCAAGTTTTGTCAACAAAAGTTACTAACTGCAATCAGTTTCTTTGCTATTACTTATGAGAACACATGAACCCTATATCAACGCACCCGAAATGTAGTTCCTGTTCGGCAGCCACTCCCAACGACGCGCCCGGAAGCCCAGACAACCCAGCAAGATGGCGGTCATGCCCGAGAGGAACGCGAAGTCCAAGTAGTACTGGCGTCCGCCGCCAGCGAGCAGGTAGAGCGCCAGGGCGCATGTCACGACGCCGCACAGCGTCAGGAAACACGCCGCCGTCGCCAGCGCTCGACGCGGTGGCTTGCTGAACGACGAAGTCGCCCATGAGGCGTGGATGGAGGCGTCTTCTGGGTAAGGCGTTGTTGTAGGCTGAGGGAGTAGGTATAAACAGGGGCGTTAGCGATTTCTGGTCTTGGGGCGCAAACATATTTTATGGGGGAATCGTACTAACAGATGTGTTATTCTCATCTTTATGAAAATCGAAATTTCCACATTATTTGGAGATCTTCGAAATTAGGAACTAAAAAAGGTAGTTATTTGCGTTTGAGAGAGGTTTCTCAGCGACTGCGGCCGCCACCGGTCGCAGGTTTGATTCTGGTTACTGCTGACCCTGTGATCTGTTATTTGGAAAGTCGGTTATAAATCTACCAGAGAATTGATTAAATACGCTGAAACCAATCTGTGATAATGTATGTAATTTTCTCTCTAGCATTTAAACACAAAATGTTGTTAAAAATTAAAATAGTAAGTACGCTTTTGGTATTTTTGGCTAAGTAGCGACTCCCGTTGATCCATGGCTGGAGGATGCCTGTCGGGTGAGACCGGAGACTGACTGGTCCATCGGGAGTGCCTCTGGGAGGCCCCCGAAGGCGGGGGTCCGAGAGGCGGGGGCCAGTGCCACGTTGGGAGTGTGAAGGCGGAAAAGCGGGCGGTTTGCCCAATCGACCAATTCCAACACGAAGTTCTTGGTCGACGCGATGTTCGTGGGTACTCCGGTATCACGACTCTTCGGCCGGTCGACACTGGAGTGCACGCTACTTGTTCGCATGTGGGCGTTCGTCGGGACCTCAGACACATTTTATGTTTCGCAATTGTTTTCTTTGAACTTGCAGTAATTCATGTGTTTCAGTTAGGGTCACGTTGGCGAAAATTGTCGTCTAGATTCCGTTGCGATTCTGTCTTTTATAAACTTTCACGATTTTTCTTGGACTTGGGTCTCGTTACAAAATGAACCCCACACAAACTTAAAAAAATGTCTCCTCATTTTTTGCTGCATTTTCTTCATGTATTTTACCACATTATCCCAATTTCTGGCCTGTGCTGGCATGGTATGGATTTCTTATTACTCAAATTTGCACGGGCGTGTGTAACCTTACTAGGGCTTCGCGAACGCAAATTGTTTTGCGTTGAAGATGAGCGTAGCGGTCCGAGCTGTCGGGTAGCGGAAATATGCTTATTTTGAGGTAATTGAGCAATTTGCATGTAAATTCATAGATGTAACTCATGCTCAAGGGTTTTTATAAGCTGGAGATATATTTCTGCCGCGGACTTACTTTCAAAAACTTGCAAGCAATTGACAAAAGTTATAATATCTGTCAAATCTTGAAGTCAACTTCAAGTCAAAAAATCTGGTGTGATGTTTCGATTTGGTTTCGATGGTTTCTAAGGGCAACAATCGAAATTGGGAAAATTTGAAAAAAATGCGCACTTTTAAACAAATTTCCGTACTTTTCGAAACATTCCCAATTGTCGAATTTTGCTCTCTTTTCTGCTTTGAAAGTGACGGGTATGGAGGATTTTCTTGAAAAACGCAGGGGGTCTAAGTTGAGAACAAAAGTAGACACTTTGTAAATTTCATCGCAATCGACGCAGGCGTTTGGCCTGTAGAGCGCGCACAAACACACACACAAACAAACAAAAAAAACATACACACACACAAGTGCTTTTTTTTAGCAGTAGTGAAATTGAAGATTTCGCTTCGCTCGCTACGCTCATCAATCACGAGTCATTGTATAAGGCCACGGTACCTGTCCCAGATTTATTGAACATTTAGGGCACATCAAAATTTTCCCAAAAATTTGAGTTCCAGAATAAGCTCCCAGGGAAGCAGAGGTGCTTCAGCTTTAACGCTTCTACTTCCGGCAGTGAGCTCAAAATCGCTCAAACTTTCTCGCATGATGGAACGGCACAATATTTCAAGCACACTTTTGACCGATGCATTCTATAGTTCAGCATGTCAAGCGCGACCAACGCTGATGATCGCCTAGGAGCCAGCCCAGGAACTACAGCAATTCGAGTAAATTTAGGAAAATTTTTGAATTTGCCACCGAAACACAACGCATCAAATACACAACACCAGCTGTTAGCTGCTTGAGGTGATGGTCGTGGTCGTGTGGACTTGACCAGCGCCTCAACTAGGCTGGTGAAACCCTGGAAGCCTGGCGCTTGGAGCCAGGCACGTGACTGGTTCCCGCGACCGCAAGGCCGTGCATTGGTGCGAGTGCCCACACCACTCGCACTAAGTGGAGTGCCCGGGCTTCCGAGCAGCGTGTTGGACCTCGGTCCAACGCTCTGTGGGTTTAGGACCTTTGTGATTGGACGCGCGAAGTTGTTTGTGAACACGTGTTGGCTCTGCAATGCTAGGTCTTTGGTTGCAGGGCCTCCGGGTTGTCATGCACTACATAGAAACTCATGCTGTTTGCGAAATGATGGAGCGTGTCCGGTTGCTGCTCGTTCGGTTTCGGTGTTGGGGCGTTTGTGTTTGGTGGACGTGTGAAGCTGTTTGTGAACAAAGTTGAGAACAAAGGTAGGTACTCATAAATTTTCATTTAAATCGGTTCAGGCGTTTGGTCCGTAGAGTGCGCACAAACACAAAAAAAAAAAAAAAAAAAAAAAAAAACACACACACAAGTGACTTTTTTTTGGGGGTAGTAAAATTGAAGATTTCGCCCCGCTCGCTTCGCTCGCTACGCTCATCAATCACGTGCTCTAAACACTAAAATTACCTTGTAAATGCTGGGCTGTATGACCGCGGTCCTGTTCGCGGTCTGGAAGAGCCCTCGTCGGGTAGGCGACGTCGCCGGCAAGAGGTTGACGGCGTCCCCGCGTCGCGGCGTCGACGTCTTCACCGGAGTGTACGAGCAGTCCAGTCGCGAGCCGAGCGACACGTCCAGTCGCGGACCTCCGGACAACGCCGCGAAGGACACGCGCTCCGAGTAGCAAGAAGTGTCGAGGCCACGAGGTCTGGAATGGAGGGACGGAGGCGTTTAAACACTCTGGAACAATTGCGTGAAATCCGTTAATTCAAATACTTCCGATGGTTAATTCTGTATCTGCAGCTGGCATTGGTGAGGTCACGGTATCCATCGTCGCTCACCGGATATCCCGGTCTCGTGTTTTGACTGTGATTTCCATGCTTCCACATGCCAATGACAGCTGCAGAATTCTCGCCAACACCCTCTGCTATCCTGTCCGTTCAGCAGGGCTAGTCAATTACTAAAACATTGCTAGCTAGCTTATCTCTGCGAAACACAAATTGCTGGGATTTACCCGGGGTGTAAAAGGATGCTGTTTTCCAGGTAAAGGCACTGGGCATCTTTCCCTCCAAACTGCATGAACGATGTGACGTCATGCGCGAACCGGTCCCAAATTCGTCGGCCGGAGTGCCATACCCATGGTAAACTAATCCTTATACAATGGGATTTACCTACATACCCTAAACCTGCAGCTATAACTATTTTTATATCCTTCATACTTCATAAACTTAAAACGGATGTAACTCTTTGCTCTACAACCCCTGACCATCCTTGGCTTAAGCTTCTTCATTTGCCAGGGGGGCATGTTTCATAGGAACATGCACGGTCGTTAATCCATTTCGTATGGATGCAAGAAGGGATAGGTGACCCTAGTTGTGGCCATGTGCATGTTATAAAATGTGCACTCTGATTTTATGGAACTTAGAACGGTCAATCTAGAGCCAAGACTTGGTATTAAAATATTATGATAATCCTAATGTTTAATAACTTTCTGTGATATTAACATGGTGAGCTATCAGCTATCAAAAATGTAACTGGCCACAACTAAGCATGTGATGGCCACAAATTATAAGATGTTTTGATGTAAATCTAGATAGGTACCTCTGTGCAGGTGGCCGTTGGGGCGATACGATGATGGTTTGTCTCCGCTGCTGCGACGGCGACGTCAGCGGCCCGTGGGCGTCGCGACGACTCATGCTAGGAGACACTATGCGACGTTCCGGCGAGCCAAGGCGTCGTTCCGGCGAGCCAAAGGCGCCGCGACGCTCGAATGACGGCGATGCCACTGGTGAAAAGCGCTCGTCGTGACGACCTGACGTAAGCAAATGCCATTAATTGGATGCACAATCTATTATAAAGCGCAGCTAGGTTCTATCACATAAAGTAGTGCGAGCTGATATTGATTCTTGATAGCATGGAAATTTCCCCTGATAACCTCCTTGTGTACTTCGCCATATTACGAGTGTCCAGCTTTTACTTCTGCAAACACTCTGCACACATACTTGGTACACTAACTCAAAGCAGACTTGAAAACAAATTGAAATATCAGATTTTACAGTTTCACTTGTGGTTTCGTTTTGATATTTGGTATTTTGTAGTTCCATCATTATAAAGTTGCAGATATAAACGCACTGATTTGTGACAAACCTGGCAAGTAGAATTTATAAATGGCTTTATAGAAATTATTGGAGTGTGTCAGCATACAATAATTTTTCTGCATATATTCTAGCAATTATATCTGTGATGTAATAAGTGCATAATGCAAGTGAATACACGAAATGAATGCGAAACACTATAATATATAAACCGACATATATCGTGCATTGAAATCTCCATCTATTATAGTTCTCTATGTTGAACGAAAAAAATCGTTAAGCTGTCCTAAAAAATGAAAGAAAGTGGATGCCTATTACCTTGATCAATACTTCGCCATAATATTACAACGACTCCCCCACATCGAAATTGATAGCTTATCGCGAAACGTTGACACAACTGCCACTACCGACACAACACACAAAGCGTATGAGGACACCGACGCGATTAACAAACGGACGTAAGGGGGGAGGGGACGCACTCACCTCTCGTATCAATCGGCGTCGCAATCGGCGAGAAGCGTCCGTCCCTTCGGCCTTGCGTGGGCGACGCCACTGGGGAAAACCTGGCGTCGCGGCGTCCCTGCGTCGGCGACGTCAACGGCGACAGCTTGCCATTCCGACGCCCCTGGGTAGGCGATGTCATCGGCGAGAAATGCCCCAGCACCGGCTTGTTGTGGCGTGTGACGACTGGAGGCGCTAGCTCGTCGAATCGGGTCACCGTCGACGCCCCGCACGGAGGTTCGCGACCGCGGGCCGGGAGGCGGGGTGGGTCCCGGATTTCGCGCTCGTTGTAGTAAAATTCCCGGACGCCGGGCGTTAAGAGGATGTTGCCGTTGTTGCACTGTTCGTACTCGTACTGTTCGTATTGTTGGTCGATTTGGTATGCGTGGTTGCTGTAGCCGCGCCCGCCGGACCACGGGCTGGACATCGTGGCTGTGGAGGCGTTTTACTGCTTCTGTGTGAGAGAGGCGTTTCGCTGCGTCTGTGTCCGACTGCGGTAGACCGACGACTCCGGCACTCGCGACGTTCTTTTTATCAATGACCGCACGCAAACTCACTTCCTGCAAACGGACTATGAGAATTGCTAAAGCTTGAAATATTGTCACTGTCTCTAGTTTTGATTTTTGCTTCTTTTATAACCGACACTGAGCTAAAACTCTCGATTGTTCTTGCGTCATCAACTGTAACTGTCACGACTCTTCAAGATTTTTTGGCGGGTTTTAATAATTTTAACCGTATACTTTGTCACAAATCACTGCAATATCTCAAAGTTTTTTTTCACTTATTATAGTTTAAAACCAAATCAACATACAATTTCCACGATTCAACTTTCAAAAATGCCTTATAATAAAGTTACCAACTGATTTTAAACTATTAGAACTTTCGTTAATGTCAAAATGTCAAAACGTACTTCTTTTCGTATCCTTCCAAGTCCGAAATCAAAAACACTTTTCACTCAAAACGACTCTGCACTTTTCTGCATTATCCTCGGGGAGCCATCGCGTCCTGACGACGTCCTCACGTTCTGCACGGCGTCGTCGACGAGTCACTGTTTCGCCGGCGAAGCGACGCGTGCCCAGCCGGGGAATCGCCTCGCTCCGGCGACCCGGGGAGGGGGGAGGCGGCAATCTCTGCTCGGCAGCTGCGAAGGACCGTTACGCCGTGTCGCGTGCCGCCGGGAGCTCAGGGGGGGATCACCTAGTCGGGGTAAGCACGGCGAGAGCAGCGCTAGATGGAGAGTGGACAACTGAGACTTCACGTTTAAATTTTTAGAGCATTTTGTCCTCCTGGTTCATGCGGTCGCCCAATCACCTATCAAAACCCTATCTTTGCTTCCCTTTTGACTTTTGACATTTCGAACGTTGCCAACTCTTCAATGTATTTTTATAACAATTAACAAAATTCTCCAGCATCTCCATTATGTTTGAATATTAAGAAGAGAGGAGAAATGTTTCAGTGGCTGCACTGGCTTAACCCATTTGTTCCAGCACTGATTTAAGGTACTATATCAAGTAGTGCTACATGGATAAAGCAAGCGATTAATGATTGTAAACAGACTTGCAGAGAAATTTTAGAAATTTAACTTACAATTTCATGTGGTTAACTATTTAATAGAAGCGTAGCATGTGAAATCGTAAAAGTATACAATGTTAAATGTATATCAATAAAACAAAATAATTATTGTATTTTATACGTACGTCTTAGCTTGTGAAAACCATTAATCTGCAATGCAGTTGAGCCTACTTAACCTTTTCCAGTCCGTGGTGACATTGACAACTTCAAACCCACATACATACGGCCAGCGATGGCCGCTCTTGGCCCCGCCAGTTGGCCGCTCTTCGTGTGAGGCGGCTCTCGGTGGGGCACCCGGGTGCCCTCATCGCATCGACCAAACATGCAGGGTGGACCCTCATCTGTGCAGTCAGCCTCGGACGCCGGCAAGGGTGGCCAAAAGCCGGCCAAGCACAACAGTTGGCCAAGCCAGGTACCCTAATACTTCGATATAATATCATTCATTTGAATTCAATTTCTTACCTACCTAAATTTCAGCGTATTTTAGGGTCTTTTAGGCTATGGTAATAAACTGTGTCAAGAATTTCAAGCGCAATTGAAACATTTGTCCCACTCCCAAACGAGTAACGACTAGTTTCTAAAATGTGAAAAACCAAAACAAGTAAAATGTCTAGCGTGTGTATTTAGGCACCCCTGCGAAGATAAGCGCGTGCTGTGTTGTACCGGCTCTTTGGGGGGGGGGGGGGGGGGCAGATGTACGACGGTTACACCTCAATGTGACCATTGTATCGCTCCTCATAACTTGGAGGGGGGCTTTAACGTTCAGCCCTTTAACACGAGAGAGGGATTTTAAATTTTAAACGGCAGCGTCCGTGGTAGGTTCATCTTATTGGCGATCTTGGTATGAATACAGGAATTGTAAGAACAACGCCAAGACTTGTACGCCAGCTGACGTTTGTAGTGATTGTAGTCTGCCGAACGGGTGTAGCAGAGAAATATTAGTGCGCTTTGCAAGATTTTAACTCCCTGCTTCCATCGGCCATTATAGAACTGTATGATATTGTTTAGCTGGGTACTTAAAAAGGCATTTCCATTCCGGAAGACAGGATGGAGTTACCAGCAACCGGCTGGCCTAAAATACCCCTGATGCACCGAATGGGACTTTTGATTTTGAATCTATGTTTGTACGATGGGAAAATAAATGGTGCAAGATAAGAATGCTAAGATATACGAATTCACGATACAACATACAACCCTAATATTTTTGAGGTCTGTAAAATGCAAAGGAATAAATTGTATCATGCACTATTTTTGTTTCGAATATAAAGCTTTTCTAAAGCCACGTTTTGAGCACTAAGGACATTGGGAAATCATTCCATATCCATAAAATATTATGCGGTTTGGTTGCTTGCGCTCTCACATGCCCGAATATTTTTGACGGTATGTGATGCACAGCTAGAAGATGGGACAAAGGGACAGTTTCTAAATTCACACAAATGACTAAATACTCATCCATCAAGACTTTATCGTATTCTTGAGAGGAAATTCAATTCCCATTCAAATCACTCGAGAGAAACGCCCCTTGTGGAAGGGCGAAAAGTGCAGTCAATGAGTTTTTGGCATATCTCAATTTTTACAAGCGACATCACTTAATTTGTCACTATAGCTTTGCGATTGGATACCTATTCAGATGTGATTAAAAAGTAGAGTAAAAAAAATAACAATATTATGTACCTATATAGATATACCTTTTAGTTTTATACACTTTATTCTTCACAGTGGAGTAAAAAATAACAACTTTGGTGTAATACCTGTACATATTCCTATACTTGTACCACACTAGTACCTACTATAATGAATACCAATAACATAAATTTATATAACTAGTTCGGTTTCAAAACAAATGTATAAATATTAAAATAAATAAAAGTGTAATCATACTGTTGCATCAAGTTATTCGCACACGAAATGGAAACGCCTTAGGGATAGGCAACACACAACACATGGCAGAGCACAGGGAAGTATAACTCACGGGCGCACTAGTTAAATAAATTATAATTATTACGTATTCTCTGGAAACTAAACACTATAGCTATGCGTTAAGTTTTAGAGAAAATCTGCTCCATTAGTCGGAATTTTGTTCACATTTTCTTCCTCCAGATTTCTCGAACAGTATTGATTTGATCCCAACATACATAAATTATGTACCTGAAAAATAGGTGCAAAACTTGAAATGCCCGTCTTGGGAGCCACATGTTTTGTTCGCGCGAAGCCATTCCCCCCCTTTGCATTTGCCTTTCTGTCATGCGCGCCTTTGTAATGTCAAAACCTCTGAAGAGTGGAGCGGAAGCCACGAGCACTAATTTCCGAAAGTCGCCGGCTACCGGATCGCTATTTGTAGCATAGGGATCAGGGTGAGCAGCGCAAGCACTAGAGGCAAGGCGCTGATTGGACCAGTCAGCGCGCACTGCAGCATCAGCAGCAAAGCAGAGATGGTCAGCACCGGGTCCACACGACGCCACATCCGTTTCATCCTCAGCCTCCAGTTGTTGGCCTCAAACCAGGCAAAGAGCCCTACGAACAATTAACCTTGTCAACATCTTGCTAGCTCAGTGCCAGCTTGTAGGCAGCCAAAGCCACAAATGAGGATACCAGCGTTCAGGCTGTCAGCGTTCAGGCTGTCAGCGTTCAGGCTGTCAGCGGCGATATCGAGGCGTCTCTGTGATCGAGGCTGTCCGATAGACTGTGCGTAGCAGCTGACAGTTGGCTTGATAGTTTTTTTTATCAATTGTCATATTTTTCGCTAATTTGTCGACCCTATAGAGCCTAAAGTTGTAGATACATTTTGATGAAACTTTGCAGAAATGTGAGGTATACCAAATTAAAGCATCCCCGAATGTTTGAACTTTGAAGTCTACATGACTTTTCGTTCTCTTTTTGTTTGCATTTTTGCATTTCTTTTTTAGCATGCACATTTATGCAGTTTTTTACCCGCCGCAAACAGCTAGGTACGTTCATCTTCATCGCAACTCAAATAGTGTTAGCCCTAGTATTGTTATGAGAGAAAGGTTACGATGGGCGATACAGCTGAAAGCTCTTTATTTATAATCAGTGTGGTATTTTGGGTATACGAACAACGCGCCACAGCGCATCACTCGGAAAGCTGGGAGCGGCAACTGCCAGTCAAGTACGAACTGTCAATTTTGTGTTTTTGATCTGCTTCGGGGATATCTGCTCGCAGAGGGTTCTTTTATGATTCCAGAACCAGTTGTTATGTCGGAAAATAAAGCGAACTGGTCTAATCGCGAGACGCTCCTATTGATAACTGCGATTCGCGAGCATGGCGTGATGCCAATGTTAGAAAAGAAACGGTAAGATTTTATATACAAAGAAAGGGAAACCTAACCTAATATTTAAGGAAGGGACTATTCCCCGCTTACAGAAGGACACCGATTTGCTATTTAGAGTATACAGTAAGCTGTTGTGAAGAAAACCAATCAGAGGATATTAAAATGTGGGGGGCTAGGAAATCACACATTTTCTCATTTGTGGGAGCCACCTCCGTGACGAATACGAGGGTTAATGCAGGCGTGGCGACTGTATGTTAATTTCTTTATATGTTACGGAAATCCCACATGCCAAAACTTTGGATTTAAAGTGCATGGTGGCACCACCATTTACACACCGAGTAATATTGGAAGATGAGATCCCCAAAGAACTCAGCCTGGCCAGCCTTGGCAAGCGGCATCAATCGTGCCAGCGTTGAGCATGCTGCCGTAAGAATCCACGGGCGTAATTCACATCTATGTATAAATGTTCAAATAACTCAATTAGCCCAAAATTAGCACATTTTGGCTATCTGACAAGTTCAGAGAGAAACAAAGGAAGGTCACAATTGTCTAAATTTTGGAGTGATCAGACTTTTCGAAAGGGCAATGGTCTGGCTTGGTGCTCAATGGTTTTCATAGGCCTTCGGCCTCCACTTTTTTATCCGCTGTATACAAATCGCTACCTACGCTCATCTTCAACGCAACACAAATTGCGTTCGCGAAGCCCTAGTTGTTAACTACTAACTTATAATGATCCTGTAAAAGTCCAAAATTTATCAAAAATAATAATGTTTTACTTCTTTTGAAAAATCCCATCCCAATCCCTATTAATAAGCCTTCAAATCCCAGTTTGAAATCATGAAGCTAAAGATAGGATTTAGTAGACATGATTCTAAGAAATTTAATATTTTCATTATTTTTGCTTGTTGTAGTTTTCGTAACGCTGAAGTATATAAAAAACTTGTACCCATTTTCGAGTCTAATGGGTACAAGTGAATTATCATCAAATTCGGACAAAGTGGAAATCAATGAAAGGCGAATATAGGCGCACAAAATCTGCCCAACAGCAAAGCGACCCTGATGTACCGCGATGCAACTTTTACTCTCAGCTGGATGCTGTGCTAGGTGGTGGTCCATGTGAGAGGATCGAAGGTAAGGGTGATTGGCGGGGTTGGAAATTACTGGTGTCGAAATCGAAGACAAATTCCATTGTTTTACTCACATCTTTAAAGTTTAAATACATCTTTTTAAAGTCCAAAGTATGTTATGGGGTTTTAAGTACTAGGTGGGGCCGAGAAGGTAGCTGGAAGCGATGAAGGATTCCTATTAACGTTGCTAGTGCACCCCTATAACCCTGAGATTGGATGACATGCACTGAAAAAACATTTGGGGAAAGTTGTTGTAGGTGCAGATCTCATGGTCATATTTGAGGGAAATGTATTTTCAAGTTTAGTTACCTACTAATAGTGGTCTGCAAATCACACTCACAGTATGCTGAAAAACTTGACCTGCTGTTGCTTTGGCTTAGGTAAATTAAGGAATCTGCCCTCTTTATAGATGAGCTGGCAATTGACAAAATGAAGATTGAAATCGAAACTCCCAGAGTCTTTACAGCACTGAATGAAGTGAGACTTGAAAACCTCGAGGATCCTTTGCTTACGTCAGCCAGCCAAGCGGGTTCTACCTCGGCATTTCCAGAACCATCCACCCCAGACTCGTCCTCACTTTCTGGAGACTCGGCAGAAAAGTCACGGAAGAGAACCTGGAGCCATTCCACTGTCGTTGATTTTTCTGAGATATTAGAGAGCTTCCGTAATACAATTGTCCAAGTTACTAATGCGCACTTCGAGGCGATGGCCGCTGAGTGTGAAAAGCAGCGAGAGTGGGAAAGAAGGGAAAACGAGGCGGCTCGGAAGGCCAACGCAGACTTGGTGCATGGGGTGGTAGCGGCCGTAATGAAAGGCTTCGCCAAGTCGCGGAGGGGAGGAAAGAGAAAACGTGGTGAGGTCATTGAGAGGTCGGATGAATCTGATTCTGACTGAATAAAACAACTTGCTTTTTTAACGTAAACTAGTGCCAGTGATATGATTGCTTGAATCTGGAAAAGCTGTCAGGCACTGCTCAAAGTTTGACCACCTACTTAATATGTGTTTCTAGTCCGTTAGTCAGACTCATTTAAGCTGACTGCATAAGAAAAATCTTTTGGTGTACCTATAAGATTGTAATTGTTTATGTACCTTATGAACTCAGTACCTTCTAGTAAAAGAAAAACAAAAAAGTACCAGGATGATCTACTGTGTTCTATTTGAACAATTTTCTTTAACTACTACATAATAGCAAAGGTACCATGTAGGTAACATACAGCAACAACAAATGCCACAGATAGAAAGGGTTAAAATATCTTTTTTGGCTTCTACTTTCATTTACTGGGCTTTGGAGAAATATTAAATGTGTATTCCAATTTTATTGTTTTTATTTTTATAAATAATGTTCAAAAAATACAAGCATCCACTTCTATTCATCTGTAGTAAGTAAGTACTCCAAAGTAAGATGCTTTACTTGGTACTTCGCTGTCGTCAAGTCTTCATGACGTCGCCGAACTTGCAACACGTTTATTATTTTCCCGTCAAGTTCTGTTTGCGAGAATCACCTTTAATCACCATTCATCCATCGGTTTTAATGTTCTTATTTTAATGCCTTTGTCCACATCTATTCATGTTAAAGAGGCTCAACCCAAAATTTTTGTTAAGAGGCATCTCTTGGAGTCTTGTTACACCTCTACTATTCCATAACTTCACGACTACTTCAATTTAAGAATCTGAAAACTTTCCGCATTAATTCCCATGCTCATTGGGCTAGTCAAATCAACATATGCTTTTGCTTTTTGCTGCAAGATTAGAAACTATTAATAGGACATTTAAAAATTACCATGCACAGAAAAAAATTATTTATCATGAACTGTTATTTCAGAGAACTTCAGAAAAAATATTTTTTAAATTTCATTTAAATTTTATCAAATGACAAAGATGGCACCCAACTGCTAGTTAACCTCGTAAATAAAATTAAACTCGGATAGCTCATAGCTAGTAATTCATCACCATCCTGTAACGCTGGATTTAAAATATTATTTCTGATTCTAACTCTAGAGTTAACAATCAGAAGAATGGTACACTCGTAACACAGATCTCTGACCTAGATAATCCGTGTCTTTGTTAAAAGAAAGCTACGTGTAATCTTGCAGGAATGAAGTCCCGTAGAAATTCTTGCTTCCCCCACACATGACAACCTAAAACAAAATATGGAATATAATATGAAGCACTTTTGTCTATCTGTTTCACTTGCTCTGCTGATCATTGCAATACAGTTAACTCTCTCATGGCTACTGCAACAATATCAATGCTTCATGTAGTTTAATTGTTTGCCCAACATTGCTGCATGTATATCGATGGGCTATCTCTGCTTAAAACTTAGTTTCTGTGCTTGCAGTTTACTGCCAACAAAGAGAGTTGGGAAAATGCATCCGGGTATAATTCGAACACAGCCGAAAAAGTGTCCTGCCAACAAGTGCCTCCTCCCGGATCCTTTCACGTCTTGGCCGACCGCTTGATCGGCTCCACGCGCCCCCTCCTCTTCGGCGTCACCCTCCTGGGTGCCCTCCCCACTTCAAGGTCGCGGGCGACCGGGGGCGGCAACGTCCGCGGCCTCAGCTTAGCTCCCGATGACCTCTTTCTGCCCGTCCGCTCCCCACGCCTCCCTTCGTCGTTCGCCGCCTTCCGCGCCCGCGGAGCTTCCACGACTTCCAACTCCTTCCACGAACGCGGAGCTTCCACGACTTCCAACCCCTTCCACGAACGCGGAGCTTCCACGACTTCCACCCCCTTCCACGAACGCGGAGCTTCCACGGCATCCAGCTTTTGCCACGACATCTTGTTTGGCGCGATCACCACCGTGCGCCGGGCCGATCCAGCGCCCTCGTCGGAAAACCTTGAGTCTTTCGAAGAGCGCGAGCCTTCGCCGTCTTTGCGCAAGAGTCGGACAGGCCGCGCGACTTGCGTGACTGACGCTTTAACGAATGGCTTCGTCGTTGACGAAACGCGTCGTTTTTCGGGAGCGGGAGACGTGGGGGAGGTTAGGAAGGTAGTAGGTTGTGGGGTGGTTATGAAGGGGGTAGTTCGTGGGGTGGTTCGTGCGGTAACCCGTTCTGGGGGCGTTGGGGGCGGGGGCGGGAGTTTGAGGGCCGCGGGGCGGACGGAATCCAGGAAGGATGGGCGGTTTGGTCGCTGGGGCGGCCCTGAGGGAGGGGTCTCGTGGAACTGGGGCCGGTGTGGCAGCGGGGGCGGCCCCGCTGAGGGGGTGGGGGGGCCGTGGAGGTGCAGGTAGGCGACCGGCCAATGGGGTGAGGGCGTCCCCCGCGGGGGCGGTCCGTTGGGCTGGAACGTGGTCGAACAGGGGCGCCATTGGTCGCGCGCGGCGGAGCCGACGTAGCACCTGTGGACGGAAAGCGGGCATCAGATGCAGACTGATTTGCTGTACTCTGTTGTAACTTTTTTTAGACTTGTAGGCATGTCAGAAAGAACATTTAGTTTAGAGTAGTTAGTTTATTTGAAAATATATCAAGCACACCTCTACCTGATTAAATGTTACTGGCATAAAGAGAAATTTAAATAGATTTAAAAAAAGGTAGACATGTATATATATATAACTGGCACCAATTAAATTGACTGTAAAACCGATTAACATTGTTTACTAAAACACCATCGGCCAGTTTTTAAAAATCCTTTATCTTTACTTAATTTTGCGGCTGGTGATGCAGGTAACGTAGGTAATTGACGCAAATTTCTATCATGATATTATGCACCTGTCCGCAGCGATAAATGCAAATATAAATTGTTATAGAGCTGGGAATTCTGAAACCAACAAGCGCATTTAAAAATATTCTTATAGGAATAACTCTTATAGGAGATTTTGTGAAAACTTCTGGATCATAAATAAACCCAGCATGTTTTTCTACAACTTTGACCGCTGCTCCCCAAGTTGACGTACCAGGGATACTCGTGGCCCTCCGAGAAGCCGCATCGGTGACCGGGCCGACAGCAGTAGTCCCAGGCGTCCGGCTCACCCTCCACCGAGCACTTCCAGAAGCCGGCGACGGAGTCCTCGGCGCAAACGGAGCCGCGGCGGCACGGACGGCCCGACACGGTGAAACGCTGCCACGTCGAGGCGTCGTCTCGGCCCGCTGCCAAACGTCAGGCGGTTTAGAGTCACGGTGGACGCGTGGTTTGGGGCAGGGGAGATGACTGTCTCGTCCAATCCATAGAATACACCTGTTCCAGATATCCATACTAAGCCACGGTTGTTCAGCAGCTATTTAAAGAAAAACTGTTTGTTATATCGTTCTACAGCCAACCAGATGTTTTGACTATCAGTAAACGGACTGTTAATTCCTTAACCCGCTATTGAACAACCGGGGTCTCCGGGATAAATTTCTAGAGTCTGAACAATCTCTGGGGTCGATTGTTTAACTTTCTGATTTCGATTGCACTTGTTTTCTTTATCACTGCCGATGCTAAAGATAATATTCCCGATGATATCTGCACAATCGCCCCATTTTCATCAAGCAGAAAATTAGCCATTAAATTTAAAACAAACTTTTAGTAAGAACAGAAATTAATCTGATTAGCTGTGATCTTTGAGAGAAGCCGTAACTTGCATGTCTGCTTGATAGCTTTCAACTACGCTTTTAACTAACGAGTTTAAAATTATTGTTCGGTAACTGAACTATTGTTTTGCTCCAGCTTTTGGTGCATTCAGTTATATTCTCAATGTGCTAGTGAAAACCCGACCCTTGGTCCAGTATCATCGGCCACTCACGAACAAAGTGTCCGGGAAAGTGCGCTGCCATTTCCGCCAGCGTGCAGCGCGGGTTGGCGGCGTCCCACGCGAACAGCCACGCGCCGGGCGTGCGCACAAAGTCGTGTCCCGGACGGAGGTCGCGTTGGGCCACGTCGCTCAGCAGGCAGTTGGGCCCGGCAGCGCCCGGGACCGGGTCCCTGTACGGAAGGAAATGCACAACGTTGGTTCGGTAGCCTGTCGCTTTGATGGCCTGTGGCTGTCGCTAATGGCTGCTAAAGGCCACTGATGGACTTATTCCACTTGGAATGCAATCATCCGATCCAAGCTGCTTTCGATACGGTTTTGTTCCATTGGCAGTGATGGAAAATTTGCGGTAAGAAGACATAAGATCGGCAAATTGCAATCCTAGTGGAATATGGCTTAAAGACTCACAGGCTGGAATGCCCCTTGCTGGAATGCAGACAGCAGGTTGGTTCTTTTGCACGCTGTCATTGCAAGTCGAGCTATCACCCTTGAAGAATTTACTATAGTTTATGTTACGACGCATCGGGAGCATTCAAACCCAGATTGAAATACTTTTTATTTAAAACTAGTACACAAGATTGGCAAAACAGACATGGGTCTTGTAAATTTAAGGCAGGCGGGCAATACTCACGAGTAGCAGTCGGCAACCCATTTCAAATAGTTTAAAAACTAGTGCATAATAGGAAAAACAGATATAAGACATATACATTTAAGGCAAGCGGGCGTTGGTACTCACGAGTAGCTGACGGCAAGGCAGAAGTACTGGTAGCGCTCGCGTGCGCTGGTGCAGGCATCCTGGCAGTGCCTCTCGGAGGCGGCGATCAGCTGGGACCCGGGGGAGATCAACTTGGCCGGGACTCCGAACCCAGTGTAGCACTCTGCAAGAGGTGGGCGAGTTTAGAACTGACATACGCTTATAATTGATACTTTGACATTCTGGTTTTTGCCTTGGTTTATATACCTTTTTTTTAGCTGTACATTATATACATTTCCAGGAAACGTGTAACATACTCCTTTAGATTCTGGATTCTATTCTTAGGTTCTTCCTCTATGTCCTCTTCTCTGCAATTCATTTCACGATAACATCTTGCTATTCAGCTCGGAGCTCTAAATCTGTTACCTTTGCAAGTTGAAATAAAATGAAATACGAGTTCTTTTTATCTTACATTCCAGCCCCAGTATTCAAAGAGTGGTTTTAGAGGAAAAATAAATTACTCATAACTTTTTTTGGGTCCACAGCATTCGATATCTTTCAATATCATCCACTTTTGTAACCTTACATGGTACGATAATTGTTATAAATTCTATAATATGATACATGGGAAAAAATATTTCCAATATAATATTTTATTTCCATTCACTGAAATTCATGCTCTACAGGCAGAAAGTATTGTATCTGAGGGACATCAATATTTTCCAGCCACAGTGAAAAATGGATCTATTGTAATATTTATCCAAGAAATGAATATATTTTGACAAACTTTCTTTCCAAATCAGCAAAGATCTAGTTCATCTATTGAAAGTTTTGGCATATTTTCCTGAAATGTTTTACACCTCAGAAATAAAGATTGTCAAAGCCGAATAACAAACAGACAGTTGATGTACTTTGTTAAAATATTTGTGTAGGTAAATAATATGAAAAACTAAGATTTCTCCACAGGAAAACGTTCTTCAGAACTCAGAAATTTGTGTAAACGGCTAGAAAACATTTTGACAAACTCGTTGAAAAATTTTATCTCTATGTACCAATATAACGGTCAAACTGATGAAACAACATACAGACAACCCCAACTCACGATTGAGAGCCTGTGCAGGCTGCACCTGCGTAGGCTCCTGTCCGGGGAATCCTTGCGTGGGCAGCACGAGCGCTGGCCCCTCCCCCACCGGCCACTGATTGGTCGGACCCATGATGCCCGCGCAGCCGTGTCCGCCGCGCGCGTACAGCAGCATGTTGGGGTCGTCGCGCAGGTCTCGCGCCACGTCAAACTCGCGGAACGCAACGTCCGTGAACTCGCAGTTCTCGGCGACATCGCCGATCACGGCCGGACCAGGCCTACGCACGGAGCATGCCGTTTGGAAGGGTAGCAAGTTTTCATTATCGTATATTCACATATATTATGTAAGGTGACCTAGATATTGTACCATATCTAGCTATGGCTACGTCAAAAATTTCATAGTAGTTTGGCCGGCAATCGCTGGGGTGCGTTGGCAACCTGTTTTAACATCATCTAACAGGCTATGGTACAAGGTCAATTATAATCAAGGGAACCAATGTTCCTCAGGCAGTTACAGTTACCTTGTTTATAGGTGATTTAACAGCAAACAGAGCTTAAGAGGCCTTGCTTTCAGTTTTCAGATAGCACGGTGGGCACCTTACCCACAAAATCGACCTGGTTAACAAAATTTTCCTCAGGATAATCTTGACTACGGTGCTCAGTTCTTTGGGACGAACAATCGGCTCAGTTTTACTACCTCACAGTTTTTCTGACTTCTTGGCTTGAATGACAATAGGTTTGGAGAAATATATCACTTTTGTTTCAGACCTCTCTGCCATCAAATTTGTGAAGAAAACTTCAAATTCTTAAATGTGAACGTATCAAACATTCAGCATGCCTGATGGGAACTAGGTAGGTACTTATAAAAGTTGTGCCACTCTAATTTTGTATTAATACTAAAAGCTGGCATTTGAGGTACCTACCTATTAAGAGGAAACTAAACGCTACTGTTTTCATCAATACATAACGCAGAGTTTTGGAAAAGAATACACATGAAGTTGAAGGGTTATTTGATGTCGGATGTGATAGGCTATTACACTTTCAAAACTGACAGAGGTGTGCATTTTCAAAAAGTGCATAAAATTACTTTTTTAAGGCATTTATACGTAGCTCGTTTGGAAAAAGTGTATTATAACTTGTATTAAAAACTACCATCTGACATCAATTGGTTCTTTCTCGATCAATGGTTTTATTCCAGAATTTTGCGTTAATAATTGTTGCTGTAGAAAGTTCCCGCGTGAACCTCTGCACCGACCCCTGGCATATGAAACCAATTGTTTGCAATGCTCTTAAAGTGAAGAACTATATATTTCAGAATGGCTCACCGGAAACTGACGACATGGCAGGTGAAGAGCGTGTGGTGCGCACATTTGTGTTGGCAGTCGCCGAGCGACGTCGCGGTCACGGCATCCTGCGGCCGAACCATGCGCTGGCCCGTGCGCACGCGCGAGAAGCACTCTGCAACAGGCATTGTGGCATACGTTAGCGTTTGACAGGGGGGAGGGGGCGTACGATAGCCACGTAGCACACTTATGTACCACAGCGTCGAGGGTAGGCCACCACAGAGACTTACTGGCGTTTTACCTAAAGCATTGATCAACTTGTTTTTGTTCTGGGCTAATTCCAAGCTGATGATGAAACTAGAAAAGCCTAGGTAAAAGCCGAGAGTGAACCCGGTGCCGGCATGTAGCCTGCTTATGTCCCACCGCACCAATGGCCGGCCTTTGCTTAGCCCTACCTTTATGACATATGACATTGTGACATATGTGACTTTATGACATATGTTGGCATTGTCCACATGGCAAATATCTACTTCTATTACTTGTGGGTATATTCCAGACTGATTATGAAGCTAGCTTAGCTTAAACGGAAGCCGTGTATGTTATTGACAGGTAGCCTGCTCCTGTCCAATGGTGTTATTCGATACCATGTTATTCAACAAACTGCAGTTGAAACAGTCTCCTGGTGATGAATAGCCATGCCTCGTCAAATCGTCGAGAAACAAGGCAGTTTTTGGGGCCGCAAATCTCTCCCATTCAGAGCAAAACTACAAAGAAAAGATCTCAACATCCACAGCGGTCCTGGATACTTCCATCAAACCAGAAACTCTCTTTGATCAAATAAGAGCATTTCTTGAAAAAATGTATTTCAAACTGGGATTTCAAAGCTGAATAAAAGTCGCTCTGGTCCCCCGATGTTTCGTAACATATTATACTGGTTACTTTTTCAAGGGTGATAGCTTGACTAGAACCAGTGAGAACTTTATCTAGCATTCAAATCCCAGTTTGAAATGGTTTTTTTTTAAACTAGTTCTAAAGATCTAGGACATATTAGACATGAGTCTAAGGAATTTAAGAGCGTTTCTGACAAACTTCAGATTTGAATAGTCAGCAACCGCCATCACCCATTCCTCCTTTCCAACCACCGAATCGACTCACCGGACGGCGGCTCCGCGCCCGCGTTCGGCGCAAACAGCTGACACTCGGTGCTGGCCGCCTCGCGCGCGTACAGGTCGAACTCTCGCTCGGGCAGCAGATCGTTGTACGGGTCGAGCCGCGCTTCGGTCTTTGAGGACAGCAGGCAGTTGTCGGCGCCCGTCGAGAGGCGGTACGCGAGCGTCACGCAGTGCAGCGTGCGCGTGGCCAGACAGCGTTGCTGACACGCCCGCAGCGTCGGCGTGTGCGAGGACTCCTGCACGGCGCCGCGGTGCAGACGGAAGCCGGTGCGCACGCGCTTGTAGCAGCCTGCGGCGGCACGGGACAAGGTTGGTTCTTATTGGCACGGAACAGGGAACATACTTCAATTACATCACTCTTTTTAGGCCACTTTTTGACCAACCCTCCCGCTTATGTCACTAATCGGCACTCTTTGCAAATTGCAACCCTCCATCTAAAATTACATCTCAATCTATTACCCCCCTCATGATTAAAAAATAATAATTGTGACTTGGGATTGCACACAAAATTTACGAAATCACTGCCCTAAAAAAATGTTTGGCAAATGCTGCACTAAACAGTGAACAGCGCACAGAAAACAGTGAGTTTCACCAAAGGAAGCAAAACATAATTCAACAGTAATGCTTAAAATTATTTTGCTTTACCAATTTTAATTACAAAATACCTACCTATAGCTTTTATCTACAACACAGTGTGAAGTTACAAAATTGTACAACTCCCCCTGTCCCCCTGTGTGTTCTCTGAAGGGACTCCTTCCTTTCAGACTCCTATGGCCATTAGATATATGCCAATATCTGTGCACATAGGTGGTATTCTATTTACCTAGAGCATGAATGGTTATATTTTTGTATCTATTTCAGTTACTTAACTCGAACCAGTTATCAATGTCTTGGAAACAAGTTTCTATACGGTCTTTAAAGCTGTGATTCATTAAGACGACATCAATTTCTCATTCAACACTCTGAAAGTCTCGTCCGAAGCCGGCGCATAGCTTACCCAGATCCGGCGCCGATGGCTGAGTGAGCGGCGGCCGAGTCGTTACGGGGGGCAGGTACATGCCGCCCCCCATATGGCCACCGCCTCCCCCGCCCCCGTGCCCCGCCCCCGAAGGCGCGCCGCCGTGATTGCCTCCCGACGGGACCGCGCCGATCGACTGGCCTCCGGTCGGCGGCAAGTAGTGACCGCTCGGAGGATAAGGAGCCGCCGATCCGGGACCCGTCCCGTGACCGAGACCTGGTGCCGGTCCAGTCCCATAACCAGGACCTGTCATCGGCATATGCCCTGGACCCATCACCTGACCATGACCTGAAACAGGACCTTGACCCGGACCCGTCACGTGACCATACCCACTCTGGTGGTCACCGTGGCCTGGATGCGGTGGTAGATAGCTGCCCCCTTGGCCGTAGGAACTCATTGGCGGGTTGCCGTATGGATCCTGTCCGTATCCCTGCTGTCCGTATCCTTGTTGCCCGTACGGCCCGCCGTGTCCGTTCGCTGGGGCACTCGGCAGGTAGTTTCCGCCGAGGCCGTAATGTCCGCCGCCTTGTCCGTACTGGCCGTTGTGTCCGTGCGGCGAGACTGGGTAGCTGGCGCCGTGTCCGTACGACTGTCCGTAGCCGGCGATCGAGTTGCCGCCGTCCAACGGGTGTCCGTTGACTGGCGGCTTGCCGTAGAAGCCGACCGTGGGCAGGTAGCCGGGATGAGGGCGGCTCACACCGCCCCCGCTAGGGGGTCGGTGGTACGGCGGCGGCGGATATTGCGATGGGCGGCCGGTCCACGGCGCGACTGCGTTGTTGTCGAGCAGGGAGCCGCGCACCTGCAGAAGTGACACGAGTCTTCGTAAGTACGGCAAGATGGAGGGAACAATCTTTTTTTTTAAATCTTATTTAAATTACGAAAGCTCGTAATTGGCTATTCATTTTATTATTATGTACACAAATTAGCCTCCCAAAAGTGTTGTCCATTCCGGGATGGACCCGGAATGGACAACACTTTTGGGAGGCTTATTTGTGTACATAATAATAAAATGGAGGGAACAATTTCACTGGAATAATCATTTTAGAAATTTCTGATAGCTCCAAAATATGTTTGTTGCTATTGTGGTTTGTATTTTGAATTTTCCTTGGGTACCGTTTTCTGGATTTATCCTCTGGTTTATTTGCAGAAATTTATTTAAAAAATGTGAATCTGTAATGCCTCGTTTAGTACAGGCAAAAAAGCCGACTCCAAAAGTTGAACATGATTACAAATGCAGTCTCAAATGTTTGCTTGAGCAGTGTATTACCAAATCGCAGGATGTGATTGGCTGATCGCAGCGACACTTTTGTTTTGAGCCTCAGATTTTTCACCTAGCACTTGACTATAGCACTAAACAAGGCATGCGCATTGTTGGGTCCAATTATTTTCTCGAGGACCTAGAGTTCGACGTGACGAACCTCGCATTCCAGCGCCGCGTCGCGGTCCCGCTCGTAGTACGAGAACTCGCGGTCCACTTGGAAGTCGTGGCTGGGATCGAGATGGGCTGCCGGTTGCGCCGTCATCTCGCACAGTCCCCGCCCGTCGCCGGAGTCCTCGCTGAGGGGCAAACGGATCGGTTGGCGGTGCAGGTGAATAGCTTGAAAGACATTGATGACTTCCAAATCACAGGGGACAGTGCAATCTGTGGTAGGTATCGGTTAGTGCAGTGTTTCTCAAACTCGTAGGCCTGCGAAGAGGTGTGGCCAGCACGGCATAAGTCATATCTTGAGATTTTGCCAGCTCAAAAAGTTTCAGACACAGTTGGTTAGCTTCATCATGTTAAAATTTACTGAGCGAAATTCAATAGAGATTCCAGTATTGCAGTCACATAATAGCTGAAATAAATGAGAATACAGTTACAACTTACAAGAAGCCTGCAGTAGGTACCTTTTTTATAATATTTGGTCCACTTGCTCTACCCATCATCTTTAACAGTTCTCTCACTATCTCTTTCATGCCCATCAAAAGGCAAAGATTCTTTACGATGATTATTGATGCTACAATTAGGAGCAAATACACCTACACTCAATTGAAATTGTAACTTAACAGTCACAATAAAGAATAAAAAATAGGTCAATGGACGACAGTCTGCACCCATGTCCAGTTCCTGGTTCCGTAAAGCAATCGCAACTGTTATATTAACTTTCTTCGACCTATCCCGTTCCTGTGTTCAAAAGGACTACAGTAATTGGGTGACCTGAGGGTAAAGGGTTTACCTAACTCTGGAATCACATTCAACAGGACTCGATTGAACAAGATTGCAAATTGCATAGATTGTGATCACAATAACGAATTTGCAATCTTGTTTGATAGAAATGGCTTATCTATTAACCTTCTGGACTAAGTTCGAAATCTATCGCAGGCCAAATTTTTTCCCCTTCTACCAAATTCCATCCAGTTTGCCAATGGTCACCGTCAACGCATAGCGAAGCTGTCGGATCTGCGCCGACTTAGAATGCAGTCGCCGCCGGAAGTACAACGCCTATAAGTAAGTGGGAAGATGGAACACGTGGGCGCTTACAAGATTGCGAATCTCGTTGGCTACTAGGGCCTCGGGGGAAAATGTGTCGCGCGGACGGGGTCCGGGTGTCTGTGATTCGGGCGACTCCTAAACGACGTTCACCGCCACGCGGATCGCTCTGTCACGTAGCTGTCAAGCCGTTGGGCGAGCGTCACTGAGTGGCAGCCCGAGCCTCCCCCATACACTGGCGCAAGAGCCCCTTGGGCTAAGGCTAAGGCACCCGCCCCAAAGAACAGCGGGGAGAACTACGTAGCTGCACTCAGGCCCGGCCTAAGGGTAAATCCTGGTGTAGGCGAGAAGAGTAAATGCCGCCTATAGGGGGGAGGGGGGGGCGTAGCCCAGCCCCCCACGATACGCGTTTCATGTCAAATTACGGTAACCTTGTTATCAAAATTTCCAATCATTTTGCATGCAGGAACTTTAATATTCTGGATCATAGAAGAAGGTAAATAATTAATATGAACGAGATTTATTTTAGAAGGTCTTATATTTGTTTAGTACCCAATATTGTAAATATTGCATGGGGTTCTGGTAGAAATTTATAAAGAAAGGTCAGATTATTTTTGACGTCTATTTTTAATTTTTATTATATGACAATTTCAATCCTCAAAACTCAAAAGGATGTTATTTTTTTTGGAAAAAATGTATTCCTTTATGATATGAGAGTTATGATTTAATTATATAGCAATGAAAAAAAAAATTTTTGAAATTTGAAGCAACTGATGTACAGAGGTCGGCTGAAGTCGACTTTTCTTGCCTTTATGTGGGCGAAGTCGTCAATGACAAGGTCAAGATCTAGCTGTGAGCTCAAGCTATGTTCGACAGAAAGCTAAGCAAGACTGCTCAACCTGTCTTGCGATATAGTAGACCTCAAATATGTCTTAATCAGTTTAAGTTCAGTTTAAGTTAAAGCTTCTTTCCGCTGAGGCTACCGTTACCGTTACAGGTATGGTCAGAAAAATTCGCAAAGCCACCCAGACGTTTGAGAAATTGTCCACAATTTGGTAACGGTGAATATATTGGAGGACTTCTTTTGGGCCTGTAATAGTTTCGGGACATAAGTCTCTCAGACTCTGCAGCTCATCGCAAAGCTCCGCAGCATTAATGTCAATGGAATATTTCCATCACGCGAATATTTCCATCTATCGAAAGGAAGTATGAGTAATACGTTCTCAGAGCGCCGGTGCTTTGTGTCTTTATCTTAATTATCCGCCGCCACGCCGAGCATGTTTGTACTATTAGGATTTCGACGAAGCGACAATAAAATCGGTGGATAGGACCATTTTTCAAAGTAAACGTAGAGGTGAGCCATCAGATTATTTAAAATTCAGGTAAGGCTACTTTTCGTTTGTTTCCAAACACAAATCGGTGGTTCTTCAAATCTGAAGTGTTTATACAAGTATATAATGTGTATCTGTGCCGCCTGTCCGATTGTACCGCCGTAGGCGGTCGCCTATGCCTAGGGCCGGCCCTGGCTGCACTGCGGGACAGTCTATCTTATAAGGATAAACGCTCTCCAAACCTACCAAAGACTTTCGAGAGTTGACCAAATGCAACGTCCAAGAAAAGCACCGTCTGGAGGTAGGCAATATCCACTACACGCCTTCCGTACCGGGTAGTCTAGCTCCCAGGGGCACCGAGGGGCGTCCTGGTCTCGAAGGCAGGATTCCTGCCCTGGAACCCTACCACCAGACCCTCTCAACAAGTCCAGCTAATTCAGATGAAAATGCACAATAAAACCACCGAACTATTGTTGCAACTTGCAAGTACCGCAATCTTACCGTGCTGTGTTCCGGGGAGCCTGAAAATGTTGGTTGGACACAAGATAATTTTATTTTGGGTATTGCTTTTTGTTGGGGAAATGGGAGCCTAAAAGCAAAAATCAATGACTACCAGCCGGTTGCGACGGACTCGTCGAAACCAAAAAACCGCGCATGTCGCTGGTATCGAACCCCCACCAGCCACTTGAGAGTCGAGCTCTATCGCCATTCGACCACAAGGCCCACACAGCATTGTGGTAGAACGTGGTGATATGCCCCATGTCCCCGGCTTGAACCACGTGCACTAGCACTCGGTCTCGTTCCAGTCAACCAAGCCGGCAAACCTCCTAGCGTCGGATTCTCTAAGCAGGCTGCCCGTGGCCTCAGGTCGGCTCCGCTATGCGGGCATTTTCGAAAGCTGGACTCTGGTGCGGACGGCTGTCTTCGGCACCGACCGTCGAGTTCGGCTGGAAGACTGGGCTCGCGTCCCGATTACACATTTTGGAACGGGTGTGTGTTATGGAGAACGTCGCGATTCGCAAAGCTTTGTAATAACAAAAAGTACGCCGCCAAGTTCCGGACTCGCTTGCAGATGTCACTGAATTTGAACTGTTTGAGATTGAGCAGCACTCGCGTTCGTTACTGCAGTGACGGTGTGATACCATGGCCTGGACACTCAAAGGGACACTCAGCCTTTGGTTGGCTGCGATTCTTCGGCTACGATCCTTCGGCTGCACAAGCATGTCGCTACAAAATACGAATGGGCATGGCCTGATGGAGAAGTCAGCAATTAGGTACCGATGGTAAAAAGCCGTTGCGTTGGCAGTTCTTGTTTTAGCTTCATATTTGCCACTTTGCGTTTTAGACAGCGTCCGGCCAAGTGGTTGCATTTCTTTTGCACTTCGTGGCATTGGTCTCGTAGCCTTTGAAAGAATTAATTCATCCACTGGCTAATAGAAGGCGCTCGTGTTACACTCGGCGCATTCTATTAGCCAGTGGATGAATAAATTTTTTTTTAATGTATATCAAACATAATTAATATTTAACATTTCTCTGCGAATATCTATGGATCCCAGCTAGCTCAGTGGTAGAGTGCTGGTAAACCAACCGAGCGGACCTGGTTCAAATCCGCTCGACTCCATCCGAGTTCGTATTTTGAAATGTTGAATATTTCAGAATAGAAACACGACTAATATATCTTATTTCTTCACAGATGTGTATACTCCCTAGTAGCCAAGTTGGTTAAGGCACTACTTGGTTGGCAGTGAGAGCGTCCAGGTAATCTTGGTTCGATACCGCTTACAGTCGCACACGGCCTAGAGTTTTGTCTGATCTCTGTCGGCGCAAGTTGAAGCGATTGGGCTAGTAGCACACGATCACTTCCGCCATCCACAGAGCTCTCAGCGACTCGGCCGTCCCCATTGCGGGGCTCGACTCCGGACGGTGCCGTCCGTCGCGGGTGTATCGGACTCCTCAGGAGTCCCAAGGAACCCAGACACCCGGGGGCCTCACTGCCAGACTGGTTACTAGGGAGTCTTTTGCCCAACTCGTAGGCACGGTGTCATTTGGGCGAGTATTTTAGATTCTACCAACGCCCCACACCCCGCCAAACCCCGCGATTTTTTGACGTATAGGACACTATGTTAGGAACAGTCCCGAGTGCTAAGCAGATTATGCTACTTCAGAGCCAAGCAGCGTTCTCTGATGGCAAGTCTAGTACTAAACTTTTGGACTTGTGATAAAATTGACATCGAATTAACTGTGCTTTAGTTCAGTGATTGGCTACCAGGACGACTGCGGCACGGGAATAGATTTCCACGAGCAGTCAAACCTAGTTCCGAAATCCAACTTGGGCTGGGATCGAATCAGCCCAACCGGGTTGCGGGTCCCGTGCCACACTCGCTTCTGAAATATTGAAAGTTATTTGTCGTATATGAAGTATAAAAAAAATCGTTTAGCAATTGTTCCCATTCACTCCTCTTACTGTATGATTACAAACTCTCTTTGACCTATTGTATGACGTCAGACTCCTAAAATGGAGCTACAGCAATAATACAGATATTCACAGCAATGTCAAAATCATACGATAAATTATATCTCCTCTCTAAGAGTGTCATTGGCTATTAGGCAGAATTTGCCTCCGCAGCGGACGCAACCCAGCGCAGGCCAAGGGCGAAAACGCACTAACGCGACTTTGAAGAATCACCAGTCAAACGTCCCGCTCGACGCAGACCTCAGCGGCGCAAAGCATCACGACTTGGCGGGGGCAGGCCGAGCAAGCACGCGGCCAGCATCTTCGATAGCGAAACGCCACTTCGGGATCTTGGGGAGGCCCAAGACCGAGGTCCAAAAATTGCCCCAAGCCACAGAGAACCACCCAACCGCACATGGGCTGGGCCAGCGGGGACCGGCCGCTGAGGCACTTTCGAAGAGCGAAATCGAGGCCCTGGTCTTTGGATAGTGTGCTGGAACCGTATCGAGTGTTAGTGCTTGCGCACTCTACTGCGCAGCGCATGGAATTTGATAGCGAGTGATGTCATTAAAATTCAATCGAGTGACACATCGCTTCGTATCCGAGTGGACAGCATACCGAACTGACAAGCCCGGAGACCCGGGTTCGAATACGGGACCGGTAACTGTTTTTTTTTTTAATTGGTTGTGTTTTTGCTCTTGTTCTCCGACCATTCTGACAAAATTGTGTTTTAACACTTGTAACGCTTGAGTTGGTTTGGCAACTCTTATGAGGAAAACGGAAGTGTTTAGGAGTTGATCTATTTACAGGCAGATTTTAGCAATGAAGGAAGTTGAAGGAACAGTCTCCAATCAAATTGTTGGCTCGAGGCTTTTTTTGGAGTAAATCTCAACATTTTGGGGGCAATTGTCAATTAGTGTGTTAGTGGAAATGTGCCAGTTTTCGACCCTAACCAAAACTTCCTAAAAAAATCCCCATTTAATACCAACATTGAAAGCGAGATCGGGAGCAAATAAAACCTCTTAGTATAACCGTTACTTTAATAAAATATATACTTTGTATTTGTATGTGTAGAGTGTGGTGGGTACCTGTTTCCTTACAGTTACATATTATATAAAGCTGTATACTATAGGTATGGATGGCCAAGGACCATCATAAAATAAGCGCCACCCAACCAGTCCTCTGATGGCAATGGATCCCAAGCCACGAGAGGTCCAGCCAATACTACAGGAGCCAGCCAGGGCTGCAATAATGCAAACCAGCGGCATTTAGTCTATGCTAAAGTTATTGCAGATGTGTCGAGTGCCGGTGGGCGACTTGCGTACCGATAGTTGAATCCCTCGCAGGTGAAATGCGACTCGGAGTCGCACTCCTGCTGGCAAGCGTCGACGTCCAGGCACGGCAGCGACCTCCGGATTAGAGGCTCGACCAGCCGGCGTCCCACCAGCAGTCGACGGAAGCACGCTGCAGAGGACCACAAGATCACATTTGGGTTGTTACGTTTTTCAGGTTCATGTCTGCTTGCCCAACCACAACATGGGTTTTGAATACCAAGTGATGTATTTCTGATTTCTCGAAGATTCGTTACAGTATGGGTATACATAGTCACTTCCGCAATGGTGGTTGTTGTCAAGGGTGCTGAGCGAGTCAACTTTGATCACGACAGCCGAAAAGAAATTGTGATAAATGCTTGTGGCTTGTGGCTTGACCAAAGTTTAAAATATTTTAGTATCTCTTTTGGGATGAGGCTTGGTATGCAATGTCAATGTGCATAACTTATGTGTCAATGTGTATAAGTTATAACTTATAAGTGTTCAGCAAATCTCTAAACAATTTCAATTTCAATATATTTTCAATTATCAATTTACATGATTTGCAGTCAGCTGGAATAATTAGCGATGACTATATGATTAACACAACAAAAACAGAAATAAAATAAGCTTTTTATGAGAGAAAACATAATATCAACAGTTGTTGATTACTGCTGGTTAATATAATAATACATATAATGTAGGTAGGTAGTATAATAAAACAAGCAGACAAGATACAGTCTAAGAACTAATGATTGCTTTACTGATTGTGTATACAGCTTGCTGCGAATACAATATGACCGAAAAATATCCACATAGACGAAAGGCTGAGATGTTGGACCTTTTCAATTCGGACCAAAAGAGACCTAATCACCTTTGAACATTTTATCCATCTCGCCCCAAGTATAGAATTTTTTTAACAAAATGATATAACAAATGATTAATGATTTGAATGATTTAAAAAATTACTTAGCTGTTACAAAGACGCATGGTTGTGTAATAGTCCCGATTGCATCGAAACGCAGCGTGCATTGTTCGCCGCTAGGTGACGACAGTGCGGAGTTCACGTGCATGCATCCTGCACATACCAATGCATCCGAGTGCATCGAATCAGAGCCGATTGGATCGCAGACAAAAAGTCGAAATTGTGAAACCCGCGCGATGCGTCGAGAGGCGAAAAAACCGTTGCCACGCGAGCAACTTGCAAGGCGGGCCCGGCACACGCGAAGACGCGTTCAGATATTGTTCGATAAAAATCGGTTTTTAATTTACAATGCAATATAAAGAAATGAATTTATGCATTCTGGCGTGTAGCCTCATATATATATATTGATCTTTTATTGTCTTTTACTATAAACATAGGTACAGACATTTATCACTTTAGGCCAACACAATTTACTGAAGCCGGCCAGCCACGCCTGACGCTTCTTGTCTCTTGTACATCTTCTATCTTTCATTCGTTAATTTCGCTTTCTTCTTCCTCTTCTTCTTCTTCTTCTTCTTCAAATTTAACTATCATCCCCCACAACTTCTTCTCGTTCCACAATTCCTCTTTCTCCACTTCCTTCCAGTCGATACTTCTCTCCTCTAAATCGTCTTTAATCTTTCCAATCCATTTCAATCTTGGTCTTCCCACCCTTCTTCGACTCCCAACAGTTGCTTCAAACTCCCTCTTTGGAATTCTTTTCTCATCCATCCGTTTCATGTGCCCAAACCAACGCAGTCTCTCTCTTCCCAACTTAAACCCCAACCTTTCCACTCCCAAACCTTTCCTTATGAAGCTTATGAATAAAATTGGAGACAATTTTCAAATAAATATTTCGTTCGAGTCAACTCAGAATGCATATCAATAATGCATATAATAAAGTATTGGGTAAATATACGTATATGTGCTTACTTATTACTTGTAATATTAAATCAGTTTTTATCGCCCCAGCCCCCATATATCCGGTTAAATTTGGGGGGGGGGGGGGGAGAAGTAATGCATGTCAGTTTTTAGAGGAGCGTTTCGTAACGAAAGGAAACAATGCTGCCTGCGTCAATTTCATGGAACGAATCTATTAGTTTTGCTCCAAACTTGATCGGTAAATCTGAACTGGATGCCCCATCCCATATAGCACAAGATTTAAGACTTAAATGGCTGGTTAAGGAATTAATTGTCTGTTTACAGTCAATGCGTCTAATTAGCCAACGAACCGTTTTCGCTAATTCACTGGGCATCCATCGAGATCAGGTAAATATACTAAAAAGAAAGGTCGACAAAAAAAAGTCGGCAATAACTTTAAGATTTGGAAATACGATTTGGAAATACGATTTGGGTTTGCACCTTGTATTCTTGGCTGTGACCGGCTGAAAAATTGTCAGTCAAATTGGCCACAAAGATGATTTCTGAACACATTTGTTGGCGCCTAGCAGAAGCAATAATGTTTCACTAAACCAGGTCCAAAAGCAGCCAGCCCCATCCAAGAATGCAAGTTCGTTTCATTTTGCCTAAATTCCACTTGATATAATATGATAGGTATTCTAAAGTCAAGCAGCAGATGAAAGTCTCAAGGAAGGAAGTTGGTGTTAGTCTCGAATCGGCCGTGGCTGCGTGGGTACACGGCGGGCAAGACACGGGTTTCGCGTGCCTAATGGAGACCGTGACACGACTGGCAGTGACCACGGCGCCCTGGAGATCGCGGCCTTGCCTCCAGGAAGCACTGGACCAGGAAGATGGACGCGAGAGGCACGGCAACCTTGAACTGAGTTGGCCGGCCAGGACGCCGGGATGCCGGGTTGCCCGGATAGCCGCGGTTGTTTTAAGGAAACGGCCAAAGCGCGTGCAGTTTTGGATGCGAATTGCTGTAAATTGCTTTGTTACTCTTGATCTTGTAGCGTGTAAGTTTCAAAGTGCCATAAATGAAAATGCAAAAGCGTTGGACTTGAAGCTATCCAACTTTTTCTCTATACATTTACCTTTTCACATTTATGTCAGGCATTGCTCAAAATTTTAGAGGTAAAAGTTTTATATATAGATAAGCGTTATATAATATATAAGTTATGAGTTATTTATAAACTCTGAAACATCGGCAGCCGTTCCCGCACCATCACTCTGTCGAACCAACTCTTCCTTGCCATCAACCTCACAGTCCCAACCCATGACACAACGACGCCTCCGTCAACCCCAACATACCTCTCGCCTCCTCCACGATAATGATGTTGCTGTGCGAAGCGTCAACGCCTCCACAAACCGCCGCGACCACGACGACGATCACCAACACAGCACTGCTACACATGTTCACAACGGCGTCCCAGCTATCACAGTATATCCACCACACGACGACGACGACGACGACGGGCACGCTAATAGATCGGCGATGTCACTGCGGCCCGGGCCGCGTTACGGGCCATGATGCCGATGATGACGACCACGCGTCACTTATAGAGAGTGGTATTATAGTTGCGAAGTCGGCCGATATTATTCTGGTCCAAATACGCAAAATTTGTTAATGTGGATGCGCTGAAAGCGATATGTGTCGATGACGACGACAGTTGACCGATGTGGATGAAAGAGAAGTTTCCGAGAGGACGTAGACTTCGTCGGAGGACTCCCGTTGGCGGCCAGTGTCTCAGACGTTTAGCTTTATTAGGATGATTAGCGCACTTCGCTTCCAAAATGCAGCCGGTCGCTTTCCTCTCATCGATATAAGAGTAAACGTTTGACGTGAACCGGGAGCTCGTTGTCGCCGCCCGAGGAGCGCGTCGCTGCACACGTGTGTCGAGTGTAGGACGACGTCGACGGCCGGCCGCTGAGGAAGACGCGCACAGACTGAACGCGAGGCTGGATTGCAACAATGGACCGCGCGGCGGCGGCGACGACGACGGCGTCGTCCGCGTCGAGTGTGTGTTTGTGTTGGATGCGAGGTCGCCGCTGTTGAAGACGAGGCACAGGGCCGGCTAATTGGTCGGTGTTCGCCGTGGGTAATTGGTTGAGACGTCGACGTCGTCCACGGGATGGCGAGGAAGGTGACGATTGTGGCAGGGATCGCGTTCATGCCATGGTGTTGGCTTGACTCCCGACGAACGTGTAACAACTTTGGGTTTAGGCACCTCATACTCGCAAAGACCAGGGGCCTTACCAGAGCGGACAGATGCATGCAGGTTAAGGACGTGCTCCACTATCCAGGGGCTACCGTCATGTTACAAAATATGGCAAATCAGTAACCCCGCCGTAATCCAGGCGTAACACCGCCGTAACCCCGCCGTGACCCATGCGTAAGGGCCCACAGCATTTTGGTGCACATTTTATGTATAGCGATTTGCAGAACTGCAAAAAGAATCATCCGATTTTCCAATCGCCCGCTTCAAATCAGGGTGGAAAATGTCAAGATTAGCCAAGGCCTGGATTCACGAAACGAGGTAAAAAGTCATTAAGGGCCTAAATTCAGGGTTAAATATTTTATCAGCCATTCACATGCAATGTGAAGTGCATTTAAGTGGTTATCACCAAGGTAATAACAAGTTTACCCCCGGGGTTATAATAACCCTGCTAAAATGTGCTCCATCTTCACGTGTCGCAAAATGTATATATATCATTTTTCAAGATGAATATGATAGTTTGTTTGGATTGTAATGTACACGAGCAGCGCTACTTAGAGGAATTTGTAATAGTAATTTCACTGCTTTGGAGACTATATACTCTCTACTATAGCCTCAGGTAAACTTAGCCTCAACCACGAAGAACAATAAAAACCATTAACCAAAAAGCACTAAAATAAAAAGAATCAATAGACATTGAAATCCCACGGAGCACCCAAGCCTTAATGTCTCGCACCTTCCCACACAAAACACAAGAACCCTTCATCGTCGACCTTGCGCAAGATTCGCGACGTCCCAACGACGACGTCGTCCCCCCACCCACACATTGGATAGAAAACAATGCAGCGCGGCAACCGCATCACATCCACGCGGTCGGCATCCAGCCAGGTACGCGGCTGAAGACTCCACGCCGCGGTTTCTTCCCCGCTGCACGCGAGAGTGCATCGTGCGCGCGAGGAAGCGGCGGATCGGAAGCGTCGAAGGTCGGCGTCGCTCGCGATGACAGCACCGACGCCTTGAGGTGTCCGTTCAGAGCGCGACGCTGACGTCGCCGCCGCCGGGAGGACGGCGACAATGGCGCGAAGACAATGCAGGGAAGCGATCGCGCCGAGCGACCAAGCGTTGCTGATGACACATTGACGCGGTGCAGCGTGTATCGCCGAGGGTTTGCAGTTTGCATGTAGATGTAGATGTCTTGCTATGGTGCACACGAACGTCACATGGAGTCTTGTGGTTATATGTTATGTCACTCCATGATTGAACTACTCTATACTACGGAATCCGAAAGGGGTGGTGTAGAAATCTAGGCTGATACACTTTTAACAACACTCATCTCTATCTTCTGTAACATTTTCTATAACATCTTTACAGTAACATCATTTACCATGCCACCGGCTTAAACTTCTGCCGAAGGATATTCATGTTGTTGAGGACGCGAGAAGCAGTGGACAACTACAGTTCCAGAGTCAATCACGAGTGTGGGAAAATAATTGCAACGCGTTTCTTATGGCGTTAATTTGCCGCCACTCGAGATTGACTCTGGAATTGTGTCAATCATCATGTCAAAATCGCTAGCTCTATTTCAAATTGGATCATCTCGAAAATATTAATTGTTTCTGTGAGAAGACACATTAAGCTTGGCAATTTAATTATAATTTCCCCCTCAAATATATATCCAACACATCCACTACGCTTTCGAGTCCGTGGGCTGAGCCCGTCGGATTCCAAAGCGCAGTGTGTATTGCGAATCCGTCTCGTTCTCGGCCTCTCAGAGCGTTTCGGGCTCCGACGGGCACGGCCGACCCACCAATGGCCCTCTACTGGCCCGACTTTATCCAGGGCCCCGTTGAGGGCCCAAATCGGCCAAATTGGTTGACTCAGTCACGGCCTTCGGTCACGCGACCACGGCCCGTCGAAGACAATACGCGAATTAGTGCAGGCCATGATCAGGCGGCAGAGACTCCTCATCGACGTACCTAGGGGGGGGGGGGGGGGGGGGGGGCGGGGGGTAATTGTTCGCATTGTTGGCGGCACCGGAAGCCGGCGCGCTCGGTTTTGCATAAGATGCTGCGACGCGGGAAGTAATTTGACTCGGCTCTGCAGAGCGCGTGCGCGCGATTACGGTGCTGTGGAGGATGCCCGGTGATAATGTGGTGGTAACTGGTTCCGCGAATTAAAATATTCTTGCCGTGGGTTTTCAGGTTTCCAGAGCAATTACGTGCAATTGTGTTTTATTCTTGCATCTCGTTACGCCGTGACACCACATGGTTAGGCAGGCAATTATCGGATTAGTCCTTCTATACACATTACTTTGAAAGTTTGAAATGAGAGTTAGTAGCTCACTCTACCATTTGCTTCTTCATTTGCATCGATACAAGAATGAAAACAAAGCTCGGTTTCGGTGTATTGGGAATGTAGAGACTCGTTCTTTCTCCGCCGAAGTTAAGCAACATTACGCCGATTCAGCGATTGGATACGTTAACAGTGGGTCCTCCTGGCACGACGCCAAAACATGATGACCAGTTGATGTTGATGATGACAAGCGAAATTGAAGGAATGCAATTTTCCAGCGCACATTAAAATGGCTAAAGGAATCGCTAAAGGCTAAAGGAACAGGAAGGTGTCAGCAAATTAAGAAACTCTCCCCCCCCCCCTCTCACGGTTAAATCTCAAGCAGTTGTCAATCGCCAATCACAGCAAAGACAATTAGCTTATCGACGGCGACGTCTTGTTCCACAGGATCCACTATGTGCCAGAAAATAGTCGTGAAACATAACAAACAAATTTCAATCGAAACCGACATGCAAGCGAAAGATTCATGCTCTCGTAGAATGTTTTGTTTTGGGGAAGAATCGCAGAAGATTGGCTGCCGGTAATGCCGAGTTGCTTTTTTTTGCGAGAATCTCATTGTTCACGATGTAAAATAGAAATGACGGCGTCGTTGTTCAAGGATATGCAATGAATCAGAATCCACGGCGAACCGACGTAAAACAAAAGTGATTAGTAAAATACAAGGATGTGAACCGTATAAAATTTCTGCACAGCTCATCCAACTCTCATCATCTGATTAATACATGTATCATCACCAATACTTTGTTACAATGCCAGTTTTACCACAACGTTTCCAGTTATACCTACAGCTCAGCATTATCTACATATATTTAAAATTAATCAGCCACCCTTCTCAATCTGTTTCTGCCTATGCTGTATGATCGTGCACTCTGCGTTTCTTGTTTTAGCAAAATACGCCTTCTGACATCATCGCCGACGAGCATGAAGATGTCATCAAGCCCCCTAATCGAGAAATCGCGTGCTTAAAGACGCTGTGATTTGCACCACAATCTTCGCTCAATTTGTATATAATTATTTCAAGCCAACTAATTCGATAATCAACGGTAGTCCATGCACCCGCAATGGCAATACAATATACTCTAAGTTTTCTAAAATGCGGCCCCAAATACTTTGAGACAATATATTTCCACAAGAGCGAATGAAAACAAACTTATTCCGAGGGCGTTGGTTGGTTAGTTTCCATCTAATAAAAACAAAGATTTTATGTGTACATACACAACACTGCTCGCTATGTCGAAGTCCATAGGTTATCGAAGTTGAACAACATTTCACAACAGTCGCAAAAGCGCAGTGTGAAATCGCAACAATGCAAGCCAATAAATCAACGGGGCAGTGCTCGTACTGCGCGCAGGGGTTCGAAAGTGAATCGCTCGCTGCATCGGAAATCGGTCATCATTGTTGTTCAGTTGTTATTTTTCCAATCGCCACGGCCATCGCGAGTCTGTATCGTTGTTAATGTTCACATCGTCCGTGTATCTACCGTGTGCTAACAACTTCCGTTCGCTTCTGCCGTTTGTTTCGCTGTGTTGGCAGAGATGATGGTACGAAGACAAACAATTCACCACCCGCGTCGCTGGCACGGTGACCTGGTTACTAAGTTACTAACGACCGGTCGCGTTAACAATTAGTTAGTGATGAGCATAGCGCGGGATTGGGCAATCGATGGTTTTGCCAGTTTTGTCGGTAGAAATGTCTGTGTGTTCGGCAGTCGGTACGACACGTGTTCGCTGTTTCCGCGAGTCGGCAGAGTGCATTGCTTGTTTTGTGGTGGCTCGCCTTCACGGTTGGCGGAGAGATGTGTGAAAATGTGGAGCGCTTTGCCGGCGAGCTTTTTCGGTCAAGGATGCTATCGACGACGCTCGGAAAAGAACCCGAAGCCGGCTGGGCTGGCTTGTTGGTATAGGAAATAATATAGGGAACTTTAAGCGGGAACTTGTAAGAATGAATGTAAAAAAAATTGAGGAAATCCATATGATATGTACCTCATATGAATAAAAAGATCCAAAGTTACAATGCATTACAATTCCTTGTAACAAATTCAAATTTTTGGCTCGTAGAAAAAATCAAAAAGTTGTGGAGGAGCTGGGATTTGAACCCAGGACTTTCTGCATGCGAAGCAGACACTCTACCACTGAGTTACACCCCCGGTGGAAATTCAGCTCGAAATTAGCAATCAAGTTCCGTTTCTCCTTCATAATGTGGTTAACACTGTCGTAATGTAATCAGACGGTAGCTAATTAGTAGTTTTTGACAATTAAAGATTTTAATTATAAACATATAGACAATGTCCGCTTGAGGAAAAGACTTGTACGAGCTACTTCACGTTATCAATAACGGTGCTGGGGCGCGCGCGCCATCTGTGAGCAAAGAGTCAAACCTACTCCATGCGGTACCGACCGCCACGCTATCTAGTAACGAGCTTGTCCACTAAATGCCGCGAAGTTTCGAACGCTAGTCACCTATGCAAATCGAAACTTTTTAGATCTCGTACTCAGGATGATTATGATGAACTTTTATTTTAATCTGAACTGTTAAATAGGTACCTTCATCTATTTTTCAAAATATAAGTATTTTTTCTGTTTTGTTTTACGTACACACGGATAAAAGGATTAAAAATACATACTAGGCATGGCATGTGCAAAGCTTTGGGATTTTTTTTGAATTTTTAAATAAACATTAATTAAGATTATAGGCGCAATTATTTAAACAAATAAATAAACTGAACATGTCTTGCATACCATTTTTCCAAAACTGAAATATGGATTGAAATCATCTTTCTGCGCAGTTACAGTGATTTTCATAAACGTGTACAGCAGCTAAAATGAATCTTTTTTATTCGAGAATGCGCCAGTGAGAAAAATATTTGGCCCAGATATGCAAAGCACATGGGCATATCTTCTTCTCAATCTAAACACCAAAAACAATTTCACCCATTGACTGTTATAATATGTAGTCGAGTAAAACGCATATTTCCCCTTCAGCTTTCAGCCTTGACTGTATATACTTTACGCTGTTCATCAACTGATTCACAGAGTCAGACCATTCAACCCTTTAGCGGAACAATGGGCCGACCTGAGAATATTGACACATTTATATTGGCTCTTCTAACGGCAGGGGAGCCTCTTTAAGAGTGAACCGTGAAAAGAAACACCAATCTCCTTCTAAAAATTACCAATACCTAATATATATAGTAGGTATTTGTAATTTTTAACTACAAGCACCAAAAAATTCAACTCTAACCCCAATCGAATGCGTGCTAGACTCACTCCTATTGTGTGCATGGCCGGTACTGACGTTCCCGTGGCTCGTCGAGAGGTTGGCAAAGTCCTCGTAGCTCGGAGGTCCTCCTAAGGTTGGCGTCGGTTCGCGACACTCGTCCTTCTTGGCGTAGACGTCGAAGTCGGGGTCGGCGTCCAGTCGCGTCCAGTGCGGCAGGCTGGTGCCGAGCTCGCACGATCCGTTCACGCCTCCACTGGTGCTCAGGCTGACACAGAGCAGAGGGGTCGGCGATATCAGCATTTGACACACAATGTATATAGAATAGCACACATTTTGCTGAAATCTTGATCTCATACTCTACACATTAAAAAAAAAGGAATTCCAAGACAAATCATATCGCATTGCAGGCCACTGGCCTATAATACCGTCAGAAAGTATAGCCAATGCAGGGTAGCGATTTTTTGAAGTTATATCGTCGAGTTCTCGATGTTTATCAGTAGCACGGCCCATTAAAATAAACAGGCAACTTTAAGCTATCGATCGGTGACTCTTAGCTACCGATCGATTAATATTTACACTATCACTACCCAGTACCCTTAGCTATAAGGAAGCCCCATGCTCAATCGGAAGCCACAGCTTCATATGTATGTATGTATTCATATATACATGAGACGACGACGGCAACAAAATTAAAAACTCTGTGGGTTAAAAGCATGTTTTACCCGAAGCTGAAGGCGACGCAGAGTTGCTGTTCCTTGTCGCAGGCGGCTTCGCAAGTCTTTCGTAGGTCGCCTTCGACCACCTTGAAGACCACGTCCTGCGGCAGCTTGTCGCCGATGGCTAGCCGCTCGTAGCAGTCTGCGGAGGGGGGCGATACAAAGTCTTCATTTTGGGCTGGTCGTCAGTTCGGAGGGTGCGACCACTTGAGGAGGTTCTCTGGTGCGGTGCGACATGAGCGACTTTCGGGGATTATGGTGGTGAGGATGTCCAGGGGGAGGTGCCCGAGCCGGTACAGGGAGGCCCGGAGGGCGAGGGTAGCGTTATACTTTGCAAATGTAGAAAATTTGGGTGCGAGGTTTAGTTTTGGTGCATTTTGATTTTTGATAACATCGTCAACTGCTATGGAAATTTCTATATATATGAAAAGGGCACTGCACTGCATTGTCTGGCATAAACAGTTTTTAGGGACAGCGAGTTGCATTTTCTCGCAACATACTTTGCATTTCCTCGAGGTACCTACCTATTGCTTTGCGGAAAGTTGCTGCGACGCCAAAGCAATGGGTGGTCATGAAAATAATATCCAGATTGGCAAACATGACATTTCTTGGAATGGAAAGACGATCGACATTCTCACAAGCTCTGAGTTTGGACGCTGCAGGCTTTTAGCGGCAACACATGCAGTAATTACTGGCAAGTTTGGTATGGCATCAGAAGCAAGGTTTAGCAATACTGCTAGTCTCGCGTCCATCCTGACACCTTGTCGGCATAGGCAGAGTAATCTGCAAGTTTGCTACGCTTTGCTGATTTAAGTTTAGTTTACCAGCCATGTACCTCGTGTATACAACTCAGCTGAGCTGACTTTCGACACGTTTTTTTAAAATATGCGTTCAAGAAAATGTCAGGTATATGTACCCGTATAGCGCCCCCACCCCTCAGTGCCAAGGCCTCCGTTGCTAAAGTTAAAGTGTTGCATTGGACCTACGTCATAACTGTAAATATGTTAAATAGTAAATCCCATACATGATATTCCTGATTCCTAAACACTGTATACCTAAAATCCAAACAAAAATATCCCTCGACTGTCATAGGTCCCTAAAAAATGTAAATATAAGCACAATTTGAAAAAGCAACTCACCGCTAGAAATGGCCGTGATTTTCGAGTCAATCGCCAGCAAACTTGACCAGCAACAGTGAAAACACGCACAGAAAACCAGTAGGACTCTCCCGCCAAACTCCTTCGACATCTTCGACTGCATCGCGTCGTTGGCGTGAGATAAACCGCGGGATCACTCACAAATATCTTGCAGTGCAGGGTTACACTAGGTTAGTTCATCACTAAACTCAATGCTGGAAATCAGATGGTTGCTGGCTGGGATGACATGCATGAGTATGAATCTTCATTAGCAAGTAAATTTATTCTGAAAAATCAAATTCTCACATTAAGATAAACTGTTTCGGCACTTTCTTCCGTGTATCTTTATTTGATTGTATTCCCAATGTACTGTATATAGGTATACAAAATAACTATAGTCACTGAGTCTCACAAAATGCTTTAGCGCGTATTGTAGGTATACAAGTATAATGCCATATAGTTGACGTAATTATCCACCGGCACTAAGTCTTCAGGTTGACAATCTCAAGACACCGTTGTTTGTCAACTGGATTGCTATCACGAGCGACGACCATCACGCCAAGAACCTTGCACGCCGGCGACCTAGACCTGAGTACAGCAATTTATCACACCAACAACCACACATACACACAGCTCAAGACGATGTGTACCTCGACAGGCCCGGCGCCAGACTAACCAGAAGACAGGGTGGCTGGCGGGTGCATGACCTGACCCCTCGCCCACCTCGTCCAGTCACCCACACCCGCGGGCAACCGGTAATCTTAATCTCATGGCATAATGCTAGCCTGCATGCATGGTACTCACAAACCGACCGGTGCGGAAACGAAATTAACTCTGCAGCTCTACGACTGCAAGATTTCCTATAAGATTGCTCGAAATGCCAGCGAATTCCCGTGTGCGAATCGCGAGTAGAACGTAATCTGACAAGAATACGATGTTAGAAGAGATCATGATTATCTTTTAGTGTTTGTTTTGTTCTGCGCCGACGTGATTACCTACGTGTACTCCGAGGTCGCTTTGGTCATCGCATGTAATTTTCTGCTAGACAAATGAATGGCATTTCACGTTTTGTTTGTACACCGTCAATCAAAGTTTCCGTAATTGCACATTATTCTACTTAGAACTAAAATAATGTACGAAAAGACAAGGATATAGTCGGGGCGTTGAGTTCACCCGCTAAGAACAGTATGTATACCATAATGTAGATACTTGTAGGACTATACTACCAGCCGCATTAATCTCTTTTTAGTTGTTACAAAACCAACTACAAACATGGACATGGCCAACTCTGTGTTTTTTCGCAAATTCAAAACCACATAAATTTAGAATTCGTATACACTTCATGAAGGCAACGCTCTTTTAAAACAATGGGCAATATTTTAATGGGTCTGGAGAGATCAGATACCATTCTCAGCACGAAACCAGCTGATATTATAACGGTATTTATACCTATAAAAGAAGGAAGAGGATCCAACCTATTATATCTAATTCGAGGTATTCGCTCATTGTCATGATTCTGATCGCCGGACGGTAGGTGGATATTGGATGGCGTCTTTCCTGGAAGTGGGTCGGCGACGATCAAGCAGTCTGTCAAGAGGTAAATCGGAGACTGGCTGGACCACGCAAAACATGCAAAGGGCGCGTGCTGGTTTATAGGAGAGGGGGTTGCAGTTCATAGGGGCAGGGCAATAGGTCACTACGTCGCGGTATACGATCGAAGGCATTCGGGATATTGTGTACGTTTATAGTTGAAGAGGCCGCGGCCAGATTTTATGGGAGACCGTCTTTTATCAGATCTCCAAATCAGGTGGATTGGTTACTGGTTTTTGATTATTTGACAATATGAACGATAGGGCACGACTTTAAGGGTACAAGAATTTTGATTCGAACATGAATGTACATACATTGTACAACAGTAAAGAGATTTCCATTGTAAAAAAAAAACGATGAACACTGCCGATGCCAGAGTGACGAGTCAAAATTACCAATCCATGTAAATCAGAAAAATTGCTACAGCAACGCGTCGACCTCGACAGTCGACACATTCCGATCCTCTTGACTGGATTCGAAACTGAAAACGAGTGCAACGTCTCAAAATTGTCCGTACGTAGATGCCGTCAAGGAAAGTGCGTGTGCCGTCATATTACCAAGGAAGAGATGCCCATTGTTAGACGCTGGCGGGCAAACGAGAGTGCTTCCTTCCGGCTGCTCTCATCTGTTTGTTTATTATCTCTCCTCGCCGGGTGATTGTAATAGTAGCTCGCGGTCCTGTCACGGTCTTAGACAAGGTCATTGCCCAGTATTGTTCCTGAGTCGGCGGCAATCAGTGGTCATTATCTCGTTACCCATGGGCCTAAGACTCTGTGCGCCAAGGAGTCGAACAGTCATGAATGTGCCTTATAAATCTTCTTCAAGACAAGAAGAAGATTTTTTGTTTGTTTCAAAATCACAATTATGACACATTCCTCTTTGGCTCATAGTGGTAGGGTTGACTATGACTAGTTGCAAAGCTGAGGACGGCTGCTCGTAAAATATGTTAGAGAATTCCAAAAGCTGGACCTAGAATGCGTAGGAAAGGAAAGTACAAGCGTCATTTGCTAAATAAAATTGTGAAAAATCTGGGTAATTTGGTTCTTTCTTGTTACAATCATGAACTAGAATTTCCTGAGTTCCTACCTACGAGTCCTACGACTGGGAAATCCAATCCGACAATTATTCATTTATATGTTAACATTGGTTGAGTGAGACTTTAGGTTTTATAAAAGGGAATTGGGAAAGTGAATATCCATTTGCCCTAGCAAGTGTCGATAAAATTAGGTACACGATAGATGAAGAAAGGTTGTAAAATACCTACAATTACTATATTATGTGCCTCAGGGTGTTTTTTTCCCCGATTGGTTTGGTTTGGAAACTAAATTCAAACTCTATTCTTGCATAATAGAAAATCAATTAAAAAGGAAATTATTTTCTTTCAACTTATTTTGATGTGTTTAGAAGTTCTTTTCAGGCATCGAGATTTGCACTGAAATTAACAGAACCAGCGTATATTATACTTGGGCGTGTGAAGGCATCATTCGATAAAATTTATGTTTTCTGCAGCAAGCTCCGATAAGGTAGTCGAGGCAGTGTGAAGATAGATGGCCCTAAAATTCTGCCGGGTGGATGCTGCATTGGTCGCAATGATGGGTCAAGATGCTAGGCAGCAACACTCCAGATGCAAGCATGTTCTCCTTAGTCCTTGGTGTGTGTTTTCACTCACGTCTGTCTCTGTACTAATGTGAAGGATTACAGCCATACATTTTGGCGGAAATTTGTACGAGTTTGAGGACTGAAAGAAAGCTCAAGTCTCAAGTCATCTTCAGTTTTGAAAAGAGGCATCTATGGCCCAATGATTCTCTAGCCTAAGCCACTTTTTTAAATTTCACAGTTTCTTTTACTAAATTATTTGAAATGTTTGAAAGCATGTTACAAGCTTAACTTGTTTTTGGGGTACGTAATGCTATATACTCTATTTCTCGTAAAATTCTTAGTACACCCTTAAATTAAGTAGGTAATGGTTAGCATTACTTCATCTTGTAAGGTATACCTATACATTGGCATCCACGCCAGGCTGTAAATTATTATTGTCTCTATAGATGTGAACTTTACTAGTTTACAAATGATGGAACCAATACCAGTTTGATGGTCCAAGTAAAAAAAAAAACTGTAAAATGAGGTACACCAAACATATGATATTCTTATATAGATATCTTTATTAATTTGAAGGTAATCACATCGACGTGTAAAGACAAAACATATAAAATGTGGAAATATAGAATCGAGCATAATTCCAAGTATGACTGGCCTTGCGCTCTCTTCCAGGTAACGACTCTTCACCAAACCTTCTTAACTTAAAAACAAAATTTCAGCAAAAACTTGCCCTCAACTTTTAAAATTCAAAAAACGCAAACTTACATTATCAGTTTTTAGTTTGTGAATGTTTCGACTTATTCCCCGTGCAATTGTTTCCTTGTAGGTATATTCAGTTTCCATTAAACCCCAATCACAGCTTTGACGTAGATTGAAGCATACTTTTAAAAAATCAATGCCGGTAAACCAGCCATGTAAGACATGCCAAGGAGGCTCTAGAAAGATCCAGTAGAGGCCCCATCTTAAAATCCACAATGTTTGTAACAAACTGTAAATTATTTTAGAATTTGGATAACACATTGATACCTGGATTTGTATACTTAATGAAAGTATGAATCTAAAACATATACAGGTTTAGATCAGACAAACGAAATACCTAAGGACAAGAGATGTAGAAGTACAATGAAGATAACAATAATGCAAAAAAGAAATGTTTGAATACAATACAGTTGATTTTCTTTTGTGGTTATTGTTTTGGCTTTTCAGCAACAGAAGGGCTAGATGAGAGCTCCAGTTTGCAGGCTCAGAACACAAGAGAATCATGTGTAGGTATCAAGTTAATTACATTGTTTGACAAGATTGGGCTGCTCCAAAGTATCGTCACAGCCATCTTGGCACGCGGTCCTCGGATTGTGTTTTACGCCGACGTGGCGGCTACTTTTGCTGCGTGCTGTTCCCGTTCCATGTGTTGGTCTCCTCGTCGCTTGAATCGCGCGCCGTCGTCAGCCGATGGACGTTGCCCTGCCGCCGAACCCTGACCAATCACACGACTCCGTTAGGCGCAACGCAAACGTGCCATGTTGTTTGTGGCAAACTTAAGCTCTATATCAATCCTAAAGATTGGAAAAATATTAGTACAAATACACTCTGTCCCATGACAGAATATGCATTCTGCTGTAGTCCTGTTAGTGACTTTTGCATGGATTTTTCCTCTACTCATCTTTAGGATGGCAGCCCTTACTGTGACATAAGGCATGCCACATTGGCTACAAGCGCTGCAGCGGAAAGTATATTCTATCATGGAACAGAGTGTATACAATTATGCCCCATTGTTTTTATTATGAATTTATCTGACTTTCAAAAACATGTAAGTACACAGCCTGTAAATATTTACTATTCAGGTACCTTCTTGGAAAAAATCATATCATCCAAAACAACAACCACAAAAATGAGAGGATATTGTTACTGGTTTAAGTAGGTAACCGTACTGGTATGAAAAGGTTGGAAGGGAAGCAATTCCCTTCCAGCCATAATAATGTTTGATCAACAACGGTTGTACCTAGGTAAGTTGCAACCGTCAAAGACAACATCATATTGGCAATGGAGATCCAAAGCTCCGCTCCGAAACTCACTGCGCAGTGGGTGGTTCGTTCCGTCCTCGTGGCGTCGCGCTCTCTTGTGGCCGACCGCCCACCGAATGGCCGCCGGTCCGTGGCATGCTCGGCCCTGATTGGCCCGCCGGCCTCGGTGCCCCGCCCCCCAGCCAGCCGCGGATGTACGCGGCCAACGAGAGGACAGGTGTCAGCAGCGACCAGAAGAGCGCCGTCAGCGGATTGACTACGCCCGACGTGCCCGACCGGAACACGTCAGTCGACGCAACCTGCGGAGCGGCAGAGAGGTGATGATATGAAATATCGAGACTTGCAACTATTTTTTCTTATCTTTAGCACTACATACGTTTTGTTTAAATTTAAATTTAAAAAAAAGTTTGTTTTAAAACTATTTAAAACTGGATATCGAAAGCTAAGCAAAGTACGCAAAGGTTTACTGTTTTTCCAACGTTTCGTAACCTGCCTGTCTTTACTTCGAATCTATTTTGAACCTTTTGGACAACAGAAAGGCAACACTCAGCATACGATACCCAATTTCCCAACATACTTATTTTTAAAAAAAGGCAATTGAATTATTTGCAGCCTTGCATAGGGAAGCAAAAAGAATCTTACTGACCTATATCAATTCCTTCATTCTGTTTTATCTCGAAGGGATACCTACACCCTACACTATCAATTTTTCTGGCTCAAATATCGCCCAAGTTGATTTTTTCTGCCTGATCATACGGATAGCTCATATTTATATGATATCATAATCACTGGTTTTTCAGACATCACTGATATCGTATGCTGTCAATCCTCCACCAAAATTATCTATTTTTTAGAGCATGTCCCAAAGTAGACCAAAAACAATTAGCATGCATCAGTTTTATTTCAGAACATATACCTACTCTCCCCCACGGCGCTTGCACTTTATCGAGTGCCTTTGCCTTGCATCTTCAAGGTTTCACTGGACACTGTATAGATAGAGCGCCCATTTTTTCAACAAGTGCTGTTAAACGATGGGTTTGTCTTGCTCGCTAAGTATTTCGCTTGCCTTTATAGTTTGTTTCCGAGGTTACGAAGCTGACCCTTTGAGGACTGACGAGTTAGTCGATCCCCAGCAGCCACAAGCCACGGCGCTTGCCTCCATTTGTGATTGTATTGAAACACGGTGCTGTTACTAAACTGCATCTCTAGTTATGAACATTTGTGCTTTGCCATTTTAATTCCCTGCTTACCAAATCTTGAATATTCGCTACACCTTGTCCACCATTCGATTTATTGCTCCATTGACAAGGTTCACAGATAATCAATTAGCCTCGTGACATAATGAATGTATTAATTGTGTTCAAGGAAAAATAAAATTGGAAGTATTTAAGAAAACAAAGTTATCTCGCTCACCGGCAGCACGAGCACGACGGCGGTCGGGGTCAGTTCCAACTCGGCCATTGTCCGCGCGTCCAGCGATTGGTCGAGCTCCCTGCGCGGGAACGCGGTGCTCAGCGTGAAGTGCGCGGGCGCGCGCTGCGTCGTCTCGGCGGCAAACGCGCGCAGCTCGGCCAGCGTGTCGGTAGCGGCCAGCGTCGTGGTGGCCGTGCGGCCGTCGGGGAGGCGGAGCTGGAGACGAGCCGTCGAGCTGCGCGGACAAGTTCGTTGAGCGCTGAAGGCCGGCTGGCAATTGTCCGGAGGGAGCTTGGCACTCGCATCAGTGCATCACGATCGAGATGGGGGAAAATGTCCGAACGTTCCGCAAGTCCTGCCCGACTTCCGGGCCGGGCCAGGCAAAGGCTGGCCTTTGCAATGCGTGCGTCTCAGCAGTGAAAGGGTAGGTCTACCTGCCCCGGTTCTCTAAGCTACTAAGATGCTTTGCTGTTTTAGATTTGTTGTTGCTGCTAAGACTAAATCATCTCCCACAAACAAGTACAAGTACAAAAAAAATATTGGATTTGATATTGGATTGGGTTGGATCATTTCACACTGCTGTCACTTGACAGAATAGCAATGCAAAATTACTCCAAACTATTTACAAAGGGATTACAGGTAACAGCTCAGTGCTAAGCTACGGTCAAATTAAATAATCCATCTGATTGGAAGCTCACCTGTTGCTAGTTGTGGGAGCAACGACAGGTGTAGGGGCGGGAGCAGACTTTGCTTCAACCAATCCGGCGGCTTCACGGTTTCTCCGAGCTCGTTCCGCCTTGTCTGCCTCGATTTGCTGCTTAACCTGAAAATCGATTCGATGTTCAACAGCAAGTTCAAAGGAGAATTAAAACTTTCCATGATTGCCACACTCCAGGCGGCTACCTTTTCCCGTGCTGCCGCATCCTCGCGTTTCTCCTTCTCGCGTTCCTCACGCATCTGCTTCATCTCTTGGTCCTGCTGCCAACGTCGCAATTCCTGCACTTCCCGACCCACTCGACGTCGCTCCTCTTCCCGCTCTCGCTCCTTGGCTTTCTCCTCAGCCTGCTTTAGCGCACGAGTCTTCTCGAGCAGTGCCTTGGCCTTTTCCAGTCTATCGGATACGTAAATCGGTAAGCGTCTAGTACACAAGGGGAAACCGAATTGACGGAATAATGTAGTCTGGGAGTATGTACAAGAACTCACCTTTCAGCTGCCACTGTAGCAGTTTCCTCCATGGCACTTCCCTCAGTGGTGCTCGGACCGGCGCTATCAGCTGTTGCTTTCTGCACGTCATCCTGTTTGGGAACTGCCACTGGCTGGCTCTGGCCACCCTTGGTTTTTGCTAGCACAGTGGCGATACGTTGAGAGATCTGTGTTACTGAAGAAGGTCCGGCCACAATCTCTATCGGTCTTCCATCGCCTCCGATGAAGAAGATGGACGGAATAGGAACAATGCGATCTGATGTAACCAGTCAAGGAAAGTGCTAATTCGTATGCAAATGGAAATTCTTTGCCAAAACAAAACGTTGATCAGGGTGATATGGCTAATTTGACGACTCTTTATACACCTTTAAGCTGCACAACTTTTTTAGATTACAATTCCAATAAGGATACATATTTCTGTGAACTGTTTGTACTCTTCGGTTCCACTGCCGAGTTTTATAGCCACAAAATCACTGCTTTCCAACGACAATGACACTTCTTGGGCTTCAATTGCCTCAGCTGTAGACTTTGATGCTTCATCCGTGCCTAATACAGAGAGAATATGTTTGTTAAATAACTATGGAGTCTATTTCTTAGGAAGTGAGCGACAGTCTCCGCGAATCCGATTGCCAAATTCAATGACAAGACTCACGGACATAACCTAACTTCATTACCTTCAACGAAAACTACAAACACGGCTCCTTTAGATTTCGATGAGACGACTGCCTCTGAAATGCTACCAGAAAACCAGCGCATTTTGAGTCCTGGGGTTCGTCTTTTTGTTCAGTGTTACTGAAAAACAAGACGCCGAGGACACGAAATAACGATGATGGTCCACAACGCGACCTTTAAATCACGTGATGATGACACGGCCAGCTGTGAGCTCCCGGTAAATTTAAATTGCATTGACTGTCATCTGACAAATTGTACATGTCAATGGCCTTTTCGGCTTAGCATGTGCACTGAAAGGTGTTGTTAACGTTTGGAAGTTTTTTTGCAAATGTCACGATTATAAGACGCCAACTTAGGCTTTGCACGTACTTGACTGTGCTTGGCAAGGGATTGCTCCGAAGTGAATTCATGTTATGAATCTGCACAGGAACGCAACATTTCCCTGGAATGCACCCACATATGATCTACCAAATGAAGTTTACGGCCGAAAGAAATCTTGCAAATGCCGCAAATTTAAACCGCGGCATTTCTAGTACGAATGTTAAGCGGCGTTGCTTCAGTATGTCTTCGTTCATGTCTCTTTAGGACCGCTTTAAAAGGGAATGCCATGGGACGTGCCGCACATGAAAATGGCCCGTCAGCAGAGTGCGCATGCTCGTGACTATTCAGCCCTTCTTTGGTGCCGAATGACCTTTTGCAATCTCCACAAACATGATTTGCTGCAACTCCAGTATGAACATGTGCACATTCATGAACACTAAGGGATTTCTCATTACAGTATGCATTGAAACAAACTCTGCATATTAAAAAAAAACACAACAAAGGAGCTCATGGAGAAAACGCACGTTTACTCTATGAACTCTTCTACACGATAGAAGAGTTCACAGAGTAAATGAATGTTTGCTCCATGAGCTCCTTTGTCGTGTAGAACTCTCACTTGACGTCAAGCTCTGAAAGAATCAGATTTTAAATTTATTTGACATTGACTATAAACAATGTATTTATGTTTTGTCAGAAATTGAATAAATAAATAAATAAAAACTCAACTGTATGCAATCCCACGTTAGTTTTTAGCAAAAATTAACTGTCGAAATCGACCTTGCACACGTTGCAAGCATGGCTGTTCGGTGACAAATTACGCTTTCTTGCATTGATTGGTGATGTTTTCCGGGTCAGATGTATCTGGGAAGAATCTGCCGTTTATTTATTTTATTTTGAGATACTCTGCAAATAATACATGGTATTGGTGGCAGGTTCTTTAAAAACTACAATTATCATAAACTTTTTTTTACAATTATTCATCTCTTCAATAATATCTTCTATTTTTCTCCTTAATGTCTTCACTTCCATTTCTTCCCCATCAAACACCTAGGAACTTCTTAATTTCATTCCAAACTCTACTTGTTCTATTCAGGAAGGAGAATTTTCCAATATCTATTTTCTTCCCTTTTACTACTACTTTCATTTTGTGGTCCTTCCTGCCGTAATACTTCGCTTCTTTTTCTATCTTTGAGCTTATAACTCCTTCCAGCCATTATCACCTCTCCATGACCTATAAAAGTTGCAAATTCTATCTGCCCATCTTCAACTAGCCAACGTCTTCCATCCAAGCTCCTTTATCATTTCCGTAGTAAAGTACGTTAAGTAAGGCTGCTCACTGGTGTTTCATATCGAATCAGTGGAAGTCATTTGTTTGCTGCTGGACGTAGGGTGTAGCACCACAAGACACCTGCCGATCCTCTTCTTGTTGAAGCAATGGGGTCTTTGAAGTCTCATCCACCTCCAGCTATGGCTCTTGTGTGATACAATCTTCTATTTCTGTTCCCTGAAGATCACAAAATAATCACAGTAAGAAAATATTTCTTGAAATGTTACATGGTCCTAGACCTATACAAATTTGAAAATCTGCCCGAGAAATTGAGTAGATCCAACTTGCATTTATATTTGGGAGAAGTGCTATTGCTAGCAGGAAACAGAGTCCAGGAAATTTTAAAAACTAATTTTCCTTAAAAATGCTGCTAATCCCACTCTTATTTATCAAAGGCAAATGTTTACCTCATAAAAAACATTTCGCAGCAAGTTGTCTCCGTAAACACACTTAGTGATGAAATTGTGAGCCGCATCTAGCTTGCTGGCACAGGAGATGCAAATCGAATCAGGAAGGCTGTCACCTTCAATCGGCTGTGAAAGAGTGTGAATAGTACTATGATCTTATATAATGAAATAAATCATTGTATTATATTAAAATAGTCAGTAGGTACCCTAGAATAGTTCCTTACCATGGACCATACCATGCACAATTGTAAGATAAAAAATAAATAATATCAAAGGTGATACGAACAGACAATCATATTCAAATGTTTGCCACTTACAATAGGCGCATACATAGGTACTACATACAAATACAATTCATATAGGGAGAGGCTGACTATGCAGATGCCAAGAGGTTGTGACTGGAAACCTTATTTTTAAACGAACCTGTAAACAAATCACCCTTCTTATTTGCATCGTGAACGCATTATCTGCATAAAGAAATATCTTCGACTCATGAGACGTGTGCTGAGTAGCACAAAGCCGACAAAGGGAAGCCATTCCCCCGTTGCCATTTATTAATTCAAAAATCATGAAAGTCTCCTTGGTGATGTTGTGCATTTGCGAGTCCAGACTGGAGGCCTCATAAATGAAGGTAATAACTTTGCGGAGCAAGAAATCTGTCGCCACACAACCAGAAATAAACTGCGACGAAAACTCAAGCATTTCAATGCACGGTTTGCAGATAGACCCAGGAAGTCCATCTCCGCTGAAAAGCTGTAATTTAGACAAAAAATTCACATATTAGGTAAATCCATGACTTATCTTTGCTTTAGAGTTTGCTAGCTCTACCAAGATAGGTGAGACTCATGCATAATGAACAGCATTATGATGAACCAACCTGAATTTGAAGAACCTTTCTTATTTCATTTTGTATATTATGTTTAGAGGAATCTGTAAAAATCTGCAAAATTTCTGAAGTATTCTTTTTGTTATGCTTGACACATAGACGGCAGATTGCAGACAAATCTCTATTGCCATGTATCTGTTTGTATCGCAATGGCATTTTGACGCCAATATTTGACACTGCAGACTTGTTGCCAATGCAGCCAATATTAGACTTGGGTAGATTCTTGCATTGATAATCGATTACTGTGGTTCACCTGTGTTGGGGAAGGAATTTAACACTTTGAAAACCGATTGTAAACTTAGGTACAGGACTCTGATTTTGAGTCTCCACCAAAAGGTACAAATATGCAGTGGTTGCCTGGGAAGTGGCCCACTTCCTCGAATGGAAACGGTACGTAAAGGAAGTAGGAATAAATAAATAACTTTGTAATTTGCAGCATAGGTTAGGTATGCCGGAAGACAAATTTAGAGCTCCAAATTAAAAAATAAAATCAATAGGCCACAGACAATAGGGTAGTTGAAACTATCCTTACTCTTTGGTAGTAGTACCTACCTATGTAGTTGCATAGAGTAATGAAACCCATGGTGTTTCAATTTCATTACTCTATGGTAGTAGCATAGAATTTGAAAATTCAATGGTAGTAGTAATAAGTAGGTAGATAAACTTTTGGCTACATCTTATACTTAATAAGTAATACGATTGAAATCAGAGATACTATTATAATAATCTAGATTGAAATAGTGTACCTACTGTAATGCTACTGTCATTTGAATTTGTGCTACATTATAACCTCACTTTTACTCACGTTTCATTTCAATCAAAGATCCTATTATAAATAATTCATTCATTAACCAATGAATACCAAAATAGAACAATGGAGAAGCACTGGGTCAAAAGTTTCGCATTTTATTTTATTATAATATTATGATGCTATTAAAAGACAAAGCAAAAATACCCAAGTGCTCTGATACTTTTGATTTCCGATTCGCGAAAGAGCGCCAAAAAATAGCACCGCGAGCCGCGAGCGCCAAACGCCACTGCAGTCTGCGGGATCCAGTCAACTGACAGGATTTGCAGGTGACAGGATTTTCAGCTGACAGAATCGCAACTGACAGGACAGATTGAGGATTTGCAGGTGACAGGATTTGCAGCCCACCGGATTTGCAGGTGACAGGAATTTCAACTGACAGGACTTTTTCCTGTCAGCTGCAAATCTGTCAGCTGCAAATCCTGTCAGTTGACGAGTAGCCTAGTCTGCACCAAAGATACGAAAGATACTATATTAGGGTACCTAACTCCATGCGTAGCGCCCACACCCAAAACCCTTACTATTTCCGAATTTAACGAAATTTACAGGAGGTTTAGAACACCTAAAATAAAAGACCCATTTTAAAGGTTTTCTCCATACTACCTATGGCTTGCCTGTGGCGGGGCATGGAAAACCCCAGCATTTGACTTCTTGCCCCGCACGCCGAATCACTGTTTTCACTGTAGCGTGTGAAAAAAATGACTTAGAAGGATGGGACTTGTTCTAAAATCACATACACGCTTTTACAAACAAGAAAATAAATATATGATGGTTCCTTGCTAAATTTGGGGGTGGAAAAAAATCACCCCTAAATTTTAACCCCTTATAACTCAAGTTGTAATTTTTTTTATTTTTTCATGTTTTTTTAAAGGCATTGTCAGTTAGTTATCTACTCAGAAAACAAATTTTATTAAAGTGCTAAGATTGAATCCGAAGTTATGATGACCATGTTCGACAACTATCGGAAAAGCACACATTAATGCATACACATCTATACAGTAAAAAAATCATAACTTCGGATTCAATCTTAGCACTTTAATAAAATTTGCTTTCTGAGTAGATAACTAACTGACAATGTCTTTAATAAAACATGAAAAAATAAAAAAAATTACAACTTGAGTTATAAGGGGTTGAAATTTAGGGGTGATTTTTTTCCACCCCCAAATTTAGCAAGGAACCATCATATATTTATTTTCTTGTTTGTAAAAGCGTGTATGTGATTTTAGAACAAGTCCCATCCTTCTAAGTCATTTTGTTCACACGCTACAGTGAAAACAGTGATTCGCCGTGCGGGGCAAGAAGTCAAATGCTGGGGTTTTCCATGCCCCGCCACGGGCAAGCCGTTGGGAGTATGGAGAAAACCTTTAAAAAGGGGTTCTTAGTTTCTGCGTTCTAAACCTCCTGTGAATTTCGTCAAGTTCGGAAATAGTAAGGGTTTTGGGTGTGGGCGCTACGCCTGGAGTTAATAATAACCTTGTCTGCACGGTGAATGTCTGCAACACTAAACGCGCGAAAAGAGTTGAATGTCCGAAATTGGGGGACAAAGTCATTATATATTGAACCCAGTTTCGTAGACCGTAGATTTGTTTTGGACTCAAAGAATGGAGCATTTGTAAATTAAATAAACATGACATAAAACACAACATAAAATAATATTTGTTGTGATAATATAAAATAAAAAGATATACATTGTAATTTGCGCTTTCAAAAGAGCTGAATCAAGGAGTTCCCAAAAACCGGAGAGCTCACAAGTCAAGCCTCATTGCAGTTTCATATTACTATGCATTGCAAATAGCAATGCAGCTTCCAAAAAGAAATCCTCGCCTAGGGCCCTGGACAGCGTCGTCCATGTTCCTCGGCACTATCATGCACTATGGTCGCATACCTCAGGTGAGAAAATTTTAAACTGCAGTCTCCACTGCTTAGTCACAATTTCTATAGAACCCTAAAAATTAAAATTATTTTTAATTTGAATTGGTTAGTGAGGGGGGCAGGGGCGTAACTACCACCCGGCTGGACGGGGGCCTCCGACTCAGGGGGGCCTCACAGAGGCCCCCTGAGTTTCGGAGAATTTTCTGAGTTACTACCGATCTCATGATTTGGTATTTTCAAATTTTGTAAAAATTGAAATGGTACATTTTTTAGATGGAAAAGATTTCTTCTGGTTAGTATTCTTTGGCTTTGGGTATTAGCGAGAGGGGGTTAGCCGGCTATGGTGAGTTTCGGTAAATGAACTCGTTCCTAGGAACGCAACATTGCCAGAAACCTATTTTGATTCAAATATATACCGCTGACTTCAACTGAAAAAAGCACATTGTCAAAGACGATTTTCCCAGTTTTCCCAAAACATTTTGCACCATGAAACAGAAAGTATACAAAGGCAGTCAGTTAGCTGATTGCGATCGGCGTGTGCGGGTGTGTGAGCGTACCGAAGTCTTCTGTAATGGCGATTTTTTAAAGTGGATTTGCCGTGATTTGCCTATGCGCTGATTGATTTGCCGATTAGTAACTTTGTTTGATATGCCGTGTGCGCTTGTGCGATGAGCTCCAACAAACGTGTATTCTTAAGCGGGTCCCAGAAGAGGAAGAAAAAGTCGCAAGAGCTACAGACACTAGTAAACTAGTAAAAATTAGTTGGTGTAGTTGGTTTGGGTGGGTGGAGCGGGGGGGCTCACATTTTTTTTGCCCCGGGGGCCTCCGATTTGAAGTTACGCCACTGGAGGGGGGGGGGGGGAAGAGAGGATGTATTTTTTGCACAAGGGAACATTGGTAGGTATAGGTACCTACCCATTACAATTTTTAGGACTACAGTACAGCTAACTTTCACTACCTATATGCATCATTATCATGACTTGGATTAAAAAGTGTAAAGATGGTAAATATTCCTAATGCATGCTTACCCTCCATGTTGCTCTCGCCTGTTCAAAATTCTGAAAAGAGTGATTATACCATAATACATGAGCATGAGATTCACCTTGCAGTAAGAATTCAATTTCAAAGGGTAATTTGTTAATCATTTATTTTATTTTCAACACCCTTGATTTACAAAAGATGAGCCAGATAGGCTAATATTTAGGCCAATTATTAAAAGCATTTTAGCAAATATCAGAGGGGTCAGGCAAGCCAATTTTCTGGGTCGGCAAAACCAGAAAGGGGCATCCGGCACCTCCCCCATATTTAAAAGAGAGAAAAAATGAAATGGAGTAAGCTTGGATTCAGACAAATTTGAACTGACAACTTCAGGTCACCTACCTAAGTACCTACCGACTTTTGTGGTATTGAAACTGGAATGAACAACGCGCCTACTATGGGCAAATGGACATAGAGAACAAAGGATGGCACTTGGTCACTGGTTATTTCGACTCCTTGTAAACCTATATATGACCCCATTTAGTTTTTTACCTTTGCATCCAAAGGTTTTAAAAAAGGCTGTAGATGGAGGCAAGATTGACAGAAATGTTGAGAAACGGATGACAAGAAATGCCAGGTTCAGGGATTGCACTGACCACGCACCTAAGCGTGATAACCAAGCACATCTACTGAGTTCATGCAACCCACAATCAATTTGAAATCCCTCCCAGAAACTTGACAGGACAGGAAGAACTGAAGGTAAATACCTAGTTCTAGCATTTTTAGTTGGAAGCCGTGGAAAAGTTCAGATTACAGAAGTACTGACTATTTTGACAAAAAGTTTTAGCAGTTCTAGATACTTACTTTCATTTGAAATTTGGAGCTTTTTTGAAAAGTCACACCACCATGGGTCACACAGCCTTTTTGAAGCTATCAACGTTTGAAACTTAATCACGGGGGCAGTGTGAATATTAAAAACGCTTCAAATTTCTAATAAAAGTATTAGAGATGGCCGACTTTGTGCAAAAAATCGATTCAGTGAATCGATTTAAATCGAAACAGTTCGATTCAATTAATCGATTTTTTAACCTTCAAAAATCGATTTTCCGATTTTTTTCGATTTTTCGATAAAAAAAACACAAAAGAATACATTTTCTCTTTGGAATACATTTATTTATGAATCAAGTACATAATAGGTGACATCACTTTCCGAAAAATCATATAGTTACCTTAATTTTAAATGTTAAGCTCCCAAATCCCAATCGCAAACATCAAGGGAGCTAAGGAAAAGAATCTTGGACAATCTTTTGCCCGTCAGGCGGTTCCGCGAGCAGGTCATAATATTTCCGGCCTTCGAGAACAGTCTCTCTGAAGGCACGGATGTTGCCACTATCGGCAAATATTTATTTGCAGCCAAATAAACTTTTGGGTACACGTGTCTTACCGACTCCCAGTAAAGAAAAGGGTCAGATTTTATTCCAATTACCGATTGGTTCAGATATTGTCGAAGTTCGATAGACATACCTCCTGCCGTTCCCAAACTGTCGTTCGTATTTGATTTGTCAACCAGTTCGGAGTGAAAACTCCACAGATCATCAGCTGCTGGTGTTCTGCTCGGCAAAGTTGCTACATCGTTGACAATAGCATCCGACATCAAGGAATTAATGCCTTGAATTGCCTGTGCACATGATGAAGGGCTTTGGAAATGTAAGCGCTTGAACCGGGGATCCAGCAGGGTTGACATCGCCAGCAAGGAGACCTTCTCTATCATTGAAAAGCGCTTCTCCAGCTCCTGCAACAGATTTGCTTGCAAATTGATTGCAAGTTCGGACTGGGGGCTGGCCTTCGAAATTGCCTTAGTAATGCAATGTACAAGAGGTATAACTTTGCTGCATGTGACATATTTGTCACCCGATAACTCTTTCATTGCCTTCTCGATAGGCTTTAGTTGGACTATAACCTCGCGAACTTCATCAATTTCATCCGCAGTTAGCATAGGCGGAGATTTGCGCATTGTTGTCAATACCGATGATACAATTGGGCTTAATAAAATGAATTGTTCTAGCATGTAAAAACAGGAATTCCATCTAGTAGGTACCTCTTGCTTTAGCTTTAATATCTGCCCATCTGTCTTCCCTGCATCCTTCTGCAGCTTACGCAGGGAGTCGGCAGCATTCACAGTCTGCTTAAAGTAGGTCACTATAGTCTTTACCTTACTAATTAGAGCTGTCAGGTCCTCAATACCTTGAATAGCTTTCACTGGCACGAGATTTAGGGTGTGGGCGAAGCATGGCAAGTGTTTAGACTTGCCCAAATAATCGGCAATAGCTTTAACCATGTTTGCTGCATTGTCTGTGACGGCTGCAACTACCTTTTCTTTAGAAATTCCCCACTGTTCCAATTGTGATTGCAATTTCATGTGGATGTAGTCTGCAGTGTGACTCTCATCCAACTCTACAAGTCCAATTGTGGCGGTTCGCATGGTTACTCCTTGTAAATAGTGAATAGTGGTCCCCAAAAACCCTTTGGTATTGAACTCTTCTGTCCATGCATCCGTGGTAACTGTTACGTAAGGAGCACTGGCGATTTTAGTCTTCAATTGTTCGGACAAAATTTCAAACTTCCCATCGATGAGCTTAGTGAAAGTTTGACGTGACGGGATTTTATATAATGGTACAGTGGCTTTAAGCAGTGTCTTCAATCCTTCGGAATTGACTATTGAAATGGGTGATGACCATAAATATAATGGCATCTGTGATGCTGGCGTGTCTATGACCTCGTGAGGAGAACGAATTTACATTTCCAATAGCTTCGTCAATTGGTATTTGCAGACCACCTGACAAGGAACTTGAGCTGCGTCTGGAGCTGGACTCCGACGTCGATGCTGGCAGTGAATTGAAGTAGTTGTGTAAGTTCTGTTACAGGAAAATAGGTTCTCACAGTTTTTTTTTGGACAGATTAGACAAGTTAAATCACAGTCAAGTTGAATAGGTAGAGCTTAAAACTCACTGTAGGCAAGACTCCGGATGGTTCAGGTTCAGGGCCAGAGGCAGAAGAATGTGTACGGCTTGTGCTTGGCATCATGTCAATGTCATTGTCAGTGTCTGGCAAAACTACATTTACAGCGGGATCATCGGGATCGACCTCCTGTTGTAGGTTGTGGTTGGAGTGCTTCCGAACCATATGTTGCTTCAGGTTACTCGTGTTCCCCCCCGTCTTTATCAACTGGGAACATTGTCTGCACGTGGCCGTATTCCCACTCTGTTTGATGAAAAACTTCCACAAATCACTTTTGCCAGGCGCCATTTTCAGGTCTCTAAAACCAACCTAACCTTCATTGCCTACATCGGTCGACCTCTAAAATCGGAAGACAGAAAATCGATTCACCGATATATCGAAAGACAGAAAATCGATTCAAAAATCGATTAATCGAAAGGCAAAAAATCGATTTTCGAGAAAATCGATTCTGAATCGGCCATCTCTAAAAAGTATCTAGAACTTCTTGACCAAATGGTCACGACTCATCAGGAATTATAAAGAGGCATTGGAAACAGTTTTGATTATTCCCAATCCCAGTCCTATGCTCATTATCGCGATTTGTGCTTTATTACTTAGAAATATGAAAATCCATTCCCGAAGCATTTCTACAAAAAAATAAAACCCTTTCCCGGTCCATTTAGCCCGGTTTCTGTAATTCTGATACTCACCTGCAATTATTAGTTATTGGTAACACAACGTTCGACGTAGGCTCACTGACAGAATCACCGAACAAACAATTTATTTTGACAATATAAATTTCCAACTAAATTATTTAATCAAATCTCAGAGGTATAGTCCCAGGCACCTCAAACGGAGTAGATAAAATGGGTATTTATTCAACACACTAGCATAAATATGAGTTTGCACTTTTTGGGGGTCTCATATCATAAAATAGAGAAACATACACCATAGCATACACGTCCGAGTCCAACAGGCTGTGGAAAGGTAATGGCTATCACGATTGTACCCAAACTTTGCATTCATTCACAATTCTCGTCTTCATATTTTATTATTCTTACCGAAGCCCTTGCTCGTCGTCTTTTGACGCCCCTGGCAAATAAAATAACATCCTATTTTCAGCCACCTGCAAACTAAATCAATTTTGTAACGGAGGAAATTTTCACTTCACCAGCAAAAGTGACCAGAGCGCTCGAAGATGGTTTCCATAGGTACTCGAAGTAGGTTCAGATGCTTACTAGAGTGAGTGTACCTACTGCCCAACGTTTTAATATTGCATTTGCATTTTGCAGGTGTTTTTCTTTTTGCAATTTGGGGCCCAAAAACAATTCAATTTCAAAAAAGCTAGTGGCTCTTGGAGGCTGCAGATTTTTTACTTTTTATAACCAATACTGTATAAAAAAAAAAATTCGTCATTTTTGAAATTCAAACGTTATTTTTTACTCATCTGTAGGTAGGTAGGTAGGTAGGTAGGTAGGGGAGTGGCAAATGTGATTGTGTAAAACATAGAGAAGCAATTTAGTGCAGGATCAGTTAAATAGGATGGAGACTAATGATAAGGAATTCAGACACCAAACCATCAAACAGTTTAGACTTGATAATGTCTTTATATAATATTTTAAATTCACTTGATAATCAATATAATCATGTTAAAAAAAGTATGTCCGACTAAAAGAATCTCTAAAATTCTTCTGTACTTATGTTCTATTAATGCTAATCATATATATATTATTGCTCAGATATCCCAAATATATTATAATATCCAAACACTGGCATTTTAAGTTCTGACATTCACATGCTGGACTGATAATTCTGCAACCAAACCTAGAAATTTTTTTATTTTTACTCATTTACAATGACATTATAAAGCGTTAAAAAAGGTACCGTTCACGCCCTTGTTTCTTATGTAACATTGCAATCACTGTACTTCACCAATCACAGGAAATTCACCACAAATGGCCAACCATGAGCAGAGCTACCTGTATCTTTATGTAACTTAATTCACAGCATAGCGCAAGCTAAGCTTTCAAATTTAAGTTATTATATGAACTGTACTTGATCATGATCTCTACCCTACATGTTTTCGTCTGTGCAAACTTAATCCTCGCACGCTACGGAATGCAACATTGCAAACGTCGCATACACAAGGTGGCTCGGTTCCATTGTGAACTTGTGAATGGCTCTCAAGGAGAGTCTTTGTATGGAATTTACGTGGACAGAGAACACACGAGAAGAGACACTCTCTTGAGTGTATACTCAAGTGATAAATCAGTTTCTTTTTTGTGTGGAACCGCTTCCCGCACTCACCACAAAAGTTTACAGGTGCAGTTTTAGAATGTGCTCGTTTTTCATGATGAGTAAGGTTGCGCTTTAAGGAAAAACTTTTGGGACAGTCTGGACATGAGAAAGTCTGTTTGCCTGTATGCATTTGCATGTGTTTTGTAAGCTTTCGTTTGGTGCTAAATAGCATTTGGCAGACGTCACAAATATGCGTCGTGGATATTCTGGAAGAAACATTAAATAGCGTTGCTTCATTGTCGCTGTGTTTTTGTTTGTGTCTTTTAAGATATTCATTTGAAGTGAATCTCCTGTGACAAACTGTGCATGTAAATGGCCGGTCTATTTTAAAGGATTACATGTTAGAATGCATTCGTGTTACATGCTTGGCTTTGTTGGTGTTAGAGGCAAACTTCCTGTTACAATATTTACAAGAAAATGGTTGTTCACCTGTGTGCACTCGCATGTGACGAATCAGACTTCGTTTGCAGCGAAACCACATTTGGCAAACGCCACAAATATGATTAGCCGAAATACTTTTACGTCGAAAATGTGTTGGTGTTTCAGTGTGTATACATTTGTGAGTAGCCAGGATCCCTTAGATTCAAATGTCTGGATTGTAAGGCTGGATTGTAAGGATGTAAGGCTGGATTTTGAAGGAAAAATCATGAAACAATGTGGACATTCATATGAACCCCCATCTAAATCTGAATGACGCCGCATGTGAGCGGCAAGACTATTTTTAGCCTTGAACTGCTTTCCGCATTCATCACAAACATGAGCAAGCACTGGTATCGAATGTTCATGTAATGCGTGCCTGGTCAAGTAGGTCTCTCTACAAAAAATCTTGTTACAATCTTGACAAGGAAAAGACTGCCCACGAGCATGCAACTGCATGTGAGTTGCCAGACAACCATTTGAGCTAAAATTCTTCCCACATATATCACAAACATTCTGCAGCACCGGTACCGCATGTTCATGTAATGCGTGTCTGGTCAAGTGTATCTTTTTAGTAAAAATCTTGTCACAATCGGGACATGCAAAAGACTTTTTACGAGCATGCAACTGCTTGTGACTTGTCAGTCTAGATTTGTGTCTAAATTTCTTCCCACATATATCAGAAGCATTATCTGGCAATGCACCAGAATGATTCAGTTTTGCATGTGCAAGAAGGTGGGACTTGTGAGAAAAAATCTTGTAGCAATCTGGGCACTCAATTGACTGTCCACGTAAATGCAACTGCTTGTGTTGAGCAAGATATCTTTTAGCCCTGAACTGCTTTCCGCATTTATCACAAACATGAGCAGGCACTGGTACCGCATGTTCTTGTGATGCGTGTCTGGCCAAGTGGGTCTCTCTCGTAAAAATCTTGTCACAATCTGGACATGCAAAAGACTGTTTACGAGCATGCAACTGCGTGTGAGTTACCAGACAACCTTTTGAGCTTAATTTCTTCCCACATTTATCACAAACATTCTGCACCACTGGTACCGCATGTTCTTGTAATGCGTGTCTGGTCAAGTGTACCTTTCTAGTAAAAATCTTGTCACAATCGGGACATGCAAAAGACTTTTTACGAGCATGCAACTGCTTGTGACTTGTCAGACTTGCTTTGTTGCTCAATTTCTTCCCACATTTATCACAAGCATTATCTACCAATGAACCAGAATGTTTCTGTTTTGCATGTGCAAGAAGGTGGGACTTGGGGGGAAAAATCTTGTAGCAATCTGGGCATTCAATTGACTGTCCACGTAAATGCAACTGCTTGTGACGAGCAAGACATATCTTAGCCCTGAAATGCTTTCCGCATTTATCACAAACATGAGCAGGCACTGGTACCACATGTTCTTGTAATGCGTGTTTGGTCAAGTGTATCTTTCTAGTAAAAATCTTGCCACAATCGGGACATGCAAAGGACTGTTTACGAGCATGCAACTGCATGTGACTTGTCAGATAACCTTTTGAGCTAAATTTCTTCCCAGATTTATCACAAGCATTATCTGGCAATGAACCAGAATGTTTCAGTGCTGCATGTGCAAGAAGGTGGGACTTCAGAGGAAAAATCTTATAGCAGTCTGGACATTCAATTGACTGTCCACCTAAGTGCAACTGCTTGTGACGAGCAAGACATATTTTACTCCTGAACTGCTCTCCACATTTATCACAAACATTAGCCGGCACTGGTACCGCATGTTCTTGTGATACGTGTCTGAGCAAGCAGGTCTTTGCAGTAAATATCTTGTCACAATCGGGACATGCAAAAGGCTGTCCGCGAGCATGTAGCCGCATGTGAGAAGTAAGTAATTTTCTAGCCCTAAACTGCTTTCCACATTTATCACAAACATGACGCACCAAATGTTCTTGTTCCACATGTCTGGTAAAATAGTCCAGAATGGAAAAAATCTTGTTACACCAGGGACAAGCAAATGACTGTTTACGAGTATGTAACCGCATGTGAGCAATAAGAAAAGAATTGGCGTTAAACTTGGCACCGCATTTATCACAAACATGGCCCCGCACTGGTTCAGAATCAACACTTGCAAGCGACTGCACGTGAGTAAGATCAGATTCGGTGCTGCACTGCTTATCGACTGCATCACACACAACGGCAGGTGAAGTTTCATGATGTTCATGTGCTACTTGTTGGGAAAGGTTGGCATCTTGAGAAAATTCTTCCAGACACAATGCCTGAGGATACTTGAGCATGTGAATAGCCAGCCTTTGAATACTCATACATGGCCTTTGACAAATGTCACAAACATAAGCCCCTGCAACTTCAGTATGAACATAATAAAACACATGACCTTTAAGTTCTTCCTTAGTTTTAAATGCCTGGTGACAAAGTGTGCATGAAAATGGAAATTCCACTGCATGTGTTTGCATGTGAGTCTGTAGCAACAATTTACTGTCAAACTCAACTTTGCATATGTTGCATGGCGTTTCATATTGTTTCAAGTGCAAGTAACGAAAATGCGTTCTATAACCACAAGTTACGCAACACTATATCTATCAAATCGCGAGTGTTATACCAAATCACATTTTGCGGCCTGCTAAGCAGAGCCGGACTTAGGCATGTGCGGGCGGTGCACGTGCACAGGGCCCCCGAGGATGTGGTTACTATAGTTCCCATGGGTAAAACAGCGAAAATTACTAGATTCGCTGGAACGCTGGGTTACCGAAACGACGTACGATTTTTTTAAAATCTTTATTTTCATTTCTATCTGCTGCTTTTGCCCACCATGATATTTTTGGGGAAAAGGGATAAAACAGGTACCTCGTTCGATCAATACTTAGTGGTAATTCCCACTTCCGCTAGAGATCCGCTAAAGAAATTGGTGAAAATTTACCCAAATTCTGATATGTTCTCTTATGGGTGAATTGAAGAGGAGTGGAATGGGAGTTTTCTTGAAAAAACGCATGAGATCTAAGCTGAGAACAATGGTAGACGCCATGAAAATTTAATCAAAATCGGACCGGGAGTTTGGTCTGAATGAGCGCTCACAAACAATAATTAAACAATCACACACGTACATGCGACTTTTTTGTGGAGGTGGTGAAGTTAAAGATTTCGCTTCGCTTGCTTTCCTTATTAATTATTAGGCCTTTAAAAATGATGCTCACAATGATGCGATATCTCCTGTCTCGTGCATTACCTGAAACGCATAGATTTTCTGAAAAAATAACCTTGAAACCAAAATTTCATTTGGGGATGAGCCCCCCCCCCCATTTTGGGAGCCTTTTGACACCCCCTCAGCTGCCTCAATGCTTGAAAGAATGAAATCCCCCCCCCCCACCCTTCAAATAAGTATTCATTAATGTTGGGGCCCCCGTGTCCACAAAGTTGCACAGGGCCTCCTGAACTGTAAATCCGGCACTGCAGCTAAGGCCACACATATATTTTAATAGGGCTGGTGAAAAAAAAGGTTGAGTACCAATGCTTCAGTGGAACAATAAGACGGCCTGCGAATCTTGACACTTTTGGCTCTTCTAGCAGCAGGGGGCCTCTTTGAGAGCCAAACACGTCGCTCTCTTTCTAAACGTGAAAAATACTATAGACTTTTCAGGTCGACCAATGTCCTATTCCCTACCTTAGGTAGGTATGATATGTTTTGTCAAATAATAACATTCAATTTTGAGTGTCTGCAGCAAACAAAACCATTCTTGTGTGTTTGGAAATGTCCACTGTCCTCCAAAGTGACCAGACAGCTTGAAGTAGGTTTCCGAAGGTGCTCGACGAAGTTCTAATGCTTAGCTGATTGAGCTAAAGGTACTGCCCAAAGTTAGACTATTGTACAGAATTTTTCGTTTTTGCAATTTTGAGCCCCTATATACTACCAAAAGTTAAAAAAAGCAGTCCCGGGGACACAGGGACAGATGCCACATTACCGGCAATTCCACCCGTTAAAGAGCCTCACGGTGTTAATTTATCTCTAAAACGTCGACCTGACTGCCACCAAACCACCAATATAACAGACACCTGTAAACCATCAGTCCCATTACAATAATGATTTGGATATAAAGTCTATAAAAAGAACCTTTTAGTCAAAGAAGAAATATCACCCCACCACCCTGGGTTCATTTGTATTTTCATAAAAAATATCAAAGTAAACTGCAGGATCATTTGAAGAGGTCATTATGAATAGGTCAGGCAGCAATTACCACAAACAGTTTGGATTTTATAATATCTTTATGTCAAAATTAAATTTCAATTTAAAATCGCGTAAAAAAAAGTAACGCCACCAAAAAAAAAACCTTCTGAAAATCAAATGTCCTATTTATGGAGGTCTTACAGAAATCACAAAGATCTTTGAGGCAAATATCCTGGCTCTTGCATGTGACTTATCAGACTTTGTTTGAAGCGAAACCGCTTTTGGCAAACGCCACAAATATGAGTAGCAATTTTTTTTACATAATATACCAATGTGGCGGTGTTGAAATGCTTATATATTTGTGATCAGCACGGAATGTCTTTTGACATTATATTGACTTTCCATGTAATTGTAGCCGCTTGTGATTGGCAAGAGTAATTTTTGTCCCGAAATGCTTTCCACATTCATCACAAACATGCCCCGGCACTGATACCGAATGTTTTTGTAATGCATGCCTCGTCAAGTAGGCCTTTCCAGTACAAATCTCGTCTCGAATATTATCTGGCAATGGATCAGAATGTTCCAGTGCTGCATGTGCAAGAAGTTGGGACTTTAGAGGAAAAATCTTGTAGCAATCTTGACACTTGAAAGTCTGTCCACGTAAATGTGACCGCTTGTGAGCAGCAGAACCCTTTTGGATAAGCCACCATTCATCGCTTTCATCACTAACATAATCCAGCTCTGCATCGGGATGTTTCCTTGCTGCATGCGTGGTTAGGCCGGATTTTGTAGGAAAAATCATGAAACAATCTGGACATTCATTTGACCCCCCACCTATATCTAAATGAAGCTGCATGTGGGCATCAAGAGTAATTTTAGTCCTGAACTGCTTTCCACATTTATCACAAACATTCCGCGGCAATGGTACCGAATGTTCTTGTAATGCATGTCTGGCCAAGTAGGTTTCTCTAGTAAAAATCTTGTCACAATTGGGACATGCAAAAGACTGTCCACGAGCATGTAGCCGCATGTGAGACGTAAGATTACCTTTGCTGCGAAATTCCTTCCCACATTTATCACATGCATTATTTGGCAAAGGACCAGAATGTTTCAGTGTCGCACGTGCAAGAAGGTGGGACTTTTGAGGAAAAATTTTGTTGCAATCTAAATGCAACCGCTCGTGATAAGCAAGATAATATTTAGTCCTGAACTGCTTCCCACATTTATCACAAACATGACCCGGCCCTGGTAACGAATGTTCTTGTAAAGCGTGCCTGGTCAAACAGGTTTTTCTAGTAAAAATCTTGTCACAACAGGGACAAACAAATAAGTGCTTAAGAGTATGTATTAACCGCATGTGAACAATAAGAGAAGATATGGCGCTAAACTTCGCACCGCATTTATCACAAACATGGTTCTGCACTGGTACCGCATGTTCTTGTAATGAATGTCTGGCCAGGGAGGTCTTGCTAGTAAAAATCTTGTCACAATCTTGACATGCAAATGACTCTCCATGAGCATGGAGCTGCATGTGCTTTTTAAGACTAGCTTTTCCTTTAAATTTCTTCCCACATTTCTTGCAAGCATTATGTTTTAGAGCTGCATGTGCATGAAGGCGGGACTTCAGAGGAAAAATCTTATAGCAATCTGGACATTCAATTGACTGTCCACCTAAATGCAACCGCTTGTGACGAGCAACACCATATTTTGTACTGAACTGCTTCCCACATTTATCACAAACATGAGCCGGCACTGGTACCGGATGTTCTTGTAATGCGTGTCTGGTCAAGTTGGTCTTTTTAAGAAAAATCTTGTCACAATCTGGACATGAAAAAAAAGACTGTTTACGAGTATGTAACCGCATGTGAGCAATAAGAAAAGAATTGGCGTTAAACTTGGCACCGCATTTATGACAAACATGGCCCCGCACTGGTTCAGAATCAACACTTGCAAGCGACTGCACGTGAGTAAGATCAGATTCGGTGCTGCACTGCTTATCGACTGCATCACACACAACGGCAGGTGAAGTTTCATGATGTTCATGTGCTACTTGTTGGGAAAGGTTGGCATCTTGAGCAAATTCTTCCAGACACAATGCCTGAGGATACTTGAGCATGTGAATAGCCAGCCTTTGAATACTCATACATGGCCTTTGACAAATGTCACAAACATAAGCCCCTGCAACTTCAGTATGAACATAATAAAACACATGACCTTTAAGTTCTTCCTTAGTTTTAAATGCCTGGTGACAAAGTGTGCATGAAAATGGAAATTCCACTGCATGTGTTTGCATGTGAGTCTGTAGCAACAATTTACTGTCAAACTCAACTTTGCATACGTTACATGGCGTAATTGACCAACTATCTGTACGTGCGTAAGAGTGATCACCTGTGTCTAAATGCATATAAGAGGTAGCGCTTTGTTTGCTGTTGGTCTTCAATTGTTCTGGACTGATGAGATGTGTTTCAGAGTTCTCGGCGGGATAGTCCGTGGAGGAGTAATCACTTGCGAAGATCTTAGCATGGAAGGGAGATGTGCCCCTCGTGGTTTGAAGTTCCTCTCCTTGTTGTTCTCGTTGAAGATCATTTGGCTCAAACACTGGTTCATGTTCGACATGAACTTCAGCCTCTGTAACCTGTTGATCACAAAATTTCCACATTTAGGAAAATGTCTACCAAAAGGCATCATTATCAAGCTGAGGGTAATGTGCTGTCCGCAGGCATGGATTTAAGCGACAAATACTGGTGGTCAACTAAAATATGCCTGAAGTACCTTTAAAGAAACACAAAGGAGGGGGGTGGCAATTGGAGGGGGGGGGGAGTGATACTTGTGATTTCCTTTAGGTTCCTCAATCAGGCCCATAATGATACTTCCTCGGGGATTTTGCTCGTCAGCATTACGCTGAAATGCTGACCAATCAATACGCTCTGGCTGGAATATAAACTGCGAAACCTGCAAAGCAAGCGGTACTTGCTGGAACGACGGGCTCTGTTCGGCCGCCGCCGCATTCACTCTGTACAAGCCCGGCCGCAAGCCGCTCTCGTAGATCCGTGCCGCGTCCTGTATCGTGTTGGAGACAGCCACGGGGTACGGCTCCTCGGAATCTTCACTGAAGGAGTCTCGAACATCGGTGACCTTGATGGTGCGTTTACGCTTGGCCGGCTCTGGCTGGACGTGCGCCTCTCCGCGGTGCCGCAACCCCATGTGCCAATGGTGCTTGACGGCGTTGCCGGTACGGCCCGGCAGTAGCTTGGCGATCTTGGTCCATTGGTTGCCCCAGTCGTGGCGTGCGTTGACGATGATGGCGCCCTCCTCTCTGGTCAACGTATACTTCTTGTGGTTCGTGTTTAGGTGGTAGTTCCAGCGTTTTCGGCACTGTTGGCTGATGCGGTCCTCCATGTGTTGCGCAATCAGCGTCCAATTCTTGGGGCCGAACTTGTGCACCAGCTCAAACACCTTAACATCCTCCTGCAGAAATGGAACGAGAGCATCAAGTTTGCTCCTGGTATCGGGTAAGGAATCCTTATAAGGATTTGTTCACCAGGAATGGCACTCTGGGTGACAAATTTGGGACCTGCTCGCACATAACATCTCCAAGTTCTCTGAATATAGTTTCAAGCAGGCCAGGTGCTGCATTTTGTATAACTTTTATACTGTAGACAGCTGAGCATTTTCATGTCCAGGCCACCTGGAGTCTTTGTAAGGCCGTGAAAAGTGTGCACATTTATTCTCATATTTCACAAAGCTACACACACAACGATTTTCACGAAGTGTTTCAGTCACCCGAAAGCATTTATCTCGAAGATGCAGTAGTAGATATCGCCTAATGAGCAATTATTGACGTCAAAAAAGACAGCGTTGTTATGTCGCGTTGCATTGATGGAATCCAGAATGTTCTAGACGACTTTTGAATCACGAGGCAGGTCGCATTCACCGTCGTCGGTTGGGTCTCTCTTTACCCAGAGACGATCAAACTTAAAACATTATTCATTTTCGGCATAAAAGCCCAGAACTTACACCGAAATCAGACCATGTAAACAGACGCGTTGACACGAACGTGTTCAGCCACAGGCTTACACCGAACACAATATGTCCCAGTGTCCTATTTGTAGGACACTGAATTTTAAACTTGACTTCACCCCAGAAGAAATTGGTTGTGTAAATTTGAATGAATGACCTCTTTCTTACTTCTGTCAAAAACCTGTAAATATTTTTGTTCATATATCACACATATATATAATGCTACATAAAGCATTCTCATATAGCTGTTTAAAAAAAAACACTGCGCTTACTGAAATAATTCATGATTTTCAAATTTTTATAACACAGAAGCTGGAAAAAAATTGAATTTTCAAAAAATGTGTACTACTTTATAGTTCATTTCTAAATAAAAAGTTAAAAATAGGACCACACATATTTTTCCATTTTTTGAAGTTCAAAAAAATTCATTTCTAGACTGTCCTACAAATAGGATGCTGAGTGATACCTAATGGGAATGGGTTAATTTATTTTCCTATTCTTAAATGCCTTATGCTTATGATACCGATTCCCGAACTGTCACTGAAACCAGCTGCCGGCAAGTACCGCTAGGCCAAGTACCGCTAGGCCAAGAAACGCTAGGCCACGTACCGCTAGGCCAAGTACCGCTAGGCCAAGCACCGCTAGGCCATGTACCGCTGGGCCAAGTACTGCAGGGTCAAGTACCGCTAGGCCAAACCATTGTTGGCATTTCCAAATTTGGTGTTTAACACTCCAAAAACCCCAAAAACCCCATTGACGCCGTATTGTTTTAAAAGGGACGCAAGTAGAGAAATACTTCACAAAAAGTTAATTTAAATATATTATGTAGAGAAAAGAGTATAATGTCTCCAATGTGGTTTTTTCGATTTTCAGTCGTTTCAAAATAAAAAATTAATGTGCACCGAAACTCAAAAAATTATCTTTTTGCCAAACCCCAAACAATTTAACCACTTCATTGAAAGTAAACGGAGCAAGCTCGAGTTTTGAAAGTTTACCCAAAACATAGAAACAATTTGAAATCAAAATGTTTTTGATAACAAATGAAAAAGTCTTTGAAAAGATAATATTTTTCAATTTTTCCAATTTTTCCAAATTATCCGGAAAAAAACGGGAAAATATTCGTTTTTTTCCGCGACTTCAAATTTTCTGGAAAATTTGGAACACTAGCCAGGCCAAGTATCACTAGGTTAAGTACCGCTGGCCAAGTACCGCTAGGCCACGTACCGCTAGGCAAAGAACTGCTAGGCCAAGTACCGCTAGGCCAAGTACCGCTAGGCAAAGAACTGCTAGGCCAAGTACCGCTAGGCCAAGTAGCTCTAGAACTCCAACCCAATGTTTATCTCCTTGGCCCAAGGCCCTATGACGAGCTCGGATTTGAAAACCTCCATGTCCGGGTTGTCCACAATCTGAATAAGCTGCGTCTCCTGCAGCAGGGAACAAATGCACACACTGGGTTACGCTGCTTCTCATCCCTGTTAGCGCCAGTGCTAATGGCGCACCCCCAAATTGAGGATTGAACTAACCCATTCTTTGGGTTGTCTTTTACAGTTTACTTACTGAAACTTTCAAATGTAGTGCAGGATGTCTAGAGGTTTTGAAGGTAATTCATTATGTAGGAAACCTACCTTAGCAGGACCATTAGAATTTAGGAAGCCTAGGTTAAAAAAGGACCGGGAGCACAACTATGCTATGTTGCAAATTGTCACGTAAACCTACTATGTTAAGTGGTGACATGTGGTTGAATGAGGATGACCTTATTCCGGTGGAATAATATCATTTACCGTGATATAGAGAGATAACGGTACCCCTGCGCACGTCCCACTGCCCACTATACCTAAAATTATGTGCGTATCCCCCGTAAAAATACCCACGCCTTGCCCCTGCACTCGCTACCAATTTTCGGGACTGGAACAAGGTCATCCAATTTTCACCACTTGCTACCAATTTTCGGGACTGGAACAAGGTCATCCAATTTTCACCATTTGCTACCAATTTTTGGGATTGGAACAAGGTAATCTGCCCTCGGATGACTTTGTCCACAGGATTAAAGACATCCACCGAGATGACGTTCGTCCACCGGCACAAGGTAATCCGTTTTGCACTCGCCCATTACTGGATTAAGGTCATCTCGCGGATGACCTTCTTCCAGTCGGCAAAATTACAGCTAGATGACCGTATTCCAGGTGACCCTATTCTGCAGAGGATGGAATGGGACTATGCTCAAATTATTTTAATGTTATCACTTATCTGACAAGAGGTTTGTCTAGGTGCTAGAGTTCAAAAAGCGCTGTGGGTTAGTCCTTACGGGAGTTCGATTTCTAAGCACCTAGGTCGAAAAACGCGAACTTCGCGAACGGCTGCGGACTCAAGAAGAATTTTTAAAGTGTCCAAAGGCCATTATTAAATCGTCCTATTCGATGAAAAAAGTTAAATTCAAGAGGTAAACTGTCCTTTAATTTAACGCCATTGAACTAAAATTTCCTCTGGTGCGGGGCAACGCAGTGACCCGGGGTCGCATCCATCAACCACCGTTGCCTTCATGTTTGCCACAACAATCCATCCACGGCATTTCCTCGCTCCTCTCACTGGCGTACCTCCGATCGCCAGCGGTTCTTGATGGAGCTGGTGGTCCGGCCCGGCAGCAGCTTTGCGATCTTGGTCCACTGGTTGCCCAATTCCCGATATGCGTTGACGATGATGGCGTCCTCCTCGCCTGTCCAAGGAGTCTTCTTCAGGTTCGGGTCCAGGCAGTTGTGCCAGTGCCGGCGGCACTTATAGCCGGTGCGGCCCGGCAGCAGCTCGGCGATCTTGGTCCACTGGTTGCCCAATTCTTGGTATGCGCTGACGAGGATGGCGTCCTCCTCGCCTGTCCAAGCAGTCTTCTTGAGGTTCAGGTCCAGGCAGTCGTGCCAGCGCTGGCGGCACTGCTTGCGGGTGCGGCCCGGCAGCAGCTTGGCGATCTTGGTCCACTGGTTGCCCCAGTCGTGGTGTGCGTTGATGATGATGGCCTCCTCCTCGCTGGTCCAAGCAGTCTTCTTGATGTTCGGGTCCAGGCAGTCGTGCCAGCGCTGGCGGCACTGCTTGCGGGTGCGGTCCTTCAGAAGTCGCGCAATCAGCGTCCAATTCTTGAAACCGAACATGCCGACCAGCTCCAACACCTTGTCATCCTCCTGCGTGGAACAAGTGAGACAGCCTATAGTTGGCTCCTGGTATCGAGTTGCGAAAGGTACAAGAAAAAAGAAAAACTGACAGGCTAACAGCTGCAGAGGTAAGAAACACTTGTTGAAACAATGAGATCTGAATTTGGAAGCATTAAATCTTACCCAGTTCCATTCTGTTGACAAAGTAAAGAAGCTCGGTGCGTAATCTTGATTACCGATTCTTGAGATACAGATTCCAGACCATTTCTGCATCTGGCGAAGGCAAAAACGCAGTTTGGTGCGCAGCTATAGAACTCCATTCCCGTGATTACCTCTTTGGTCCATGGCCTCCTGACGAGCTCGGGTTGGACAACGTCTTGCCCGCGCGGCTGACTTTGCTCGTCGGACTGGCCTGGACTGGTCAGTTCGGAGTGCTGCGAGACCAGGTCCCTGCGCTCGCTCTCGAACTGCCACTGTTTGTGACACCAATTTTACAAATGAAGTATGTAAATATACTCTATATTTGATTTTTGGGTCATTTCACGTCAGTTCACTCTGAATTTACTTCACCATCTCCGATTTTGATGAAAATTTAATCATATTATCAGAAGGGCAAAAAAAAACTCATCTCATTTTGTTTTTTCCTTACTCGACTCGTTGTTAAGTTACAGCCAGCTATCGTCGGCACTTTTCACTCGACACCCCCGAACGTCGGAACGTGTAACTTTAGTATAAATGAAGATAGAGGGATGAATTTTTTTTTTGCAACTAGTCAATGAATCTATGATCAAATGCAAATCAAAAAATATTTTCTTAAATTGCAAAACAGGAATTTTTTTATTTTATTTATTTTATTTTGCACTCCCTCCCCAAAAGGGTATTTTTTAAATTATGTTGGTGGGGATTAAGATAATGAACAAGGCAGCCAAGTTTCATCATGGGCCGACTGTCAGATGCTGAGAAAAACGATAAAACGTAACTTAATGCAATTAAAATATCGATTTTTCCATGTTACAAAAATAATTTTCATTAAAATAACTTCAACGCGGAAAGTAAAATGTAACTTTGGGTTAACAAATTTGAAAACAACAAAAAAAAACGCAACCTCAGATTTTGAAAATTTTCCTCGTGATCTGCTCGCTGCCATGATTTTAAAATCGGTCAACTTTAACCTCACATTCCTGAAATCGGCTAGAAAATGAGCCACCTCAATCACAACATAATTTAAAGCAGCTGAGCCCAGCCTCAGCCCATGATCAAGCTTTGCACACATGCTTAATGCAATAGCACAAAATAAATATAAAAAAAAAACCAGCCCAAAAAAAATACCCTTTTAGAAATAGGGGTTGAAATGGGGATTATTTTCAAAAACTACCCCATGTAGGGGTATAAAAAAAATAATTTTGCTGACTTATAATATAGACTAATTATTTAGCTTTCCAAAAATATTTTGAGATACGACGTTTGGACTGCTGTGAATGGAGATATTGTCGTTTTTCTAAAAGTCTGCACGCTCACTTTTTGACTTTTTAAAGGGCCAAAACAAACAAAAATGCCTCTAGGGGCAAATCCTGCAAAAGAGTTCTTTTTTTTTGGTATTATAAAGGTGTATACCAAGTTTCGTAAAGTTTGGAGGGGTCAGGTAAATTTTGTCGATTTTTCAGTTGATTTGAGCTGAAACGACCCTTATATATATTTTTGTATCTACATAAATTCAACCTTGTAGGCTTTAAGGAGTTTTCATACATTACAATTTGGGTGAGTATATTTATTTGTTTTTGATACTCACAGCAACCGTATGCAGATCGTTGGGCGAATCACTGCGAGAGGGGCTCGCCAGGGGGTCGAATAAGGGGGAGGGTGGCGCATCCACTTCAAAATCTGCACCAGTGTCTGTGGGGGTCGAAATGTACACTAGTAATTAGGGATGTCAAACGATTATTTTTTCAAATCGATTATCGAATCCACATGAAAACTGTTCATCGATTAATCGATTTTTTCCCAAAAAAATCGTGGAATTGAGGCAGGATATTGAGGTATTCTGTAAATCGGAGGTATTTTCACTTTTCAGGTTCACATTTACTCTGTAATAAATATCTAAAACAGCACTCTTTCAATTTATCTGAAAAGACGCACAGTCAAATTTGAGGTTCGAGTCACGAGAATGATTCCCTCTATTGCTACAAAAAGCTATAGATAAGCCAGCGCTACACAGCTGTGTGGGATTTTGTGAAACTAACATTAAAAAAAGTGCACCTTCAGCAAATTTTCGCGTTTCTGACGTTTTTGTTGGAATTTTGTGGTTTTCGATTATTTTAGTGAAATCGATTAATCGTTTTTTTCTCATAATCGATTAATCGTAATCGATTGACATCCCTGCTAGTAATCCATCGCCAATACAGAAGTTTAACATATTCATTCCCCTTTCCCCTACCAATACAATCACTCTATCACTTTCTTGCAAGAGACCAAAGGCAAGTTCAGAACTACGAGCCAGGTGGCTGAAAACAAGTTTTGAACCAAACTAAGTTTTGCCGGCCTAGCCGCAGTTTTAAACCGACTTCAAATCGCCATTGGTCCATGAAGTGACCGTGAGCGATCTCTGCTTCGCCAAAACATTGGTACCACAAGTTCTTTTTTGCACTGAACTTAACATCCTTCCAATGCGGGAAGATGCCATAAGCACACACAAAACATCATATTGCATTTGGTCTAAAAAGAGAATAAATACCTTCCGCTGCAGCGCCAGTGTCACTGTTTGCCGTAAACTCACAGTTACGGGGGGGTCACTTTACCGTAAACCACAGTTACGGCTGCCATCTTGAAGAAAAAGGGCAAAAGGCATGTGAAAGTGACCCTAGCTCTGCACATTCATGGGACGGGGTGAATGGCTCGCAAAACTTAAGAGCAATCAAATCATAAATATATGTACACTTGCGCAAACATAAAGTGAGCCAGTAAAATATTACAAGTTGCGACGTGTGGGCTGGGATGAAAATCAGTGTAGGTTAAAACTGGTTAGTGCGATGAAAATATCCGTGGACCTTGCCCAACTTTATGATAGCGGCTAAAGGTGTATCCAGTGTATCCTTACCTTGATTCTGCCCCTTAAAGGTTGCATTTATTCTGCTTCATCAAATGTGGGTTGAACAATTTCAATGAGCACTTCCAATTGAAATAAAGCTATTAAGCACCGGTTGCTCACTAGTCAGTCAAAGAAAAAACGGTTCGTTAGATCGTTCTACAGCCAATCAGATGCCTTGACTGCCAGTAAACGGAGAGTTAATTCCTTAACCCGCAATTGAAAGGCCGGGGCTTAGACGACAAAACTACTACATTTCGCTAAATTATGACATATTCCTTATAAAAACTACCGGTCGTGACACTCGAAATAATGTGCAGATTTCACAATCTAAGCTCCCATTTATGTTGTCCCCGACCCGCCTGGGCGAGCAGCAATCGAAAAGGTCGGGTCTCGGTACAATCGAACACCTTGATTGAGAGATAACACAAGCAATTAAAATAAAGCACATCGATTTTTGTTAGGAAACAAACTTCTACGACAATAATGGAAAAATTATGTTATATTAGTGTTTTTTGTAAAGAAAATATGCAAATAGTTTTTTTTTTTTTTATCTCCAAAATTACGCATTCTAGACTAGTAAAAATGTGCCAACATCGTGCAAAACTCCCGAGTGAACCGAATCATGAGCATTTCTGACCCACATTTGACAGAGCAATGCAGCAACTGGTAAGGAAACGGGTTTGTCAGATTAGTTCCAAGTCCACAAAAGCACATGGCTAGTCACGTGTTCAGTATCTGGCCGATACCTACACTGTTTTCAACCGAACCTAAAATGGACTTGCATATTTTTTTGGCTGGCTCACTTTATGTTTGCGCAAGTGTACATATATTCTTATATTTATACTTTTACTTGATTTTCAAACAGGCTAAGACAAAACATATATCACCTAAAGGAATTGTGTTTGAAAATGCTTTTAAAATTTACTATCAACGTTTGTACCTATTCCTACTGGTTTACCATTAAATAAATATCACAATTGACGCAAACTTTTGATTACATAACGTAAAATTATTAATACCTACCTACTATGTATAGTACTTTATACAATTGACATTCTCGGAAGCAAAATAGCTGCTAAAATACATACCCATTTCCATCGTTTCTTGTTGGCTAGCGACATTATTCTCAAAATGCGATTCCAGTTGGAATGCGTCCTCAACCTTTAAAGCCTAATAATCAGATAAAACACACACATTTAGATGATACTGCTATGGCTTCGCTAACGCAATTTGTGTTTAAAGGTGATCGCGGCTGTTAGTAGCAGATAAATAAGTAAGGGATGTATGTCGTAAACAGTACGTCATTGAGATATCAGGGTAATAATATTCCCTGTCATAGAGTCCATTGACATTCATAAGACAGAAAAACACAAATTTTTTGGGGAGAGGGCAGGGAAAGGAGCCAATACGAAAATAAATAATGGCATCTAAGAAATGTAAACAAAAGCTAGCCCTTCTCGTGTGAGCTGTGATCAGGCAAGGTTGCACCTGCTGTGCCTGCTTACCCCGTGAAAAGCCTCCCGCAGCAAGGAGTCTCCGTGGACAGACACTGTGATGAAATCGTGTGCTGCATCGAGCTTGGAGGCGCACGAGCTGCAAATTGAATCAGGGAGGCCGTCTCCTTCGCTTGGCTGCAAAAGATCAAAATTATTGTGGAAACTGAATTATATAAAAATCAGGAATCGGAACCATTATGAAAAATGGTACCAGCTCATAAAATTTGCAACGACGGTCCAGTTTCCGGTTCTTAAAAAATCATTAAAGGACCATTTACCACTTAAAATTAACTTTTACCATCGATTAGGAAGTTCTAGTAATGACCTTTGGATAGTAAAAAAAAACCTCTTGAGTGTACGGCCATCCGTGCAGAAATTCCTAAAGTCCGCGTTTTACGGCCTAGGTGCTTAGAAAACCAAATCCTGTAAGGGTTAACCCATAATGCTTTTTCGACCTAGACAAACTGATCATCAGGTAAAATTCAAGTAATTTGAGCATCGTCCTCCATCCTTTCTCTGTGTTGAAATAATTTGGCACTTTGATAAGGTTATCCGTTTATGCACGGTAAGCAGATTGCTGCAGGTTTGTAATTAGCAAATGCATATTTCTCATGCGGTGCTGCTCTGAGCAAATCTCTGGAAAAATCATAGAACAAAAGAAACAACAAAAATTAGAAAATTGATGGAGCTGCAAAGGAACCGTTATTCCAGTTCTAAGCAAGTTATTAAAAACAGTTCTGATAATGGTTCCATAATAAAAAACATTACTTCAGGTTCTGGTTCAGATTACTGATTTAAATTGATGCAACTAAGTATAGGTTAATATCATAATATTGATGCTCTCTCCATAGCTAGCTTATATTTGTGTTATGGTACCTATTTAACCTAGATATAAATCTAGGTAGGTACCTACCTCATCAAACAGGGTTGGCATTGAAAAGCCAAGCCAAGTAAAATTAAATGGGTTTTCTTGGTTCATCCACCTTAAAAAACTCTGCTTAAAACCATAACTGGGTGTTGTATAATATCAAATTTTAATTCCAAGTTATTTGCCTTCACTGGGAGCGCACCAACTCCGTGATATGCTCCACGATGACATGATTGGACCGGGTGCCAAGTTCTGACATCCAAGTGATCTCAACTGTACAAATCCATAATCCAAATATGTTGAGACAATTTTTCCAACGGAAGCTTTTCAAGCTTCTTTCATTCAGTTTAATTTGTTTAAATGTCCACCAATTCAAAATTTGTAGATAGTTAGAAACTAGGTACATGTATGTAGGTGCTATTGATTTTGCCAACCCTGTCAACACTAATGGCTAAGCCATTGGAAAGAGGATGGTTATGCCTATCGAAGAATGTGAGAATTCAAGCTTTTTCAACAAACCTTTGCACTGAGCACCCTTCTTATTTTCTTCATATAGGTGTTATTAACGGCAGCAAGAAATATCTTCGATTCATGAGACTTATGCTGAGCTGCACACAACCGGCAAAGGGACGACATTCCTCCATTGCCATTTATTAGCTCGAAAACCATAAAGATCTCCTCGGTGATGTCGTGCATTTGTGAGTCCAGACTTGAGGCCTCAGAAATGAAAGTAATAACTTTGCGAAGCAAGTCATCAGTCGCTTCGGAACTGGAAATAAACTGCGATGAAAGCGTAAGCATTTCAATGCACAGCTTACAAATGGATGCAGGAAGTCCATCTCCGCTGCAAGGCTGAAATTGCATCAAGGATGCATCAAGATTCAAAATTAAATTTAAATATATGACATAACTAATGGCAACTAAGTGGTTGCTATCGAGTGCTCCGAGAGCACTCTGAGAGCAAGATGCATTCAGTTGGTCAAATCAGAGTGCTCAGAGTGGACTTTGAAGGTTGAATGTTTGGTTGGTACAGAGTGCTTTTTCTTGCTCTGAGAATTTTGTCATATCAGCACCCAAATCTGACAAATTTTATCAGAGCGACCCGTGCGCGTTTGGTTCAGATCGCTCTGACAGCAAATCTGCCAGCGAGCATGACGCGGACGCCACAGCCACAGAGCAGATTAACTAGTGCTTACAGAGCATACCAACCAAAAAAGCCATTATCTAAGCTTGCTAGGCATTCTATAGTTATTCCAAAAGACTCAGTCTTGCACAATGAACAGCATTATGGATGAACCAACCTGAATTTGTAGAACCCGTACTATTTCTTCAATTAAAGATTCGGAAGCATCAGAAAATATCGGCGAAAGTTCTCCTATGTTGCATTGCTTGACACACAAACGGCACGCTGTCGACAAACATCTATTGGCATGTATCTGCTCGTGTCGCAACGGCATCTTTACAGAAATATTTTAAATTTCAGGCTGCATACAGCATAGCAGTACCTTGACCTTTGAACACCTTTGTGGGGAGAGAAAATGCAACATTTTAAGTCTCCACTATACGCCTTGCTCAGTCAACTGTTGGTCCAAACATGCAGCAATTTAAATTCAATTATGCAGCGGATATAATATATATACTATTATATCGTACTACCTAGTTAGGTCCCTGAAGGTTTACAAACCTAGAAAGTGAAAATTGTTATTCTACTGTTGCAGAATCAGTAATGCCTAGGTAGTATATCTTTTTATGTTGCAGAGTGTAATTGAATGAGAAAAATACTAGTGCTCCAGAATGTTTACTACCTACTTTTGCAATGGTAGGAGAGTCCTGCAAAGCGGTCGAAATCGATAGAATGAAATCGATACACAACAGATTCAGGGAAGTTAGTGCAATCTTCGATCACTGCTCAGGTACGGGATAAGCAACTAGTATTCCATGCCAGCTCTCACTGCGTTCACGATGTATGTTGCCGTTTTTACGTTATCTTAAAACTGGATAAGCATTAGAACGAACAAACAAGGGGATTATTTAGCTACTTCTAAAATTCAATTTAATTATTTAGAATGGACTAGTAAATGTTTAATATTTTAACTAGCAATACATAACGTCAGAATCATGGTTATAGAGTTGGTCTGATCGATTATGACAGCTGGTATTGGCCTATACTTAAAAGTTGCATGGGATAATACAGCGCTGAGCTAGTTGCGTATCCCGGCTAGCAATGGTCGAAGGTGCAATAGTAGATAAACTTTAAGCTAATACGATCACAGAATTACCACAACCGATATCTTCATGAGGTTTTAGCTGCATTACGTTGGTGTCAGCGTTGAATTTGGACTTTGTTCAGTTAACAGCAAGTGAGTTAACCTCACTTTGACGACGAATTATATTTAGTTACAAATCAATACAAATCAGTAATATACCATGGAGAATAGATGATCTAGAAACTAGTATAATTATATAAACAACAACGTTACCTTATAATAATTTCAGAAAACGATGAAAATATTTTGATATTTGTAGCTGTCACTTCAACGGACCAGCACCGCCGCCGCCACCACCGCGCATGTTCAGCAGGGTTGCCAGATGACTTAGCAATAGTGTCGCCAGACTTGTTCGTCAGATCGCCCAAAGTCGCCCAAAATTTAAATTTTAACACCACAGCTAGGAAAGGAAAAAATACAAGATGGATCGAAAGTAAACTGTTATTTTTCATTTCATACATTGTAGGAATGGGCTATATATAACTATATTCGCGACAAGATACACATCTTGCCCTCTGCAACCTGCTATTGGGGAGTCTCCGAGTTTCCTGGCGGTTTTCAGTGCGCTTGCTCTAGCAACCGGCCGCATTTCCCGTGGCCGCAGGCGGTAGTCCCTGCTAGCGGCAGGGAGGTGGTAGAAGGAGCGCCCGAGGAATTCGAAGCAAGAGCGGGAGAGTAATTTGAATGGGCCGCCCAAAGATAACCTTTGAGCCATGCTTTGAGGTCCCCGACAAAGTCATTCAGAGCAAAATTACGATGAATTCCTTCATATCTGTACTAAAGGCAATTATAAAAAAGAAAAGTGAAATCTGTAATCTGAAATCGCCCAAAATGCGATGGGCGACTTTTGTAATTGGTAAGTCGCAATCGACGACTTCCAGTCGCCCAAATTGCGATAAATCGCCCAATCTGGCAACCCTGTGTTCAGGCCGGCGCTACGCGCGAAAATTTAATTTGGAAATTAAGGACAGTCTATGGTCTTCCTAACTTTGGTTCTATTTTATATCGAAGATTTTATTGGAATAGTTGTATCAATGGTCAGCGAGTGCACTGGGCATAAAAATCGCACAGCAAATAGCTTTAGCATTAGAAGTTGTTTGTTCTGGAGATACAAAAAAGGCATAATGCACGGGCTTGTCCAAGCCCAAACCCAGCAATAAAAGTGTGGGCTATGGTATCATGATTACAAGGGTAACTAATCCTTAAACTGAGTGGCAAGGGTGCAGGCTGGGCCTATGCTACGAAGTCAAGCTGGTCAGTCCCGATATCTGGGATTCAGCAGTTGCGTAACAGACACGAGGAGAATGTGAAATTTTTTACTTAGAATCCCTTGGGAATGCTGAACAGGCATACCTATCTCTTACTCTTGCGGAATGACACTCGAATGTTATTTCATGTAGGTAGCTACAAATCATTTGGAGTTCTTGTCTTCTTGCAAATCCTACAAACACGAGGCAAACTTGATACAAAGCGCTAAGGCAACCAGCTTTACACAACTGTGTATAAATGTTAAGGGTTTCTCTGAAGTTTCATTAAGCCTCTCTAGGTCTCTAGCCTCTCTAGGGTGCAGAAAAGCACTCCAAACTATGATAATTGATAGGCCACAGTGTGCTCTTAAAAAAAAATGGAACAAGTATCGAGTCTTTTTGGTTTTCTAGTTGCTACTCATTCAAAATAAGAACCTCAGAATTGGTAAGTTCACACTCAGAACTGCTTATCAAACATCCGCCAATGTAAAAATAATATCTTGATGAAAATACATGAAAAAACAGACGCTTTGTTTTACGGAGTTGGTACTAATGGTGAGGTATCTATTAAGGAATTTTTTTACTACGTAGTATTCATTTCTTTAAAATTGAAAGAAAGGTACTTACCTAGTACCTACCTACTAAAATGCGAGTTCCATTTCCAGTAATTGCTTAGATTGGCATTGCTTAGATTGGCACTGCTTCAATCCACGCAGAGCCAAGAATACTCTTTCATGAATGGAGTGTCGTCCAAGTAGAAATTCCCCGCAAAACTCATGAATCCCTCGCAAGGATTTTAGGAGACTCTGTAGGCAAATATTTTGTCCAAATACAGCAATTGATGGATGCATCAAGAAGTAGCTAAGTTGTGACCATGGGCTGCTCGTTGCATATAGGAGCTTGGTGTACTTATTTGTAAGCCAAAATAGTGACCATATCTAAAAGAATTCATTGCCAACCCATCAAAGCTTGTATTCTCGGCAGCCGGCGGCGAGGCCAAGCAGGGGCGGAACTCGGCTGGCACAGGCCGTGCGTGGCCGTGGGCTGTAATCGCTATGTTCGAATACATCTATAAATCCGAAACGCGTGAACTATTTTTAGCAAGACTTTCAGTTTTATGTTTTCTTGTTTCACACTTAACTGTTAAGTTCAAATACCTACAATGTGTGTGGCAGACTAGGCAATTTCGCAAGGGGCTCTCGTCAAATTTGGTATCCGCGGGCATAGATAATAAAATACTATAAAAATTAAAAAAATCGCCAACCAAATATATCTTAATCGTGATATTCTCGTAACACGTCAGTTTGAAATAGATACACAATTCTTAAAATGCATATATTCACTGCATAAGATGACAGTTCGACAAATTCTTGGGGCACATCCCCAAACCCTAACATCTATGGTTCGGGAGGGGGCTTTTGGGAAAATCTGCGGGAGGACCCACGAATCGTAGTGATGGTAAAGGTAGGATTACGCTGTAACAAAGAACATTAATTTTCTTTTCATTTCATATATATTTTTTAAGTATAACACCCTGCAGTGTCAATTTCAATATTACATTTTCTGTCCTTTCTCATTCTTGAACTTATATCTCTTCATGTATTGACGTGACATTATATTCCAAAGCAAATTTTAGTTTTATTGTTTAAATTAAGTAAAATGATAAATATTAAAAATTAGCTTGTAAGGAAATACCAGCTTGCACATTAGAGCATGATGCACTCTTTATCACTCAGCCTTTTCTTTTCTGCGGGATTTCTTCTTCTTCTTCATGGGAACTGCATCTTCGACCATTTCCGAATTGTCTTCATTGCACGCAGTTGAATCCAACATCTCCGCAACACGTGTACTCTTTTTGCGCTTCTCCTTTTCATCCAGCAGAGTGGTTTCTCTTTGAGTCAGGCCTTCTTCCAGATCAAGAAGATTATACCTTTTCTTTGATTTTTTACTTGGTTTTCCTACCTCCACCTCTTCTTCCATAAAAGTATCAATTGATGCCTTTGATTTTTTTCGACGCTTTCTCTTTCCCCCGGTCTTTTCTTCTACGTAAACACCAGATTTTAATTCTTTATCCACAGATTTATCTTTTTCCTTGCAGGATCTTTTAGATTTTTTGCTTTTGATATCTCCTACATTCGAATAGTTTTCGTGCACCATTTCACTTTCTTTTAACTTTGAATTGTTTTCTAAATGCTCAGCATTGGTTGAGATTTCTTGTATACTGTGATCTGTTTTATGCCTTTTAGATTTTTTTACTTTCTTCACATACATACTATTTTCAGAGCGCAGATCAGAGGTTGTATCTTTGACATTGGTCTCATCCTTCTGAGATTCTGTTACTGGAATTTCCAGATCACAAGAAACTTTAACATCATTAGACATCTTTGATTTCTTTCCAATGCCTTGTGGTACCTTTTCTGGGACTTTCTCTGCAAGATTCAAGAGTAGACGTTCTTGTTGTTCTATGCGAGCTAGTTTCCCGTTTAATCCAAGACCATGCCTAGCCCCTCTGAAAAGAAAAACTTGTGTCATAAGCAGTGGTGTAACTTCAAATCGGAGGCCCCAAAGCAAAAAAAAAAAGCGAGGCCAAAACATGAAAGCCGATGACGATTTTTGAGAGAATTGTTTTTTTGAAAGCCCTAGGAAAACGTAAAAGTACAATTCGCTAAAAAAATGTCAACGCCTATTTTTTCGGTTAAACGTCAGTCTCTGCAAGTCCCCCCTGAGTCCAAGGCCCCTGAGCACTGGTGTGCCTGCTCCCCTTTTTGGTGCGCCCTTCACGTACATCTCACTGTCACTGTAGGTAGGTACCCTATTCTATTAGTCCGGGTTTAACTTCATACCACCAAAGCGTCAAAAACCATTACGAAAAGCACAATGTTATGTTATTTGATGTTGCCCAGAATAATTGAATGATTACTTAAAACTTAGCAGCGTTTTTCCCAACAAACCTATTTGGAGTTAATTTCTTTCCACTAAAACCTTGCACAAATTGGCCCCCTGGTCATAAGTGTCATACCATTGATACCGTGCAAATATACTCCAAATCACATAGGTACTTCAGAAAATTAAATGACAATAGATATATCCTGGATATTGCTGCTTACTTGTGTGCAGTGCGTCCTCCGCAAGCCCTGAAAAGCTCTTCGTCAGTCAACGTAGGCACCGGTGTCGGCAACGGAACTTTTTCGGCCTCTCGAGGTTCTTCAGCCATCCCTCCTTGATTGGTCAAAGTTGCCATCTTCACAAAATTGTCGTAAACCAAATGTTTCTTTTTCTTGAATAAACCTTTATGTTCACTTATTTCAAAGCTATTCTCTGCTTCCAGAGTAACAGAACCATCCTAAAGGTACAAGTGAAAAGAATTAAAACATATAATTAAATATGTATGTGAGCCAAGTGTAATCATTTGTGAGGAAATTACTTTTTCACATTCTCGAACAGGCCAAACGAATGCACGAAAGCCCAACGATTGCAGAGAAGATTTAAAAAAACCAAGGAACCTCCCAACTTTGAATTTGGTAGGTAACAAACAAAGATACCTACCTACTGGCTCCGTAGGTAGTACCATAGAATAACCATATTTTTTGCTACTATTAGCACTGCACTAGATATAGATCGTTTTCACTTAACTACAGCACGTTACTACACGTAATTAACTACTACACGTAACAACTAGCACGTTATTGACCCACATCACATAACATCTGAGCTTCTATAGCCTTCAAATTCTATATTTGTTTAATTCTATGTTTGTTTATCTATATTGTTTTTGGGTAAAATCCATTTTGCATTTTCCCCTAATCAATCCTTTCAGAGAGTAAAGCAATTGTTGATACACTTGTCACTGGCGGGCAAACACCAACCTTTAAGAGGCTAGACTACCTCGCTGCCAGATGCGAGCAGCTGCGAGATAGCGTGAATGCAGAGTCTCAGGAGTACCTAAGCGCTTTTTTACTAAACCATAAGAGATAAACTATTGGAGTAAGCGAGGAAGTTGTTGATAAAGAATCATTCTGTGTCGGTAACGGACCCCTTTTCTCTATTTTAATCTCAGTCATCTCTTTATTGATTCACGAAAAATTGCAAATTCAGAGCAAAAAAAGAACATTTCTAGAAGCAGTTCCAGACCTTTTCGAACCAAAAAATGGATAAACCGACACAGATGTAACCGACACAGATTGATTCTTTATCTACAACTTCCTCGCTTACTTTAATAGTTAAAAAGCACATACTCTTGAGTGCTCGTGAGACACTGCATTCGCGCTATCTCGCAGCTGCTCGCATCTGGCAGCGAGGTAGTCTGTACCCTTAAGCACCGAAGGTACTATCATAGAACCGTAGGTTTTATTACTCTATGGTACTATCAAGGACGTCCATACCACATATTTGTTGACGGTGATGTTTTCAGCAGCTGCATTGAAAGCCTTCTCCCACCAATGATTGGTGAACGTCTCCGCGGCGTCGTGACCCATCCCTGTCTTGTCGAATTTTAGCTGTGGCTTGAGAGCTTTAGTGATTCCCGATCCGTCACGTCCAAGTCCCATTCCTGGTAACGAAAAAGAGAGGTTAGAAACGCTTTTGCAACAGAATGAAACGTAAGATAATCAATGGTAAAATACAAAATGTTTTTATCATTTATAGTTTAACATCCAAAGAAATGTCAAATTAATCAAAGCGAAAGCAAAAATCCACTGAACATACCTTCAGTCCATCCATATTTAGCCAGTTCTTGTTTAGCGAACTCCATGTGCTCAATTTGCTGGCGACAGCAAGTATCACGCGATTGATATGTACGTGACAGCTGTTGTTGAACTAGAATCCTGGTTTTGACTCTTTCTTTCCTGATGACAGGCTATGCTTCTAGTAGGTACCAAAAAAAACGAATACAAAAATGTGTCAATGACCCAAGAAAGATTTCCCGTAATAAGAAAAGAGTTTTGGTTGTTAATTAATTAATTTTCAGCTCGGGCTGCCAGTGCCATTGCAGAAATGCATAAACCCATCGTCAGCCAATGGGAGGCTGTGTTACAAATGATCGACTTTGGGAGGGCGGGATCAATTGAAGCACGTGGCGTGCGGTTCTACGCGTCAGTCCGCTTTTCATTAGTACTTTTCCTGGGTGGCTGGAAATTTGTTACTCTACCAAACACGTTTTGTAATAACTAAATTTATAAATTTTACACCTTTGTGTAAAAATGAACTGTCAAAAAATTGCTGCCAAGTCAAAGGGATCTGAGGAAATGAACACAAATCAACAGCAAGCTGAGCTAATCCTGTTAAAGGACCATTTACCACTTAAAATTAACTTTTACCATCGATAAGGAAGATCTAATAATGACCTTTGGACAGTAAAAAAAACCTCTTGATTCTACTGCCATCCTTGCAGAAATTCCCAAAGTCCGCGTTTGTCGGCCTAGGTGCTTACAAAACCAACCCCCGTTAGGATTAACCCGTAGTGCTTTTTCGACCCCTAGCACCTAGACAATTCCTCATCAGATAAAATTCAAATAATTTGAGCATAGTTCTCCATCCTTATTCCTCCGTGTTGAAATAATTTGGCACTTTGATAAGATTATCCGTTTAGCCAGGATAAGCGGATTGCTGCAGGTGTGTAATTAGCGAGTTGCATATTTCTCGTGCAGTGCCGCGTCGAGCCGTAGCGGCAGCGCTCGTACAGGAGATTTGGTCACTGTACAAAGAGAATTGTACTCATCTCGCAAATCGCGCCGCGCAAAAAGCCAGAAATCTTAAATAATTAATTCTATCTTTTCAGAAAATTCTTTTAAATGTCAATTTCTATTCATATTATAGCGATTATATAGTAACGAATCTATGGTAAAAATTAATTTCAAGAGGTAAATGGTTCTTTAATGTTCAATTTCTTCATTCCATTCTCCTAATATTGGCTGGTGTAGCTTATGTTAGGTATGTTTTTTGGGCCACTTACAGTTGCCAAAAATACACGTTCCCATTCTTTTCTGAGCTAGGCCCGAGGCACTCATAGCATTGGTGTGAACTGGTGTGCTCATAAAAATTTGTCTATTTCATTTGATTTTAAGTTTATCGATAAGATGTTAAGAAAATCTAGTCTTGGCAAATCTTTGCAGAACACAAAAAAATATTTAGATCACCCATACCCTACTCACAAGTGAACACAACAGTGCGTAGGCACTTGGTTTTGAAAACACCAATCTGTCCCGATGATCAATCAGGGGCTCCACATTTCCTTCTTAATGTTTTGGTTCTTCCTTTTCCCTGTAGTCACTGTTGTATTCTTCCACATGAATGATTCACCTGGGGCTGGTATAGATAACATTCAAATAGCAGTATCATATCACGTAAGAATGCAAGCACCCTCGGTGCAGCTATGTAGCGGTAATTTGTACGTTATTTTTGGTCCAAAACTGAACAGGTCAAAGCAGGTTGATGATTTTTAGAAAAAGATATCACAATGTTTGTTTTTAGCTCCTCTTGAACATCTTACACCTTCTCCTCGAGCTTGACTTTTCACGCCAAGTCACGCCACTTACCATCGGCGCCCCTAGGCTACTATATTACGGCACCCCCCCCCCCCCCCCCACGAAATGTAGCGCATAATTAGTGTTTTAAGAAATACGAACTGGAAGAAATGTTACCAACAAAAGATATGTGCTGTCTTGACAACACACTACAGGTTTTTGCGCCGTGATTTCTATGTCGCAAAACTCTCAATAATGTCATAAGTCTCTAATTTATTCAATGAATCGGTCTCAAATGACATTTTGGCCATTGATGTGTCTTTTCACAGCCATTTTTCACCATAGGTGGTTTTTAACCCTTGCCAGCATTGAAAAAGAAATCGCACTTTTGAAATCACTTCACACAATACAATCGATCGATCAAGACGCGACACAGGCACCAGAGGTCACGGAACTAACTTTGCTGACTATGTCCAGGATCAGGTCGCACCTCGAACACAACCATCCCCATCACAGCTAACGCGGCTACTGGCAATGTGTTATGCCACGATATTTATTTACTATTATATAATACATTACTGGGAAGTAATATCGAGAGGAAAACCAGGAAACCAATGTTTCAACGCTGGTATCTTAATAGTAATCGCATGATCATTTCCTAAAATTCCCAAGAGAAGACTGATGTTCAACAAAAGTATAGCAACAGAGGAGCCGGGTAGAACATTGTTGTCGTGTGCCACAAAGCTGCCTATTGCCGGAATTGTTCAAATTTGCCTAGAATCAAAGGTAGTATTTTCCTTGAATTGCAGTTCATTAAAACTTGACTTCCTAGCATTAAAAGAGATATTTTTTCCCCCTAAAAGTCAAATCTATCTACACCATAGTGGCGTCTTTTCTGGCGCCCCCCTCGGACGCGGCGCCCCTAGGCTACAGCCTCGTCAGCCTAGGCGTAAATCTGGCACTGCTTACCATTGAAAATAATGCAGACTTTACTCACCGTATCTTACGTTCGCTAATTCTTGGCTGTGAAGAACAGTTTCTCACTTTCTCCAATGCATTTATTAACACCAAAATGAATTGATTCTTGTTGGTTAAAGGCCAAGTAAAACTGGAAGGTATCCATCAGTGACTAATTATTATAGGCAGTTTAATCACATCGACTTTGAACATTCTTTGAAGTTTTAAACACAGTACAAAATAATTAAACATTATGAATACCTATATATATATACCTAGAAAGAGAGTTAGACTCGATAATCACATTTTGTGCAGCAATCAGTAAAATTAATGAGTATAACAATTAGAATGCTTCTCCAGAGAGCAGGCATCTTTCCACATTAAAACTGAATTTCACTATACGAGCTTTTTCAGCCACATTTGCACCGACTCGTTGGCTGCACTGTGGACATAAGCTGAACGGGTTTAAAAAAATGTCAGCACTCACAGCGAATGGAAACAAAGCTAAGGTGACTAGACTCTTTCTTACTCACAATTAAGGATAAAGCACTCGCCAAAACAAAATCACAACAAATATAAATCATTCGCACAGTACTAGCGAACATGACAACACCCTGTCGAATGACAGCAAGGCAATGGACACATACAGTTCCCGAGTCGATCACGTAGGTAGGAAAATAATTGCAATGCTTTTCTTATCGAAATTACTTGCCCACATAATTGATTAGACTCTGGAAATGTAGTCGTCCATGGGAGAGCAGCAGTAAAAAGTCGAGCCACCTTGAGCACTGGAAATAATTAACGACAACAGACGATAAAAAATAAAAAACCTAAACGCAGACAACTAACAGAAGAACACAATGCACGGTGTCGATTTACAGGAGGCAGGGGCAAGGTCGGCCGATTACCGCCACGGTTTCAGCTTGGATTGTTCGACCCTGGGGGTGGTGGAGAGCCGAGGCGTGGCGGTCCGGAGAGAGTTGCGCGAGACCGCCGAGATCGTGGAAACCGCCGACGCCGGACGCGAGGACTGATGCGACGAAATCGTCGAGCTCGTCCTGGGCAAGCAAACATTGCAAGATAGGCAAAGTCCTGCAGATGCTGGTTTAAATGAAGCCAAAGGTAATGTTCCACAAATTTACTTTTTGAGGTGAAATAGTAATCACTGTAGGTACTTTTCAACTTAATGACAGCTAAAATTCTTGGAAGAACCAAGCTATTCTGGTTCAATTGAAACTAAAAATTTGGCCTTTGGTGCTGTTGGACAGGAACAGGCAAGCAACGTGCCAGTAATAAGTTCACCCACGGCTCTCTTCAGAACACGGCCTGTCATTCACTACAAAGGGCCAGTGCAAGTAGACCAGTGTCAGCAGACTCGTTGTTAGTGAGCTAAAAGGGCTCCCGAGTAGCACAAAAACGTTCAGCGATTATTTCAAACGTTAGGTGGACGTCGAAAAGCTAACGGGGGATAACTTGCGTTCAACGTTCGCATTCGCCAAATTTTCGATTTGGTTCTACCCAAACGTTAAAAGCAAGTTATCCCCCCGTTAGCTTTTCGACTTTCACCTTATGTTCGTGATAAGTAAACGGTTTTTGTGCTACTTGGGTTAGTTCACACGGTGGCTGGCTCGACTACTTGCTATTATTGTAGGTATAGGAAAGACTCCTGTGCCTAATCTATAATGACCCAAACTTAGCCCAGGTCCAGACTTACGATCCGGTCTGCTTCCTGCGACGAAAGCGCTCGGTGGCGGACGACAGCCTACCCGACGCCGGCATAGTTCGCGTGCCGATCCTTGCGCGGTCTGCCGCAATCAGCTCCAGCTTCTTGTGCATCGGCAGCACGAAGAATGTCTCGTACAACGTCCGCCACGAAGCGTCCAGCTGCGGGAAAACACATCACTCAGATCGGTGGCACTTGATGTCTGTCATGTTTTTGTTACCCAAGTGAATAACTTAACTTTTCATAATGGTAATTTGATTGCTTGTTGTGAAACGAGAATGCGTCTACGAATAAATTTGCGTGAGCAAAAATTAGATTCGAACAACGAAAATGAACATCAGGATATTGAATGCTTTAGTCTTTTGAAATGTTATCAATAGTTACACTGACTTGACAGCACAAGCAAGCAAAACATGTCTTGGTTTCCTAAAAACCAATAAGTTGAAAACTTCAAAATTAGGAAACTCAGGAAAACATTTTCCTGAAGTCTCAAGAATGTAATTATGAGTTGTAATTAAAACTCTATCCCATAAAAAGTGAATGTTGGTTTGCGTACCTGGTGAATGAAACGTCTGCCGAGCTCGACGTCTTCCGGCCGCGGCGCGTCGTGGTTCTCGGTGTGCAGCTGCAGCGTGGCGAGCGTGACGTCGCGTATCGTCGTGCGAATGTCGCGCACGTACGCCGTGCGCAACAGGCGGCGCACCAGGTAGCCGCGCGCCGCGCCAACAATCAACGCGGCCGCGTGCTACGCAACGCACACTATCGGTCTGGTCTTCGTAACAAGTGCCAATGCGATTGTAAAGGTATCGAGTGTAGGACGACGACAACAATATTGATGTCGTTTTCGTTTGCGAACTCTCTGTCTTGTAAATTTATAAAATAGAAAATCCCCCTGTCAAATATTTGCTATTTTGTTTATTTTCTTCATTTCTCTCTCAAAGGTTGGGTTAAGAAAATTAAGAACAGGCAAAATAAACAGGCAATATTGTTTTGAAATCTAGTGCCAAGGAGGACACAAGTCTCAGTTTCATAACTAAAAACAAAATATTTAGTTAAACCTCTGGACTTGGTTTGCCTAAAAAGAGCAGAATGATTTCAAAGTCCAGAAGTGTGCATACTTCTTTACCTACATGTTTGTGATCATTTTGAATATGAGGAGTAGATCAACTACCAACAATAGTTATACAAAGCCATTAAATTTAAGAACGAGAATACAGATTTGAGAAAGACCCAAGCATGCAGCAGTCCGCTCACCTTCTCTCTCTCGGTGGGCGGCGGCCTTCTGTCGACCGCCGGTGAGTTGCGCCGCAGTTGCCAGCTGGCACAGCTCTCGGCGAAACCGTCGGAGCCGACGGTGCCTTCCGAAGATCGGCTGAAACATCGCCATAGGTCACGAGTCACGACACACTCGTAGCACTCCATTCAGACCATTCATGGCGCCTTTCCATCTTTCCTAATTTGGCAGCAGTTAGGGACAGGTAAGTAGTGTCGACCGCCGGTGAGTTGCGCCGCAGTTGCCAGCTGGCACAGCTCTCGGCGAAACCGTCGGAGCCGACGGTGCCTTCCGAAGATCGGCTGAAACATCGCCATAGGTCACGAGTCACGACACACTCGTAGCACTCCATTCAGACCATTCATGGCGCCTTTCCATCTTTCCTAATTTGGCAGCAGTTAGGGACAGGTAAGTAGGGCTGAGGGAAAAAGTGCAATACTGAAAGGGAAGGAGTTACGGAACAAAACTTAAAATCTGTAGATGTTTTGGCAAAAGCCTTGTTGGAAATGGTATGGACAGTTTCAAGGAAAAAGACCTCATACAAGTTTTCTTCAATATATTGCACATACTCTTTAACTGTGTTTCCCCAATTGATTAAGTGTTGGGGAAGCTAGCCTTTACATTGAGCACAACGTGTGACAGATCAGACGGCAAATTGTGCAAATTATAAAGACAAATTTATAAAATACATAATTAAATTAGAAAAATAAAAATAAATTTGAATACCATTCAGCTCCAGGATGTATATTCCCCCAGATTCTGCAGTGTCCGTTTACTTCATCCTTACATAAATATTATCCTTAAAAAAATCCACCAAGAATAGCACCAAAGGGTAACAACCAAAATAGTCTATGCTTCTCTAGCATGGTAAACTGCAGCAAAAGCATGAGTAACTCAGCTGTGACCAGATAAAGCTGCACTATTAGGTTGCTTTAGGTTGCCTTAGGTACACAGGTTTATGGCCGAGCCACAGATATAAGGTTACCTAGATATTGTACCAGACCTAGTTACGGCTATGGCAAAATTTTGATGGTGGTAGTTTCGCCATAAATCGCTGGGGTGCGTCGGCAACCTGTTTTTAGGTCATCTACCATGCAATAATACAAGATCAATTATGTTTATAATCAAGGTACCCAATGTTCCTAAGGTGGTTACAGTGATGGCTTCATCTACTAGGCCATGGCACAAGGTCAATATAATCAAGGGACCCCATGTTACACAGGTGGTTACAGTTACCTTGGTTACAGGTGATATAACAACAAACCGTGCCTACATCCATCGACTGCCGGCTAAACTATTATTGCGGGCGAAGGGCTTTCGCGAAGCTGCTTTAGTATGGTAGTGGAAAATCTAGGTAACCTTATTTCTGTGTCTGAGCCTCAAATTGCTAGGTTTGTTGATCGATACCTGCTTGAACGGGTCGCTGCGGTGGCGGCCGTCTGGCCGTTCATGTGCAGCTCGCGGAAAGCGTGATCGCCGCGCCGAGCGCCAGAACGCGGCAACGAGTTGAGCTCTGAACTCGCGTACCAATCGCACACGTTCTCCTTCTCTCCCGACAGTGATGCGGAATCCTAGAGGAAAGCAGATGAGGGGAATCAGGTGTCTGAAGATACATTCGGGTGGTTTTGAGAAACAAACAAACTAAAGTGGATATTTTGCAGTATCTTTGAGAAAATAGAAGTGTTCAAATAAAGGTGGCCATAGAATGTTGGGAGCTTACATTTGTAACATAAATAAATGTAGTACCTTTTTCAGGAACTCATTGGAAGTGAAAATACAAACAAAACCACGAAAATAAATTAGTGTAAGCTTATATTAATAAATAAGTTAACACTTTGAAGACAGTTCAGGGGAACAACCTTAACTGATATTTGCCAAGAATTTTAAATTCGCAAGCATGCAAGCAGGTTCTGAATGTAGCAAAATAAAGCCCTTGCCCTCGCGTTGATGTTATTCCTGGTGGAGACGACATCGCGCTGGGCCTGCCCTGTGCCGGCTGCGTTGTTGACTGGCGGCGCGACATCGGACACCACCGGCTTGGACACGGCGCAGGCCGTCTGAATCGTCTGCGTCTCAGAACCCTGACACGGGCACAGGGCATTAGGTCTCGGTTACGGGAACGGTTTGCGATGCCGCACATCTTGCACGCACGGAAATGATATCTACTCCTAACTGGTAGATCTGGTGGTGGATTATGCATTTAAGGCTTTGTAGGAATGCTCTTAAATCAGAATCATAAAAAGTTGTAATTTGGAAAGTGTAGATTTTGAAAGCAGGAACAACAACAAGGCTGAGTGCCGGTTCATCAATGGACCATTAAGATACTAACGGTCCATTAGCAAGAAAATAAAAAGGCTCTGATTAGCCGTTGCTAAGCAAATAACAAGTTAACAGTCCATTAGATATTTAACGTGCCATTGAAAAACCGGATCTAAATATATTCCATGTAAATCATGCCACTTGGCTTTTTTTTATGTTATTTAAAAAAAAAGTATTTTGTATGCCTCAAGGACCTCCATTAAATATCAAAGAGAGTTGGTACCATTCGCCATTCATTGGTAATAACAAGCAAAAGCAAAAAATAATATCCATACAACGTTAGGGTCATTCAACACCAGACAAGACTGATATAGACTATAGTATTATTATTTTTATGTATTTCGGCTTTTTATTAATTTAGCTCGTAGATTATCTGTCGATAAATCGTGACTTTAAATTGAAACACGACTCGACTTGGGACTCCCACCTGTGACAGCTCCGATTCCAGCTGGTCCACACGGTGACAAAACGCTCCCAGCAGTTGGCGCTCCTGCTCGGCAAACTCCCTGCGCAGACGTTCGGCATCCGCTCGATGACGCTCTGCCAGCAATGCCATCTGTCGGCGGTGTTCGCGCTGCAGCTGCGCAAACGGGGACTCTGCGTCTGCTTCCCGAGCGTTGAGCGCAATCGGCTCACTCTGAACGGCCATCGAACCAGTGGCGTCGCAAGGTTTCGACACGTCAATCACTTCGTATTTAGATTTTGGAGAATGTATCACTTCATGCGGGAACTTTAGAGAGCCATTATTGCACACGGATTCATTCGGCTCGTTGGTTTTGACTGGAGAATGAATCACACTTTGAGATTTCGGGACGCTAACGGAAGCGTCGTGGAAAGGACTTCCGTATTCATTTGGGTTGGTGGTTTTGACTGGAGAATGAATTACACTTCCCAATTTCGGATAGCTAATTAACTCGTCATGGTAAGAGCAAACAGAACTCATTGCGTCATAGCGTGGAGAGCCAACCACTTCCGAAGATTTCGGAGATCCCGTCATGTCCTCACGATACGAACAGACAGAACCGATTGCATCACTGGTATCATTCGGCGAATCAATCACAAAGCGGGCAGATTTCGGAGACCCGATTACTTCATCGCGCAACGAACACACGGATCCAATAGCGTTGCTAGCGTAGTTCGGGAAGTCTATCGTTTCGCGATTCGAGTCGACGGAGCCGACCGCGTTGCACGACGAGACAGGAGAGCCGACGGGCGTGATTTCGCAGTTTGAAGACTCTGTTTTGCGAGCGGGCAAGACGTTTTTGGCAGAGAAGGCGGAGCCTTTCGGGTCGCGGCGCGGAGGCGTGCCGCGGCTCGACGGAGGCGACCAATGAGAGGTCTCGATCGCGCGGGCCGGCGGCCGATTGGTCGGCTTCTGGAAGAGCGAGCGACGGGTTGTCCGAACGACGGCGGGCGACGGAAGACAGTCGAGAGAGTTGAACGCGTCGGAGCGGCGCAGCGCCTTGGCCGGACTCGACGGCGTGCTTGCCGGGAGCGAGACATTGCCGCTGCAAACAATGCTTGTTTAGTGGATGCGCGTCACTTTCGGGTTTTGGGCTCGGACTAGAAGCAAGCACCAATGAATCAATATGCCTTCCTCAAGAAAACTAAACTGGGTATTGAAAGCTTTTGCTAAGTATAGTCCAACTAGTTCTGGACTGCATGAGATGCAAGCATAAACCAAAAGATGATTTATGAAAAAATTAAAATGACGGGCACTGTTTGTATAATCAAAAGATTACCTAATTAAAAGACTATAGAATCATAGTTATGATCTTATAATCTTTTATCTAGGAAATCTTTTGAATACAAAGAACCTATCTGCATTCCCATTGGTCTATGACTATAATTCTAAGACCAGACCAATCATTCATCCAAGATCTTCTCAATTCACAGGAAATGGAGGCAGAGGAAATATTTAGAAACCAACGTCAGCATGCAATCTCACCTGGTGTTGGAGCCGTTGGCCCGTTTCGCGCGAGGCTTCGGCGGCACCGACACCGGTTTCGCTCTCGGCATGGAAAACAACCGATCCAGCGCGTCACTGGACGCCCAGAAAGCCCGCGCGTTGTCCAGGTCCCAGCCCCTGCGCCGCAGCCGCCCAACCGCCGCCAACGCCGGGCTGCGATTGGCCGAGTCCTGCGACGAGCTGCGGCGCGCCGAGCCGCGATTGGTCGGCGGCGATCCCACGGCACTGAATCGAGGGCTGTTGGTTGTCGACGTCTTGCGAGCTGTTTTACGGGGGCTGTGGTTGGTCGAGCCGTTTCGGGCGCTCGGGTTGGGAGTACTGGTCACGGTGGCCGGTTTGTTGCGTTCAACGTGCGCGATTATGAGCGGCGAGGGGCCGTCGAGCAAGGTGTAGGAGTTTTGTCGTACCAGAGCCGGGATTTCCAGCGAATCGGATTCCAGAGGAGTCGGGGCTTCCGATGACAAATCAGATACGGTCATCGGCTGCTGGACAATTTCGTGGGATTCGACGGGTCGAGAGAAGTCGGCGAGCGTGTCTTGACAGATGGCCGGGTCCAGTTCGGCCAACTTTTGCGCGAGAAAGTCTCGGAAAGACTTTTTGAAGTCGATCCGTTGGCGGTGTTCGCCGAGCCCGGGCGAGACGAGGCTCACGTCCGGAGCGCGGATGCCTTCTAGGAGGCTCAGGTCGTGCGGACGGTGCGGGGAACAAACGCTGCTCGCCGTAAAGTCAAGGTTCAAGTCAACGCTGCCGGAAGAGTCGGGGCGGAAACAGAGGTGGCTCTCGATCGTCGTCTCCGGGTCGAGCGGCGGAAACGAGAGGTAAGTCTTCGAGAAGTCGTAGGGCTCGGCCGAGCGACTTATATCGGGGATTGGGCTCGAGGCACTCGCGATGTACATCGAACCGGACGGAGAGTGGATCTCGATTGCCAGGGCTTGTTTGCTAATCGAGTCTGTCGAATGAAGGCCAGCGGTGGTGGCCTCTTTTGAAGCAAGGCTGGTTTCGTTTGAGGCAAGATTGGTTTCGTTCGAGGCATTCGCCATTGGCGGTAAGGCATCTTCAGTTTTGGAGGCATCAGGTGAATCGGTTTTCTTGTTACGTTTCTTAGAAAGGCGGCATTCGGCTTCAACGGCCTTTTCGCGGAGAGCTCTCATCTCGGCGCGCTTTATCTCGTTCATCTGAAACAAACCGTAAGTATCGAGTATTTACTGTTTTTACTTTACAGTAAGATTATTGTTTGAAAGACCAAGCATTGTTTGCCTTAACTTACACATGGCCCAATTATGGGAATTCCAAACAGCTTGATCCGCGACACATACACCGGCCGCATGATCTCTCGAGGAAAGGAGATGTGCGATGTCTCCATTATTCAACTGGAATAATAAAACTTTTGTGATTGTATTGGATGGGTGGGTAAAAGCTTAATAGTAATAGCTGTGTGTGGCATTTTACATGCATTGCATGCAAGCAAATTAAATGTCAGACAAGTGAGTTAAGTACAAGCCGTGAGAATTAATGTTATCATCAGACAATCCCATGTGACGTACTGAGTTGCGAATGGCTCATGACACGAAATACTGTAAATAGACTTTAATGGTCACCTTTCGTAAGCGAGTTCATTGATTTTAATCGAGGCTGAAGTTAACAGGGTGTAACCATTATTAGCTGACCTACAATGGTCAAAAGCACTGGGCTTGAACCTGAATGGGTGGATGCTTGGACCGACAATGTGAAAATAGAAGAATCATTTTATGTTAAATTAATCAAAAAGTACAAAGACGAGTCATTTTTCCTGATTATTTTTAGCACTTACTCACTATATTGTGTCAATCATTAAGCTAATTAATAAAGGAATGTCCAAACGCCATTGTAAACAACCTGTCAAACGTCAACTCGTTGCTGAGCTTTGTTTGATGCCCAACATATTGATATCGCCCCCGAAGGTCTGTGCCATGATTGAATGAATAAATAATGACCAAATCGAAATAGAAAGTATCTATCAATTAAATAGTACAAAATCTGGATCTCTTATAAGATGATAAGGTAATTACAAGGAAGTATGAAATTCAAACTCACCGAAAGATGCGGATCCCTCCTGCCGCCATTCACATGAGTGGGAAGATAGCAAAACCGTGAAGCGTGGAATTGAGCGCGAATGGCAATCCGACCTTGAGCTGCATACCTGCATCGTGTTAACGTACCGAACACAAAAGAGAGCATACATAAAAATAGAAGTTTCATAAAGAAATTTGATGAAATGATGAATATAATATTTTAACCGTCTTTCAACAAAGATGCAAGTAAAAATTAAGATATAAGTAAGGGGAGGCAGAGAGGGCAAATCAGTGAAGCTGACTGAAGTAGCATTTTGGAAAGAAGAAATAACAATAAGACTAGATAATTGAATTGAAATATTAGGGAAGGGAGTGGATACAAGACAATAATTTTCTAATGTATGTTCTTTTCTTGAATCTTTTTTTGACAGCATAGTCCAATGCCAAAACATTAAAGAGGAACAGAAATATTTGCATGAATGTGAAACCTCTTCCTCAGAGAAAATATTTCCATTTATGACAAGTGATAATCAAATAAAATCAATCGAGAGTAAGTTTATTTCGTAAATCATTAAAATACAACTGACAGGAAAATGTAATGATAAAACCAGTGCCTTGCCATTGACAAGATAATAAGCATAAGATGAGAGAAAATATGCTTATAAATGCATGCATGTGTTCGGCAGATTGTTGGCACGTAAAATGGCGTAAACTTTTCCTTGCTAACGTAAGTAGTTCTGTAACAATATCAAATCGTCATGGCGATCGATATATATCGTTAAAATTGTGAAACTTACAATACAATAATAATTAATACTAATAAAACTCTTGGTTAAAAATCAATAAAGATAATTAAAAGATTAATTGACAAGAATGTTAATTAGTTAATGACTGTAAGTCAAAGTAACACTGTGAAAGTCTTGATAAAGATGGGCCGAAACAAAATTCATGGATCCGTCAAAAAACCGTCGCATTAAAACTTCCCTCGAAGAATAGGATCTATAAAAAGCTATAAAACCTTTGCGAGTGCATTGCCCACAAAGCTGGATAAAATACATCTTAATATATATAATATTATACTGTCTATACCTGTAACCTATAAATTCTGTATACACTGTATTGAACGGTTAGGTACATTTTGCTCCGATACCCCATTGTAAATTCCAAACGCTTTCTTTCCAAACTTTAGCACCAGAAATCCTGACATTGTAACGCCAATACCCCATCCAAAGGTAATCAATGGTAAAAAAAACACACACACACTCGGGTGTGAGAATGCAAACAGTTAAACAGTCGTTAGTGCAAAAATAATCTGTAAATGTTATACATATCTCAAAGTGCTAATACCATTGTTAAACAGGCTACGTTTCGTTAAGGTGCACTTTGTGGCTTCCTGATTTCGAAAAAGACGACGCACTACCGTGCTCCAAGGCTTTGTGAATTTTTGATTTTACACATCGAATGTTACTCGGTTCACTATCATCTCTTCTTAAATGCTGTATTAAAAAAGAACAACCAACTGGTGTTGGCTATTATAGCCAATCATAGCCAACGTCTTCAGATCATATGATAATACTTTCATCTAAAATCAAACAATGTAGTTTAATACTCGTTTTCAGTGCGCATAACATCCAAAACGATCTATGAACCGAGTATCACTCGAACTACTCCTAATAACCGATCCAAAATCACAACGGCACGCTCCAAACCGCAGCGACAATCAAATTGGATTGCCAACGATTCGAGCCTCAACGTTGCACAACAAAATCTATCCCGAATCGCCGTCCCAAACACGGTGCCACCGAAATCTCTTCCCGAACCGATTTCCCATCCGCTTGTTCTCAATCCACCCTGAACGACTTGAGCTGAGAACTCGACGTCGAGGTCATCGTCACCGTCCTCTTCTCGGACCTCTGCGACTGTGACGTCTGCGAAGTCATCGACTGAGCCAACGATTGGTTCGTCAACGACTGGTTCGTCAAAGACTGGTTCGCCAGCGATTGATTTGTCTGCCTCAACATCCTCTGCTCCAGATTCCCGCCGTCGTGACTGACGCTCGACTCGAAAGTCGAATACGCCAGTGATTTTGGGGGCGGTGGGGGTGGCCTGGGAGCGTCGAGCCGCGGCTTCGGACTGTCGATGACCGGCTTGGGTCGCAGCGGCGACTTGGTCTTGTTCTCCGACTCGTCGAGTACGCTGCGGATGTTCGAGTACGCCTGCTCGACTTTTTGAATGCTCGAGTGCAGTTGCTCCGGCGAAGATATCGAGCCGTTGCTGGCGTTGCCGTTGGTTGTGTTGAACGTCGTGTTGATGTTGCTCGAATTGTTGATGTTGCTCGAGTTGTTGATGTTGCTCGAGTTGAGGGTGTTGTCGAAGGAGCGGGTTTCGTACCTGGAACAAACGGCGATTTTGAAATGCCTGCCATGGGATTTTTAACCAATGCTATAAGTAGATTTTTAAGGCCAGGAACAATAGGGAGAGATCAGAAAACCTTGTTGGCTTTACAAAAGTAGAAAAGAAGAGATCAAACCAAAGGCTGGTTTCAAAATAACTGAATTTACACACTTTTCATACAGAGTGCTGCACTAAGGTAAAATTGCGACCTCACTTGAGACCCTCATAGCTAGTCCAAGGTCCATAGCTAAACACATGGCATACAGAAAACTAGGTCTCCCAGTTACAATATATAGGGAATGGATGAATCTTTGAAACAACGCCAAAATAAGCATAATTTACAAACCATTGGGTTGCACATAAGATAGAACAGAGGTGTTCTTAGAGCGTCAGCTGCCTTTGAAACCGGTCCACGTCTAGGGGTAACGCATCACGCGCCGACTCTGACACTCACCGCGTGGTGAACGACTCGTAGCCGGATCCGTACCCGTCGGCGTCGTCGGTCTCGGTCCCGCTCCCGGTGCCGTCGCCGCGCAGCTTGTACTTGGCCTGGCGGATCGCCGTCAGTCGGCCGCGCGCCTCGTCCAGTTGCCGCTCGATGCGGAGCACCTGCGCACAGACGAAGACGGTCAGGCCAAGCGGTTCGGGGCGGTTAGTGATGCATGCATTAGGGGCACTGCGCTAGTGGGGCTTTAACGGTAGGCATTTCAGCAAATGGTGGTGAGGACCCCTTGAAGAGTGTCCTTAAGATCCATTGCATGCAAAACTTGGCAAGCTCAGTCGCCCAGAGTTAATCGCCAGTTGCCAGCATCACAATATGATGGCGATCAGCGTGAGTTCGTTACCTCACTGCGGGCGTTGATCTCCTGCGCAATGCCGCCGACCATGCGCTTGTTGAGCACGAGACTGCGCTCCTCCTCGTTGCTGATGGCTTGCTGCGCGGCGCGGACCAGGTTGTCGGTCGCTCGCTTCACTGCGTTGCCTGCGGCCTGCACACGAGCAAACACGCCGGGGTTAGTGGGGAAGGTTTATTCATTAGTGAATTGGGCTTGTTTTTGTTCAAATTAGCACGTTGTAGTGGGGGGACAGCCGAGATAAATGTTATGAACACACTGAAGGCACTTGCAGTGGAATTTGATTAGTTTTGTTGGTGAAGATCTGAACGGGATCTCGAAGAACAGTTCGATAAAGTGATCTAGTCGGCAACCTGGCCAGAAAATAACAATAATATATAAGAAACTCAACTCTGGTACATAATTGTTCCCTGGATTCTTCATCATAGCAAAAAAAAAAATACTCAAGTGAAACCTCTCAACCTAAATCTTCTCAAGTGAACAAGGCATTGTCGAAACATCCGATTTGGTCTACTCCCATCCATCCCCATTACATTACCCTAACCATTTGGCACTCTACCTTCAACATAACAATTTAGCCAGCCCAACATTTAAAAAGAAAGACAGCATCTCACCTGGAGACGCTTGGTGGAGTCTGCGTCCGGATCGGCCTTGACCTTGCACGCGACCAGCAGTTGCGCCGTGCTGGACGCCACCTGCTTGGCCGAGCTGACCAACTTCTCCTCGGAGCTGACGCCCTGCACGAGCGCGTTGGCCGACTCCACCAGGCTGTGGGTGGCGGCAGCGACCAGCCGCGCGGCAGAGACCAGCCCCTCGGACCACTGGCCGTCGTCGGAGCTCACCAGCGGGCGGCCGGCCACCTGCGCACGGCCCCGTTTCGGTTAGACCTTGTACACGGTTGGGTGCAATTGAACGGACGACCACGGTTCCAGAGTCAATCGCTGATTTTCCCACATAAATGCAATGTTATTCTTACGGCAATTATTTGCCCACATAATTTTGACTCTGGAACTGTAGTCGTCCATTAATAGTAGGATTTAGAGGCGCTTCAACCTTTTGGTCCACTTACGCAGGCCGTTCCAAGTTCACAGAGCCCGATTTGAACAAATAGTCTGTATATTTAATATTTATTTATTGTAGGAAACTTGGGACATACTAGAAAATTTTATAAATACCCTACTGTTGGCTTCACTTGGGAAGGTTTAACAAAGCATTTACTACATTAAAAATACTTCAAGTACCGGTTTCTCATTGGTCCATTAAGAAACTAACTGTCTGTTAGCAAGAAAATAAGAGGCTTCGATTGGACACTGCTCAAATAACAAGTGACCGCCATTCGGTATTTAACGTCCTATTGAGAAACTGGGTCTTAGACTTCTAACATACATTATAATGGGTATGCCACGCACCTTGCCGAGGTCGATGAGCTCGCGTTGCGCGGCAGACGCCGCCTTGACGAGCGCCGACGTAGCCGCTGCAATCGATTTCGCCGCCTCCAGGATCATCTCGTCGAAGTTGAGGTTCTCGTCCGCCTCCTGAAACATCGGAGACAAACGTTCGTCACGTATGGCAGGTATGTCATCAAGGTTTGCTGTTGCACATGGCCACCTTAACGTAGTATTACAGATTTCACTGCACATTAGTTCGAGACCTGCTGAATTACCCCCTGAATTACAAGTTTTATAAATGCCACAGAAAAAAATTAATTACACTGCATGTGGCCATAATAAATAATTATCTCCCTCGTCAACTCTGGGCTGAGGAACTTGTAAACCAGCTGTAAGCATATGAAAAATTTACACTGCATTCCAACGTGATATTATTTCTATTACAAATGTTCCTTTCACAAGGTTTTTATTGACGTCTTTTATGATTTACTGGGTTTTAAGAGACAAAAATTTAATCACAAATAAGTTGCCATAAACTCTCGATTAAGGCCTTGAAGATTTTAACATAACGGCCCTTATCTAGGACCTTATCTGCAAGTAATTAGCAGGTGTTACGACGTGGTCTGATGTGGTGATCTTCTCGGTGTGTGGCCGCCGCCGCCGCTGTGGTAATATGTTTGACTCCCGGTTGAGAAGGAATCGACAACCAAGAATATCAAACATATCTCACAGCAGCAGGCAAGTATCTAGTCCTTCTTCTCCGAAGCTTCCAGTTGGATTCTCGCAAGTTTGCGTGCATCGATCCAAGATTGGGAGAGCATGAAGATGTTGGATATCATTTCCGCTCTCTCATCTCAGCAATGAACGAGCTGCAATTGTCTCAATTTGATTTTGTTCTCGATAAGAAAAATTGTACAGATTCCCAAATGTCATCAAAGATTTACGTTTTTAACTAAAACTCGAACATCTACTCATTTTCCGGCTTTCACCAAGAAAAAAAAATTGACCGCTAAAAAGCAATTTAAACAACAGCAATAGGACACAGATTCTCTCATTATCTTCCCAAACCCAAAAAAACCCAAAAGATATGCGCAGAATATTCACCTGGACAGATCGTCTGGGTCTCAGCGCAGCCAGCTTCTTGGCAGCCGCATCGATGGAAGCCGCAGCTCCCAACAGCTCGTTTTCAGCGATGACAGTAGGGTCGTCAGGGTCCACCCAGTCCGTTCCTAACCGACAAAATACTTTGTTAGCCAGTGAAGAGGCTAGCAGATTTCCGTGTTCACTAGTGATGGCTTGACGAGTTTGAACGTAAAAGTTAATGGTTTACGAATCAAATGCAATAGAGGTACCAGGATGTAATCAGTGGTGTATCCACAATCAACCTCGTTACCCTTGTGTAACGCATGACTTTGTATGTTACCAGCCTGGGCATGAAGTGTGCTAGTTGTAGTGGTGGTGATAATATATCAATTAGACAGTTGCCACCACTAAGCTAATGTGTGGCAAGAATGATGTAAATGTTAGATGAGAGACTCGTTGTTTGATCATGACAGTTTCAGAATGCCCAAACAATGTGCTGAAGTCCAAAGACTTGCAATTGAAGTATTGACAAACATGGCAACCAATATTTGTATGAAGACCCAGAAAGTCAACATTGATGTTATCTCATTTTAGATACATCCTACAGTATTTCAATCAAAGATTAGGGAATTATTCTCTAATTTCCTATCCAAATCGTGCTAGATCCTTATAAATTGTTGTTTGTGTTACAATGTAAATTGGAGGCTGATTGTGGAAGCAAAGCATATAGGAATCTAATTTACAAGTAAAAGAGAGTGGAGCAGGAATTGCAAGAAAAATTAAGTCAACCTTTTGGAACATGGAGTACCTCTGGTAAGTTTAAGGTGGCAGTGACCCTTTCAATCTGACTATAAACAAGGCATAGCCAAACTTTCAACAGTTTTTTTTTGGGCCACCCATTTAATTCTCTGGCAGGTTCTCCAATACTTTGAACTCAGCGCAGTACTGCTTAACTCAGTGATATTTCAAGACCAGGTGCCTCCGTCAAGCCAAACCATTCAGCATTGTCAAGTCATCGTAGAGATTATTATTGATCGTAGATCGTAAAATTAACAAGACTGAAATTGAGGCTTTCTCATTAGAAAATATATTTTAAAACATGGATGAGTTCTTCAAGAACAAGGCCTGAATTTGATTTCTAATAACATGGCAATGTTTATATTCAAAGCACATGTTCACAAACAGAAAAGTCGTCACGTACCCTTGAGCAGCTGAGCGGTGGCGACGAGCTCCGCCACGCACGTGGCGATCCTGCGCGAGATCGGCGGCAGCGCGGTGCGGGCGTCGGCGGCGCCGGGTCGACTCAACAGGTGCAGCAGGTTCTGTAGCAGCTCGCGGTACTGCATCGCGGTGTCGTGGCCCGCCGCCAGGCAGCGCCGGCGCAGCTCCACCGTCTCCGCCGCGTAGCTGTTGGTCTGCAAGCGAGAGGCGCGTGAGAACCTTGGCGGCGGGCGGTTCTTGGGTTCGGCACTCGGAATGATCGTAGCCGATGTTGATGGTGACTCACAGAACTTTATGATTAGGTATCCCTGTCTCCTCTTTTTAGCACCTTTTTGTGCTAATTGGCACTGTGCCAAAAGCATAGAAAGTGGCAATAGGGGATGCCGGCCGAATACCAAATGTCTGGGTTACCACGCAGTCGGTGAGCTTGTCAAACAATGGTTGTTGCCCGACGACGAACTGCCTGACCTACCTTGCAAATGGTGAGCATGTCAAACAAAGGTTGCCGCCCGAAGACAAACTGCCCGACCTACCTTGCAAATGGTGAGCATGTCGGAGATGGCCTTGCGGCCCATGTTGGCGGCGACGATGACGTCGTCCTGCTTGCAGCTGTTGCCCGCGGCGACGGCCTTGGCGGTCGCCTGGGTGATGGCCTTGGTGCAGCGGACCATGTCCTCGGGGCAAGCGGTGCCCTTGCCGCCGTCGGGGCCGTTCAGCGCCTGCCGTTGGAAAACTTCGTTAGCGACCAGGACCGTTGGTGGCAAAGCAACCAGCATTGTTAGCAGCCAGGCACCTCAGCACTGGGGTTTGCTTTAAACAGCAAAGCCAAATGTTAGGACGTGATGATTTGTAGCTTTTCATACCTCCATAACCGAGAAATCCTTCTTGAGCGTATAAAGGCTCTTTTTAAAAATTGCTAGTAAATATAAAAATGCCCTAAATGGCAATACTTGGAGTTCAAATGGTTTTGATTATAATCTGATGCATGTAGTTCTACCCAAAATATGATATTGAGAAATAGGTGAATGCCATCCATATAAGCACTGTCATTGCCTGGGGTCAGGGGACCTAGATGCAGTTTACTTTAGATCAACTAGCAGCAGGAAGACGCTTTGAGTGAATGAAATAAACTCCTCCCTCCCCAGGATAAACAAAGCAAAATCTTGTGGTAAGTTCGTGTTCTCGCCGTCTCACGCCGCGCTCACCCTGATCTCCTGCGCGATGGCTTCGATGGTCGACTCGAGAGCGCGAGTTCCGCGCGTGTGCTCGTCCTCGACGGCCTTCACCGTCTTCAGCAGCGACGTCACGTTGGTCACCATCACCTGGCGGCAGAAAATCGCGGTCAGCACGACGCTCGGACTCGCGGCACGGCGGTTAGACGAGCGGTCGTCGTCACTCAGTGTGCGATGGCTTAGCCAAGCGACTTTGATGCGATCAGCGCTCTCAAGCCCCGTCACAACTTAGACACGAGTACTTGTGCTTGCTTACGTACACTGTCGCGTAGCAAAACTAACTTTAAATCACTCTGCAATCATTCTTATGGGCTAGAATCTTAATAACTAGGTAGTAGGTACTGGGTACCAGAACTAGGTAGTGATCTCTAACAGTGATTGCAATGAGCTTTTGCCATGGATAAGGGTGCAGTTATTTGTCATACAGACTGCTTAATGAAACACGATCTTGAATTAATTTGTTTTGGGGCTGGCTAAGCAGTCGCGAACGCAATGAATGATGACGAGCGACACAGAGTTATAGAAACCACCACAACTACTTCTGCAGGGGTTACGCACTCGCAGCTTCGTTACCTAAAGGCTAAAATGTATTACGTAAGTTAAGATGAGCGGCCACAAGGGGGTTATGTTTGTCCAATCGAGTCACACGGCACACACAACACGGCGTTAGCGCAACCATGCGGACGAATCGTGAAAGAACGTACCGTAGAAAAGATTGTTTCCATCACCATTGGTTTTCACGGTTGGATTTTATGTAACACCATAAACGAATCGAAAACCCAGTTTGCTACGACATGTTTATTGGCTTAAAAGCTTTTACAGCGGCACGAGTACGAAATTAGGCAGAATGATGAGTATCACATCATTGGTTGTTAGTACGGCTGCTTGAAACTACTGCTCGACTTTTGTAGGCTTAGTGTTGTTGAAATTACATGTCAACTCGCTAGGATTTTCGTAACTGTCAGCAGTGTCTATTTCATTGAAGGTTAAATAATAAATACACTATCAGCTGTTTGAAGTTGTGAAAAGCAGTGGTTACCAATTACAATAAGCAAAATTATATTTTCCTTCCTTCCCTCATTCAATATTGACATTGAAGAACAGGTAGAAACATTTCAGAATCTAACATGAGTTTCACTTGAAGATGTCGATATTGGGAAAGGTAATTCCTATGGAGCTAGCCAAGTTTCTATGTAACAATCTACCCAGCATTGACTAAACTGTTCCTACAGTCCTATCCCACAAAGTTGCACAAAAGCGATAGAAAATCCGACACCCTAAATGCTCGTTACATTCCTTCCGAGATTCAAGACTCATTCATGCAAGTTCGAAAAGAGTATTGCGGCAGGTAACATTTACAAAGCTACACGTTTCATCCCCACCATCCCTACCCCCGAAACTAGCCAATCGGTGACGTCCTAAGCAACGAGGAGCTGCTGAATGTCGGAGGCGGGATCGGGCTGGTGCAGATTCTCGACGCTGAGCAGTCGGATGAGCTCGTCTTCCTGGTCGGACACGAGCCAGTCGGTGTCCGACTCAACCTGCGGCCGCCAACATCGCAACTCAACCACCGCTCTCTCTCTCGACGACTTTGTGACTTTGCATCGGGCGGTAGTCGGGCACATCGCTATGGGAAGTAGTCGTTGGCAAGTCTCGGGAAGTCTCGGGAAGTCGATTAAGAAAGGTTTCTACTTTTGAATGTGGTGTTGATTGCGACATTATTGGGGAATGAATTTTCGGTAAGTCATTATTTTTGTAAAGATCATAGGAATTATATGGGTGGTTTCTACTGTAGAGTTTGCTGGAGGGTTTGAATGTTCAAATATAGTCATGCACATTTTAAAATGTTGTAAACTTTCTTGGATGAATGACTTAAAGTTAAAATAACATAAATTTTTCATTGAGCAAAGAAACATCAAACACGATAGAAATGAAAGTGTAACACTTGAATATCTTTTTGAAGAATGTGTGCACATATAAAAAATTGTGTTTTGTGGAGCAGTGCAAAAGATCACAAGAGACAGCGTGAAATGGAACGTACAAAACGTGTAAAGATACAGCTGGTGCAGAGAACAAGATCGACAGAGAAGGTGACGGGTAAACCAGGGCAGAGAGAGCGGTGGACTTTAACACGGAGTTGTTCCGCCGGCGGGTTTCGCAAACTGTTAGTCGGTTAACGATCGAAACCAACCCCACCAAGTTAATGGAACTCTTTCAACTCATACAGTACCTGGCCAACATTGATACATCTGTCCTTTCTCCCCGAGCTTCTGGCTCTACCGTTGCAGATTTTGGTTTAGACTTTATCGTTTCATAATTTGATACCGATTTCAGATTAGAAATTGTACAGCTACCTTTCAACTATTAAGGTATGAATCATTTGATACTTCATTAAGAGACTGAAATGAATTAGATTCATGGTAAACAACATTCAGTTTAATCTGTGATGGTTCCGCCGGAGAATGTTTGGACAGAAATTGCGGCAAACGCAACGGAGGGTTGGTGAACAATGCCGGTATTAAAGTCCACCCCACCCGAGTAGTGACAAGTTAGCGAGAAATTGGACACACGCTATCGACTAGATTAGTGGTGGAAATCAAAATTACACATAGTTACCTAGGTAGTAGGTAGGTGCACAGTTTTTCTGTTTGATAGTGTTGTCTTAGGAGGTTAAAACGTGTCACAAGAAACAAACAAATAAAACCAGTCCAGCCGAGCACGTATGTCATGGAAGTTACAGAAATGTCTTTGTGGAAAATATCAGTGCGTACCTATTGGTTGTTATTAAAAAAGTTATAAATTTGACAGATTTATGGATATGTAGGCAGCAGTCATTCAAAGTACCTATATCAATTTATTTGAGTATCTAATAATATCCTACTTCCTGGAAGCTCTTTAAAAACACAAAAAGATAGATTTTTAAGAGCATAAATTATCCATCGTTTAAGGTAAAGAGTCAGCCAGACACGAATCATTTGAAATTATTTTACCAATGAAGAACAAAGGGCAACGAATTCACTTAACAGTCGAGTTTTAGAACGCTCTTAAGAAATGGTATAATCTTAAGTTAGACAAGTTTTTCAATCCCAATTCCAATGTAAAGGTCTCTAGATTTCCTAGCCGCATGAGTCAGTGTCGAATGTTGTCGTCAACGTTCGCCCAGTCATGTCCGTCTGTCAGTGAGTCATTCACCAAGTTGTCAAGTCAGTCGCTAGTCCTGGGAACACAAGTGCCGTTGAGCGTTAGCAGATACTCCAGTATGTTGGCGGGTGCGTTTCATACGTTCCCACTGAGCACTCTAACCTGTTATCCTATCAAGCACCCTGCGTTGCTCTTGGTATGTGAGTTCTCTTGTATTAGCTGAACCTCTGACTATGAGATGCCTTGCAAGTTGCGACATCATGTAGGTACTTTACTTCTTTCCAATTTAATCAAACCATCCCTAGCAGTAGCCAACCCACGCTAACGCTTGGTGCGATATCCAAGTCGTGTTAGAGTGCTCCGTGTTGAAACGCACCCGTAGCTAGATCTAGATTAGAGTGTCAGGCTGGTGAGGAGCTCGATTTGACGGCAGTGCAGACGTTTTCCTACCTTGGCCGAGTCCTTGAGGTGGTTCATGGTCGGGTCGTTGATGCTCTTGCCCGACGCAGCCTTGGTGGCGTGGATCAGGTCTCCGAGAGCCGAGGCCACGTCCTTCACCGCGTTGATCAGCATCACCTGCGTCGATACGGAGCTAATCAGTGTCAGCCGTGGTAAAGTACAAGACACGCTTCGAAATCAGTTGTGGTGTTCAGTTAACGCATTTTATAATTGTTTTTAAAAGATATTTAAAGTAAAGTAAGGGTAAAATACTAGTTTTTCACTAAAAGTGCAAGGTATGAAGAGTAGTAGAAGGCTTTTTTTCCAATTGAATCAAAATGTTACTAATCACATATACCTAGTACTTAACATCAAATCAAGAGATTCTATTAGAGTAAAACAGCCTATTTCAATGCCAAGATACTGACAAGTTGATAGCATTCAAACTTTGCGCAGAAACTCAGCAGGCCAACCAGCATTATCGACCGCTGGTGAATTGGCCGACAAGCAACGACTCCTAACCGCCACGAGATTCGGCATGGTACCGACCTGAGCTTCGGGGTTGTGCGATCCGAGCGAGGCGGCGCCGAACTTGACCACCTCGGCGAGCTGAACGATGGTGGAGACGGCGTTCTGCGCCGCGACAGCCAGCTGCTCCTGCGAGCTTGCCGCGCCGGCGACCAGCGTCTTCGTGTCCTCCACCTGCGGGGGAACACAACGCCGCGCTCAGTCGGGAGGAGAAACGCCGAGCTCTTTGCACGTGCCGTTTGCTCTTTCGCATCTATGGGCTCGCTTGATCACGGCCAGATCAAGAATATGAGCCAATAATAACAGATATTTGGTGCTTTGTCTAAATCCATACCATACCATGCAAATAAATAGTGCGATTTGATGCTCAGCCATATGAATGGTTAACCGGAACAGAATCATTCTAAATATAGCTTAGCTCTCTGTGCTTTGTTTAAATTTGAGTTCTTGCAAACACAAAAGGTTCACTGCTAGTGACCAAGGAACACAACGATTTCAACAGGCTGGCCTAACAGCCATGTCCCTAACTCTGCTTGTAATTGCAGGCCGCATGCATTATCTTGAACGTACCAGCGCCTTGGCAGTTTTAAGGATGCTCTCTCGATGGTCGGCAAAGCTGTCGTCTGCGTCCTCGGCGTGCAGCGTTCCCGCGGTGGCGAACATGATGGTCGTGTCGAGATCGCCGATTATGCCCGATACCGTGCTGGCGGCGTTGATACATGCCTGGGTGCCGCGGGAACCAGCCTGCGGAAAATACAACAAGCGTTAGCATTCTAAATCGTCGTAAGGAAGCCGAAACCAAAAGACACAACCATTTGGGTACAAGTTCCAGGTACTGCAGCTTATTTCTTAATTTCTCCCCCTTAATGAATATTGTGCCTTTTGTTTCCCAATGATATAAAAAGTCTTTCCTACCTTGGTACAAAACCACAAAGTCAAGAAAGAATAGCTAAGCCGGCAACTTTTGCTGAATATACCAATGAAGGAGAAAAGCGAGCATCTCTTTTATCAAGAGATTTGTGGATGCAAGATCAAAACTCGACTGTAGATTGCCGCTGCCCAGTCGTCGCAAAGCACGTCGAGACCTGTGCCCCGCGCGGTCCGTACCTGCAACGCGGCGAGCACCTGGTGCACCTTCTCCGAGACGTGTCGCGCCGACTCGGCCACCTCGCGCTGACAGAACACGTCGCCTGCAGGCGCCGCCTGGCATTGGCCCCCGGAGCGCACCAGCTCCAAGCACGAGGCTCCCAGCTCCTGTCCAGCGAGGGGAACAACGAGATTTAGGAGACTTCTTTCGCTGTGACTCGGGACACTTGTTGCACTTTGATCACTCTTTCTTTGACAACAGAGCCTAGTTCTTGAATTTCTATATTGGAATCTATTCATGGTTTTTATGTGTTCACATTTCTGTCAATCATATTGGAAAGAGCAGAATATATGCATGCTACATTTGCTAATAGTTCCTTGCTAATTTGAGTAGTTGATTCCTCGAGTCTATAAAACTTAATTGACTCAACGTAAGAATCTTAAAGTGTTGTTAATATGGACGCAAATTGTTATTGATTTGCAAATGGTATGTATATAATATATCTATTTTCTACACGACACGTATATCGTCTGTTATGTATGTTATGTCGTATTATGCCTGATGATCTTTGAAAACTGCGAGTGAATCCGTGATTACCTGCACTCCGGTGCGCAGACGCTGAGCCACGTCAGCGGTGCTCGCGCTGGCGGCAGCGCCCGCAGAGTCGGCGGCCAGCGTTGCGTAAGTGCGCGCCAGGTCGCCGCCGAGCGGGCCGAGTCGCGCAGGATCGGTGCCGCTCTTGGACACCATCTCCTGAGGGGGGCACAAGGGGGCAGCACGTTAGCACGCGGCAGGGATGTGGTTGCCGCTTGCCAAGCGGTGCGGGACCCAGAGGCTGGGAGAATGGTGAAACCATCTACTATCGGAACCAAAGTGGAGTTTGCCATAAGGCCGAGGATTCTTGGGTTTTGAGGGAAGTGAATTAAGATGCAATGGTTTTGAAGTTAGGCTCTGAAGGAATAAAGAAATCTAGAACTCATGGAGGAAAAAAGAAATGGAAGAATAAGGAGTAGGTACCTACTACCTACTGACATTGGTTCTTGATGTATCTAGGATCTTTTGTTTACTGTCAAGTCAGTCAAACTTTACCCCTTAATTAAATAACTAGTTTGGGTTATGATATGTTGGGAAAACAGTTAACTTTTTCTAACAATAGTTGAACAGATATTCAGTTTCTAAAATTATTTTGAAAGCTAGTGCTAAAGTAGGGTAAAAGCAAGCGTGGGTCCGATAGATTTGATATTGTGTTGTAGGGTTGGAGTTGGAAAGACTTTGGAGGATTAGAGGCAGAAAGAATACACAGCAAATCCTAGACTGGAGGTAGATAGTGGTTAGAAGTGGCGCCGCACCTGTGAAACCCTGGCCACCTCCTTGGCGGCGGCCACCATCCGCGTCTGGAAGTCGACGAAGCTGGCCTCGGTGTACGACTCGGTGGTGATTGTCATCGACGAGCGCGTGTCGGTCACGCGCGACATGGAACGCGTGATCGAGTCCAGGATGCCGGTCACGACGCCCGCCTGCGTCGACAGCGCCTCCAGCGTGCGCCGCATGTCCACGAGCGCCTCTTTGGTCGCCATCGCGCTCTCGTCGATCTCGGAGTGAAGGGGCACGGCCTGAGCGTGGAGAGGGTTAAAGGTCAATCGAGTTTTCTTGTGTGGCAAACGTGTCGAGTTGGATCATTTTGAAATGAGCGTTGGAATAAATGTGATAACTGATAAGTGATAACCTTTTTCTTTATATTTAAATTCATAAAATTGAAAGCTTAACATCAATCTTTAAACATAACATCTAATATGCAGCTTTTGCAGCCTAGCAAAAGCTGTGTGCTTTAAATTAAAATATGAACTTGATGAAAATTAATGTCTATGGCCTGAGCAGCAAGGTCATGTTTAATGTGGTAGGGATAAGTAGACTTTTCTTGGAGTTGTCTAGTTCAAGTTTGGTAATTTCAGGATATTTCGGTGTGAGAAGTAGGAGTTTGCTATGCCACGAGATGTTGGCAAAATGTTCTTCAATAAGACAAAATTTGAGACTATTTTTCAATCTGAAAAGGGAAATTTTGCAAGCCCAAAGAAGGCCATCGTAGTAATCGCAAGGGTAAACTTGAGCCTTTAGGTATGGTTGCTCAGATTGTTGAAAAACCGAAATCCACTATAACATATAAGCTACAAGTCCGTCCGTCGACCCAAGTCGTCCGGTCGACTTGCATACCTTGGGATTCCCGCCGCATTCCTTGACGGCGAACACCAACTGCAGTGCGCACTCGGCCACCGTCTTGGTCTGGTCGAGCAGCACCATCTGCTGCTTCGAGTGCACCATCGTCGAGGCAGCGCCCACCGAGCCCACCACCAACGGCTCGAAGTAGAGCACCAGCTGGTGCAGCTGCAGCGGACACACACGGGGGCACGTTAGGACATCCGGGCAAGGCATGTCTTGGATGGGGGAAACATGGTGCAGGCATTGAAGGACTGGCCATCCATAGCTTAACCCACTCTGTTGGTGCTGTCACTGTGTCACTGGCCTATTGCAAGTCTGACAATGAAGGATGCCTTGAGGGGGAGCCGAGAGCGAACCTGGTGCCGCACATAGTCTGCTACTCGTTGGTCTCATCCCTTTGATACACATTTAGTGTTGATACTAGGGATGGCCATCGATTCGATTAAATCGAATCGATTAATCGATTTTGAAGAAAAAAACGATTATCGATTTCACAACAGAAAATCGATTTTTTTACGTTTTTGCGTTATTTTTAAATCTACCGCTCTGTGAAGCCTACTTCAGTTTTACAATTTACTGGTAGATGGCACCTTAGTCGTAATATGCTAGTTGCTGTTGGATGATGGGTGTTGGCAGCATTGCGCCTACAGGTTGAAACTTCAAAATGGCGTCTGAAGCCTGTGCTTCCATGCGAAAGCGCAAGCTATTTACCCCAACCACCTATTTTGAGCAGTGAAGTAGGTATGGGTTAATTTTGGTTTCGAAGACGATGCTAAGAAAACGCTCTCAGCAAAGAAATAGCTTGCTGTCGTCATTGTGACCATCCTGTAAAGTATTGCTCCAACACATCCAACCTCAGACAGCACCTGGCACGCTGCCATGCTGATGAAAATTCGATTTTAAATCGATTTATCGATTAATCGATTTTTAATCGATTTTTAATCGATTTGAGAGTCATAAAATCGATTCTCAAATCGATTTAGATTTTTTAATCGATGGCCATCCCTAGTTGATACTGTGACTGTCAGTGACAGCTATAACAAACAAGTTACCTTATGCCAAGTTCAACAAGATTTCAACTCCTAATTGAGATTCAAACTAGGAGTTACAACTGAATTTGCTGCAAGTGATGAGCTGAATTAAGTTGTTACTCTATAGTTGAGATCTCAAATAGGAGTTGAAAAACTTGGTAAAACCAGGCATTGGCCTAGTAGTGAGTGTGGCCACCTCAAAGTCAGTTTCTAGCCAAACTGTGGCCATCAGGAAAAACACAAACCATAGTTAATAATCTGAACGATGTCGGAAAAAACAACGTCCAGGAGTAAATTCTCGGGGAAATGTAATAGCCAGTCCTTTGCAGTGAACAAACCACTTGTAGCAAAGCGTAATTATTTTATGTTTAAAATTTCCCACAGCCTTCTAGCAAAATTATGGCCAAATGACCCAATGCATAAGCGAGCAAGTGCCTCACCGCGTGTCCGATGTTCTCGGCCTCCGCCTTGCCGGCGTGCCGCACTGGCTCGAGCCGCTCGGCGATCTCCGCCGCGCTGCCGTCCATCTGGTCCGTGAAGCCTTGCAGCGAGTTGTCGCGGCGCGGCGCCAGACTCTGCGACACCGCGTCCAACGACGCCTGGTCCAGCACGCGGATCTGCCGCGTCAGCGTTTCGATGGCGGCGTCGCTCTCCTTCTGGCCGGGCGCGCGGTCTCTGCGCGGCGCAAACGGGAGGCGGTCAGAGGGAGGGAACACCGAACGTCCACATATTTTTCGTTTGGTAGAAGTATCTATAAAGCCAATTGTGGATCTTGACATGTTTTTAACAGTTCTCAATTTTGACTCATTTGTTGGCATATTTTAAGTTTGGGTGCCTGGCTAAGTGTCAAGTGAGGAAACCAAATGGCTACGAAATTTTTACTTTCAAGGGCTTAGAGATCATTTATAATCCAAACACAAATGGGTCTTCAAACCAGTTAAAGTTATCTGCTGTTCTGTGGCCAGTCTCAAAGAGTGGTGTATTTACAAATGAAAAGCCAATTACAGGCTGCATTCTTTGACCACTTCGGTACTATGGTGCCGATAACAAATCGAACCCCATGGACCTAAGGTGGTCAAATCAAATGGCGCACGCGCCCATCCAATTATAAACACACGTTTGAATTCCCTTAATACCTGATGGAGGAGACAAGCATCTTGATGGAGTCAGACACGCTCTTGCTGTGATTGGCAAGCAGTTGCCAAGTGGGCGGGTCCCGCGGGCTGACGGCCAACGACTTGGCGGCCGTCACCATGGCGCACGAGCCGTCGATGATGGCGCGGCCAGAAGTCGTTATCGGCTCCTGGAACCAGGGGCACAACCGGTGGTCAAAACTCGCACTTCGACAACACGTTCTTCTCCTCCGTTTCAACCTCCGGTTGTGACAGACTTTTCGATGGTTTTCCCTCCTCCCATAATACTGATAAAACCCCTCCCAAACAAACACATAATCATAACCACAGCACCAGGCACAAAAATTATATTGACCTAGAAAGAGATTTGTTGGCACTTACTCACATTAAAAATCAAATTAAACCTTCAGGCCTCCCACTTTTTAACTTATTACCAAAATAATTAAAGAACTTCAACATCAGCTCATTCAAGAACAAACTCAAAAACATTCTAAGTGCAGGTGAATATTACACTTGCCAGGAATTTAAGTATAGGTAATGTAAATCCCAAAGCTAACTTCCTATTTTATCTTCTACTATTATTTATACTTTATTATTAATTATTATTTTCTCTCTTATTCTACAAAATGAGGCTTCTTAAATCTCTCCAGATACATTATCTTTGTTTTAGCCTAGATTTAGGTTAGTCATGTGTAGGCTGTATGTGTATGTACACAAAATGTCAATAAATGATGTATTTATACTAGATGAAAGACAATAAATAAAGGAACTGAACTGAATTGAACAGAAATGCCATTTTGTAACCTTTGGTCTATTGAAATTAACCTTCGATTCAAAGTACCTCATCTCTGTAAAGGTTTATTATTGCAAATGCACGACATTTTTTTGAATTGCCAAAGGAATTACCCCACTAATTGTGTATGGAAAGCTGCCCAATAATCATGCATTTAACATGGGTCAACTACATTAGATCATTATCAATATACTTTGCCAGACATGATTTACAGTGCATCTCAAGTTTGGATTTCAGAGCCTCGGGGCTTTGGACAAGTACTATACCATTGTAGACCGTGTAAATTGTAGACTATAACATTGTAGATATGCCGCATATTAATGCCAGTAAATATCATGTAAGGTTATCATAATAATAATTATCACATACATTTTGCCAGCAACAGCTCTACATGACCTACGGTCCCCTGGACTGCCACCACCACATGGCAAGCGATACTTTTCTAGAACGTTTCGTCGTTGTTTACCTGTGCCGCTCTCGCCGCCAGCGAGATGCGTGCCGGGTGGCTGACGAATTCGGGCGAGCCGGCAAACACGCACAGACTTTCGACCGCCTCGAGCAGCGGGCGGGTGGCGCGGCCACACGCGTCGCGGTTCTGCGTGGAGTAGTCCTGGTCCAGCGCCTGCGCAAACCACTTTTAGGTCACAACCAGTGTCAAGATGACTAAAGCTTCGAATCTGTTTGCTTGAAAAATATCCTAGCTACACATGGTATCAAGTTTTGTCCATGTATTGGCAATGAAATGGCAAAGTGTTTGTAAACGGCAGACGGGATAGAAAAAAATAGGTTGTACACAAGTTTTAGCAAGGATAGCTTAAAAAGTAAAATGTATTTTTTTTAACCAAGTAAATTTAATTTTACCATATGTATATAAATAATCTGACACGCTCATGATCTTCGTCACTCACCTTGATCTCCTTGACGAGCGCAGCTGTCGAGTTGGCAACGTCTTTGGCCGACTGCACAAAGTGTCGCTTTGCCACGGGGTTGGTAGTCTTGGACGAGGCCACGCGGCAAGCGTTGCACAGCGAGCTGGTGTGCTTGGCAATCACAGTTGCCGCAGACAGGACCTGGGCAGGAGACGAAACGCCACCGTTAACTCATTTAACTTTCAGGTTGATTGTGTTGAAAGTAAACTCTCTTTGGAGATTTGCCAAGCAGAGCTCATGTGACTATACAAAGATGCATGGTTTTCTGCAATTGATACCTTGGGGACACTTTTATTAAATAAAGAACTTCCAATTTATTTTATACTGTTGAAACAAATACCCTTCAATTCTATTATGCAACTTATTGTAGGTATAATCTATCGCATCGGCATTGCCCAGTCGTATTACCTCAAAATTTGCTCATACATTGACATTCCAGGCACAAAATTTTACAAAAATTTTAAAGCCTCTGCAGCCTCTAATCACAGGGATCACCAAAGGACCTCCATAGGGGTATATATCGAGTAGAGATCCCAATTCGGAGAATATATGTTCAAAAAAACTATCCCTTGAGTAGAATTTTGTATGGTTAATGTTTCACAAAGCCTTCTAGCAATATAATGGCCGTAAGAGCCGACGTATAACAGCTCCAGCTAGAAGGCCGTGCGACGGTAAACTCAAATTAATTCCAACGAAAACGCATATCCCGAAACATTCCCGCGAGTCCCGACTCCCACCTGGTGCTGGTTGGTGGCCGGGTTGGTGAGATGCGTGCACGCCGTCTGAATTGCGGTGCTCGCGCGCGCAAACTGCGCCTGGTCGACGAGGCCGCGACGTCCCGCGACGCTGCTCGCGTCCGACACGCCGACGAGGTACGCCGCCTGCGCGGCCGCCTCCACCAGGCCGCAGATCGAGCCGCTGACGCCGCGCACCGCCTCGCCGAACTGCTCGTGTTCGCTGCGCTTGGCGTGGTTAGCGATGCCAGTCATGCCGTCGCCTGCCAGGGGAGGGAAGAGTCCGTTTGAGATTGCAATCGTTGCTAGCCAGGATGTGCAGCTAGATAAGCGTCCACGATGCTGCCGTATATCGTTCGAGTAGGCCAAACCCAAGCCTCGTCAGCTGTCATCACGCCGTCATATCAACTATGCGATGAATTTACTAGTGATGAAAATTACTAGTGGCTTCTTAATAAGAAGTAAATTGAAGGATGCTAAAAAGTTCTCTAGTTTGTTTTATTAATGGTTTTCACTTTAAGATGAAGTGCAAACTGGCACGCACGTCGAATGCAGTAAGAGCTGGCTTCAGAATACTAGTTGCCTATCCCGTACTATAGCAGTGATCAAAGAGTGAAAATAAGGGTGGCATCATCAGGGATGTTGAGGGGAGCGATCGAAGCCGTGACGTACCGAGACTGCGCGACTTGTCCATGACGGCGTCGAGGCACTCGAAGTACGAGGCGTCGCTGAGCGGCTCCGACGGATGGTCCAGCAGCGGACGGAGCGCCTGCATGTTGCGCACGGCGCTGTCGCACTCCTTCTGGCCGGGCGCCGCCGAGGTGCACACGTCCACCAGGTAGTTGATGGAGTCAGTCACCGCTCTGTCCAATCAAACGGTCGGCGGGTTCAAAAGGGGCGAAGGACTTTTGCTACGGGGGGCGGGATTTGGGAAACCAGCCCCGGATACCTTTAACGTCCGAGCAACATTATTTAATTAATGCAGCTTAGTTGATGGAGTCCGTCAACATCCTGAGCGGTCAGGGTGTTAGCACTTTCTGGTGAAGGATCTGGCTTTAGAGGCACAACGTATTTTCTTTTACTGGGGAGACACTGATATTACTACACTATTAAGTAGGTAAGTAAGTATTAAGTAATGATTTAGACTTTCGATTATAATATTCATGAAAATCAAGACTATTTTGTCTACCGAATTGATCATGCCGACTTTATCTCATGTCTTAGTGCATACCTGGCTGCGGTGGACAGCTGGTTCTTAGCGTTGGGTGCGCTGGGGTCGGCAGCGACGGTCTTGGCTGTGATGAGCAGCTTGGACGACACCACCGAGACGTTCTTCAACGAGACCACCATCTGGCCGCGAGTCTCCGTGTCCTTGGTCTGTCCGGCCATCTCGGTGGTCACGCCGAACAGCGAGCCGAATGCATTGCCTGGACGAGGGCAAACGATTCGACTTTTAGTTGTGATGTTTGTTGTGATGGTTAGATTCAAAATTGCAATGTGTTCAATCATATTCATTATCATAAATGAGTGTTTGGAAACCACAAACATAAAGGAGTGAAAATAAAAAGAAGCAGCACTGCCCAACCTTCCTATTTGAATCAATGAGTTAGAAGGTGAATCTTTATTGTTTAAGCTGCCATGGGAGTGAATTGGTTACAGTATTGAGAAGATTGATCAAGACCGTTTCCTTCAACAAATTTGATTGGCTGATCCATTACTCTTTTACGGCTTATTTTTCATTGAGCTCCATTTAACAGCTGGATGGAGTTGGTCGCAAGTTTATCGCCAGTCTAGACATCTGTTTTGCTGAGAATGATGTAATGGGCCATCCCAAACTCGACTTCAAGTTAAGAAGGAGAGTGGATTTGTATCTTCCTCGAGGCCCTCTGCTGCTAGACACGAGCCACGAGTTTCAAAACTGCCCTTATAGCCTCTCGTCCGACTCCAGGCATGGCCTGCGTGTTTCGAAACTCTTAGCTCGTGTCTAGCAGCAGTTGGTCCTCGAGGTGCATGCAAATCCACTCTCCTTCTTAAAGCACCTAGTTTAATTCCTAAAAAAATCTTTCTTGACCAGCTCCATCATTGAGCAACTTAGTGCTAATTGAGCCAAGTCACTTGTTTCCAATCCTAGCAGAATATCGCAGAGAGAGTATCACAACCCAAACCAACCCAGCTACCCACCGAGAAAACCACAGACAACGTACCGAACTGCCTGCTGGACTGCGCCAACTGCTGCGGACTCTTGACGGCCGACACCACGTCGGTGGTGGCGTCGCTGAGCCGCGTGGCCGCGGCGTTCAACTCCTGCTGCAGCTGGCCGTACGGCTTGTCGGTGCGCGGCAGCGACGAGACGGTCAGCGACGAGGCAAACTCCGACAGCGACGTCAGCGTCTCGTCGACGTCGCGCTGCCCCGGCAAGCAGCCCACGCACGTGCTCAGGGCCTGGGCAAACAGACACGGGGTTGAAACTTCTATTTTGAAATAACGGGTATTTTGTAAACTAGTGCTAAAAGAGTAGACGTATATCAAACATTTGTATTGTAGAGATAGGTTTTCTTGGAGCCCAATTTTCAGAAAAATCGGAGAATAAATACAAATTCACTTAAAAACATGACCAGTGATGACTTGTGAAGGAAGATGTGACCAACAAGTGAATTTAAGGCAATAACTTTCCCATCATCCTATACTATCCTGCACTTGCTCTCGCTAATACCGAGTCTACAATTAACAAATAACACAAACAACATATCATGATTGACGTCAAGCTCTGAAAGAATCTTATTTTAAACTTATTTGACATTGACTATATAAACAATTGTATTTATGTTTCGTCAGAAATTGAATAAATAAATAAATAACACAAAAAACGCACAGGTGTAAATACAAATAGCAGCCCACAAATACCGAGTTCCGTGTGGGAAACGGAAGGGAAACGAACGGCCACCCACCTGCGAAACGTCCTTGGCCGCCTGCGCCAGGTTCTTGTTGTTGTCCGGGTTCTGCAGCGACAGCTTGGCCTGGTCCATCAGACGGAGCGACCGCTGCATTACTTCCTCCGTGCTGCTGATGATCCTGGCCACGGCGAAACACGAAGAGCACGTCAAAAACAAGGTCGGTGACGAGCAGGTTCACACAGGATGCATATAATATGCAAACCAATCTGGCAGATTAGAGCAAATTGCAAGCCAAGTGGAATATAAACTTGATGTAACCATGGTATTTTTCAAGTTTAGAAGAGCCGTGTTTCAACTCAAAGAGGCTCCACTGCTGTTAGAACAGCCAAAGGTGTCAACATATATAGGCTGTCCCATTGTTCCGCTAAAGGGTTAAATTATCTGAGCATTGAATGATTGACACCGCAATGTCTCGAGTCTACAGTACAATACTTCCGTTCTTGACGTAAAAAATCCAACCGTTTCATAATAAATAATTTCAAAACAGTCGATTCTCTCGCTTGCCAAGCGCCCCACTCACTTGGTCTGCGTCTGGCTGTCGTTGGTGGTGGCCGCCACTCCTCTGGCGGCGCGAGTCAGCTCCCTGAGCGCCTGCGCCGTGGACCGCGCCGCCACGCCCGTGTAGTGCTCGTCTCCTTGCGCCGCCGAGCTGAGCAGCTGCGCCATCCCGTGTCCGACGGCCTTGGACGAGCTGCCCAGCGCCAGCGACGTCGACTCGGCGGTCTCGCCCGGCAGCGGCACCATGCGGTCGGCGGTGCGACGGAACTCGATCAGCTCCATGCGGAGGCTGCAGGGATCAAGCGGTTGGCAAGTTAATGACTATTATTTTCTTTATTTCACTGAACAAAGTACATTTTTATAGAAGTGTCATATCAGATAAAGTGTAGTCTATTTGTTTATAGTGTTAACTGTTAAGATATTCTTTTAGACAATTTGTTTCTATGTGCTCATTTAATTCTTTTGCAAATGATTTTGTCTTGTATAATTGAGATGACCATCTCACAGCATTTTACTTGGAGCGGTTGTACATCGGCTCTTACGGCCATTATACTATGCTACAAGGCTGTGGGAAACGTTAACTATAAAAAATTATACTGTAGACACTTAACCACAAAACCAGTACGGAACAAAATCAAAATTAATAACCAGAGCCAGGTATTTGTGGTGACAAAAAATGTCAAATTTCGTTTTTAAAGTTTCCAAAAGCGGTGAATTGGTGGTGATAAAAATTTCAAAAAGCGGTGAATTGTCAGTAACTAGAATAACGCTCATTTTCACGTTTCGTGGCTTAAAAACAACTGGATCGGAACCGCCAATGCTTGTTTTTCAGCATTAGTTTTGTGCGCAATGTGGTTTCGAGACAACACGTGCTTTTTGCATCAATCTATCGGCTTTTCCTTTCCAATCTTGAATTGATAAACTTAATATGATTGAACACTTGTCATTGAAACTTTCGGCCGGCTCTAGATTCCGCATTAATCTGCTTTCCTTGATCCATCGTGTGTGAAATTCAAAATATATCCTATTGTGTGACTACCAGGGTACCCAAGCCCAGGCCGGGTAGGTACCCGGGTTCAATTTGAGACCCGAGGGTTATTTTTCGTGCAGCTGTACTTGTGTTCATATTTTTGGGTCGGTCTGTACAATTGAAATGCCATCACTATGTATGATTGATTGCTGCTTTTATTGGGGTAATTAAGATTAAAATCACAGTTTAAATCATGTCAGCAATCATATGTTTGACAACATCACAAAAAGAGATGCAACATTCACAATGCAAGCTTGCATTTTCTTTGCGATGTCTTCATTTATGAACAGAGTAATGGTCAAATTTTTTTAGTTGCAGAATAATTGATGTGGAAGTACATAAAACACCTAGGAAAACGCGTTTTTATGTGAAAAATCAAAATCGTGAATTTCGTCGTTGCGGGAAAATGTGAAATACTCGAAAATTCGCGGGAAAAAAAAAGTCATATGTTTGGAATCACAAGAGCATGAAACGTAAACATCTGAAATAAAAAACATGTTTATAAACAATTTGCGTTTGTTTAATCGCGATCACCATAAATACCCGGCCCTGTTAATAACCAATCAAGGTAATCAAAATAACCAGTGTGTTCATGTTGACAATAAGAAAATTCATTATTAACACTGACCTCGAGACGAGATCTCGCGCCGACTCCAGCTCGAGCCCGGCGCAAGCGTCGCGGGCGCGGCCTACGCACAGACGCAGATCGCCGAGACTCGCGCCGAGCGTCTGGCTCGAATTGCTCAGCTGCATGGCGCACGCGGGGTCCGAGATGGTGGGCAGGACTGCGCGCGCCGAAGACACCACGCGCGAACCGGGCTGACGGATCAAGCGGGGAGGTTAGGCCAGTGTCGCAGGCTGCGGTTTGCACCTCTCGCTTAACTTAACTCACTGCAATCTTATCAATAGCATTCTGCAACCATTGTAATCTCCCATATAATATGTTCATGATTGACTATATTAAAAAGTTGCCATTATTGATGAAATTCACATAAAACACAAACCCTAACATGCCTTCATGCCCTGACATAGAGAATGATTAAAGTGTTGAAAGCTGAGGGAAATGCCTGAAATCTTGCAGAGTGAAGGGCCCCGCAAGATTACGCTAGCTACAGTCAACTAAGGCACAGTGTAACGTCTCCGTTGCGTAATCAAACAACTTATAAAATGGTAAGGTAGAGAAGCTGGCAAACTGAGCAAATGAACCAGAATACAAACCCAGGATCAATTGATTGCCGGACATTTGCTCTACCATCTGGGCTATTCGGGCACGCATTCTCTTGAGGGATATCCGAGTGAGGCGAGAGGCCGAGCGACCCACACATGGAACTGGTACATCTCAACGCACAAAATGCCAATCGCCTTACCTGCAAAAACTGCTCCGACGCGTTGACAAGATTGAGCTGTGCGCTGGGATCGTCTGGCCGGGCCATGGTGCCCTTCACCCCCTCGACGAGCGCCGGTATCAGCTCGGCCACTTCGCGGCAGTCGGCCGTGAGCTCGTCGCGGCCGCGGGCGTCGCCGTTGTGCGGAGCCGAGCCGTGCGCGGCCGCGATGCACTGCGTGGCGTGGCCGGCTGCGCTCTTGGCGGCGGCCTGCCGGGCAAACGGTGGCTGGTTACGAGCGAGACCCGCTTGCGACACTGCTATTTCCTCGACTTGGTGCTATGTCTCGGCACGTTCTGGCCAGATTTCATACCGGGCCTTTTAGTTTTTGGAAACTAAGCTTTTAGGTTGACTTTTAGGTCTAGGTGGTAGGTTTTAGGTTTATCTCTGCTGTATAGAAATGGGAGATTTACAAAACTTGACTTACATAAATCAATTGAGATGAATGAATAGCTTGTGATTGTTGATTTTACATAATTCAGTCTACCATTTCAGCTATTTGACCAATGGGAAACAAATCCATTTTGAAGGCCTTGGTTGTATGCTGAGAAGTTGATAGAACTCCAGTACATACCTCGTAATCCAAAAACACAGGTTGAACACAGGCTAAAAAATGCTTTTAATTCTATCAAAGAGCTTTAAAATTTTAAGCTAAAAAATGATACCTAGTAAACATAGATTTAGATTGGAGATATTGACTTGCCTATGCCATTATGTACATGGTTCTAAATAAATAGGAAATTGCACAGGAAGCCGTTACCTCTAGCCGAGTGATGAGCTTGCGCCGATGCGCCGGCGTGGCCGCCAGCGTGGTGGCCTGGCGCAGGTCCTCGACGGCGTCCCGCAGCTTCTGCTGACTGGCCGTATCGTGCGGAGACGAGGCGCATTGGCGAGCCGCCTCCACCATGCGCGCGGTGGCGTCGGCCAGGGCCTTGGCGGCCGCCAACAGGCGGCGCTGGCTCTCAGAGTCTTCCTGCTTCTCGGCCTCGCCCTGCGCAAGGCAGACCGGTCGTTAGGTTTCACTGCGCTGACGGATCGGCATATTCCGGGCCATTTGCCAAATTTACAGTCACGTCTAGGATAATGTGTACTAACTTGAAAATATCTAGCAGAATTTAAAAAAAAACTATTTGAAACTGAATCTGAGTACGAAATAAAAGTCAAACGTTTCGTTACATACTATCCTGGAACTACTACCTGAAGGGTGACAGCATGTAACACAGATGGAACAATCAATTTAATATTGATCTGGGTTCTCGGGGTTGAATTGTAATGGAGAGCATCATTTCAAGAGGTCACAAGTGAACCCAAATAAAATTACGGTTTTTAAACTATCTTTCTATGCTGGTGAATTTAACTAACTCCTGAAAAGGCTCATTCCCAGTCAGTGATAACAGACAATAATATCATAATGCAGCTCAGCACAGTAACAATCTCAATAATTATCACTTCTGTTCTCTGTCAACTAGCATGTTCACAGCAGTTGCCGTACAATTTCTAGTCGATGCAAATTATTTAACTTTGAAAACGAGAACAGCAAAACCAGAGTTACGCACCGGCACCCCATGCCTCTGTGTGTGTGATAACGCACCTTGATCGCCTGGATCAGCTGAGCGGTTGCCTGACCCAGGATGCGAGCCTGCCGCACCATCTCGGCAGTGTCCCCGGACGAGGCAAACAGCCGGTCAGTCGCCACCATGATGGTCTCCACCGTCGACTCCTGCACGCTCTCGCGGGCTACCTCCCGGTTCGACAGTCTGCGAAAGGACACACGTCTTCGTAAGCCACTCTGCTAAACTCTTGGAGCTTCATCAAGATATTGCACAAAAATTATCCTGAAAAGTCCTGTCCTAAAAACTTTCCTCAAGTTAAGTATGAGTAAGTTATGTAATCTACGTAGAAAGAGGATAGGATTGCACAGTGGCATAAGATTTAAATCAGAACAGTAACAGATTTTAAACCAGAGCGTGATTGACTGATTGATTACTGATTATTGACAATTTATTTACTCCATTAGAAATATAAATCAAACTTGAGAGTTTCGAGCCACCTTGCACAATTGTTAATTTTGTTACTGAATGGAAACAACTAATGACAAGAAGTGAATGCGCAAAAGCTTAACTTGTAAGTTTCGACATATAATTTCTTTCTAGAAGTTGAAAGCTTTGAAAATAAGAGTTGCATTTTGTGTGTTTTAGATGAAATTGTTCAGTAGGTATCAAAATAACTACAAAGTACTTAGCGTTAAGCAATCATGATCTAGTAGGTACATGTAACGAAATGTCAGAAAATCAGTGAGATTTTATTTAGCATTCAAAACACGGCTGGAAAGCTTTTGTGAAAACTAGTGCTAAAGATAGGCCAAGCCGTAACTGTAAGTGCAAATGACGCGCACATACTTGATGTGGTTGAGCAGGTCGTTGAGTGTCCTTGTGACCTGCGCGGCCGCGTCGCTGAGCTCGCGCATGAGAGCGTCGTTGTCGCCGCAGCTCTCGTTGCAGATCGAGACGAGGCCCTCGACGGCGCGGGCCACCTCGCGCACGGCCGTCATCAGCTGTTGCTGGCATGCGGGGCTGCTCAGCGTCGGCGCTACCACCTGGGCAACAGCGGTCGGGCGTTCAGACAAGATTGAGCAATAAGACGTTGAGCTGACGTACCAGAGATTGAAACAATTCAGATCGTTTCAGTTTCGTTGTTTTTTAATGTACTCTGTTTATAAGTGCATTATGTTGTTACTTGCAAACTAAATTAAGTTTCTTTGAAGTGAACAGTATGTATGTTCACACTGCTGGGATTCTTCAGTTATTCCATCGAGGGCATTAAAAAATAGAACCATTACCTACCAATGCTTTCTAATAGAATTATTAGACTGCATTTGTACTTTACAAATGATAACTAAACATTTAAAAAATCAAAGCATGAAAACAATATCTTCGCTGCAAAAGTAGGTAAGTCTAAGCACCACGTGTAAATTCAATTCAATATTCTACATAAAATGCATATTTTCTTATGCCCAGTTTCACTAAGTTTTTCAACTACTCTTTGAGATCCCAACTCGGAGTTGAAAAGTCTGGTAGAACCAGGCTGTATTCTACCCCAAAACATCAAGCCTCCCAGGACCCCTATTCTATAACTTTTTCCAAGTGAGATGACTAGAAATGAGAGTGACAACTCCAAGGTTGCCTATGTTTTCATATGGAACAAATGAAGGTTCTCACTATCATTTCATTTCACCTCACATCTGAAAAGTTACAGAATAGGGATCCCGACCAGTTCCGCCGGCCGCGGTACCCAAACGCACCTTGGCGCAGGCCACGAGCTGCGACGTCGCCAGCGCGCACTGCGTGGCGGCGCCGATGACGCGGTTCTGCGCCGTCTGGTCGTCGCACGTGGCCGCGATGCCCTTGGCCTTGAGCACGAGCGCGGCCGTCGTGTTGGCCACGGCCTTGGCCAGGCCGAGCAGCGTGTCTTGCAGTTCGCGCGACCCCGCGTCTTCCTCGCCGATGCCCGACAGCACGTGGTGGCTGGCCTCGCCCACGCGGCTCGCGGCGTTCAACAGGCTCTGGCGCGGCTGCGGCCCAAAATAGCGATTAGGTAACTTTGAAAGATGGGTATACCGTACATTAGCAGAAATTATTCGACAATGCTAGTGGCTTATAGTTACAGGATGCTCTGCGTTGTGATTATATACATTTTACATTTGTCTAGTGTAATTGGTTCTGAATTCAGATTGAATAAATCGATGATGTTGTCGCTGCAGAAACAGTTTGTTCTTAGTTCCGTACTTTTCAAAATAACCGTTTCGGTCATGGTTTTGTTAAAAAATACCAGTTTTTAGTTTTAACCAGTTTTTGGTTACAGTTTCAATCCCTTCTTCTCAACAATTGCCAACAACCGAATGTACTTGAGTGAATTTCGGAAGTAGTGCCACCGCATGTGGAACGCAGACCGGACCGTCGCTCACCTCCTTGGCCTCGGGCTCGGCGGCCTTGAGCAGGTCGCTGAACGCCGTGCACAGCTTGCGCGCGGCGTCCAGCAGCTTGTCGCCGCCGTCGTCGTCGTCCATGAGCGCGGCGATCATGCGCACGCCGCGCGTCATCTCGGGCAGGTTCGACGCGATGGTCGTGATGGCCGCGCCGACCGCCGTGTGGTCCACCTCCTCGTAGGTGCCTGCGCGGGGGCGGGCAGGGGTTAGGGGGGTGTCTGCTTCGGCTCACGATTTCCTGCTGCCACAGACGCAGCGAGCGCAGAGCCTCTCGTTTGGAGTAAAGTTTATGCAGGGAAAATTGAATGCTTGAAAGTCAGAATACGTGAAAGTGGAACTGTTTGGCACCACTGTCGGTGATTCAACCAAATACGACAGAGATAACAGATGAACGTCATAGGATATGAAACAGTATTCAGACACTTCCGAGTACTATAACTTATTTAGCTAGTTGGATGGAGGAATGTGGCAATTTTTGTGGGGCTCCATTTAAATAAAAGATTAGGTCTAGCTAAATTAATCATAGCTGAGTTAGCTCAGTTTGTGAGAGAGCAGTGCTCCACCTCGAATCCAAGTGGAAATGAGATGCAGAAGTGTATTTTGGCTTTCTCTCCAGAAAGAGTGCCTCTTATCATCTCTAGAAGAACAGTGCTTGCTGAAACTTGTTGGTTACATTCTGTTGTTGCTGTATTTTTCTGCTACTAGATGCAAGAAAAAACATTTGTTTGGAGCTAGTTATCAGAATATGATTTAAAAATGTTGAAAGAACGGTTGCTTTTAAAAATGTGAAAATAAGTTTTTGGGTTTGGATCCACTGTTTTGGTTGTAAAAGTGGAGTCCCATAATGTGCGTAACGTACCCGAGGTGAGCGTGACGACCTGCGCCGTTGCGGCGTTCATGGCGGCGATCTGCGACGTCACCGACTGCTTGTTGGTGTCCAGCGTCATTTCGATCCAGCGCAGCGACGCCTGTGAACGAAGCGCAAGCGTCAGCGGCCAGACACTCGTAGCGAGTCCAATGATAGCTGGAACATTGCTATCAGCCACCACTCAACGAATCAATTGACTGTTCTCATGTGGTTATTTTTACAAATTTTACAAAGTTGTAACTGACGATTTTTTTGCTACATCTAGTTTTCCGAGCTTTGCAACAAGCCATTGAGAAAATTAAAACTGATACAGCCAATAGCTAGTAACAAACTAAGTAAGATCATTCGGGCATGTCCATCCGGCATAATTATTTAGGGAATCGAAACCTGTTCTTTAAGCAAGGGACAAATAGAAGGGACAGACATCACAAAAGGACAAATAGGGACTTGGTTCCGTAAAGCCATTATCTCATTTGATATAAATTGAGCTCAGATCAAGATGTTTACTTTTTATAACCAATGTCAGAAGCAAAAAACTGCTTATGTGAACTTCAATAAGGCTGCCTAGCACTACATAGTAGTATCCCCAAGTACCTTAGTACCTTAGTGTCCCCAAGTAATTTCCCTAGGTGCTTAGTTTGAAACTAAATATGTTTGAGTAAATTTAGTATGATCAAAATATAAAATATATGCTTCCCTGGGGCTTATTTAATAACTTAAAATTAATTTGAAATATCTTAATGTCAAATTATATCTGTGACCGGTACTTTGGTCAACTGAAATAAACCTTGCTGCATGTTAACAGGTTTATTAGCCACGAGAGCCACAAAGAGGTTGTGATCCTTCAAGAAGAGGTCTCATGAACTTCCGATTGTATAAAAAGTCAAAATCTTTCATCCGAGAGTATTCCTCTAAGTAAATGCACATCTCTGAAAGCAAACGAATGTTTGCAAGGTCGCAGAGTGTGTTTTCCTCACCGGGTCGGATCCCAGCTGCGGCACGTCGGCCTTACTGTGCAGGTCGCGCTCGGCGGTGTCGACGACGTCGTGGCTGGCCTCGATCGTCGAGCGCAGCGCGCGCTGCGGCTCCGACAGCACGCTGCTGATGCGCGTGTGCTGCACCTGTCGGTCGCAAGTCCAAACGTTACGAGGCCGTCGGCGTAGCGGTTGCGTAGAGAAAGTGTTTGGCGTTGTCGGTTTCGATTGATAGAATCTTCGTTTGTGTCTAAATTTTTTTCCTTTGTTAACGAGAATGGCAAAATTTGAGTTATGTTACCTATGTGCTAATATTGATGTTTTCAATTCTTTGTGTGCATGCACTGCAATTGTGTAAGATGATTTGAGTTTCTGGAGGTTTTATAGGGTGGTTTTTAAAGGTTTTTAAATTCTAGTCCTGATATCAGGGAAGTAGTCCTAAATGGTTTCCCAATATTCTTGGCAAATTATGTAAGTCATCTCAAGGCAGCAATGTGGTTCAAATTTTGCTCAAGAACATGCCTTTGTGGGGAAACCGTGTCAATTTTTGGCCAGTGACATCAGAAGAATCCCCAAAAAAAGACTACAATCACAAATGTTTACGAAATTGGAAATCTAATCGTACCTCCATGCGAAAAATGAAACTAATTCGCAATCCTGGTTTCATACAGAAACGCTCATTACGGCTATACCACTTGGGAAAGCGTTTTAATCATTAAACACACATTAAGAGTACTAGTGTATTACTACAAGAGTCTTTATAATGTGTTGTTTCTATTTTAAACAACATCTGTGTAACTTTTTTTTTATAAATATAAACATTGTTTTGCATAGGGTATGTACTTTGTAGTAAAAAATTGAATTACAATTATAGTTTACCAATAAATTTCAGATGATTTGAAAAGTAAAAGCATTGTTAAATATGTTGTAATAAACTAGACAAGAACTAGAAAGACACTTGAGCAATGCTAAAGGGAGCAATCTTCTGCTCATCTAACACATGCAGTGTCTAGTCTACCACACGAAACTGTGCCTCACTAGAGGAGCTGCCGCCGAAAACATGGCCGTCAAATATTGTGCCATCAGATGCAGCGGATATCGAGTTCAATGCATTTAGACAAAAATGATTTGGAAGGACGCAAATCGAAAAGAGTCTGAACTTTTTAAAACCTATTAAGAACCTATTTAAATTTCTTTGTTGAAAATGTCAACCTTTAGTGCAGTCAAATCAAGGTTTTAGCCAAAGTCCACGAAATAACACTCCAAGTTCAATGACATTTTTTAAAGAAAATTAATGTAGTAAATAGTAATTTTTAAAAGGTTACAGAAAATGCATCAAATCGAATGCAAACGGCCATGAATTCGTCAGACGCTCAGCTTAGAACGAAAAGATTCTAGTAATTATGTACAAAACAAATACTTAGCAGCGTTCTGTACCTACTCTTCTCCCCAAGGTGCCTGGTAGCGTGGAAACAGACAGAGAGAGTTGTTAGCGCGGACACACACGGACAGTGAACGGGTCGTTAGCACGGACACGCAGACAGTTAGTGGGTTGCCGGGCCGACGGGAGACGAATAGCACGCGAAAGTTGACGGAGGCAGGAGCTGATTACCTGGGTTTGGTATTGGATAGAAGAGGACAAAAGTCGTGAACATGCAAGCAGCAGGATTTAAAAGGACTGGGAATCAATAAAAATGTAATCTGCATTGGAAATTAGCTTCTGGTTTTAAATTCCGTAATTTTTTCCGTCTTCAAGTTGGATTTTTGTCACACGTCTTTTATCACACAGGTCTTGAAAAATCAATATGGGTAACATTTATCATTTACAATCAATTCTTTCAGAGCTACTATTAACCCGCAAGTTGACATACATGATGCTAGTGTTGCTCTCTTTTATTGGAATTTTATGGTCATCTCTCAAAAATTATTTTACTTTCCAATTTAATTTTTAACCCAAAAAACATTTGATTGTTTTGCTGAATGTCTTAATAATACTCAACAAAACAATATAAATGAATAAGGCAGAAGATTTAAGCAGCATTTGAAGCAAATGTAAGCCCTTTATCATCTGGACAAGACAGAACAAATGAAGGAAGAAATGAATACCAAGACAGGCTGGGAAAAGACACATGGAGGTTAGAATTCGTGACGCAAGACAGCGCAAGGCGAAGGAGCGAGGAGGAGGAGCTTACCGTGGGCGGGGGGTGCGTGAGATTGGCATGCCCGCTGACCGTCGTGAACTGTGCGGCGCCCATGTGGCCCGTGCCGTACGGCCGCGCCCCTGAAAAGCCGACTTCGCAATCAACGACGAGGGACAGAAAACGTGGCTCCCTGCCGTCCGAGCTCCGATCGGATCCCGCTGCTAAGAGGCTGGCTCGGAGGGAATGGTGCTGGAGGTCGGGACGTACATGTACAAGTTTACGGTTGACACACATCCAAAAGTGAAAAATGTCAAGTGCCTGAAAAATATCCGGGACTCTGTCCTCGGAATGCAAATACAAATAAGACAGTGCTTACAGAAATGGCAATGACATCGAACATTGGTCTTATGGGAGGAAAAAATATATCCTTGTACCAGGGTTGTCTGGTATAACATATACAAAGAACACAATGGCATAGATAGTGTGCAACTAGAGCTTACAGGCTCAGTTCTGGCAAGTGGAAAGCCCATTTGTAGTTCTCTGCATATTACAAGGAAATGCAGGACTTGAGTCTTTATCTCAAAAGTGCAAAACAGTCCCTTGGCTACTGCCGTGTTAATTCCGAATTCCGAAGTTGCCTTATTTGACAATTGGACCGAGAATTACAAAATAACCTTAATTTGCAAACTAAGGTTGCGAACCTGCAAAGTGCAAAAAAAGCCACCCGTCGCATTGTTTTGAGCCTAATTTGAGATCCGAGTGCGTGTGACGTGAAGACTTACCGTCGGCGCCGGCGCGGATGATGGCCGGCTTGGCCAGCGACTCGTGGTTCACCTTGCTGCCGAGCTGGCTCGACTCGTGCTGCAAGATCGTGGCCCTGCGGCGGGGATAACAGGTCACGGTCAGACGCCGAATCTGATTGCGAACATGCCTCGTTCGCGTTTAGCCTTGAGGAGCCGGAATTTTGGAGCTAGCACTTGGATATTTATTGTAGTGGTTGGACTTGATTGAAGATGTCGTGGTATAGACCAGCTAGATGATGACACAGCAGCAGCCCGCCATAACTTTCTTCATGACTAGTTACAATTTACTGCAAACGTTAGTATTTATTGATGACAAGAGGTCGATTTTCAGGTCTGTGAGACTGTGAGTGTGCCTAAAATGAGTGGGCTGAAACAATTGTTTCCTGGCAACAACCCCCAATCACTTCTGGTATTCCACAAAACTTATTCCATGGCTAATGCGTAATGACACGGAAATGTTTATTGACTCTGTAGTGATTGCAAATATTTTAAGCACAAAATTCTTCCCTATGAAATTTTCTAACAAAGTATGATACTGATTTCCCTTAAACAATTGAGTGAAATTTATAATCGAAACTGGCGTTGAAAGAGATTCAAAGCGAACGTACTTGTGCGGCGAAACGCTGTCCTCCACCATCGTGGAGCCCTCGTCGCCCTCGATACCGAAGTGGTCTTTGTTCTTCTTCTTCTTCAGGATGATGTCGATGTAGCCGGCGATGAGCTGCAGGATCTGCTCGGCCTCGGTCGTCTGCACCGAGTAGTACTGGTCCGAGTAGTCGCCGAAGTCGAGGGTGAACGTGTTGGGAGAGGCGCCCCATCGACGGACCGTCGTCAGCGGCCAGGTCTTCAGGATCTCCTTGGTCTTCTCGTCGAGACGAAGCACCGACTCTTTGGTGACACCGAGGAGGCGCGGCGCGAGCTTGTTCTTGCCCTTCATCTTTTCCTGGATAGGCAAGAGTAAGAGATGACGGTTATATAATTGTCTAGCTGTATTACACTTTTCTGATTATAGGTAGGTAATGCAATATCGTGGCATCTACAGTTATTTTGATTCATGAATTTTACATCTACCTACACAATACCTCTCCAAGAAATTAGAAACCACAGACAGGTTCACATAGGTGAGCCAATCCCCTAAATTTAGAGGTTTGTAACTGAAAAAGGAAATGTTTCCAAAATTTATACCAAAAAAGGATAAATATTTCTCTGAACATGGTACAGGCAGCCATTTCATTAGGTTGGACCCAGTTGATTAAAATTCAAGCTACAATTTTTATTGTATCATTAAGTTCTACTAGATGCAAGAAAATTCCCTCACACATCTAACCAGCTGGCCTAAAAGGTAGAAAACCTGGCAAGGATTGGAGACGTACCTTGACGAGGAAGAACGTGACTCCGTACGTCTTCAGCGAGCGTGCGGTCTTGGTGTAGAGCACCTTGGCGTCGAGCTCGGAGAGTCCGACGTGCTTCTTGTGCTCTGCAAACACTTTCTTCTCGATCCCCTTCACCTTGACGTACGACACCGGAAGGAACTCCTTCAGGCTGCAGGCAAACAAGAGACACGGGAACCGTTATGTCGAGACAGAATATCAAAACGCTATTATGGTTGCTTTCAAAAATTTTTTTTTTATTACTTCATATATTGTTTGAACTAGTTCAATCGGTGTTTTTTTTCCAGTGTAAATTCAAAGCAAGTACTAAACTGGAGTTGGAAAGACACATCACTGTCACATACGTAGCTATTGGCAGTTTAAAAGATAAGTTATACCTACTCCCGGCTAGCCTCATACTTGGTTGGGCCAACAGTAAAATGAATTACTAATTTGCCGTTTAAAATTATCGAAGAGACCGGACTCTTATAAACTGAAACAATATGCTGCTCAAGTAATAATAATATTGTCAAATATTGTGATTTGGGCTAGCGCAATTCACAAATAAAGTAATTGTACGTAAACTAAAGGCAAAGTATAGAATCCCGAAACCATGTATTCAGTGAACACTAACAGTACAGTTAATAAAATAAAACTGATTTCATCAAACACCAAGCCACGTAACCACTCTCACAACCGAAGAGTATGCAAAAACGCAAAAACTTCCTTTTTGTACCTCTGCATTTCAGTTTGCATTTCCATTTAATGACTGATAAAATTCAGAGTCCAGGAACCACCTATAGCAATAAAACACGAACTAATGCTCTCACAACCCGAGAGCGCGGAAACCCTCGGCCACTCACTCGAGCAGTCCGGCCCTGTGCTTGGCCTCGCTGTGGTCGCCGAACTGGATGTGCGCCTGCACGCCGGCAAACTCGCACGCCTTGTCCTGCGTGACGGGGTGCGTGCCGTCCAGGATGGCGTCGCGCGCCTGCACGTACAGCAGGTTCAGCTGCACCGGGTCGCGCCCGTCGATGTTCTGGTCCGAGAAGAAGAACTTGCGTCGGAGCAGCACCGTCTCGGCCTCGTCGATGCCCTGCTCGCGCAGCGTCTTGCCGGGGTCGATCCAGTTCACTGTCGAGACAACGACGGAGTCAGTGCTCGTTCGTGCCAAGGGGGAGCTACACTAGGATTGATTTGAGTTAACCCTCGCACTGCCTTCTGACTGGCGCTGTTATCCATTGGTTCTTATGGCTATTATGTTGCTAGAAGGCAGTGGGAAATGTTAACCACAAAAAATTAAAGTGTAGTTGGAAGGTTATTATATATAGTTTCTTTGAGAGGAGGTATAGTTTTCTGTGCAAGTGGCGTAATATTAGGGCCGTCCCCGAAACAAGTTTGTAAATTGTGAAATTGATGCGATTCATGTGAATGGGAGTCGTTGTCATAGCATCTTAGGTCAGCAACCATTATTCAACTATAAATTGGTCAAGCTAGTTTGTTGCGCAATGAAATTCATTAAATCTTTTGTCAGGTGAGTGACAGGTACGGTACCTGCTAGCATATTATGAAACAGTGTTGCTGAGTGAGAGCCAGTTCTGATGAATGCAATGCAAATTACTACCAAGATATATTAGGCTAACATTACTATGAAGATTTCTAGGTAAATGGAAATTAGCTCTGCTCTGTAGAAACTAGAAAGTCTTGGCAAAATGCCAAGTGGTTTAGGTAACAACAACGTCAATAAGAATCTTGTACATGAAGTGGTGAAGACATGACAATCTTATGCAACTACAGCCCACCGGGTCCGAAACACAAAACGCAGCCCCGTGGTATAAACCGCAGCGGCCGTTCACTCACCCTCGTCGTCGGTGCGCAGCTTCTTGCGCAGCTGGTCCATCTTGGCGTCGCGCTCGCGCTCCTCCTTCTTGCGCTTCAAGGTCAGCGTGCCGAAGTTGGGTTTGTTCTCGAGCTCCTCGCCGACCTCTTCGCGCACGAGACTGTATTCGTCATGGTTAGTGATGCCTGCAAATGCGACGACACATTGCTAAGTCACTGCTCGTAGTTTTTACTCAGCCGCAAAAGCCCTGAAGTCAAGAACGTCTTATCTGGGTGGGGAATGAGCAAACTGCACCAATTCCACAGTCACTATTCGAAGTTCTAGCCTGTTTCAATAAATTTACCTAACAACAAAACCGCAGGCAATGCTCATAGCCAAAACATCTACGTTCAAGCACATGGACTGAACCCGCTGGATTTTAAAATGTAAAGCGAAGTGTATATTGCAAATCCGTCACGTTTTCGGCATCTGATAGCTTTTCGGGCTCCGACGGGCTCAGCTTGAAAGTAAGATGAAAACGTGATGTGTACCTACTGGCTATCAGAGAATGAAGGCACCAAGGTACAAGCTCAACAGCCAAGAACATGCCTGAACCAAATTGGCTACTTGAAGATGGAACTAAGCTAACCCAGGTATTGCTTTCAATAGCAGTGCAAAGTCATGGAAGTACCCAGTCACTGTAGCTATGGCATAAACAAGAATAGTTAAAAACTTTAAAGTTTCATATTCTACGTAAACATCTGAGATCTCTTATCGATTGCGAGGATGCTTTGCTCGACGTACCGATCTTTGTGCAAATGACGACCATCAGGTTAGCTACAGGCTGACTGTCATCAACCAGCATCGTTTTCAGGGTGCCGTCCAGCATCCGCACACGGAGGGTCCTCAACTTCTTGCGATATTCCAAGAGGTCCTGGCGAGTGAAACAACGCCAATACGTGAGCTCACACAAAGAGTCTCCACTTTACCTTTAAAATATATATGTACTTTATAACCTGATATTTATAACCTGAGACTCCAGTTTTTCTTTTAAAACATGAACGTGCAATGAAAAAACAATATACAAATAGTTCAAATAACCTTACACTTTTTATTTAATTCTTCATCAATCAGAGGCCAATAAAATGAGACAAGCACATTAATATTTTTTAAATATTTTTTTGTAGGATGAACGTTCCATAAAAACTTTGTGCAAACCTATTGTGGCAAATGGCAATCACACAATTTTATACAATGGAACCTCTTCAAAGCCGACTTTGGGTCCTCTGAGGCATATTGACTCTAAATTTGAGAGAGGTAAGTTCTAATAAATCCGAGTCGAATGACTACGACGAAACGTTTCCAATATTATGCTCGTCAAGATCTGTAAAACCCAACATCCAACAGGTGCCCTCGCTTGCGAGCCGCTGTAACTGCCGTTGGGCGCTTACCCCGTTGCGCAGGATGTAGTACTCGAGGTTGCGGCCCGGTTCCAGCCACACCCCCTTCTTCGCATCCTCGTCGGCCAGGTACAGCCCAAAGTCCTTGGCTGCCGGAGACAACGGACACAACGGTTACACAGGCATGGACAATTTGCCGTGTATTACGACATATTGCAAACCAAAATCTGTGGAATGTTTGCTGTTCTTCAAATCTACACTATCAATTCGCCCAAATTAGTGAATTTGGCACAAATATATATAACATAACTAGAGAATGATATAGGAAGTACAGTAAATAAGTACATAGCAAGTACCTGAAAATTGGGAATACCTATTTATTCCAGTTCCGCAAATATTTTGGTTACTCTTATTCTGCTGCCATTTGCATTCGAAATGATAGCAAAATAGCAATATTTTGCCCAATATATTGAAATAAATAGTACCATAGAGTAAGGAAGTCTATGATAGTACCTACTTGTACTTACAATTTGATAAGGATTTGTAAATATGAAAATTGATGAATCTTAAATAAATCTTGGTTCACACTTTGTAAACCAAACACTTGGAGCCGAAGCCGAGATACGAGCTAAAAAGCTATAGTTTCAAATCTGGTTCAGCAGTTCCGAAACGGGCTCGGCGAAAGCGCGCCCGATCGCGGCGGGCGGGCACTCACGTTGTCCCTGGTTGGCTTCGGTGATTTTCTCGCGTATCATGCGGCACGCGTCGTACACCGACGTCGTCGGGTCGAACTGCATCGTCTTCGTCACGTCCTTCTCCACGATGCTGATCCGCAGCGACAGCGTCGCCATCTTGTACTCGCTCGACGAACTAACACTGCTCTGCGGACGGAAGAAAGCTCAAGTTAGCGCGCACTGAAACAGAGGCGATGTCAAAATCTCGTCCCGTCATTTGCACAAAATTCAGCCGGAAAATCTTTGAAATGCAGTGCACTGCAATGAACAGATTTTCACAAATTTTTATTTAACAAAGGCAAAAATTATTGTAAGGTTTATCTGGTCAATAGCCAAATATTTTGTCCAAATTCATTGATTGTTTTCACTGCGGACTGCTAGAGGCCTACACCTAAGGCTCTGCTTGGTGTGTACCTACTACTTTGAAAGTGATATAAACCAAATTGCAATCTCATAAGTAGAATGCAAGTTTTTAGCTCAGGGTGCGATTGCATCCCAGCCCAGTGCGCCCCTGAGCTGACACGTGTAGATTTGACAGAGAACTGCAGTCCACATGAATGACGTTTGACCTGGTGATGTCACTGCCCCCAAAGGCGTACCTGATGCCGGCATGCAGTCTGCTCTTTGACTCAACGTTGACTGGCCGTCGCGTAACCTTGTCTTTTCCCCTTTTGGTAAATCATTTTGTCCCTACACCTGTGGCTATATGGACGAACGACAAACTTGTGATGAACCAAGCCTTACCTAGAAGGGAGCCGAAGGTTAACTCAGTTTCAGCACAATGCCTTCTCATGGTTATCAATGCCAAGTGCCTGCACACCTCATTTCTGTTCGCTGTTGACGTTGTCCCTCTGACCACTGGCCTATTGGAATTGGCTTTCCGTCATTGACCAGGCTGACCAGCTGACGATGAATCTAACCTAACCTAGGGCATTGGTAAAAAATGTTCGCAGCCCGCTCCTTTCAATAGCATAGCACCACTTTGTTGGCAAGGGAAAGAGTTAGCAAACGAGTGGTTGCGAATCGCAGTCGATTGATTAGCTACTCGCTTATCTAGAGTGCAGTGCGCAAGTCCTTTTCCTCCGTGTTTACAGTATAGCTTTCGCTTAGCTATCCAAACCTCAGCCTGCATGACAGATTCCCTCATCTTTGTTTATTGATTATGTTTATGATATGCCATCATTTGTTTCAGTAGGCACATCTGTGATACGTAAACTCATGTCAAAAAACATGGCATTTATATTTATGCTGAAGATTTTAACAAGACCTAGATTGATTTTCCAGATTATACTGATCCCAGTTTGCCTGGCATTGCATTTTCTCTATTTATTATCCGCACAGAACAAACTATTCATTATCCTATTTCTTCGCAACCGTGGTAAACAGTACTTTGTTTTGGCATGAAATCAAAGTAAATATTTACCAGAAATTACGCTGGACAGAAGCTTGCGAGATCACACGCGAAAACCTGGTCACACTCAACTCAATGGAATGAGTAAATTATCCTCACTAGTCACTACCCTGATGCTATCGCGCAACTGGCCCTCTGTTCATACCGCAGTGGCTATAATTACAGTGCGATAGCAGGAGAGCACAATAGCGCAGAGGGGATGTGGTTTATTGCTAGGCCAGGAAAAGATGTCATCTTATTATAAGACTTTGCAATTGAAAAAAACTATCTCAAACTGGGTATTGCTCAAATAAAAGTCGGTCTCGCAGATTTCCCGACTTTTTGAAACATACACTAGTTCATTCAGATCCGGTGATTGTCATGTAACTGAATTGGTCCATTATGATTTGTATTTCTAACCCGAAGAAGGCTGACTGCAAGTTAAGACATGAGCCGCAGATGAGACTCTTTGTGAGCAAAATTTATTTATTCGTTAGATATTTCGGACAAAAATGCTCAACACTCCAAAAACTTCAAATTTTGTGTAAAAACGCATCTATTTCCTCCGTAAGCTAACGCAACACTCAAGTGATCACTATATATATATATGATATACCTTTACACCAAACATTTGGCTGCAAGCTGTTGCACGGAACAGAACAGACAGACGTCAATCAGGGCGATAGCGATGTCATTATCACTTTATAGGCTGCCTCCTTGTGCAGCCTCACATCACATGTTTAGCATCGTCGCCACCCCAACCCCACCGAGTTCTTGTCCTAATAGCGCCATGATTCCATCGTAATGGCCTGTCGGCGAATGCTCGGGGCTGCCGACATACTTCGACGCGAGACCGAATCTAAAACCACCCAGCTCTTCGCCCGTTTATGACGAGGCACGGGTCGTTCGCGACATCGCCTCGCGAGCAGTAAACACAGCGCCGTCTGCCAATTGTTAATTTGTGGAGTGTAAGGACGCAGTCAGAGGCACTTCGGTTTAAATGCAATTACGAGCAGATAATATCACTGAATTACAAGGGGCGAAACCGTGAAATAGGAATTTACTCCGCGTAGATACCTACTCTAAAGTGATAAAGGTAGCATTGCCTATTATTTTCTCTCCATTTATACCTCGCTAAACACAACCCCGAACCTTAAAATGGGCATAGCATCTCTAACAAAAAGACAACTTGAGAGAATTGAGTGTCATTGGCCGAAAACTTATATACGTTCTGTAGCAACCTGTTTAGCACAAATAAGAAATGTTGCTGCCTAATCGAATTAAAAACTGTATAGCCCGAAATATTCTCGTTGATGTCAAAAGTTGTGCTTACTGATCCTGGTCAACTTACAAGAACGATTGAGCAAACCCGAAATTGTCACTTTATAGAATGGGTATTCTCAACACCGCTAATCATCAAAATTGCTTGCAAGCTATCCTGGACCACTTAGCTAATCTACGCAACCCCACGCAATGGTCCAATCTCTCTCCCGCGAGCCACACAACCTCCGCCACCACGACGGTCGACCACACTACGATGCAGTCGACGCCACCGCCGACCCCCACACCGCCACCACCTCCGCGTTCGCTGTCGCCGCTCGCGTTGTTTACGAGGTGGCCCCCTCCGCCCTCTGCCCGTCGACGCCCGTGGGGAGGCTGCGTTGCCTGGTAACGAGCGTCGGCGCCGCGACGGCGGCGACGCCCGGCGCCCGACGTCTTCCCCTACGCGACGGCGACGGCGACGGCGACGCGAGGTCGGGCGAAATCGCCCCGCGGCGACACGAGGCAGGCTTACGGCGAGTGGCGGCACGCATTGTTTGCGTCGAGCGTATGAGATGAGAGGCGTTTAGGCAGCTTTCTTATTTCGCTCATTGTGTTTACTGTTTGCCCGCACGGCCAGGCATTTAAACGCGGTTGACATGCCATAAATCCAGTGATTAGTAGCGAAGAGAAGCGTTTATACGGCTTGTTCTCGAGCTGTCGATTCCAGATTGATATACGTAACACTCGTGTAAAAGATAGACCCTATATAACATCTCCAGCCACCGCTTTCTAATTTAAGGGTTAAACTAAAAATCACTCAAATCGGATCTTATCCCCGCAAGGTATACATAAAAATAAAAAACTGACGGTATTCGCGACCCCCCCCCCCCCGCCCCCGTCACTGCCTACTTATTGTTTACACGAAAAAGACCCGAGGTAAACCTGTGAATTGAGGAATGCAGCGTTCATGGAAGCCTCAAGGCCTTACGTTTTCTCAAGACGCGAAGGTCAACTTGTGGCCTTGGCGAGATAACGATGGATGCGCCACGGAAGGCGCCACGGAAGGCGCTATGGGGGCACTATGAGGGCGCTATGAGGGCGCTATGGGGGCGCTATGAGGACGCTATGAGGGCGCTATGAGGACGAGGTGAGGGCGCTATGAGGACGAGGTGAGGGCGCTATGAGGGCGATATAAGGGCGCTATGAGGGCGCTATGAGGGCGCTATGAGGGCCCTATGAGGGCGCTATGAGGGCGATATAAAGGCGCTATGAGGGCGCTATGAGGGCGCTATGGAGGTGATATGAGGGCGCTATGCGGGCGCTATGGAGGTGATATGAGGGCGCTATGCGGGCGCTATGGAGGTGATATGAGGGCGCTATGAGGGCGATATAAGGGCGCTATGAGGGCGCTATGAGGGCGCTATGAGGGCGCTATGCGGGCGCTAAGAGGGCACGGGCTCACAGCTAGAGAGGCCGGCCGCGTCGTGCGAGGACGCCGACGCCCGCTGCGGCGTCGCGACGTCCCCGGGCCGAGCAGAGACATCACGTGACCGCAGCAACCCGTCGGCGAGACGAGCAACTGGTCCAGGTCCACTACGGACATCGCCCGGTACCCCCTCCGGTGCGAGCCGGTTCACGTCTGTACCGAGCCGGTGCGAACCGGTACGTGTTCGCTTGCACCGCTATTCACACCACGGCACAGTCCCCGGAACACTTCCTAGCTCACTATATTATACCGGTACAGAGTGTGTATGCTTCTCTCCCGTGTGTTTTGTTCTATATCTTACTTTCAGCGCCCGACACTAAAGGCAGTCGCGCGGCTTTTCACTGATGGTAAACTACCGGAACACCGAAAACCACCCGCAAAATGAATGTAGTAACTTGAACAATCTCGGAATCTATGCAGAATTTCAGTTGGTTGAATTAATAAGTGGAAATTCAGCAGTATCACGGGCTTTTGTAGTACAGAGTTGGTCCTTGTTGGCAAATCACAAACTAATCCCGTCTCTTTATAAGAAACCCGCGTCTAAACGCTCATAGTAAACCCATGTAACGATTCGTGGCAAATAACCCCGTTTCATTTCTTCAATTCTCAACACAAATTGCAACTTCAGGCCATTCGAGATCTATGTGGGGTCCACTACACAATGGGCGCTCTCCAGTTTCTGGCCGATGCAACGAAGAACCTATTGGCTTCCGGAAGAACGCTTGCATGCGAGCGTCGGACCGGATGTAACCACGTTCAGGTGCCGATCAAGGTACAGGTGAAGGTGAAGGTAGACAGGTGAAGGTAAAGCTATGTGTATACCGCGCGCAGGTTGGGGTGTGGGCGCGAGCGGACACCGCGGCCAACTGCCCGCGATCCTCCGCGGCGTGCCCGAAGTTCGTCGGCCAATCCCCGGGGTGCGCACAAGAAACCCTCCCCCCTCGCCCCCCCCCCCCTGCTCGCACCCAGCCACCCCGGCGTAGGGCGCGGCGACCTGGGCCCGGGAAAACCTCGGGGTCTCCCGGGCAATGACCACTTTCGCACACGGAACCGGCGTTTCCGGTTTCTGGGACGTTGCAACGAATGAGGACGCGGTACAGTGGCGTCCTCGGATGTGCCCGGTTCTGGCACGTAGCCAGGGTTGGTCTAACGTCACAGGCTGGGCACCAGCGACTAATTGTGAGTCCTATCTGGAGGCTTGATGGTCCTGTAAGAGCACTTGGGAGAGCTGCTACTTTCAAGAAAGGGCGAAAACATGACAATTGATCTACCACAGAAATACATCTTTTAAATAATATGCTTTAACATGGTTTTTGGAGAATTTCACCGACTGGCAAAAATGTTTGCCCCACCCTTCGAGCGATAGCAATCGGTATTTGCCGGAGCGGCAACACTATAAACCCCCGGATTTACATAGCTTCTCAATTCCTAGAGGGGATCTCAACTAGCAGTTGCAAAATTTGGTAAAACCAAGCCTAAGTCATTTTGCTTTGTAGCATCTCTCGCGTACAACTGCGATGAAGAAGTTTCGACAAATTTTATACGATCGAACATCATGGATTGTCGGTACTTTGCTGAATTTTGTCTGCGGATATTTTCGTTTACATGAGTTCAAGTGGCCAACACAATCACAAATGGTAGCAAAAACATCGCCAAACAAAATGTCGTGGAGAATCAGAGTTTTTACGATCAAAGGGGCAGCAGCCGTTTTGGGGGATTTCCACTGAAAATGTATCTTACTTATTTCTCGACGATGCAAACTTGCAAAACGTGAGGCGCCGGATGAGACCACGGGTTTCGTGCGATGCGGGGGGGCAGGGGCGGGGGTGGGGGCGGGGGTGGGGGAGGGTGGCGTTCGTTCAGACCGCCAGTCCGAGCGAGTGAGTTCGATGCGCGGCACGGGAAAACGCGAACTCACTTTCCTCCTTGAGATTGCAAACTGTTGCCAGCAAGCTAACCCACTAATGCTAATAGTTCGGAGAGAACCACAATGTATACTAATGCTACTTGAATTACACCAGCGAACCTTTTAGAAGCAAAATCTAATATTTTGCTATAGACAATCAATAGATATGTGTATAAAACAGCGCGAATATTTAGGTTCAACTTATTGGTCGACTTTTCCGAACGTTTCGCGTATTCAAGTGATTTAGCCAGCGCTTTATATTAACAGTTTGTGAGCCATCACAATGTACGACACACAAAAGCTGAGGCTCCGTCAATTCGGACAGCTTTCCCAGGAAACATCGAAGTCACCCATGATCCTCGCATGGACTTATACATTTGTGAATTCTAGAATCTCTTTCGAAACATTAAGCCCTAGTAAAATGGTAAAAAATACATCATTGACCAACGATGAGTGTATCCTAAACAAAAAATGCAGTATATGGTTTGACGGAGGCGGCTAGCGTCACGCCTGACCAATACCGGATCCGAGCGCACGACCCTCGCGTGCCAAAGTCATCGTCAACCACTTACTTGATCCTCTCAGCGTCGCTCATCGCCGCCGCCCGCACGCCGTCGGTCACCCTCGACGACGCCACCGACGTCCCACGCGCAAACCGCAAGCACGGACCAAAACGCGCCGGAAATTCGTACGCCACTGTGGCTCGAGACCGAGAAAATCACGATAACTTACGCGCGCAAGTGAACTGGCGATTCCTTTTTTAGTAAATTAAAATATGAGGCTCTCACTTTCGAAAGCTCTCGCTCAAGACAGCGGATATGAAAGTCAAACGTGATCGAAACAAATGCAGGAGAAAAATAAAACCGAATAATGTCGCCCGGATCCGTTGAGTCGTAGCCGAAGAGAGGCGCCCGGAGTGCGTCCTCGCTGCACGCTGGCCGACCGCCGAGTGGGGCTGCGTCGGGTCGGCGTCGCCCCCCCTCGGATCGGCGCACCCCGTCGGGGGGGATGCCGGGGGGGGGGGGGGCGAGACCCCGACCAATGGGGACGCGGGCGCCGCGACGGCCGGCGCCGGCGATATCGACATCGACGACATCGGCATCACTCACTCGGCCGCGGCGTCGGAACCACTGCACCGCGGAGTGCGCGCCCGACGCGACGCGGACAGCGATACGGACGGGGTGGTGGCGATTACGCACACCTCCGATGGGCTTCGCTCCCAAAACGAAACGGTTCATCATACTGGACTTTCAGCGGTTTGAAATTGGAGGAAATGTCACTAGATTCTTCAGCGCTCCATGCGTACTGTTTCAAAACGGCAGTGTTTTGACCGTTTTAATTTGAAACTGGCTTGGGCGAAAATTGCTAAACGTCCATGGAACTTCCGCATAATTGCATGTTTAAGTTAGCTATTGGCACAGTTGATCATAAAATTTGCTGTCGCAGTATGATTCGGCACCCAATTATCGGTTTCAAATAGGGGGGTGATAAGTTTATGAGAGTATGTATAGGTCCTAATATATGACAAGGCAATTTTGTATCAGTATATACCAAGAACACGTTAACAACGTCGGGACGGGCTGTCAATATCACAACTGGACTGACTATGCTTCTCATTCATTGCTGTAACCGTTACCTCTCACAAGAGTATAGGCAATTACAATCAATTCATTTAAGGAGAGGGAAATTATGTATCCCCAAAATAGGTTCCCATGGGCCATGGTTCATCACTGCTGGGCACGAACTTATATTTTCGAAACTTTCTTCCATGTACCAATTATTGAAGTGGAGCACATCAAACGATTTTAATCACAACTTATTTTGAAGTAGAGATGGCCTGCCTCTTTACAAGCGATACCCATTTACGCTACAGTGAAGAAGTTATATGGATTGTACACTATACGGTCCACAAAACTTTGACGGAGGCTATTTCTAACCCTAAAACACAATGCACACTTTGAAAAAATGCGTGACGCTCACTCATTCAGCCAATTAGCCAATCTCCAAGTATGCAAAACACGAGAGCATCACGTTTTGCCAACAGCCAACGTCAATCGCGTCTATGCGCACAAGTCAAGTTGTCAACCTCCTTTTATTCGGACGTGACATATCGCAGGATTTCCCACAACCACCACTCCCTGTATACACCATGTCGCGACAATCTCGTGCACGCCGCGCATCACGTCAAACGCCCTCGCGCCCCCCACAAGAGGGACAAAGTCAAGACACGCGACAGATCTCTCACACACCGTCCACATGGCCGGATCGAATGGACCACCGCGTACGCCAAAAGTCTCATCCGAACGCGGTCCGCCGCGCTCGCGTCTCGATCTGTCATCATGACGTGCCCGTCCATGTGGTGATTGTCCGAAGGAGCGAGCGCCCGCGATATTGACCCTCCCTGTCCTACCCTTCCCGAAAGACACTCGGCTAAATGAGTTAGCCGACCCCTCGATACACACAGCCGCATTCGGAGTCATTTACGTGTATGATGTACAGCCCAGCCCCGATGCGACCAACTGTCATGCAGATGCAGTGATTTGGAATAACTTTTAAACTGTGGATAAGTTTGACCGGCTATTTCCTAAATTGACTTTCGCTAATATAGTGTATACCCCCTTCCTAAATATGTACTAATCTCGTTTCACCACAAACGAGAGAACATCGATTGCTTGCTTGCATTATTTAGAAAAAGCTGGGCATGATTGTCAATGTACAACATAGCACATAAAATGCTTCCAATTCCATTCATTGGCAAAAGCAATCAACAGAATGTGATTATGGAATTCAGCTTAGGACTGTAACTGTATATTGTGTAAAAATAACGCCAGTGTATAGAATACGACTACACGTGCAGGTTAACCTCCAATATTGGATAATGGGAAAGCACCAATCGACGTCCCTTGTCAGTATGTACTTCTGTTTACGAAACCGCGATATCCAAACGGCGAAGTATACCCAAGTGCATTCTTCCGACTCCGAGCCGAAGAATCCGTTTCCGGATGCGATCGAAATCGATGAGGACAGAGTGTCGACCGTAATTGATAATCCAACGAGTGCGTAATTGGCCGAAAGGCAGCGAAACCCCCCTCCCCCCCCCCCCCGTCACGACGCCCCGCCGTACGCGAGCGAGTATCCACTATCCAGCATCCGCGTGGAACGCTGCGCGCGAGCGGCGACGCGCGAGTAACTCTATCCCAGCGTCGGCGGCGTCGTGTTCCCGCGCCGCGCGCCGGCAGCCAGCTATAGAGCGGCTATAGGCGACGATGCGGCAAGCGCGGCTGGCGCCAGTGAAACGCCCCCCCCCCCCCCCCCAGCCCACCATCCCCCGGCCTGGGAAGGAGTGGGATGGGGTGGGTGGGAGAGGGGGGTGGCTGGCCCCGGAAACGTCGCGACGCCGAGGCGGGAGCCCCTGGGCGCGCGCGGCAACCTAGCGCGGGCCACGGTTTCGCCGAGGGATGTGGCGGGACCACGGGCACTTTGGTGTTCAGGCACTTTACACTAGGGCATCTCTGCTCCCGATCTGACTGCGGTATAGTACTCTGACTCCAGGACGGACGCACGTTTTCCGGAGAGTAGAGACAACGCAGGAAACGTTTTTCCTGTGACATTTGAATTCTCCTCGTAGATATTGTCGTAATGGTTTTGAGAGAGCCTTGTAACGCTTAGTCAATTCTGGTTCAAGGCCACCGATATAATTTCTTGTAGGGCAAATAGCTGGTTCGTCGATTTTTTGTGTTCAAGCACTACACTGCGAACGAATTAATTAAGGTGTACGCTATTCTTCTATGTGCTTTTGGTCCAAACAAGCAAAGCACAAGGCAAAATCAAACACTACAGCAGTTGAGGGAAATTGGCGATTTTGAGCAAAATCAGATGAGCCGATCAGATGTCCGTGTTCTTATGGGTGTATACTGAGCTTCACTCAACATTAAACCGACTCGTTCGATACACATTCCAAGGGGTCATCACCCCGGTAGCCCATTCGCGCGTTCCGCCACTGACAGGCCGCCCGTGGAGAGTAGCTCACGCGGCGGGCAATGCAGACCGATGCCGACGCCGGCGTCGCCATACACAGTGAATGGAGGCGGGGGGGAGGGGGGGGGCTGGGGTGAATTGTGATCGGCTTGTCGACTAACAGGACGTCGTCGTCGTCGGTCGGTCGGGGAGCGAAGTGGCGCTATACCCTCCGCGAAGCGACGTTTGTCAATTGCCGAAGAAAAGAAACAACTCGTGTGGTTCTAAGTTCAACCCCCGCGCGCTCCGTAGGGCATATTATTTGTTAAGTGCACATCAGTGGAGCACACAAGTCGGAAGGGGACTCACGATTGCTCGATTGTCCAATTGATATTGTTGTAGTATTTGAAGTGCCGTTTTGTAATTACAATTTCAGATCAATTTCGAGTTCTGAGAGGTTGTTCATGATCTCGAGGAGTGGACTCGGGACGATCTATGACCACGTCAAGAATGGTCTCCGTCGCATCCCTCAAGCCATTTAACAATTTGTCCAATCTTTCTTAATTGAATTTGACGAGATTTTTTACATAAAACCACAAGGAGCAAAGACGTATTCCACAATCAACTATATAAAATATAATTGCGAATCAAGGAAGCAGCTCATTTAAACAGACATCTCTTCCTCGTTAACCGCGCTCTAGTAATTATTGTAAACACTTGAGATTTAAGTATGGGATCCATGAATCACTAAACGAAAGCATCGTTCAACTTACTGCTGCGCGCCCCCAATCTTGGCGTTTTACCGAAGGGTCGACGGCAAAAAACAAACTCGCGAATACAAACCCAGGAAACGTTCGCAGCACGCAGAGTTAACAACCCCACGAGACGCGGAACTCGCGTGCAAACCATCAAACAATTGTCATCCCCCACCCCACCCACTCCCCAGCCACCCTCTCAATAAGACGACGCAGAGCAAGACATCGCTACCGCCTCGTGTCGTTACGAAGGGGGTGGAATTCGGGGGGGGGGGGGTGTCAAGGGTGGCACATCGCCATCCACCCCGTGCCCATCCATCGCGGCCAGTGGCGGCACAGAGCTGAGCAGTGGCGCGGATCACAAGGCGAGAGGTTCAATTTTGTTGCGGACGAGCAAACAAAATATAAGCTCACATAGAAAAGTGATTGTAAGTAGTGGAGCCGACAAGACATGCTTGCAGCACTATAAAGCTGTCGTCGCATAGTTTTTAATCGACTCCACGGTTGTTAATTCCCTTCGCGTCGTGAAAGAGTAGCAGTAAAAAGTCACATGCTCCCGATGCTCGGACTGGAGCTGATATCAATCCAAGAGGCGTAACCTCCATAACTGCACTATTGTCGAAAATGGGTGCATATTTTATTTAAAAAATCCAGAAAAACATCACTTTTCATTGGCAAAACCGAACATTTTAAATTGGCATTGACAAGTGGCATGTGAACAATTTCGAAAAACTGTATAACTTTTATACCTAAATACCTTTTGAATACCTTTATAACTATATAGAGGCCTATACCTTATAGTCCTTATATGGTCCTAAAAAGAACTTAGGTCGACGTTTAGTCGGCGTTGGCGCCGACATCATCAGGACTGTCATAAAGTTCTGAACAGTCCTGAAAATGCCGGCGCCAACGTCGACGAAACGTAAAACAATGCCCTTTTTAGGACCACAAGTGAATCTAAACAGAGCAAACCCGACAACTTCTCCTCGATCTTACAGCGGCTCAGAACCACTCCGCCATTCGAACATACACGTAACGAAGTACACCTAAAACTATTATTTATACCCATCATCATCATCCCTTCGCCCATCCCATCCCAATCAACTTAATTACAACCGGCGCCTCCACTCACGACACAAGCAAAGTCACTCGCAATCCACCACTGCCACCCCCAACCCCCCAGCGACGCCGTCCTCGCGGCGCCCAAGACAAGATACAATGCCTGCACCGCGTGGGGGCCGCGACGAGGGGGCGGGGGCGCAGCCGAGGGGGTTGGGAACTTGGCTTGCTGTTACAGTTGCACCCGCCACTTAGCTCTGCAAACAACGCCCCCCCCCCCCCTCCTCCCCCCGTGGTTGGGGGTGGCGCGGGGACTTTTGGCGGGCGCCAAAGATTGGGTTGTTTGGACTCTATCTCTCGGCGCTTCTATATATGTTAGCTATATATACATGTGAGTAGAGACAGCTAATTTACCGTCGTCTGTCTCGATATAGAGTCGATCTCTGTAATTGGGTCTGATCGCTCTTGGCCTGTCAACGCTCGTGTATAGCGCGTCTCTCGCTGGCGTCTTGGCTTGATGGCCCATGGGCTTACACATGGGAGGGGTGGCTGCCGACGTAATTTGTAATCAGACTAGCTATATACCAGTTCCATTGTTTAAATTGCTAAGTGTTGGGCTTGATAATAATGGGGATTAGTGGCGCGGTGATTTTTATCAAGTGTATAACAAAGTGGTGACAAATTTTAATTGTCGCAATTTGGAATCCCTTATATAGTTTAATGTTTAGCAGCAGCAAACGAGAAGCTCGGAATTGAATTTAAGTATGTGGATCCCTGTGTAACAATATTAATCAAGTACGATAATTAACGCCCTGTTCTTGGTTCATTTAAGCTATATTTTTGCCAATAACAATGCATAACATCAAAACTGTTTGCCAATAAGAAGAACGAAAGTACTGAATAATGAGCGACCACACGTGGAGCCAAAAATCCCCGCAAGTTAAAGCCATTGAAAAGACGCGCCATTCAAGAGACAAGTGCCATGCCTAGTCCCAAAACTACACAGCCCCTGAGACCTGAAAGTCTGCTAGATCTGCAAGGCACAAAACAGCTCGCCGGAAAGTCAGCGCCTCGAGCCTCGGGGTCAAGTGGTCGATGCGTGCTCAGCACTAGTGGGACAAAGACGGCGAGTGCCGTGGGGTCGACGGGGGCCCGCGAGCGCGAGCAGGACAGCTATATAGAGCGCACTGTGCAGGGGTCGATGATACGCCCGAAGAGCCTCGCACTGGTGCGGAGCGCACGACTCTATTTCTGGGCAGCCTCCCAACGCTCCATCCTCCGCGAGAGTCGGCTCATGGAGTTGTGTGCGTGTGTGTGTGTGCGTGTGTGTGTGTTTGTGCGTGTGAGTGTAGCGTCGCAAGGACGTTGGGAAGGCGCCGGGTTCGATACCCGCGGCGTTGAGAGAGCGTGAGAGCGAGAGAGAGATAGAGCGAGAGGGAGAGCGAGAGACGATAGATTTATAGGATCCAAGTGCTTGTTTCATGTTTTGTGTCAATCCCTTGTGAAAAGCTACACATTTTGGTAAGGAAATCACAAACCGAACTTCTACCCATAGTACACATTGCTTTTTGTCAAAATATGCTGCAGGAACAGCAATTGAGTATGTATTATGGTGCCTATTAGACCAGTGCCCTCTAAATGAATTGTTTAAACGAGCTCGAATGGCAAGAATGCAATTTGGAAGAAACAAATTGAGGTTCGAAACGGCAATTTCAGGGACATCCGTTTGGTTTCTCACCCGAAAGCATCACAACACCGACTGCCCTTCGTTTTTTGCCCATTTCCCTCCACATTTTCTTCCCCGTGATCTGAAGACATGGCGAAGCGAACTATGCCGAAACATCGGAAGAACAGGTCCTTTTTAGGACAAAATCCTATTTGAAAAGAGCTTTAATCGTGAAACCACAACTATACCATCGTGTACCGTGGCTCGCTAAATCTACGAACTAGTGTACTACCTGCACGCTTTGTAAAAGAGACTGGGGAATTAGTAGGTACTCACTATGAAATAAAGGTAGCCGCATCAGCGTGCGACGTCGATTCTCTCTCGGAGTTGGCGTAGGCACTCGGAAGTCTGTAACAAAGAAGACAGCGATCAGAGTCAATTCGGTCCACGGCCATCGCATCTGACTCTGAGGTCCATAGACACGAAGATCGAATCGCTGTCAGTCAATTGGCTGAAGAAATAAAGCTAACAGAAGAATTAGACCATCATTTTGCCTCCCCCCTGTTTAGAGTACACCCGATTTCAACCCAGTTTAGCGGAAGTGGAACACAGGGAGAAAAAAATTAGCCTTTTGATACCATGCTTCATTACACCAAAATCTGTCAGTGCCCCCCTCTCTCTGCAATGCACTACCCAAAAGTCCATGACGTCGACCGGTACGTCCGTAAATCCGACGTCCGAATCACAGGGAAATCCCGGCACCGACGTCGACGTCGACGGGCCGGGACTCGAACCCGCATGGGGCGCCCGCCGAGCTATTCCCGTCACCGGCGTCACCGCGCGGCGTCTAAAATTAGGACGCCGACGTGGACCAGAGTCGGACGTCCGTGCAGCCGTCGGTCGGTCAGCGTCGCGTCGCGTCGTGCCAAGGGCCGACGATCGAAAGGGACGCCGGCGTCGCGGTCAACTAACGGAGGTCGGCCGACAGGAAACGTGTGACGGTGAATTGGGCCATTACCGAGCACGATGCAGGCTACGTGGATAGCGCGCATGTTCCTTGCATTCGGGCATGTTCCTTGCATTCGGGCATGTTCCTTGCATTCGGGCATGTTCCTTGCATTCGGGCATGTTCCTTGCATTCGGGCATGTTCCTTGCATTCGGGCATGTTCCTTGCATTCGGGCATGTTCCTTGCATTCGGGCATGTTCCTTGCTTTCGCGCATGTTCCTTGCATTCGGGCATGTTCCTTGCATTCGGGCATGTTCCTTGCATTCGGGCATGTTCCTTGCTTTCGGGCATGTTCCTTGCTTACGGGCATGGATGCCGCTCTCGGTTCGATCCTGGTCACCCGCGGCAATCCTTGGCGGTTTTACGGGAAATCCCACGACCTCTTCCTTGTGCAAATCCTGGGATGTTCCTCTCTACATTTTACCAAAGGGCTCGGTCGTCAACTTATAAAGCATCCCTTACCGATTTGCAGCCTCTCAATGAACAAGCTTTAACGCTCTGGAGCTTGTGTGGCTTACCTTACCTGATCCAAGGAACCAGGACATTGTCAGAAGGTGCCTTGGACAGATAGAGGGATTATAAAAAAACTGTATGGTTTCATTTGTTGTATCTCAAAAGAAATGGTCAGCGCGAGCCGTCTTGATTGGAATTGTTCATGTTTGGCCTGATCCACAGTAAACAGTAAATGTCTTGACTCTTGGTACATTACGACGTTTAGACACCGAATTTCACTCTTTCAAATTGAAACCCCTAAAATAATATGGTTTAATTTAGAAATTCGTGTTTCAGTTACAAACATAGTGCTTTTACCTCGACATAATATCTCCGTGAACTGAATTAGTAATGCCCTGCATTCATAAAATTACCCCGGAGACAAAAATTAAATGTTTCTAACCGCTTCGCCCAAAAATGTACACCATTCCATTTAGCACGACATCCGGGAACGAGCGACAGCCTCCCCCCCCCCTCGCCACCCAGCCCACACGCACACACATCAGCGCTCGCTAAATGGCATCTGGACAGGCATCGCGGTCACGTAATTGAGTGTGATCGCACACTGCTCGGAACGACGTGGACATCCCTTTCATCCCCCGGGGAACGGTACACTCGCGTCCCCCGCGCTCCGGTGACGGGGGTGGGGGTGGGGGTGGGGGTGGGGGTGGGGGGGTCACGTGGCCTGGAGGCAGCGAGCGTCCCTTGGCGGCGGCGGGGTGCGAGGGGTCGATACTCTCGCGCCGTGGCCAGCTGCGGCCACCCGCCCAACCCCCCCCCCCCCCCCACCCCCGACAGGGGTGCACCCGGCGACGCGCGTACGCACGGCAGTCCGCGGAACCCGCGCGATCGCCGCCCGGCCCGCGGGGTCGATTGTTTTTGGGCGGTGCGGCGTGGCCGTGTGGGCGAGGGGTTCTAAGGAATCATAAGGTGATTCGTGTCAGCTGGATGGAAATGGTGTGCGCGTGTCGTCCCTCGCGGAATCGGCCGACGAAAAACACGCGACACACGTGACGTCGCGCTGAAAATGCCTGACCGATTCAGGAATGTAAGCAGCGACATGGAAAATTGATTATTTTATGAAATGTCGTTAATATTAAATCGATACCTGTCAAAGATTTTCTAATCAGTAACCAAGCCTCTAAAGAGAGCTGATATGTGATTGAATGTTTACAATTTGATTTAATAAACCCACACGGATGAGTACATATATGAGTTACATTATTGTATCATTTCCTCAATCTATGCTCACCCCTGACCCTTCCCCCCCTTCAACGTCCATGGACAGGAAACATGAAACGAGAGTCCTGCGGCTTTTCCTAAAAACAAGTACCTATCCTCAATTTGCGCAACTTCACCCGTGCATTTCGAGGCATCAGATCTGCCAATTTGGACGACGCATGATTTGAAGAAAGGCTCGCGATCACGGACTCGCGGAACGTGGTGGTAATAAGATTCGCAGCTTCACGAGTGTGGTCCCCTGCCACCCTCCTCGCCAATGGACGACGGCGCCCCATCTGAGAGGGGGCGACACCGGACGCTGACCATGGGGGCAACCCCCAGCCCCGTGGGAGGCCACATTTGCGGCAAACGCTGACGCGTGACCGTCCCCTTCGGCGGTCAAAAGAACGCCTAATGTTACTTGACCAACGGATTTCGCAGACACTCGCGGCACAACGCAAGAGATTAGCTCGAAGACTTTACTGGAAACTTGTCTGCAAGTGCGGGAGGGGCTTTCCGGCACGACCCAGCAACATGACCTACTTGCACCAGCTGATAATACGGGATTAACCGAGGATTAACTACATCCAAGCCATTAATTACCGAAACTTTCGACCGAACGGACTACGCATCCAAATTTGGAACAAGATTATTGTTTTAGTGTTCACATGCAGACTATGGAGCGTCGTTGATTGATCTTGATAGTAGGCACCTTTATTGTTTTATGAGGAGCGAGCCAAATCACATATAGGAAACGAGGTGGGTAGTGGTACCACACGTAAAGATATCGAGAGATGTCGAGTCTGCAAAAGCATGACCCTTGAGGAAGTAACTATATGTTACAAAACGTCGGGAAATCAGCTAGACTTTTATTTAGCATTCAAAACCCAGTATGAAATCGCTTTTTTCAACGACGTGATAGGTTTTGTGATCTTCTGCAAGCAAAGAAATCAAGTCTGATTTCAAAACTTCGATTCCAATTGTCGCGTGCTGCAAATCAGCTGTCAAGGTCACAAATATCGCCCAGCACAATCTTTATTAGAAAACTCACGCACAATGCGCATACCGAAACTGACTTACACGCACATGCATGCACATACACGCACATGTCATCTGTCCGCGGCTACCGAGTCACACTAATTCGACTCATTGCGTCGAATAGATTTGAATTTGGTCGCTGGACGCAGTTCGTTCGACGACAGCAGCAGCCGCAGCATGCCGAACCTGCGAACGCGTATATATCCGATCCCGACACAAGGTCCCGATTTAGAACTCGAATATTCAACGCCCTCCCACCTCGCCCCCTACCCGCCCCCGCAACCATCCCGGACGATAGCTTTGATGGACAACAACCGCCCCCCTCTGCTCGGATCGTTTCCCCCCCACACACCCGGGCTGTGTAAACAATGTACAGTCAAAGTGTGTGCACAGTGCATATACATACCCTATGTGCCCGACAGATAATTGCTATATGCGGCGGCTTCAGGCGGTTTACTGAACAAGACTGCCATAAATTTCATGGCCTTTTACATGCGATTCTATTAATTATTGGTTGCCAGAAACACTTGTTCTTTTAATCAAGATTATGCGAGATAAACGTATAGATATAGAGTCGATTTGCGCTTAACTGTAACGTAGGCGTCGCTCAGGTCCAGCCCCTATACGTAGAAAGGTAAATAAAATAAACACCTACCTACTATGAACAGCTGATCTGTCTGTTAAAACTTCTAACAATCGATTGCGAAACGAACTCACTTGCCGTACAATTTATTCACTTTCCTGGGATTAGACTGGCTTGGTATTCTCGTATGCCCACTCAGATATTGGGCAACGACTGCTCGAGCTACTTCCAGTTATAATAGAGAAATTTATCACATTGGCTCCTTATTGGTGGGTAAATTCGAGACAGAGATGTCGTTTAGGTAGTGTCAGAGTCAACCTTGCTATCTTTTTTGGTAAACAAATGCCACGAGATATCCGATACATAAATGTACACAGTAAGCATACGGAAAACCATGCATCTCTGGAAAATACTTTACTGAGCTGATGACATCAACATTTTCGCAAACTATGTGTGTGATTCAATAACGCTAGAGTCCGCTTGACAGGTCTTGCCTCTCATGTACCAAAGGCGGCAATGACATCTTTGGCAGAGGAGGTGTGGTACTGGTACTGCCTTAGAAGATACAGAGTTGAGTTGTGCATTCATAGGAAACGCATTCCACAGTCTATATAACATTCCGCAAACTTCGTGTTATTCAAACACAGCTGTGATGTAAACAAAAGAAATGTCGCCGCTTGAAGAGAGCGACATCTCCAGAGACGATTGAGTGTGGGGTCAATTAATTGAAATCAATTAGCTTCAGATTACATAAATTGGTCGAGATAGCTCCGAAGAGCCGAATGACGGAATACTACGATGTCGACGCTCCTTTTAATAACTTTCAATCTGCAAACGTTTCGTTCTGATGATGATGATGACGACGATGACGATTCGTTTCGTCCGAAAACACGTTTTTAAAGGCCGTCTTTGAGTCAGAATCTTTTCGCGGACACATTAGGTCAGACAGACGACGTGCTTGCCAGTCAAAGTACAACACAACAACAATGTCATGCGTTTCGTTTTGTTCCAAGGAAAAATTTGCGTGTCTCATCGCTTTCTTGGTGGCAAACTGTTTGCCGAGCTCTGCGTCCTTTGGTTTCACACAATATCCTTCCTGTCGTGAGCTGGCTACGTGATAAGAACACCGATTCCAAAGCTCGGAAATTCCATTTTAATTTACAAATCACTGTTCCTATGTGGTAGTAATCGTCGCTAAACGATAGTGTCTTGATTGGACTAATTATTCGACTCGCCGGTTAACGATCGACTTCGACACTGATTTCTTTTCACAAAAACCTCCCCCGTCGTCGTCGTCGTTGTTCCCCCTCGTGCCTAGCAACCCCGCAAAGCACACGTTCACGAGGGCGCGAGAGGTTCGATGTTTTTGGCACCCCCATCTCAATTATTGATTTTTGGCAAAGAGGTCCGCTCACAAAGGTTCATGAGCTAGGGCCAGATGTGTGAAAAGGTTCCCGATTTGAGCACGTTCCTCCACAGTTTCGATCGGGAACAGAGTGTTCAGAAATCAAGGGCGAAACGGTATTTTGGACCCGATTTTTACACCCTCGAAATGATTTTGATTGACACAGAGGCTAGCTGTCAAACAGAAGCTTTTCGATCGAAGTTTTGCAAATATTGAATATATTGCACACGAATAAAGGTGGGCGAGAGACGATAAAGATGGCGTTAATTTCACGCATGCATTGGAGTGCATCTGGAGCAGGATGCAGGCGAGATGCAGCTAGAAATCCGAGTTTCTCTCTGTCAAAGTGGGATGGGTCGGGTGGTGAAAACAAATGGCGGTCGGCAGTCACCGCGTACGAGATGCAATATGAAATTTGAAACGACCGAAACACGCGATCGATACGCGGTTGTTACATATTATGTATGGCCACGCGGATGAGAAGAATACAAATCGACGTCACGTACCTGATTGTCGATTATCTCCGAGACATGGTCGACGTCAAAAACGATAGAACACAAGAGATAAACTGAAAACCACAGTCACACACCCAATCGTCGGAGTCGCTACTTGCCGCCGCTAGGTTCGCGCGCGGCGCGAACACTCGACGACCCCCCCCCCCCTTCACGCCCGACGACCTGTGACGTCAGATGGCGGAACAAAACCGCAGAATATCCGTTTTCAAATGTTTTCAATGAAAAGTTAACAATCACGGCGATTGCAATCAACAGCTGCAATCTCCGAGCAATCCTATGACATCTCTAAACGCCCCGACACACTGCAAACAGTCTCGCCACCTCGCCGCCAAACTAACTAGGTCCGTCAGAGCTGCGTGCCCAAATATGGGCATGGCCACAGATTTACACTATGCTGCATAACAAACAATTTCTTTCGATTGCGGCGACGAAAAGTTGTTTTGGTTCCTTACCACGGCTCGGTGGGGTTGTTTCCGAAACGATTGCTGGTCAACATGCCGCCTAGATATCGGGGTTGGTTAGCTTCGCGCATAAATGTCGTCATCGGCGGAATCAGAGTCCAAATATAGAATCGGAGTGCTCGGAGACGCGGCCGGCCGGAGCGAGCGGAGGCGTTTCGACGGCAATCAGCTTCCTACATGCAATTTGCCCGATGGCCTGGCTGCGGCTGCGGTCGACGGGACTGGATGGAGGTGACGACTGCCCCCGCTCGTCGTCGTCGTCTTCGCGCGATTGGAGTCAAGGGCAATGCGAAATAATGCAATCAAACGGACGGCCGACGAACTTGCAGACACAATCGGGAGGCTCGGCGAATGCGTTCGTCGCAAATGCTGTGCGATTTGTTTTCGATCTGTTTATCAAAAGTTTAAAATATTGGAAAGAAACCGTGTTAGCCAAATAACAGGGCATGGTTTTAATCTTAGAACTAAATGACGATGACATGGACCTCATTAGGCAGTTTCTATGTCAGAGATCTTCGTCCTTGTCCGCATACGTGATGACCTAGGTGGCGAAACGCTCCCCCCCAGCCAACCGACTCTCTCTTTTACATCTCCGAGACATCACGGTGCTCATTGCTATGCTTTTTTCTAGACTTGATTTCCTTGTTTCGTTTTTTTTGCCCTACCGGGCGTAAATCTGGTCTGTTTGAAACAGAGGCTCGACTGAGCAAGCAGACTTCTTTATCGGCCGCCGATTTGTAACTCTCGTCTTGTCACCCAGAGCGCACCTAGCTACGATCGATACGCCAGCGCCTTCTTGTGAACCGCACAGCAGTGGCCAACTTGTTTTTCCCCTTTTTCTCCGTTTTATTTTCGCCCAGTGCCTCTCTATTTTTTTTTTATCTTTATTTGTAAACTTTTCTCATTTCTCCCGTTTGCCTCCAATGCATCATCAGTCTGGCACTTTACCAAAAACCAACTTCACCATTTTGCTGCGCTCTCTTTATCTCTTCGTATCTCTGCTCTCGCTCTCGCTTCGCTTTATTGTTATGATGCTTCCGAATTGCCCCCCCCCCCCCCCCCCCCACCCTCCCGGACGAGTAGGGGATGAATGACAAATCGCTCTCCATCCCCAACCCCCACACCCCCGCTCGAGATAGCGACTCCAATTGTGCAATCGCAGGGTTCGATTGTTATTGCCAACCCCCCCCCCCCCCATCCCCCAGTTCCCCACCAAACCCTTAACACTATCGCAGTTTTGTCAAAACATTGCTACACAAAAGAGGGTGGGGTAGATGTTGAAGAAGGGGTGGGGGGGGGGGGGGGGGGTGAGACCGATGCAGTCGACTTTGCCGCCGTTCGGGGTACTGGATTGCCGAAATCTTAACAATTTGCTCGCTGCAAGACTTGCAGTATAAATCGATTGTTGACAATAAGAATCAATCATGGTATACTGTAGCAGCCTTAGGCGAATTCGTTTGGGGTGCACTGAGTGTATATCCGAATACCACGCAAATAAATAATAATTGTGATATGTACTGCAGTTGCTGGTGCTTTTAGATATACTTTGGTACCACTGTGCAACTTCACAGAAAGTTTTTACGTAAAGTGGCTGAATTGAGACGGTATCGTTTGTTAGCACAAAAGTTTGTCAATTAAATTGCTTTTTCTATGTATTTCCTCATATTTCAATAAATGTAAAGTTACTCTATCTCTCTTGTATAAATGATAAACATGTACTTAGGTATCAGTTTGTTTTGAGTCACTCGCATGGCAAAATTTTAAAAATGTACTATGAATGTGTGAGCAAAACCTCAGCTTTATGAGACCGATATTTTAAAAAATCTGAAAACTTCGCATGAACAGAAACTGCAAAACCTTATACCCTACACGGGATGGCCAAATTCTGCACTATACCAAAATACCAGGGTTGCACCACGCATCTGCAAATTGTGATTTTTCTTGGCATAACCGACAATTGTGATGAATTTGCTAGCATTATCTGTGCATTCGTCTGTCCTCTCGTCTTCTTCGGAGACCCCATGGGACCTCCCCTTATCTCACCTAGCGAAGCGGGATGATGTGTACCCAGATAGCTCACCTTCCTAGCCCGGCAAGCAGGAGGTCCCGGGATCGTATCCCGGCTCGGTTTCACATTTATCCAGATTCGAATCCCGTTCAAAGGGCCTTTAGGTTCACCATAATCGTCTACTTATACAAAACAACCATGTGGGTTATTAGGAAGAATGTTTTTTTTCAACTTTCATTTAAAGTTAACTAATTACATAATCACTCAATACAGCCGAAGGGGACGTTGTGCTTCATAGTGCATGGTTCTTATTGTGTGTATTGTACTTTTTAAAGAGATCCACAAAGCAATTGGGTATATATGTTATAGAAACATTTTATTCACACATTTCAACACAGCTAAACTGGCCAGCCCCTCTATGGCCCAATGGACGAAATTTGACCACAACGAAGTCGACAGTTATAGCCGCGAGCACCCATCATAGCTGTCTGTCACATCACCACACAAAGTTACAATCCACAAAAGCAGAAAAAACTAACAGCGTGGCATCAAATTCAATCAAATCCCACGCGTATTTCCCACCACCGAAGTAGGTTGCCAAAATCCCAATCGAGCCGAGCCGACCCCGGCATTCACGCGCCAATGAGCCCTGTCCGGTCGCCGACTACGCTGGCCAAATCACGCACCCCGACAAGTGACAGTCCCCCTGGTCCCGGGTGGGCACCCCGACTTCCCGGCCATACATGCAGAGAGCGTCCAGGCAATCGAGTTAGGTCCACCATTACTCCTCATCAAGTGATGGCTCTTCGTGCGAACTGGCTGGATATCAGCATTGCGTTCTGGAGCATGGAATTGTTATAAATATTGCGTGTCTCTTGACTTGATGTGCACATGCTGAATTGACTGTCTATAACTCTCCTCTATAGCATCACGTATATTTACTTAATTAATTGTTTCGTTGAAAGGGTTGATTGAAAGCACTTCTATTCCTATAAGCTTAGAGAATTTCTGAGTTATATGCCCGGGGAGCTAAGTTGGTAGAGCACATGCCCGAGTATCAGGTGGTTACGGGTTCGTATCCCAGTTCGGGTGCACATTTTCCTGTCTTCGCGGAGGGCGGGCTGGAGAAAACTCTGTGGATCCCGTCGGTCGGGACCTGAGCCACTCCCCCATTTTAGGTGCCTACACGATAGCCGGGTGTATTTTCCTTCTGAACCGAAAAACCGAAACGAACCCAGCAAAAAAATAGCGGTTCGAACCGGTTCGAAACGAACCGAAATTTTTTTTTTTGCCGAACCGAAAAGCGAACGGAATAGTTCTCCGAACCGTAACCATAGCCGAAACGGGAAAAGTACGGTTCAAAGCCCTGCTTACCTAGGTAATGGAAGCGGTGACGCCCAATTTGCTAATTCCGTCAAAGTTGGAGTCATAACTCATAACTTGAACCTGTCTTGCGTAAAAGGTGCCAGTGATTTTTTTTCTGTATATATATATATACTATAATAATATACTATTTATACTAATTAAAAATTGGGAAACCGAACCGAAGCTGTAAATCCAAACTGAAAACAAGCTGAAGATCTATAATCAATGGTGGAGAGAAAATCAGAGATAGGAAGAACAAGAAATTGCAAAAATAAACTAAAGTTTTATTTAGATAGGATACAATACATATATAAATACTACTTGGAATGGCGGTCTAAGAAGTCAAATTGCGAGGCCAAGAAGAAACTCAATCATTATGATATAAATAGATAACTGGATAATGATAACTGGGATTGAATAAGTTTTTTAAAATTAAAATTAAAACTATTGCGGTGAAGCACGGACCAGTCATGAAGAGAATGAAACATTTTTAAATTAAATGAAATAAATTTGGATGAAAGAGAAATTTCACTATATCATTGCATGCCTTGATTTTATAGTTTGTATAAAATCACCACCATTCGCCCATCACTGCACACGCGGTCCCAACAGTGTGATTCGGCAACCCCTAACGACCAACCCCTAATGGCCGACAACAATTTACATAAGTAACACTCTTACGTACATTTTTACAACAATAACGGTTTAATATTTTCATGCTTTATGGCGTGTAAACTCAGTGCGTCCCGTTCGAAATCCGGGGCTGAACCGGAGCCGTACTGGACCATAATCGAGTTAGTCTTGCCGTAACTCTTGGTTACTGCACCCCCGCATGCCGGCAATCGAGGAACGGCCGGGGGATCGGAGGGGTGGTGATTATGAAACATCTCTTAATTACCGCGCGCTGTAAAGCTATACACCCACCCCTCTAGTTGCGACGTAACGAGCTTTTTATTGCGATGGGAATTTGCTAAGTGCTCACTCGTTGCAGTCAGTGTTTCAGTGCGTTGATCTGCGATGTGCAATGGCTGTGCGTTGTGAAAGATGGAGACAATGCAGTGAGTCGTGAAGTGTGCGGACAAAGGGTTGTTGTATTTTGGGGTGGGTGCTGATGTGGAATCGCTAAAGGGGCCGCGGCTGCGGCCGCGATCGCCGCTAGAGGGTGACATCGATGATTTTGTCTCTATTTCACTATTTTTTAAATATATTTTACACTGAATGCTGAAATACCCCACAGAGAGAAATCCATGTCAAATGTACGTGTACGTTATGTACGTGTTCCTTCAGCTATAATACGACATAATCATAGGCGTGCGCAGGGTAAATGGTTAGATACGGCCTTGAACGGGGGGGGGGGGGGGGGCCAAAATGATGGTCACAAAATGCAAATCGTTTTCGATGCCCATGACCGCGAAAGCAAGTGTTGTGACAAGGCATAGCAGCAATCGACAGCACATTGAATTTCATCCGAGCACACAACCAGGGCCTTCTTCATGAAAATGTTTCCCATCGCTTTTATGGCGCGAATGTTGCTAGGGGGCTGTGGAAAATGGCAGAGTCAAGAAATACTCGGGTTGAATCTCGCTCAAGGTCAAAGACACATAGAGACATTTTTTTCCAGACGAGCATATCGAATCTAATCCATTCAGAGGGCGCTGGCAAGTGACAAGGTTCCTTCACTTGAATTCTTGTCTAAATGGCTAATTAATACTAAACAATCAGTCCTCGACATCACACAACCCCAACAAAGTACCTATAGATTTTCATTTAGCTTGCATTATGGATACTAATTTTATATTACCACTTTCCGGTGCAATAAGATATTGAACAACGAAACTTTCTGTCACGATTTTAGATACGGCCTGTGCCGCGTCTGCCGCACCGCTGCGCACGCCTATGGCATAGGCGTGCGCAGGGTAAATGGTTAGATACGGCCTTGAACGGGGGGGGGGGGGGGGGGCCAAAATGATGGTCACAAAATGCAAATCGTTTTCGATGCCCATGACCGCGAAAGCAAGTGTTGTGACAAGGCATAGCAGCAATCGACAGCACATTGAATTTCATCCGAGCACACAACCAGGGCCTTCTTCATGAAAATGTTTCCCATCGCTTTTATGGCGCGAATGTTGCTAGGGGGCTGTGGAAAATGGCAGAGTCAAGAAATACTCGGGTTGAATCTCGCTCAAGGTCAAAGACACATAGAGACATTTTTTTCCAGACGAGCATATCGAATCTAATCCATTCAGAGGGCGCTGGCAAGTGACAAGGTTCCTTCACTTGAATTCTTGTCTAAATGGCTAATTAATACTAAACAATCAGTCCTCGACATCACACAACCCCAACAAAGTACCTATAGATTTTCATTTAGCTTGCATTATGGATACTAATTTTATATTACCACTTTCCGGTGCAATAAGATATTGAACAACGAAACTTTCTGTCACGATTTTAGATACGGCCTGTGCCGCGTCTGCCGCACCGCTGCGCACGCCTATGGACATAATAGGAAGTATAAGAACAAACGACTGCAGAATGCACGATAGAAAAGACTTACTTGTACCCACCGTCACCCATCTACCCTGTACCTACTTGTGTACGAATAGCAATCAATGAGCTATATATACATGGAAGTATGTAAACATTTCTGAGCTATAATTGAAAATAGATTTCTCGTTTTCATTATATGCTCTTCATATTGATATAGATATATGATCAGTAAACCATATACTGATCATACGCGTGGCGTAGCACGTAATGATTGTATATCCGTATTCTGTAGTATGAAAGGTCCCTGGTAATCATCCCACCCGATTGAGGTTACCTTAGTGCAAAGCTTGCTGTTATAGGCATGCCAAGATGCGTGATGGTTTTTCCCCAAATTTACCGCGTTCGAAGCCGGGGGAAACTACTATTGATATAACTTAAATCTGTCCTTACCGAAAACTATACATGCTTCAAACATTGGCCACTCGGGGCACAGTTTTGGGATTTATTTCCCCCAGACTCCTGCCATACGTTTTCGGATCCTGTAGGCAATTTTCTTAAGGACAACTCCAGACAATATTGGCTTATTATAAGAAAATAACACTGCATTGTTGCAGGAAATTGTTTTGCCCATGGTACCCCAGTCGGGTATTACATTAAAAATAAGCTGGCGGCGATGGTGTTGGTATAAGAATTGGTTCTGCTCAACATCAGTGGAGTAACTACCGTAGGGGCCACCGGGGCGACCGCCCCGGGGCCCAGAGGATTTTCCAAATAAGGGGGGCCCACGAGCCGACGGCTCGGGGGCCCGCTGGCCGACGAAATCATATAGGTAATATGGCTACTCCAGTCTCGACTCACGGCCAATTTATCATTGTTTTGCGTTACCATTCGAGCGGATAAACGACATGGGAATTTCAGAACTGAACAGATTTCTGGCAACGGTGCTCATTCAACGTAATTTTGAGTTCTACTTCAGGGGTTTCATACAGTGGCCACAGAACACATGAACACAACATAGGTAGGTCCCTTCATTCGCAGACGCGGGTTGCGTATTTGACTTTGCGTTCGGGCTCGGATGCTGGCTTGTATATACTTTTTTTTTTTAGCATATTGATTGATACAAAAAGTATTTTTGTCGTGCAAAACAATGTACAATATAGCTTTTTTCTGTTGCCTTCGGACGGGCAGGGGGGGGGGGGGGCTAGGAAAATTCTTGCCCCGGGGTCCAGGTATACCTAGTTACGCCACTGCTCAACATGCTCAACAATTTGATTTTGACCCTGACACTTGACAGCCAAAAGAGAGTTGGCGGTGTTGAAAGGATCGGATGCTTTGAAAGTGAAACTTATTTCGTTTCTTAATCGCGGATACTAATTTGGCTAGAAATCGTTGCATCAAATCTTTACGGAAAGCAATGGATCTTTTAAGTCGGAGGTTCACGTCGACTTAACTTTAATCTTCATAAATCTTCTTCCACTTTTCTATAAACGGGGAATTCGACCAGTTATGTGTTTGGCTGTTTGAGCACAACTTCACTCTTCAGGGCCTACACACCGTTTCAGCTCTGAGAACACCCCAGATTCATGGGAACTCCCGATGAATCACCACAGCTAGCCATTGGAGAAATGAAGGGGCAAGGAATTCTAATTCAACATTTTGATTGAATTCAGTATAAAAACCACAAAATTTGTCTTAACAACGTTAAAAATATGCGTGCAGCATCGTTAAAATCTTCAGAACTGCCTTCATTTTGCAAAGTTCAGTGAAAAAGTGTTATGTAATTTCTTTCTACATCGGTATAATGCAGAGTGGACAACGTGTCGAAAATTAAGAAAACATCTGTGTTGGCTTAGAACCTATTATATCAAGTATATTATATCAAGACCAACTTTGGCAATTAACTGTTTCTGCAGACTTGTGAGAGAGATTCGCTAAATTTAACAAGTAATATCGCCGAGAGATCGATTGTCTTGCAAAGGACCTTAGAATATCGTTAACCACAAACTTGTAGCTTCAAATTTAACTGGTTCCTGACCCGTCTAATATGTTACAGCGATCCATATTGGACCAATACACAAAAACAAAGGAAATGAAAATTGTCTATCTATAAGGTTAAAATAATAAAATAGTGAAACACGCACAATCCAACAGTGACAATTTCTTTGGGGAATGGAGAGTATACTATATAGGTAGTGAAATCGGACGACAAAAATTAAGAAATAACATGCAATGAGGTATGAATGACACGAATGGGAGTGATATATTATAACCAATAATATTTTACACCGTAGTCTGTAGGTATAACATCCATGAGATACACAAATAAAATAGATACGGGAAATTTTCAAACGTGTTACTTTACGTCAGCTGCAACAGCTGTAGTACAAAGATGCAAAGCCATACGGAGTTTAAAATTCCTCACACTCATGTCATATATACTTTATCCTAAATATGAGTCTAATATTGAGTTTGTTTTCATCCTATTGATAACGATAAGCACAAGGTCGCGCAAAGCGGTCGCGTCAGTTCCAGGTATAAAAACCTCTGGCGAATCGATTGCTAGCTCTATTAAAATAATAATAATAATAATAATGGCATCCCATTTTCGTAATTCTCAACTAATGCAGCGCGAAATAGAGCAGAAAACTGACGGCATTAATATAGAAATGCACAAGAAGGCTTTCGGTGAAAACTATATAACCCAAATCCCAATTTAAACACCATGGCAAAATCTTAGACTCATCACTGGCGCAATTGCCTGCAGTGATCATTTATCAGTTACCACCATATACATCGACGACTTCAAATGTTCGCTTTTGTTGCATGGAATGACGCCGTATTACAAACCGTCTATATTGCCTATAAACGGCTGAAATTCCCTATATATATACACAACCCAAAAAATAAGTTTCACTCTTCATATTATTATTTTTTCAACTTCCGCAGCGGTATTGTCCTCATTAACTCTTATAGCTCATGACAAGCAGAATGCAGGTCCTCAAGGAAGCTGCAAATCCAATCACCTTCTCAACGTGAAATTAGGTATATATAGGTAAACACATTAAATTTATTGTGGTATCATGAATTTTTTTTTATTTTTTACCCTCCATAAGAAACCCCTAAAACCGCCGACCATGAAGGCAAGCGACTCCATGATGGGCGTCGGCTCCGCGCCCGGGCTGCACACGGCGTCGCGACGCCGAGCGTCGACCGGTGAGCTGGATCGACCGCGTCAGTGCGGCGCCAGTGGAACGACGCCAAGACGCCAAGACGTCGCGACGCCCCTCCTCGGCGACGCCACCTGCAGCGTCCCATTGGTCGGCGCGTGCAATTGGACACCGGCGCCCGCCTATCAGGTGGAGGCGCCAGGTGAGGCGTCGCGCGACGCCATTTTGTGTGCCGGCGTCGGTGGAGACACCGGCGGGAGGATGGATGCACCGACGATGCGATTCATCAAGGCTTTGTTGTCGTTAATCGGCTGCGAACATCAATGGAGTGTGCGCACACTATGCATAAACTTGTCGCTATGTGAATGATGAAGCAATTCCAGCTTGAACAACGTATACCACTTCATTCTTATCCATGTCCATGAGATTTATTTCGAGTTGAAGCACCCGATTTCTGCATGCATCAGATATTTTCAATCCAGCTTCGTACAGGACAATTGAATTAGATTATACTTTTTTCGATCTACTGCTCAATGGGAGTGGGATCCCCGAATCACGATTGGCATTTGTGCATCCAGATTCAAAGTCGTCCCTGACTCCCTAAGTAATCTATTTACAGAAGATGTGGTCTAATGCCGAATTATTAATCATTCGCAAATAAATTATAATTCTTTTTTTTTCTGGATGGGATCTTCCAGCAAGCGAAAGAATAAGGAAAGCGAGGCCGGAAAAATGTTTAAACTGACCGTGGAATAAGAACCGGGGGAAACTACTGAATCTCTTATGAATCCCTGAATCCCGAATGGATCCCTTAACCCTGCACCCGGCGGAACAAGAAAGCATGCGGCCACGGGCATAAAAAACAAAACCAAAAACTTTTAAAACCATCATTTCGGTAAATCCCGTTCGCTATTTTATGTGTGGCTGCAGGCAGTATCTAGCCATTAGCACTACACACGTCTATGCGACTGCATGCACACTGTTTCGGATTTCTCAATCAGAATTTGCAGCCACGCATTATTTGAAGTCGTGCAGTTTCGTCACTCCCCTCATTTCATAAAAACTTTTCGCTAATATAAAAGGGAAACAACTTCCGCAACATCTAGTGACTTGTGGTGCAGTGATTTTGTTGGAATTGTCCTTGAAATTATATTCCGCATGACCGAAACGTCTTGCACTGAATTCACGATACATCCCACTCCTATATATTTTGGCCCATATATATATATGGGCTATAATTTGACTTAAAGTTTAAGAGTCAACGTTTTGCACCAAGTAATTTTGGCATTCCGACAGCCTTTCTCATTTTCCAAATAGCTACATGAAAAGCTATGCCCTATATATGATTCTGGTTTTATTTTATACTGGACTTTGGCTCCAATAAAATAAATAACTAAAAATAAATAATTTCTTGAAAAATTAGCAGTTTTGAGGTGCAAAAATGTGCTGATGCTTTAGAAGAAAACAAATCCATAACCCGCAAAAGACCTTTGCTTGCAACAACCTATTTCACTTCAAAATTATGCGGAAACACGCTGTCATATAACTAGGACCAACAACGGCCCACGTTGCTGCCGGCTTCCACCTCGACAGCCTCCACGCGAAGCTTGCTAATCGCCTCCCGTCCAGCACTCCGCGACGCGGTCATCCATCATCGCCGGCCTGACGTCGCCGACCCTCCAGAAACAACGCTAAGTGCATTGCCCATGCATTTATGTATCCGCGTACCGAGAGCATTTGGGCAGATATTATTTATTGCTTGTCACGCGGGCGCGGAGATGGGGGGAGCGTTGTTCGCGCTCATTTGCTAAACGACAGGGGGGTGTGGATGGTCGGATGGAGATGTTGATGGGTCGGCGTTGGGCGGGCCATTGAAGATGACCGCTGGCTGGAAGCGAAATGAGGATGCTTTTCTTATAATTTTGTAAGGAAATCTGATGGTCTGACTCATGAGAGGCGTTTCGTTGGCTCCGTTGGTTATTGCCATGGGTTTTTTCACATGTGTTCCCCCAAAATCACTCGTTGTATGAGTCCGTGCGGGATAAGATTTGGCAGAAGGATTCGAAAAATCTCGGAAAATGTAACACATGAAATCCCATCAGAGACTGTATATATAAGTATATCCCATGACACCTGCATGCTCTCTTTAAATTAATATCTAAAATTCTATTTTTGTGGACCTCGAATTAAATCTGCGGCGTCCATCTATATAGAGCACGATATATCTATCTAAGTGTCTTCAATATTGAGCAAAATATTTTCTCCCCCTCTTTATTAATTGACGCAAACGCCCCGCCGAATTGGGTCCTTCGCATAAACCTACCAAAAAATGTATATTTCCTTTCTAATTACAAACTGCGACTTTATTAAATACTCTCTTGGCAAACCACGCATATTGCAGTTGACAGCCTATAATGCACACCTTTATATATAACTGTATGTATGTGAGGAAACAAAATCCAAATTCTACACATGAGAGCATACTGCAACTGCGAGGTTCCAAAAAAATCTGAGAGATCTGTAAAAAAACCAAAGTCGTTTCAAAAATTTGAACATAAACCCTCACCACACCCATGTATATTCCCGCGATTCCGTCGACGACAACGACGACGATTAGCATATACAGCATGCGTCATCCCTGCACGAAACATGCTCTCTCATACATACGCCCTCGCGGACGCCGCTACACCCGCTCTCGCACAATGTTATTTATCTGTCCGACTCCGAGTAGAGGGTGCACCCCACCCCCTCCCCTACCCCTAGCCGCCCACTCTTTCCGTGACAAATGAAGACGCCGGGAAGTTGGCGAAAGTTACGCCGAGGGGTAACTTTGCACTTGGATATATAACGATAAAAGAAACGACCTTATAGTGTTCTCTCGCTGTTCCCGCTCACTCGCTCCCCATGGATGCTGTATAGATGTATATCAGGTTGTATATCTGTGCATTTTGCGTCGCGTTTTATCACAGATGTCGATCTGTGCGATGGATTGTGCGATATGGATGATGACTGCTACCCCGAGAGAGTCGTTCTTGGACCCGGGGCTTTGTCGATTTCATGATATTAAAGAAACTGACCAAACGGTCGCTTCGTCATTCATTGTAAGAGTAATTCTTATCTGTTGGGTCATTTCGATTGCAGACTTGTGAGTTAACTGTCAATGAACCGACTCAGAAGCCGAACATTTTCCAGATTTCGGTCATCTATGGGCCCATGTCGACCTTTGCTGTGGACAATGCTGCAATAACACAGTGGAGGATTGGACGTCATTGTGCACTGCAATTGTAGGTATAGGTATACTGAATTCTGCAGCTTGAAGCCAGTGTCGGACTGGCCATTGCGGCTAGGCGGCGATTGGCGCCGGCCGGGGCCCCGAGCTATTTGACCACGGGGGCCCCCAGTTTTTCGACCGCGGGGCCCCCAAAATAGGCAATGACTTTTTTTTTTAGGAAATTAACTATTTGAGTTTTTTTGTTAAACCGAAAAATATAGCTAAGACCTTTTTTCAGAGAATGCATTCTATATGATGGGGGCCCTTATAGGATCTCCTCTTCACTGGACCCTCGGGTAGCCAGTCCGACACTGCTTGAAGCTCTCAGCATGTTACTTTACAGCAACGACATGCTGTTCTGCACAGAATATTTTCAAATTACCTATGTACCACTTTTTTGTCAAAACTTTTTACAAATTTTTGGGCGTGGTGAGATTTTATTCCGCATGCGCACATTATGTATAACATTATTACTATATGTGTCGGAAGAAATTGAAACGAAATTGAACCAGTTAGAATAATTAATAAACGGAGGCGTATATCAATTAGAGGAAGAAATAGATCAGGCAACGATTGAAAAAGCTTTATACCGAAGGTACTGGAAGTCCAGGTAAGACTCTGCGAAGATCGTTCCGGGTATAAATGTTGAGCTATCCAGCGTTCTGATATATACTTATACAGCGGACAGACAATTGGCTGACGCAGCATGGTCGTCCGGGCCAGGGAAAGAAAGCTCAGCGAAAACCCGAGCGTTATGCGATTGTTTGCGACGACGCCGACGTCGACGACACGACGCCGTTTCCGGGCGTCGTCTTGCGCTTCCGGTCGCATGGATCATTGGGCGCGCTGTTTCACGAGAGAAGGGCTCTGTGCGACGCTGCTGCAGTCTTGATGCCACTGAGAGGAGAGGGTCTTAACGACGTAGAAGACGGGTCGAGGGAATATCGTCGTGTACAAAACTAGTCATAGCTTTTGTAAGCGACATTTACAGCCTGCCATGAATGCAAGTGATGGAATTGGAAACTATTATAGCCAGTCGATTCATTCGAATTGCAACTCCGGTCGAACGTAAACGTATTATCACAGATGTATTATAAGTCACGTGGACAGAATGGTTGAGCTTAGAAATTGTATGTCCAGTATACGCGGTATACGGGAATATATTATGATAACTTTGCCATGAAACCATGTTGAACCATTCCCAGCCACACTGAAGATTAAAAAAACATTTGACGAACTTCAGCTAACTTTTGAAGATTGGGTAATTAAAATGGACAGGAAATGTCAATGGCTATCAAAGACAATGCCGCAGCAGAAGAAAAGCTGTAAGAAAATCATCAATGTGAACAACTAAACCCCTCAAAATAATGTTAGCTTGGATGATGGTCAGAATCAGCTCAAACAAAAACAGCGCCCGAATAAAACGCGCACTTATGAGGGGCGTTTTGAGCACTTCCAAAAGTCGACACGAGAATTAATTCGGGCGACGCCAAGGATCTGCTGGCCAAAAAGCTGCAGCAGGAAGATCGATCCACGAGTAGGACAGAAACGCCTCATGCGTCCACGACTTGGCTGCCACGTCGGGGTGCATCCCGGGGCCGGCTCCGCTTTTTTCTGCGTCGCCTTGCCAAAACTTTGATCGACTTGGCGTAGGGTAAAAAGGGGATGGGGGGGGGGCGATGGCGCCGCGACGCCCTGGCGCCGACGGCAATGGCGCCGGGAGTCGTCGCTATTTCTCCCCGGTCGCCGGCAAGGAGACGCCAGAGGGTCGTGGGGACAGGTGCCCGGATGGCTGCCCGGTATACCCGGGCGAGCATCGATCAAGCTGGTAGTTTGGAAAGGTTGCCCGGGAATTGCTAACTGAATGGCTTACTAACTATAATGCTAACTGAATGCTAACTGAATTGCAAATTTAGTTACACAATTACTTATTTGACCGAGCATTTCGTGTGCAAGCTACATGTTTTTCAAATTTTATGCTCATATGGTAATAATATCATGTAATTAAAAGTTGAGTATATAATATACACGCTTCTCGCAGTCCCAATTAAGTTATCATTTTCTCACTAGAGTTTGTCATTTGGATGTAATGATTTAAAAATTGACCAACATTTTCGAAAACGAAAGTTCTATGGGTTAAAGTTACACACGAGGTCCATTTTGGAATACAAAACTTGCGCTATAGAAGCAAGCTACGAGCAAGCCAAACGTGCAAGCGTCGTAAAGAATTTGGAAACGAACAAAATGTAGATTCAGATTCACTGCTCTGTGAATCAAACTACCCTTGTGGAAACGCCACGTGGATGCCGTTGGAAAAGATAAAAAGTCATGCGTGCATTTGCATACTCGTTTGAATTTTTCGCCTGACACTTTTATGTACGCAAGGATAAGTTATTGGCAAGGATGAATTGGGCGGGAGTTTTGCTGGTGATCCTGCCTCTTTTCGACTGCATTTTCCCGGGCTCGGCTTCGGAGCTGATCTTCTACTTGAACAACGGTGACAAGCAATGTTTTTACGAACACGTCGAAACGGACTCATGGCTTCGTCTCAACTATTACGTAAGGTTTTCCCTATAAACACGCTCCAGCAGTTTTTTCATGCAACTTCACGGTGAAGTTTCACCTAAATTACATCATCTCTATCAAAATCCAATTTCCAAATTCCTCGATCACTATACCAAATTGAGACGGAGAGCGTTACCCCATGCACAAGTAGCAGTCTAGGGCCCACATTCCTTCCAGTGCTAGACTTCGACGTAGGAGTTTTTTATAAATCGGCCCACTCATTGGCATTGCCCATTGGGTCATCGTACAAGGTATTTATCCCCTGGTTGTGAGGTTTGGTGCGTCAGCCAGGAGTCATTTTGAGTCTGCAAACATTAACTTGGACATCCTCGTTCAATCGCATTGGAGAATTTATTATACCGACATAGTAAAGACTATCTTTAAACATCACATCTGTCTCTATTTGTTTCGGGGCACATTTCCTTTCCATCATATTATAACCACGAAGGTATGGTAAATGGTGTGTCTCTGGCCTAACTGGCTAAACAAGCAAGTCAATCTTCAGGCTGAGTGCAATTTCAGCAACAAAGTTTCTTCATTGATTACTTTGATCAAGTATTACATAATAGGATTTCCCTTCCTTAGTTTCTTAAGTCGAAGATTGCAGAATACACCACCCCTGGTGATCCGCCTCTCATGACGTCACGGCGCTTCGGTCTGACCTGCTCGACGGGTAGTTTGGTGTAAACTATAGGTGTAAACTATTAGGTGAAAACATTTTATAAAGTAATGGATATCTCCGTTAGTGCAAAGGTTTGAAATGAGGTTGATTTTAATGAAACGTCCACAATCTTTCCCACAACCTGGCATCGGTCTTCAAGAGAAAACAAACGGCTCTTAGGGTCTCTCCTCCTACCTGGACTTGTCTATTGCTTGCCATGGGTAACGGATATCTTTCAACAACACATGTGCCCCTGTGTCCCATGCTTTCTACTCTACCAAAATCTACGAACCAAAATGTGCACCTGGACCTGAATCATCACCCTGCCGCGAACATACGCCAACAAACGCCTCTTGGAGTCCAGCTCTTCACCCTGGGCCCTAGAACTACCAACACCCTGGAGTCCTTCCCTGAGCCTGCCAGGGCCCTAGCACTACACCCCTGCACCAGGACCTCACCAACAAACCTTTGACCTTGAAACTGTTAGGACTTCACCAAAACATAAGTCCCTGGCTCCCGGGCCCTACCAGGTACTTCGAGGTGGGGACTTCCGCGTGGGTGTTACCATCCGAGGGCCCGACGGGCGAGCGCTCTATGATCGGCCGAACGAAGCGTTCGACAGCGCCGCGCTGACGGCAGCTCAGTCGGGCGTGCACTCGGTGTGCTTCTACAGCGCACGCGCAGCAATCGGCGGCGCGAAGTGCGTCTCTTTCGAGCTGGACGTCACGACGCCGGCGCAGATAGTGGCCGGCGCGGCCGCGGAAGAGGGTGACCGATTGGATGAGGTGAGCCGAGAATTCAGCAGGAGCGGGCGGTTGGAGAGAAGGACTGAAGTCACACCTAAATTATCTGGAATTCCAATTAAATGGAAATTAATCCAACTCTGCGTTTCCTCCCCTAAACGTCCCAACAATATTTTCATTTGCGCCGCCAATAGACGAAAATGCGTTGTTTGAGAATAAGTATATGGGTACCTATAGCCCCCCACCCTCCTTTGAATTTAACCCCACCCAACTACCTACAGTCTTATCTTATGGGCTGAATTCATTTCAACCAACGGTTATCCAACTGCTGAACGGAGAAGCATGTTTGCTTATGGAATGGCACTGGTTCGGAAAGTTAAGCAACATTTAAAGGAGCGGATAGGAGACCATCAAATAAATAACAATTTAAAATGTAAAGAAGTACCTTCTAAATAAGTACCTACCAAGTAAAATCTTGTTGAGAAAATGATTTTAAGCAAAGCCTGTATAAATATACAAACAAAAAACCGCTAGCATGAATCGAGTTTAATGTCAATGGCGCTTACCTTCGCGTACCTGGCAGACGGCGCTTTTGGATCGCCTGACCGCGATCGGCTCGGCTTTGGTCGCGGTGACAACGTCGCAGTCGTTCCTCCGACACCGCGCATCGGTGGACGCGAATCGCGCCGAAGACGTGAACATGCGCGTGACTCGGTGGGCGGTCGCGCAGTCGGCGGCCATCGTTGGCGTCGGCGCCGTGCAGCTGCTGGTAATTCGCAGGCCGTTCGAGGTGACGGCGCGGCCGAGGATTTAGGGTCGGTGGACTGAGTGGTTTTAGGGATGAATTCAGCTCATGCAGGGTTTGTTTGCATCTCTAATTTATTGTTATATATGCTAATATCAATCAAAATATTGTAAAATTGTATTTAGCTACGTGCTTCCATCTGAAATCAGTTGTATTGAGCTGCTATTTTATGCACTGTGGTGAATGATTAGGTACTTCTAGTTTGATGGCAAGTCAAGCAAAAGCATTTTCTGGAAGTCAATTTCTTATTTATAATTTATTACATTACATGTTTAATGTGCGGAAGATAGTAGTTGATATGAATTGGATCATTTTCATTGGAATAAAATACATTTCTAAATAATTTGATATATTTTCTTTATTTGAACATCAGTAACAATATCAAGAGACCCAGCACTTTTATTCCCCCAGCTACTAGAAGTCAGAGAATTGCCTGGTAGATACTGGTTTGTGTATACCATGGTATTTCAGGCTAATGCAAGAACAATTTGCATACTCATGTTCTCCCCAAACCTCATATCATATTATCCCACTTTAGTAGAAGCACAGGTAGAAGCCATCACTGTGCAATCAGCCTGTTCGATTTGATCCGATTGTCTTTGTTGTTGTTTAGTAGTTTAGTACAAGCTTAGGAAACGTAGGAACATCGAATTTGCATGAGCTATACTCATGTTGAGTATTCTGGGTTCGATACCTTTAACTACTGATGGTTAAATTGTTTCTATAAGTTGGTAAAAATAAGATTACAAAGTGATATGTAATAATTTAATAACATTATGTCTAGTGGTTCTCGATGGCTGCTACGCTATTCTACCTTCCAGTCCATTAGTCTAGCATTACATTCTTTGAGCACAGTGTAATTTTGAAGACCAGCTCACTGTCGACAACAACGGCCGGACGTCATTTGTCTACTTTGCATCCGGAAGGTCCCGGGTTTGATTCTGGTAGCCGTGATCCTGGCCATGGCACAGATACCATTTGTCCCTTATACCAAATCATATGTAAATGGTAGAATGTATCCTCCAACATAAGGCACGTCATTAACCTTGTCCCATCCAACACTTGACAAACAAAAAGTTGGCTTATGTAGCTTGTGCCCCAAATTCGATGCCCATCAAGCAATCCTTGTGCCTGCGCTGCAAGTGGCTCCGCAGATGGTGCTTGAGCTTGCATCGGTAATCGCAGTGTGGACACGCCAGCGTCGGCTCTTTGCCGCATTCTAGGCGACGGTGGCTGCGCAGGCAGCTTAGAGCCGTGTACCGTTTGCCGCAGTCGGAGCATTGGAACGGCGTGCGAAGCTCGGACAATGTGGACAGGCTGGGGACGTGCGGCCAGCCTGCGGGCACAGAAAGTGGATGAGTAAGGGCCGGTACCGTGCAGAATGACATTGTCATGTAGTGAAAAATTTTTCTTGTTCTGATCTGGGATTCACATAAGGTATCAACTCTGAAGAGTGTTTTAGGACTGCATAAGATCACATCTTTTGTTATCTACACTTTTAGCAAAAATACTGGGGCCTTAAATAACTACTTTAAACCCTAGACTTGGGTTTGGTGTGCTCAGATTTGGCGTTTAAAGTTTTCAATCTGAAAATATTATACCTAATAAATGTAAGTCCCATGAGTCTTTTATGTATTTGAATGATTGAGTACTACCTACATTTAATTAAAGCAATACAATAGAAATAACCGCATGTTGAAACTTTAATAGAATGATTGTTGCTGAAAAGTTATCTTATTCATAGCAAAATCTAGTTACATTCAGATGATTGCCTGAAAATAAATAAATTAGCTCCTCATCCATAATAATTGTGCCTTTTCCTGTATAATATAATATGCCTGCAAACATGGTCATTGGAGATGCTCAAGTGTAAGATCATTATGGACAGGAGGCTGCCAAATTTTTTTCTGGAATCTAATATAATCTAGTACACCCAGGTTACAGGTATCACAGAATCATATCTTTGCATGCTTGATATCCCACTGGAAAGGTTAATTAATATAGCTGTATACGTTTTATTCACATTGGGTTCATACATGCTATGATTTAAATGGTAGGTATTTCCGATTTATTTATACATTTCAAAACCTAAGTACCATGATAAATGAATTGTTATCTATAGTACTAAATCTAATAACACACTTTTTGGCAATTTATTATAATTTAAAGATGACAGAAAGTTAAAAACAAACACAGTTTAATTCTTATCATTAAAAATATAACCATTCCTAAACAACTGCCAATTTTGAAAGCATTAGGTATGAGAATGAGAACATGAGTGTATTTTCTGATTTCATTTCTCAAAGACTTGATCACAAATATTATCACAACTCTTGCAAAGTTTATATCATCATGAAGTTGATGGATGTGGCAATTGTAACCACTAGGAACTAACAAACTGTTTCTAAAACTTGTAGAAGTTTATACTTGTAAGAAACTAAAAACCCCTAAGAACTGATAGGTACTACATAACCCAGGGGCGGACTGGCCCGGGGTGCGGGGGTGCTGCCGCACCCCGGGCTTTTCACTTTCCGGGCTCCTGCCGGTCATTGCAAATGCTCATGTTTTAATAATAATAGGAATACATCTTTTTCTTGCAACACCGAGCTAAGAATTGTAATCCATAGAAGATAAATACGATAAATGTCGGGCTTTTGTCGGCGGATAGAAGGGAACGAATGTTCTTAGTAACAAAAGTAACTCCTTGGTACCTCTACTCTATCTTAAGCTATTGCTTCGTCGCCAAAGCCGCCGCTCGTAGACTATACGAGAGTTTCAATGAATTTGCAATGCTTAGTTTCGGCTCAATTTCGGCGTAAAAATAAGAATATCTAGTTGAAAATAAAGCCCATGTTTGTTTCCATTTTGCCATACACTGCTCCGTGTCTCTAATGTCTGCAGTCGACAATCACAGCCCGCAAGGGTAATTCTTATTTTGTGTGGCAAACAGCCCTGCATTTTCGGTGCCCTCAAGGTAAGATCAACACATTTCAATCGTGGCGTGGAAGCAGTGTCGGACTGGCTACACAAGGGCCTCGGCGGCCCTTGTCTAAAAAAGGTCATCACTATATTTTTCGGTTCAACAAAACTCAAAAAGTCGCCAACTTTGGGGGTCCCCACGGTCAGAAAACTTGGGGCCCCTGCAGTCAAATAGTTCGGGGCCCCGGCGGCAATGGTCACTTAGTCGCCCTGGCCAGTCCGACACTGCGTGGGATTAATTGATTTTAAATCACTTAACGTTTATCAATAATTATAAACTTTCAAATCAGCGTTTGGTGATTGTAAGCGCTTACTCAGATTACTTGATTGATTGCAGTTTCAGAAAAAATATGACGAAAGTAAAGGGGAAAAAAAAGTATTACCTACAGGCACACGTTGGGCTCGAACAAATTAAAAATTAAGCTGCAGAAAGAGCTAATATCTGCCGCTGAAGAAAAAGGACAAACGAAATTACATTTTGGTGCATTGGGTGATAAACTCATTCCTGCAGCTAGCTACGCTATGTAGTGACACCTTCGGCAAGGTGGAGACTGATAGTGATTGAAGTTTTGGTTATAGCATGGTTATAGTAATAACAAAGGCACAGAATAAGTGTAAAAATAGCGTATTTGCAGGATTAGGTTGCGCCTTCTAAAACAACGCGTATATGCATTTAAAAGTTTGCGGGCCTCAATTTTCTACAGCACCCCGGGCTTTTTCCAGCCAGTCCGCCCCTGACATCCAGAGTGACAAACCTGTTGATTGATCAGACCGCCTGCTACAAATCCTGGGTATCGCACTGGTAAACAACCGTCTGTTGATTGACCAACGGCGACCGGACCAGCACGTAGCTGATGATAGAGGAACACTCCACGACTGACCAGAACAACATGGCCCGAACTGGCCGCTCTGGTTTTAAATACCCTAGATGTATGCTACATCAATTGTATTTTCGTCACTGAAGAAAGTTAAACATTGATTTATTCAATTTTTTTATAAATAGTGCAGTACTTTTCAAAGTGAACATGTGGTAAATTACAAATATACTTTTTAAGAAATTTTACCTATGTCTGCTTGGTCATGTCTTGCATAATATGCTTATGTGTCAAAAGGTGTCGCTGCAGGTGGAAATTGAATTTGCAACGGTATTGACAACTGGAACAAGAAAAAGAGGGTTCCTTCCCGCATTCGAAGCGCACGTGTCGGCTGAGACTGCCGCGGGTTCCGTATCGTTTATTGCAGTGAAAACATATGAACGGAGCGCCCAGCTCCAGGAGTTTCTTTTTGCCCGAGCGACGACGATGACCTGAGGAGACAGAACCCAGTTAGAAACAGGACACAATGATAGTGACATTTTTGTCTCTTCGGATGGCAAGACTTTAAAAATGGTCGAATTGGGAAGTTAATGTTAAGTAATGTTCAGCTCCAAATTTAAAAAATAATTCTTTATTAATTATTGTCACCCACTGTTACTAACAATTCAAACACAAATTCAAATTTAAAAAAATCGAAGAGGTAGGTACGTCTACTCAAGTTATGGGAAGGTTTCACGGCCAGTCAGCAGCTTTTGTGTTTGCGCTCTGCCATACAGATTCTTAAAAGAGCAAGCAGTTCATACATTATTTAATTTCAAACCAAAAAACCAAAAATGTAAAAAATAAAGACTATAAAAATAAATAGTATATTCATGACACTTAACAATCTGAAATAACTTAAATTATTATAACTTTGTTTGTTGTAGTTTTTCGGTTTGTGCTCTTTCGGAAACGAATCTTGGTCCTAAAATGGACCTGATCCTCCAACGTTTTGGCGGAGGTGAGACTAAAGTATCTCCGTCCTTTTTAGGACCAAAATTCATTTCCAAAAGAGCACAAACAAAAAAACCACAACAAACATCATACCATGGCTCTCAAAACCTATGCACTACTCTTAGAACTTTCCAATATTTAAAGAATGGAAGAACTTCTATTTATCTGTGTGCCAGAATGTATACACTGAAACGCCATTTTTCATACCATGTGAAGTGGTAAAAAATGTGTTTCCATCTTTCCAATATACTCGCTAATGTCACGTACATCGTCCATTTCCTTCATTCACAAAATATTCTGCTACAAATAGGAAATCTAACTCCACAATTTTGGTAATTCAGATAAGAGAAGAGTTCAACTTCAATTAAATTCTCTACAAGAAATGTAGTTCCTTATGCAATATTGCTTATAGGTATCGTATAACGCCACTCCTAATGAGCATCCTCTACTAATGAGCATGTCTACTCGGGCAGTGCAAATGAAAATACCATACGAGATAATTTTGAATGTCTTCTGAACATGTCCTGTGGCTTTTCTCTGAGAACAGAAGAAAAAAATTACAAAGTTATTAATTAAAAGCCAGGCACAGGATTATCACAAAGGCAACTACAACATATTAGTTGTTTGAGCTGATGCTTTAAAGGGTTATTTTGGGCAAACACTAATACTTACATTTCGTGGTTCTATCTAAGACTTTTTCTTGTGTACAAGCCGGACGTGTCTGAGGAGGTTGTGGTTCAATTTGCACCGATAAGGACAGTGTGGGCAGGAGTTGGAAGGTTCCTTTCCGCATTCAAAGCGCTGGTGTCTGCTTAGGCTGCCTTGGGTTCCATATCGCTTGCCGCAGCCGAGGCATTGAAAGGAAGCCCCCGCTTTTAAAAGGTTGTTGACGCGATTGTCAAGAAGATAGCCTATGGACACAGAAATTTGTTAAGAGCAGGGCAATGGCACAGGGAGGGGTGTGAATTAAGAAACAAGTAACACTTTTTATGAAGCCTATGGGAGCAATTTTTTTTCTTAACAAACTAATATCAAATTTCCATTGGAAGTCTGAATCTCTGATCTCATAATCGGAACAGAGTCCATGACATCGCAGGGGCTTCCCATTTAGAGTACAAATAGTTCAAATAGGCACCAACACAAAATAAATATTTTATGTCTACATTTAAAAGAAAACAGATTCAATTTACCTACTACCAAATTCTACATACATATTATTTTTATTATCTTTACCTCTTATTATCAACTATATAATGCAAGAACACGTAATAAAATTTGTCGAATAAATGCCTATGGATTCTTGGCCTCTAATATAACTTAATACCATCTAATAATATAACCAGGCTCTAATACAACCATAAGGTAGGCATTATTACAGTTCTTTTCTACTAGGTCCTATACCTACTACAGCCACACATCAACAAAGAATGCTAGGTATTATTTTCAAATGCATACAAGTTCTCCGTTTATAAAAATATTTATTGGCACAACCAAAGTGTCAAAAAAGACAAAGACAAAAATGGTAAAAGTGTTTGATTCAAAGCCCACATAGGTGAGCGCAGCGGAGCAGCCGACACGGCACAGACCGTTTAGACTTTGCCCTAACTACAGTGTTTAAAATTTTATCAGTACCTTTCTGGTTTCATTAGGTACTAAACATCTTATTTCATTGAAAATAAAAATTAGTATAATATATAAAATTGATTATTTTGCATTACCTATGTTGCCATTTGGTTTGGACATCTTCTAGACATGAATTCAATCCCAAAATAAGGAATCTGAATGGCAATTCTCCAGATCATAACAATCCATACCGCGCGTTAATTTCTGATTTCAGGTCACGTGACGCAGTTATGACGCGTATACCGCATTTTTCGTATTCTTCAATAGTACCGCCTCTTAACTTAAGATTTTCGGATATGATCTCGTAAAAACTAACGACGAGCTTAATCCCTCGTCGTACGCGATATGATTTTTTACGAACTCATTGATTTAGCTCAGACAGACCTAAAACTTTCAGATATGCTTTATTTCGGCATGTTCTACTTCTCTACAAAGTTTCGTAAAAAAATATTCAGAACTCTCGGCTCTACAGCGTTAGCAAATTTTCGAAAATATGTTTAAAACAAGCCAAATCGATTTTGTTGAAAAACGCAGGGGGTCTAAGTTGATAACAAATGTAGGTATTCTGAAAATTTCATCAAAATTGGAGCAGGCGTTTGGGCTGTAGAGTGTGCTGAAACACACAAAAATCCCACACACACTCAAGGGATTTTCATTTTTTTGGGTAGTGAAATTGAAGATTTCGCTCCGCTCTTTTCGCTCAATACGATCATTAATAAGTTGTTTATATATTAAGTCGGCCACATTATATATTTTTTACCCCTAGATGGGGTAGTTTTAAAAAATTAACCCCTTTTCAACCCCAATTTAAACCGTTTTTTTTTGTTAGGGCAGATTTATAAAATATATTTTGTGCTATTTTGTTGAACATTTGTACAAAGTTTGATCGAGGGCCGAGTTTGGGCTCAGCTGCTAAAAATTATTATGTGTTTGAGGTGTCTCATTTCAGAAAAGTGAGGTTGGAGTTTAGATCCGACAAGTCATATCAAGCGCCGCACGGAAATTTTTACCGATTGTTACGATTCGCGTTGGAGAATAGCTGTTATGACTAGCGACGAAGTCAGATCGTAATTTCAGAAGTCGTAGTCAGATCAAAAGCTATGATGCGGTATTTCATATCATTTGGAGAATTGCCCTTCAGACTGGGTTTGTTTTGATCTGATTGTATGGCAAAAAAGTATCTAGGTGGCATTGAACTTGAGCAAGATTCAACCCAAGTGTGTTTGACCATGGACCTGTATCATGACATTTTCCACAGCCTCCTAGCAACATTCACATCATTAGAGCCCATTTAGAGACACCCCTCTACTAGAGCAGTAGGGAACATTTTCATGTAGAAGGCCCTGGTTGTGTGCTCCGATAGAAATCAACGTGTGCTGTCGATGGCTGCCATGCCAGCCAATTCACTTGATTTTGCACTAGCTTTTGCGGTCACAGGCATAGAAAATGGTGTACTTTTTGTGACCATTATTTTACCTCCACCGCTGTTCTGGGCCATATCTAACCTTTTACCCTGCAGATGCAAGCCTCTGAAAGCCCAGATGGAAATTATTATTTTTGTATCAATTACATAGAAAATCTAATTTGACTTTTCAATTTGTATGACAGTGGGTTCAGCCCTGGTTTTAGCTAAACAAATGAAAGAGTTGCGTCAACCAAAAAGGCTCTTTAGCGATCTCGTTCTTGTGCAAAGAAACTTCTGCAGAACAATCCGTTTCATGCTAATTCCCATAGCTATACTGTACAAGCAGTCGAGTATTAATACATTTTAATTTTCTCTGCCATTTCCGCTGATGACGACGTTCTTTTCCCCCGGCGTGGTGTGGGAGTTTCCTGTGTTAGCAAGGATGATCGGGAAATCAGTAGAGCACAGTCGTCTTGCTCGCGTTGTCCAGGCCGACCATCACGATCTTATGTTTCTCCGTGCCAAACAGTCGCCTCACATTGGCAAAATGCAACTTAAATGCAAAAAGTCAGTATCATTACACTTGACATTAAAAAATTTGAGAACAATTACTGGGTTCTGGAAGTTTTTTTAAATAAAATTCTTTCAACAAGATGCAAACATGCAACCAATAGACTGATAATGGCTCACACATTCGTCATTCAGAGCATTTAGAGTGTTTTGAATTGCTAGCTCGCAATATCATTCTACATAATTTTGAAGTTACTTCTTGTGCTTGCGCAGCATGTGGCTGTGCAGGTGGTGTTTGAACTTGCATCGGTAGGAGCAATGAGGACACGAGACCGCTGGTTCCTTTCCGCACTCGAAACGCAGGTGTCTGCTCAGGGAGCCTTTCGTCCCGTAATGCTTGCCGCAATAGCTGCATTGAAATGGAGCTGTCCGTGTTGAGGGATTGATCACAACAGCGTCACGAGTAAAACCTAAGGACACAGAAATGAGTTAGAAACTGGCTCCGTCGTGGGGTGAACTAATACGGTGTATTCCGTATTTCGAACCAGAGTGACCGGTACGAAATATGTTGTTCTGGTCAAACGCGCTCTGTTCCACAATTATCGGCTATGTTGTTTCTGTTGTAATTGGTTGCTGTCTGGTCACTAACCAGCGCAACCCACGATTTCTAGTGGTCTGATCCATCAACCGGTTGGTTGACCTGGTCGCTTTGGTACGAAATACACAGACACGATTTTTTTTCAATTTATAAAAATGTGCTTTGTATAAACTATAAACTTGTCAGTAGAAATAAGTTTCAGGCTTTGTATTTGTCCATGTTGTGAAATTAAGTTTCCACTAAGTAGGCCTTCAGGTCAGTCTTGCAGTATTTACAATCCATCATGATCTACGTAGGTAATCCTCCGGGGAAGGTTGGTTGGCAATTTTCAACCCCGCTAATTGGGAATTGATCGGCTATTTTCAGCCCGCTCTGAGGTAGAACCAGTTTGTCACCCCTTCTTGTGTGGTGCTCGTGGATCTGCTCGCGTGTTGCGTCTTCTCAAGTGACCACTCACGCGCTACTGTCGAATCCATTGATTTAAATCATCCAATAATGTTTAAATTACAAACAGAAAATAAAAAGTGACAAATTGAATTTTTAATTAACAATATCAAAGGAATTTTATTTAACAATGCTGTTAATGTTTTGAAAATATCAGATACCACCAAGGTTTGTAGATCCCATACCTACCTGCAGCAAGGTGACCTTGTCAAATACCACACATTAATTTGTTTCTAATCTTAATAAAAAACATCCCATAGTTGATTGCAATTTTTATACATTTGTTATTTTTATTCAGATAAATATTAAAGAATGCTTAGAGCTTAATCTCCTTGTCCTATGACAAAAGTCCCTAGAACATATTATGATCAGCGGAGGCCTAGGTCCGTAGAAGGGGCCGCATTACCGCAGGGACCATCCGTCGTACCTCCATCGGATCTCCATGCATTAGTAAGGTTGTTACTGGATTCAGTTATTTGACTATAATGCGACTAGGGTTTCAAAAACAATACAGACAATTGGTACAAGGCTATGATATGATCATAGCCCAGATGGAAAAGATTTTTGGGAAAATTCTACAAGCCATTGGGTAATCTAATTTGCAAATTTTCAATTTTATTGGCAGATGGTTTTTGATCAAATCAAAGGGCTGGTCAAAAAGCAAGACACTTAGAAGCAATTTTGTTCTCTTGCAGTTTGACACTTCTGCAGATGTCTGTTCAGGAACAGACAATTATCTTGATGCTTCTCAGATCTTGAAACTCCCATCGATTGTTGAATCCTAGTCATGAAAGGTCCTATAACAGACTATGATCCCATTCAGATCATTTGAAACACATAAACTAGAATACATTTTTATAAAAATTAAATTACTGAATTAAACAACATAGGAACCTTACCTTTATCTGACATATATTTTTTTTATACAGCTTCTAGACATGTCAACATTTCTACAAGTTGCATGTGCAGCCAAAAGACTGCCAGTGCCAGTGAAAAGTGAAAGTGCCAGTGATATTTCATTCAACACTGTTACAATGTTGAAGTTGTACCTTTGTAGTTACTTCTTGTGCTTGCGCAGCATGTGGCTGTGCAGATTGTGTTTGAACTTGCATCGGTAGGAGCAATGAGGACAAGGGACCGCTGGTTCCTTTCCGCACTCGAAACGCAGGTGTCTGTCCAGGGAGCTTTTCGTCTTGTAATGCCTAACGCAATAGCCGCATTGTAATGACGCGGGCAGAGTCGGTGGATTGTTCGCAAAGGAGTCACGAGAACAACCTAACAACACAAAAATCCGTTAGAGACAGGCTTCGGGGGAGGGTTAACCTATAGTCATTGCACAGACATGATAATTTATACCATAAAATCATCATTATACAAATATTATAAAATAAAAGAGACAAGTTGAATTTTTTATTGAATTGCAGTTTTTTATTTACCAATGTTGCCTATGTTTTGAACATACAACATACCAAACACCAGGTCTGTAGATCCCCTAGCCGCTGTGAGGTGAACTTACAAATTGAGCTAATTATCCGTTGCCACTAGGCGGCAAGATTTACAAACCTTGCCATAACCATCCATTGATTGATCAATAAATAAATTAAAAATATAATATTTAAAAATGCAAAACAGCACGTAGTATAAAAATTTATTTTCATATAGCCTTTCATTATAAAATCCAAGCAACAATTTCTAAATGTAAAATGAATGAAGCATAATGGATTTCCTCTTTATAATAATAATTAGAAGAAATAGAAAAGTAATCTTTTCACTGATTGCATTCCGGTAGGTTGTGCTGATTGTCACTGGGACAGAGCCCATTTCATTACTGCACAATCTGGTGGCATGTCCATCTTAAAAATTCATTTACCACATTTCTCCCAAATGTAATCTATTTTTTTCAACAACGCAAAACCTTCGCAACTCAAAAACTTGATCTCTATATATTCTTTTGATGTTCAATTCGATCTTGTGCCTCCCTGTGAACTGTTGCTACGTGTCGGCCCATAGAGTGCTTCTGCTTGCACCGATATGGGCAATGCAAGCATGCAAACGATGGCTCCTTCCCGCACTCAAACTGTTGGTGTCTCTTCAGGCCGCAGTGCGCCTTGTAGCTTCTGCCGCAGCCGTTGCACTGATATGGGTTCAGCGGTTTTGGGGGCAAGTTGATGCCCAACTCCCAAGGCCAAGCTGGGAGCAGAGAAAGATGTTATAGAATTGCTGCTATCACCTGTTAAACGAGACGATTGCCTCTCAACATTAATTGGCAATTAAGCTTCCGTAATAAGAGTTGAGTATTTCCAAAGGTAGTGATTGCAGGAGTTCAGACCAGTCTATACTTAAATATAAGGTAAATACAAGCAAAAGCAGTACAAAAACTTATGGATTAGAAATATTTATTTTACAGATACGTAATAATTCTATGAAGGCAGAACCCACAGAGACTGTTCTACTCCAAGACTGTGAGTTATGAAGTTATGAGACTGTTAAACTGGCCAGCAGCTTGAAATTATTATGCAGAGTTTTGTAGTTTTGGGGAATTCGTTAATACAGGGTTACAGTAGACAACTGCCACAAGCAATGATCAAACTAAAAATTGGTCAAATTGGCACGGTCAATGACACAATATAAGACCATTAAAATTTGTGTATTCAAAACTTTTATATTGGGCCATCAAGTACACTCAGATGTCCTGCCACTTTCGTTCATTCTGCAAAGATTGGTTTGCTCCAATTCACCCCAATGCCTGTACGTCTTTGTGAACAGTCATGAGATGTTTGGTCAGTCTAAATTTGAGATGACATCGATAGGGACAGTACGGACACGCAAATGCACGATCCATTCCGCATTCGTAGCGCTGATGTCGTTTCAGGCAGCTCTGTGCTGCGTAGCGCTTCTTGCAGCTGCCGCATTGGTATGGCGTTTGCAGCTGCGGACGATTGTCGAGGCCGGGTTGACGGCCTACGACAAGAAAGGGAATTGTCACAAGCTGGATTGAATAGGAGTATAATCCACTTCTTATACAGAGACTCTGCCAATATAATCATTGAAAGTTGAACTGCATTGAGTTTAAAATTTTGGAGTTTTGGGGTTTACATTGGAGTTTTTGAATGTGATCAACAGTCACGTGTGAGTTGTTATGCACGGCCAGGAAATTCATTCAATCTGATTCAATCTATCCTTTATTAGGAACAGAGGAAGTAATTTGAAGGGTTGGTTTATTAAGCGCTGGATTATAGGAATGACATTTCCAAAACATGTAGTTGGAGATTATGGGCATGTGATAAGAGTTTGTTTTTATGACTTGCCTTATGATCTTTTACATATTTATTAGGAACTGCAAATTGGACACTTTGTTAGCACAGATTGAACAGTGGGTTTTGGACTTAAGAAAACAATAATCCTTGCAAAGTTTTCGTAGTTGCTTCGATCACTCAAAAGCATTGTGCATTGCCAAGATATGTTTGGTGAGATTTGATTTGAGATTGCAGCGATATGGGCAGCATGGACAGGCGAACGTGGGTTCCTTTCCGCATTCATAGCGCAGATGTCGTCGAAGGCAGCTCTGAGCGACGTAATTCTTCCCGCAACTGGCGCATCGGAATGGAGTTTGCGGCTTCAAACGGTTGTTGAGATGAGGGTGGTGTTGATACCCTAAGAAAGAAAATTATGTCAGTAACTGGCCAATATTCACAATATGATTTATTGAAGGAAAATGTTACGTGGAAGGAATTATTAACAAGCAGGCACCCTTTTATATCTGTTAAAATGTTGAAATGCATTTTATGTTTAGCACAATTTCCATTCCATTTATTTAAATTTAAAAAATTGAAGCTGTTTACTGAAGCAATGAATGAAGTTTAAACCATCAGACACACACACTGAGCATTATTTTCTATAAATATACCTTGACTACATATCTAAATTTATTTTTCTAGCAATAATTTAGAGTTAGACTTGCACAAATATGAGGACTTGTACTTCATGCTAGCAACAAATATATAAATGGACAAAATATAAATCTGCTGCTAAAACACTCCAACACATGTTATTGTGATGTTTTGAAAAATCAATCAAATAGTATGATAATTACAACAAAGTTAGGTACCACACTTTTATAACATAGGAAAAATTCACAAAAAAATTATTATTGAAAGTAGAGGAACATTATTTGCAAAATTCGGCAGCGTAACTTCGTGCCATCACTCCTTGTGCCTTCTCTGGATGTGCATGCCAAGAGATTGCTTCTGCTTGCATCGGTACGGGCAGTGTGGACAAGCGAATGCCGGCTCTTTTCCGCATTCATATCGTCGGTGCCTGGTCAAGCCTCGAGGCGCCGCATAACTCTTCCCGCACTCTTCGCATTGAAAGGGTGTGCTCAGGTCATTGTTGTAACTGGGGTCTTGCAGGAAGCCTTAAGAAAGAGATCATTTCATGAGACAATGGTCAAGTAGGTATATGAGAACGCGGCCCAAATCAAAACACAGGACCGCACTGGTAGTTTCCAAAATAATGAGCAGGTAGTTCTTAACTCTGCAAGTAAATTATGACAATGCTCAAACATAAGTTATTGGCCATATAAGACGTTGACAGAATCATTTTAATTGTTCCCAATGTCATGTAGATAGGAACCCATGCAAGTTATTTTCCTTTTATATTATAAATTTAACATTTTGGTAGTATAATATTTAAGAGTTTAATATTACATTAAAAAAGATACAAAATAATAAATAATATCACTATAAAACTTGAAACTTGCAAGGTCATAATTCATAAACAATAAGGTAGAATACAATGTACTTATACTGAGATACTTATACTGAGCATACATAACGCTAAAAAGTGTCCAGTTTGGTCTGGTTTAAAGGATTAACACTCCTGATACAATTAACAATCTATATTACAAAATTTCAATGCAAGTATATCGCTATGGCAAAACATCTCCCTCATGTTGAAAAAATACCATGAGAAGTGAGTATTAGTTATTAATTGATGCTACTTTATTTTAGCTCCTTTATGAAAAGTCCAAGATATGAAAATTATTATTTGGTTGGCGGGTTGTGTTACGAATTGGCAGCTCACCTTTGTGCATCCGCTGCATATGAACGCGGAGAAAATTGTGATTTCCGCATCGGTATGGGCAGTGAGGGCAAAGGATCGTAGGCCCCTTCTTGCACTCGAAACGTTGGTGCAAAGCGAGGTTTTTCATCGCCTCGAATCTCTTTCCACAATCATCGCACTGGGCTCGGCGCCGCTTCCTTGACGGTTTGATAAAGCTGGAGCCGGCCTGACAGTCTATGAACAGAGAATGTAGTTATGACCATAGTAGGCAAATAAAGGAGTGATAAAAAAAAACATACGCTGAGGACGACCAGAGGAGTTTTCCTGCAAAAAAGAAACGAATTTAGCATCCGACACCCAGTTTGAAATAGTTTTTTTCAAAACTAGTGCTAATGATAGGACAAGTCGACACGTGTAAAAGAAATTTAATGACAACAAAACAATTCACATCACATGCGAAAAGAATGTGGAATGGAAAATGCAAATACAATAGTCATTTATTTATTCATTACACGTAATGGGTATTATAATCAAACCAATCAGACTTTCTAACATAACTAATACTTTATTAGCAATAAGTCAGGATAGCCAATTAGCAATCAATTCAAATTTAAATTATGAACCAAGTTAAACAATTATTTCAAAATCCAATTCAAATAATAATTGCAAGAATAGGAAATAATTTAATTTTGGTTAGTTGCTTCAATTCACTGTATCTTGTGGACTGTCCGGGTGTGTCTTGTGAGATTGTCCATCCGATTGCATCGATATGAGCAGAGTGAGCAAGCCAATGTAGGCTCCTTGCCGCATACGAGGCGTCGGTGCCTACTTAGGCCACGCAACCCCGAGAAATTCTTCCCACAGATTTCACATGCGACAGATAGCCAGCCTAAGGACAGAGAAAGTTGTAAGAAAATGCTGACACTTTTTTAATATCAATGCCTTTTTCCTGAAATAAGTATGTATAATGCGCAATAAAACAGAAGAAATCATTTATATTTACGACTGATTCAAGGGTGATCTAATCTAATAAAAAACAAACAATGAGAATAGAAAATCTATTTTATTCTTAGCCTAAAGCTACCTACAACATACAACGCATCAGTAATCTGTAGCCAGTGTGTGACTATCTATCGCGGCTAGGCTGCAATTGGGGCCCCTGGCTTTCTGTAGGTGCTACGGGGCCCACAGAAAAGAAGAAAAAAATGCTGTCTGGCCATTCCACAATAAAGGACCATTTCAATTGTATGAAAACTCATACTGAGGATAGAAATTAAGTAGCAGATAATAAATAAAAGTGTACATTTTTTGCATTGATTTTTTGTAAGTTATAACGGGATAAATGTAGACATAATTTGGCAAACAATACAAAACAGGAGAAAAGATATACCTAGGTACACAACATAACATATTTATATTGGTTGTTAATCGATTGATTTTATTTTTTAACCTTTCTTATGACTACTAGATAAATTGGCAAATCTTATTAATTGTATGAATAATTATGTTGATATAACTAGTTAAATCGAGGTGGTTTCCCTCACGAGCTACGCCATAATTCTGCAACTCCATCCCCATCTGCCCGAAAAGAGGAACTTGCATTGTCCCTAACACCACTGATTGCGTTTACTTTAGTATAAAATGTTGTGGTTTTTAAATTACCGTGCGAATCCAGACCGCTAGCGTTACCCCACGCTTCCGTAGCGGCATATTAGTGGGGATGAAAGCTCGACTAAATATTTCAGGGATTTTTACTAAATATATTTGAGTATAGTAGCCAATGGGATGGGGACGAATCATACCATGAAGCTATGTCCCAAGAAAAACAAATGCAAAAATTACTGGAAGTTTAGTGTTTACTAGAATGCAAAATGTTTCGCCCTAACGTTCGCTCTGCTTTGTCGGTGCTGCCACACAAAGGGTTGCGGCTTGCGCTGCTAGTAAAGAAACCCTACAAACAATTGATGAATTCGCGTAAATTCTTAAATACTGCTGTGAGCCTTCGGAGTAACGTAACTTTTACGTTCCTTATACAATTGGACAGACACAAAGCTCGATCCTTGAAATAATTACTGCATTTAATGAGAAAAAATAAAAGGGGAGAGAAGAAAAGGTGAGTAAACAGAGTTTACTCATGAAAAAGTGGTAGATAAACGGGGTTTACGTGAGTTTACGCACAAATTAACCACTGGGTATCACCATATGCAAGGAAAACACACTATTTTTAAAATATCATGACTTGTTTTATCATCTTACAATAGAATAGAGCATTTTACTGTTTTTCTACTCAAATCAGCTCTTTAGATAGGTAATATGAATGGTTTTTTAATATCAACTCAAGCCCAAAACAACTACAAAAAAAAGCATATGACCATTATAAAGTAGATTGAAAAAAGCAGCTTGAATTTGCTAGTGTTTGCTCTGTATGTGTCGGTTCATGTTGGGCTTTAGCTTGCACCGGAATGGGCATACAGGGCAAGCAAATGCAGGCCCCTTTCCACACTCAAAACGTTCATGTCTGTTAAGGCTTCTTGATTGCGCGTAACTCTTTCCACAGCGTTTGCAATGAGTCCGATGGTCCTTGGAGCTAGAGTCGGTAAGGCAGCCTATGAACAGAGAATGCTCTTAGAACATGTGTGTTGACAATGGATATCTAGGTACCTAACACAAATGGTGGGAATTCTTTGTGAATTGAAATTCACCTCTCAATTCAGGTTTTTTTCAACAGAAATTCAATGAACAACAAATTTAATTAAACAGAGTCACTCTTTGGAAAATCTATGGCTTTATTTGGTATATATAGTTCTAGTCTCCCTAACCATAGCCCTAATAATAATTGAACAGTTTCTTCGGTTTCTTTGCATAGTGTACCTATTTCCACAATTATTTCCATGTTAAGGTACTAGGTACGTAATCTTCATTCAATTTTCATGAAATAAATAAAAACAGTGTCATAAAGAAGGAAAGTACAAAATATAGCTAAAAAAATGCCCTTACTTAACATTTCCAAAATATTTGAGATTATGAATGCATTTTACTAATTAATTAAATTAAGTTCATTCAATTAAATTCATTAAGGCAGAAAGTGGATCTACAAAGTTTGTTAAAAAAAATAAGCAAGCTGAACCACATCATTTGAACATTTCATGACATATCCTGAAATGGCAACACCAAAATGCTTGACAAAATTGTGAACTAAATAGGTGGTGGTGTAATAGGAGAGAGCTTTTAAAATTCACTGCTTGTGGATGGACTTTATGTGACGATTCAAGTTGGACTTAAGTTTGCATTGGTATGGGCATTGAGTGCAAGCGAAGGATGGACTCTTCCCGCACTCGTAACGTTGGTGCCTTTGCAGGGTCCTTAGTGCTGTGTAAATCTTCCCACAGTCGTTGCATATAGATGGAGGCTCGATGAAACTGGCGCTGAGCAGGTAGTCTATGAAAAGAAAATGGACAGTTATTATCGAGACATTTTTTCAAAATTGGTATTCTGTGAATACTGCAGCATCTTTATGGCACGATATGAATAACTGACAACTAACATTTGGCAGAAGCCTCATGGTTGAGATAATACTAACAAAAATTGTAATTGAAAAAAATTGCTCACTGCAAAATCAAGCACTTTAATTCCATTAGAAATGTAATCTTTAATTTAATGGCAGAGTAACAAATAACTATGGAGTATGAATTCATTCACATAAACTGAAAACTGAAAAAAGAACAATTGAAAATCAAAAACCCCACAGACAGCACATTAGAGGAGATTTCTGGTTCGAAAATGGTAGACAGAGGAAGTGAATTTCTCATGTAATGCAAAGAAGAAACACAAGACAATTGAAGGACTCATTTGGGACTAGAATTACAAAATTTCAACTTTACAATAAGTTTGGAATAGGAATTGGTGCTAAATTAAAAAAATGAATTAAATGAATAATGATTCAATTTGACACCACCATTCAGGGAAGACTGCTTCTATTCTCATTATTGTGCATGAGCCTCATGTGTCGTTTCAGGTTGCACTTCTGCTTGCACTGATAAGGACATAGCGTGCAAGCAAATGCGGGTCCTTTGCCACACTCGTAACGTTGGTGACTTTTCAGACTTTTGATCAATGTGTAACTCTTCCCACAGTGTTGGCACTGCAACAATTGACTGATCTTCGGCCAGAGGATGCAACTGGAGCCGGGCATATCATCTAAGAACAGAGAATAATATGTTAGAGCATTGCCAGCCATATAATAAGAGACTTGTTTTGACATCGGTTAACGTAATATTCACAGCGTTGTTCTGAAAAGAATCCAATAACACAATCAGCTGCATATATAACTGCTATTTTTTAATGTTTGATACAAATGTGATTAACAGTTTAACCAAAAAAAAAATCTGGAAAAAATCACCATAAAATTGTGATAAAAGTGAATAGCAAGTATCTGTGTAGGTACATGCATGTGAGGAAATAGCAGTTTTTTATTTATAAAAAGAGTCACATTTTATTTTAACGAAGAACTAAGTCTAGGAAGACAGTACAGCGGTTGCAAATTTTGCATTTTTGCTAACGTCACGATCTTTGTCAAAATTTATATAACGATTTGTTCACGAATTATGTCGATTTTTATTTGTTCACAGGGTAATAATGACGTCACTTTCGTGAATGTCTGTGCATTATATGCCGTGGTATGTGCTGCTTGCGTTTGCACCGAAACGGGCAGTAAGGACAACCGAATGCCGGCTCCTTTCCACATTCGTAAAGTTGGTGACGCCTTAAGTTTCTTAGCATGGTGTAACTCTTCCCGCAATTCATGCATTGAGCACGATTTCCCAATGCCGGAGGGTTGATGGAAGGGTAGCCAGGAATCCTGCCTGTTAACAGAAAATTCAGTTTGAAGATTTTCGGCGATAAAGGGGCGGGAAACACAAAATACAGACGCTGTCACTTACCGACAGCTCAAAGTAGGGCGTAAGTACACTACGGAAAAGGTTTAAAGTTTTTTAAACCAATATAAATGACTATACATAGCTATTTATGCTGGTTACTTAAACAATGAGCATGAAATTCACGACATCTACTTCAAAGAAACTTAAATAACAAATTTCACCCTATAACTACTTTCAGTAGGTACAATAATTTGTGTGAAATTAACAACTACAAACAACTACAGATAAAAATCCTATATCATGAAACATAACCAAGAATCTTTTATTACCAGATTTTTACAATACAAACAGCAAAGTGGTCATGGTTAAATCTTTATTTTTTCAATTTTCCAATTTTGATATATTGCCATTGGCAAGTGCAAGAAAAAATAAATGGATACATTGTGCATGTTGCTGTGTTGCAGTAATGATCCTATACCTTTCATAAGGGATTTGAATTTTGTTAAATTTTGGTATACATTCTCCTTCAGTCTCCTTCAGAGATCCCCTCATCCCACCAGGCAAAGCGGAGAAAGCGTGACGAGTATCTCAGCTTCAGTGTTAACTTTTTTGGCGGCTGAGTTCAACTACTTTGGTGTGAGGTGGTGCAATTATTTTGAGTGTCGCTGAGAATTTTGCATAGATTGCGAAGAAAAACTGATATCACCATTGAAAAGTATTTAATTCTTGAGCAGCTTTATTTCACTGCTTATGCATTGACTGGGTGTGCACGTGGAGCGTGTACTTGCACTTGCACCGATACGGGACCTGAGGGCACGCATACGAAGGCTCTACTTCGCACTCATATTTTTGGTGTCTGGTTAGGTTCTTCTGTGTCTTGTACCGCTTCCCACAGTTGTTGTAATTGACCGGTGCACTTGGCTTCTTAGGTTTGGTATATCTGGGGTACGACAGCCAACCTTTGAACAGAGAACGCTTTTAGGCGATGATAGAAGTCGAAAACTCTTTTAATGCCAGATAAAAAAAGCATAATTTCTTTCTGCAAAAGACAAGAAAATTATTGATGCAAACCCCAAAATTGGTATTGGTTAAAAACAAAACCATATATATATATATATATATATAGTATATATATATAAATATACAACTCTCAATAGCCTTGTTTATAATGTATTATGCTTAAAAAATGCTCGAATATAATTGTAACCTGTACAAAAAACTGAGCCACGGTAAGACTATTCTTGAAATCATAACTTATGTCTTCTCTGGATGTGTAGGCCAATGTATTGTTTCTGCTTGCATCGGTATGGACAGTAAGGACAGGCAAATGCCGGTTCTTTTCCACACTCGTAACGTTCGTGCCGTCGGAGGTTTCTAAGCGCCGTGTAACTTTTCCCGCAATCCTTGCATTGAGCCCGAAAATCGCGGTTTTGAGGGTTGTTGGAACTGTGTTGCAGCAGCCAGCCTGTAGACAAGGAATGTAGTTAGAGTAGGATCGAGGATCAAGGTATTCAAACGAGGTAATTGTAACCATCAGAAGTGCTGACGAAGTGCATCCAGCTGCTTGATTGTGTGGGTGAGAAGTTTAAAGCATACTACAATATGGTTTTTTAATATATTGAGTATTTTGTGTTGTGTGATATCCTTGATTGCTTAAAGTTATTACAGGTAAAAATTTAAAATTTAATGACAATCACAACTTTGTCCAAACTGTATAAAAACATGGAGGTAACAAATATTTGATTTAAACATTGTAGTACAAATGTTAATATCCAAACCACATGTCAGCTACACTGGCATATTATGCTATGTTTATGTATTTACTATTTGGGGAACTCCATGCGTAGCGCCCACACCCAAAACCCTTACTATCTCCGAACTTGACGAAATTCACAGGAAGTTTAGAACACAGAAAATAAGAAACCCTTTTTGAAGGTTTCCGCCATACGCCCAACGGCTTTCCCGTGGCGGGGAAGCTCAGCCCTAGTATAAATACGATTAATTGTAAATATTATATTATGCTGATTGTTTTCAATGGCAGCTTGAAATCAGGACATAATCTTGTGCACACCCCTAGTACCTAAGTCTAACGAAGGATTGCTTCTGCTTGCACCAATACGAACATAGAGCGAATCATTGTGGTCCTGTTCCTAAACCTGCTGAAGCTACTGCGCAGTACAGAGCTCAGTAGAGTTCAGCAGATCTGCGGGCTCTATAGGCCACTGTGATAGGTTTTGGAACGGATCTCAGTAAGAATTGTTACTACGCAGTAGCTTCAGCAGGTTTCTGAATAGGACCAATGGCATCTTCCCGCACGCATTCTTCTGGTGTCTTCTCAGTGTGTTTCTGCAAAAACACTTCCACAGCTTTGGCATGGGAAATGAGCACGCCAGCACAAGTCTACGGACACATATTAGTGCGGTAGATTAAAAGACAACAATTTCTAATGAAATAAAATCACATATAAAATCATAATATAAAATAAATGATAAAATATTTGAAAACGGTATTGCAGTGAGCAATTTAAGCACCCGTTGCTTGTTTATTCAATGGTTTATGACAATAAGTAAAATTTATATGTATAAAAATATGTTTTTTAGTAGCCAACCTACATATTTTCTGTGGAGATAAGTGATTTTTTTAGGCAAGAAAACTTAAATAGATATCAATTTATCAACTATTTATTTATTATATAGTGAAACAAATAATATATTGTATATTTATAAATTTAATAAGGGGCAATACTCATCATCTATCTATATGTAGGTAATGAATGATAACTTTATCACTTTTTCAATAATAAATCAATATTATTTGTCATTTATTATGGTTTATGCACAAATAAGCCAGAAAACAACACAGGAACTAGCTTAGTACACATATCATTCTAATATATGCTTTAGATACCATGTAATGTATTTTAACACAGTAAAATCTTGCTTGTGCCCCTAATTCACAAAAAAAAATCAATATTTTAATAACATTGTTATCACATTAACGCTTGAAGATACGGCAGTGGGAAAATCAAGGGAATGGTTGAGATAGACATTAGAACTAGGTATGTGGAACATAAAAAATTGGGATACAAATATTTCTAAATATTTTTATGGACATATGGTAATTGAGAGGATGTGGGATGTCAGAAGATAATTTGCAGTTGAAGAACGGAACAAACGTAACGAGAGATGAAAACGTCAGGCATGTTTTAATATCTGAAGTCAACTGGCTATTTAATAAGGTTAACGTGGTTTTAAAACCCAAAAGGTAGTTTCAGTTGGTTTATGCATTCGCTGTTGATGAAGGCTTAAACCTTGCGGCAACTTGCATCGATAAGGACAATGAGGGCAAGCAAATGTGGGTTCTTTACCGCACTCATAGCGTTGGTGCCTGTAAAGGCTTTTGGCTTTCGTGTAACTCCTTCCACAGACGTCGCATTGTGCTCGAGGCCTCTGCTTCGGAGGGCTGTTGAAACCGACACTGCTCAAGTTATCTGTGACGAGAGAAGACAGTTATAAGATTATCAGCTATCGTAGCAATACAAGATGTGGCAAATTTCCAGGAAAAGTGGTAGTACATAATATTTATGCAAGAAGAAACAGATCAATCCTCCAACAAAGAAGGGTGCACAAGTTGTACATACTCTTTTGGGATGTGAATTCAACAAATTTAGTGCGTAAACTTAATCAAAGTATTACTTATAATTAAAATCAATTTGCAATGATTAGACAAAATTAAATGAATGAATAATTAGTACAAAAAAAAATAACTGATATTGAGAAAAAATATTTGAAACTGGGTTTTGAATACTATATAAAAGTTTCCCTGTTTCCCTGTTGTTACGTAACATATAAACAACTAGTTTCTTTTTTATGGGTGATAGTTTGACTGGTCAAAAGTGATAGTTGAGCTATCACCTTTTTGAAGAAATGTGACAAAACATTGGGAAAACAGTTAACTTTTCATTTAGCATTCAAACCCCATTTTGATATAGTTTTTTATTCTTCAAAACTAGTTCAAAAGATAGGACAATAGATGTGCATAAAAGAAATTTAATAAATAATCAATATTATACCCTCATAAATTGACATTCCAATTAAACTAAATTGTATTCTATTGTGCACCACCATTTCCAATGGCTGATTTGCGACTGTTTATACCTAGAAAAACACAGGGATCCGAACCGGAACCAGAACCGGAACCGGAACCCGATAGAACCCCTATTTTCATTGAACCAGAACCGGAATCACAACCGAAATCAGAACCGTAATTTCATTTTTTATGGAACCGGAATCGGAACCGGAATCGCTAATGGGATCGAAAAAATATCGGTTCCTCTCAAATTCATAAAGGTTCTACAAACTCAAAACAGCAAAACAAAAATTCCAAGTTATTTCATTCGATGGAGAAAATTTAACATTTCAGACGACTGTGGCCTAGAGTGAGTTGCAACTTCGTTGAGCGATCCACTGAGAGAATTCGGTGCACTGATTGAGTGTGCGGAGGTAAACAATTTTGATAACATTACGCAACTTTTGGCTCTTCGAAGAAGACCGCGATCAGTAATGCGCCATCATTTGTGATAGTGGATTGACGTGACGGACCTACAGTGAGTGTGGGTGTGACATTTTGTACCAGAAAAAATTACTAATAAATCACTTAACGAAGGTGCTGAAGACATACCAAGGCATCGACGGAAGTAATAATCTTTAACGACCCGTTAACGGTACCGTAATGTAAAAATTGGAAGGCAAACTTCAAAACGTAAATTTGTCATTGGAACCTTTATTAGAACCGTTATTTTTGTAGGAACCGGTATTGGAACCTACATTTTTATTCATAGACCCAGAACCGAAATCGGAACCTGAATTAATTGTTTCAAGAACCGGAACCAGAACCAGAACCGTTATTCAAAATATCATGGAACCAGAACCAGAACCAGAACCGTAATTTGAAATAATTCAGAACCTGAACCGGAACCAGAACCAATATTTAAAAAAAATCAGAACCAGAACCGGAATCGGAACCGTTATTGATTTCGGTTCGGATCCCTGCAAAAACAGTGCACAAAAGCAGACACAGAAAGTCAGATGGTAAAATCACAAATTTTCTAGTAAATTATTGTTACTCGTCCTTGGGATAAGCCACTAATTAGAATTCATCGAGTATTCAAATAATTTTTGTGTTGCTTGAAAGTTTGAAAAAGTTTGGATGAGTGAAATAAGAAAGATTGTTTGTTTTTTAAGATCGGGTGCGCTGTAGGTGACGGTGAGAAAACATGGCATGACAGCGCTACTTCAATTCACTTGTGCATGCGTTGCACGTGTAGAAGCAAGTGGTGCTTCAGCTTGCATCGATATGAGCATTGAGTGCAGCCGAAAGTAGGCAATTTCCCGCATTCATAACGTTGGTGCCGCTTCAAGTTTTTCAGTGCCGTATAACTCCTTCCACAGTATTTGCATTGCACCCGAGGTCTCAGTGATGAACTGCCCGAACTGGGGTTGATCAGCCAGTCTACGAAAGAGAACTTTGTTAGGACATGATGAGCGAACACCTGGGAAGGTATTATTAGAATACACCAATTTGATTAGGTACCTACTAATTGAAATTGACAATCAAACCCAAAGACATTTTTATAATAACCTGATATACCTGGAATAACCTGGAAGATAAACTTTGGGAACAAATACTGGAACATTGAGGATTTATAATTTTAGTTCAAATATAAGAAAATGACCAATGGTAAGCGTCGATTTAATCCAATTTTATTACCTACAACAAAACTAAATGAATTACAAAATAGATGGGTATAGGTTTAAGAGTTGATAGTTCTGGTTAATTTCACTCGTGCATGCGTAGAATATGAAGGTGCAAAGTGTACTTCCGCTTGCTTTGATACGGACATTGGGGACAAGAGAATGATGGTCCCTTTCCACATTCATAACGCTGGTGCCGCCTTAACCCTTTGGGATTCGCGTAGCTCTTTCCACAGTCTCTGCATTTTGCACGAATACTTGGGTTTGTAGAGTCGTCAAAACTGCAGTCCGGCAGGGAGACTATAAACATATAAAATGATCTGTTAATACATGTTAGATGAAAACAACCAAATGAGGTTAAAAAATGTGAATTTTTCAAAACGAAAAAAAATTCGCGGTTCAATGTGATATGTTAGTGGATACAAATCTAGTTAACATCTGGCATACAACTAAATATGTGATTTATGAGCATTTATTAGCTAATGAACAATAAAACCATTGGGTTTATAAGTTTCTAAAGCGAGACACAATTATTAGGCAAAAATAAATTTTTGCAGTGAAATTGTAAAAATTAAAACAAAAATAATATAGAAGATTGGAACCAATATATTTTAAGTTTTCACTGGTCAGGCAAAAATGTTTTTTACAAGGTGCCTTGATTTGGGGGGTGGGGCGAGGTTTTCTTCTTCAGTTAGTTTTGTTGCTTTATCTAATGCTACAAATGCAGATTCACGTAACTGAACCTTGCCGGGAAAAGAGGCAAAAACACAAACTTTCCATGGCAATCATGAGCATGTATTGGTGTAACACAAGTCACTAAAACTCGCTCAAAACTTTGTCTGTTACAATAAATCATTGTGCAAACGCTTTGTGTGACGATCCATATTATGCTTGTGCTTGCATTGATATGGACATTGAGGGCAAACAAATGTAGGCTCCTTTCTGCACTCGTAGCGACGATGTCTAACGAGGGTTTCCAGTCTCGCGTAACTCTTTCCACAGTCTTTGCATTGAGGCCGAGCAGGCAGTATCGCAGAGTTGTTGAAACAACGGTCAGGTAGCCAGCCTATGAACAGAAAATGCCGTTAATATGTGATCAGCCACGGGAGGTTTAAATGAAAACATGGCTTGAAATTTCCAAAGAAAAACATCTCTTTCTGCAAATAAAACAAACAATAGACCATTCAATTCAAGAGCAAAAATTGATTTATTTCTAAGCAATCAAAATACAAAATAGAATAACGCAATAGAAATAAATCTATACTTAGGTGATTTCTACATATTGTTAACAATTGTTAACCATCAGCACTGTAACTTCATCTTTTATGTCCATATCAGCCAATCACGGTTTCCCCCACACTACATACGATATCACCATAAGCTACCTTGCTTAATTCAACTCAGATATGGTGTGTGTTATTACAGGTAAATGGTGCCCCACAAAGCTTAGTGAGCTTGTATGCAGGGCACCTGAACAAACAACATAAGACAATTTATTCTATCATTGTGAAGCAAGCCGATTTGGTAACATCACATAACCATGGCATATACATAATTATATTTTCATCCAATTGCAAACATCATAATAATATAATACAATATCAACAACTTTTTACCTTCATTTGGCTATTTAATGTTGTTGAGGGTCCAATTTTTAAGTTCTTTTTTTAATATAGTGTATGAATTGACTGATTTAAATTGTGACAGTAAACTGTTAAAATAAAAAGGTGTAAGATAATGCCTCTGTTGATTACCATACAGATTGACAATATCGGTTGACATCACTAATCTATCGCTATTTCTTGTCTCGTGTTTAGTAGGTACTATATTTAATTTTGTGTTTATTTTCAACATAGTGGGTATGAATATATAAGCTGAAGTGTAGTTGCTGAATTTTCATAAATAAGGGTTCATTCTTTTCACTGATATTAACATTATGTAAAGGTTTTATATATTTTAACATTGATCTAAAATTTTGTTAATTTGATTATAAGTTAGAGAAGTACGGCCCAAGAAAGAAGGCCGTATCTGATATGAGATTCAATTGAGCAAAATAAACTGTTTTCATGGTAGTGAAATTAACATAACTTTTAAAAGGCGAATGCTATGAAGCAAATAACGTAATATCCCACACAACCCAACAATGTGTTTGTCCCATTTAAATTGGCTGGCAATTTAAAAGTCCAAGATACGTATGTGTCAAGTATTTTCAATTTTGAAAGTGCAATTACATTTTGAGATAGGTGCTGAAGGCAGGGTAGTCAAATTCAAATGGAGACGAGCATAGTCATGATCAAAGATACTATATAATAACCTTCGTCATGATAGTCATATCAGCTGTACGTTTTTCAAATTTGAATGGTGATTGCATTGTCATCACTTAGTTTTTTTATGGTTAATAGAAAGACCGTTGTCATGCGACCATCTTAATAACCTGTTGAAGTAATTTTGGATCATTTCGTTTGCAGAATTAAAGTTTTTGTGAATGGCCAGAAGTGCAGTGTCATCAGCATAATCATCATGCCACCATGCATGTATGGGCAATAATAATAATGATAAAAAATATATATATTAATAATATTAATTAAAAAAAATATATATAATAATTTTTTAATTGCTCATAATAACCATACAATGTGATAAGAAAAGAAATCTGACATATAAGTCCACAAAGCCATGGTGGCTCATCTGTGGTGTAAATAAAGAAATTTTAAATTGAAAAATTGCTGAGCAAACGTTATACACCGCAACACTAAACAAAAGAACATTAAATTCAAAAAAATAGTAATAATGAAGTTTAGTTTTGTTAGTTATGAAAGCAACAGTAAATTAAGTTTCAATTCAGTAACATCCAGTAACCATTCCTTTACACTTTTTTTAAGAATACAAAGTGTGTTTATGCTACGTAGTTTTGGTGGTAATTTATGAAATAAGACAGGAACAACATATTCAAATAAACGTTTTCCATGCTTATTAACATAATTTGGAACATAATACGGGTCTTTGTTTCTAAGCCTTGCTTTCATTACAAACTCAGATTTCAGAACATTAAATTGGTCGTCGAAATATAATAATAGTATAATAATATAATATAATATAATATAATAATAATAATAATAATAATAATAATAATAATAATAATAATAATAATAATAATAATAATGATGATAATAATAATACAAATAATAATAATAATAATAATAATGATGATAATAATAATACAAATAATAATAATAATAATAATAATAATAATAATAATAATAATGTCTTTTTATTCCAGGAACAAAACCAAGTAATATAATATTGTTCAGAGTTTGTATACCTCAAGATACAATAAAATAATACGATAAAATCGGTGTACTAGATACAATATATTAGGTGTGACATTACAGTTGGGTCTTCTCAAGGGCATAGAATTCATTTTGGGAATAGGGACACAGTTTGCATAGGAATTCTTTTAGTGAATTTTAGCCTTTATTTTAGCCTTTATTAACTAGGGCTTCGCGGACGCAAATTGTGTTGCATGGAAGATGAGTGAAGCGGTTCGTTTACAGCGGATATTAAAAGTTGTAGGCAGAAGGCCTATATAAAAACCATAGAGCACCAAGCCAGATCATTGCCATTTCAAAAATTCGGATCACTTGAAAATGTAGACGATCCTGACCTTCCTTTGTCTGAGCCTTTAGATAGAGAAAATATGCTCATTTTGAGCTCATAGAGCTAAGTGAACATAATTACATAGATGTAACTTCTGCCAAGGGTTTTTAGTAGATTGGAGACATATTTCTGACACGGATTTACTTTCAGTTACTTTCATACACGAAATTTACAAAACTTCTGATATCTGTATAAACCACGCAGCGCCGTTCGAATTGATTTGGTAGTCGTATAAACTATGCCTTGGCCAGACTTGAAATCAACAAAGCTGGTAACCAAGGAAACGAAGAAAACCGAAGTCTCATTGCATCAGGCGTCAAATCACGAAGAAATCACTCCAAAAATGTGAATTAATACCAAGCGGAAAGTCCTACCGACCTAAGATGTTCAGGCATCAGGCATGTTAAGGCAAATTGAAAAAAATGAAAATTTTCGTAAAAATTGCTTTAATAAAAAGGTTCTGAGTCAATCTTTTCCAAAAACGCAGGGGGTCTAAGTTAAGAACAAAGGTAGGTCCTCTGAAATGTTTATCCAAATCGGTTTTGGCGTTTGGTCTGTAGAGCGCAGGCAAACACAAAAAAAAAAAAAAAAAAAACATACACAAGTGACTATTTTTTTGGGGTAGTGAAATTGAAGATTTCGCTCTTGGTCGCTAAGCTAATCATTTAAGCCTTCTGAATCAAAAACATCAAGATGATCAGACGTCCATGTTGAGCAACAAATGCAACAAACATAAAATATTTAACACATGCACAGTGAACCAAATTGGATGAAAAAAAAAAGATATACATATTTACCCAAATCAATTTATGTAATATACTTGTACAACCAAAACACATTTTAGAAGAAACCCAAATTTCAGTTTTAGAGTGGTTGGCACGGCAACAAAAATGTGTAATGGTCAATGGGTTCGAAAGTTGGCAATTTCAAGGTTGGATAATAATGCAGAAGGCCACTCGAGAAAGGCATCAGTGCCTTCGATGCACGTGGCACTGCAAGTAGTTTTTACGCTTGCACCGGTACGGACAGTGAGGACAGGAGAACAATATGAGCTCACTCTTGTTGTGCATGGACCGTATGTGGCTGGTCAAGTTGTATTTCTGCTTGCTTACATGTGGGCAGTGAGGGCAGGCAAACTTAGGCTTTATGCCACACCCGTTACGTTTGTGCTTAAGGAGGCCATTGAGACACGCAAAACTCTTTTCACAGTTTTCGCAGTGAGCCCGAGCCCGAGCACCAAGCGGTAGAGGGTTGATGGAACCCGAGGCCAGCAGGTTGGCTGTAAAAAAGAGAATGGTGGAAGAACATATGACTAGATGTATTATGTACAAGCTGCAAGTTTCAAGTAATCTAGCAAAATATTTAATCACCTTGGACAATGAAGTTGGCCTATCTGCTTTGCTTCCTACATTAGTTATAAGTTATAAGTATAACTAATTTACCTGGTAGGTACCTACCTAACTACATATTAACTTATTTTAAATGGGAAGTTTAAGAATGCATACATGTTTTTACATTTCAGCTTTACGTCCACTGCTCCCTGTGCCCTATACTTTCGATTGTAAAGCACATGCCATGATGTAGAAAACCTCTTGCCAGTAATATTATGTTACGAAAAATTAGAGGCAAATGGAATTACTAATAATAAAAACCTTTCAATAGTTGGCAAGATAACAGCAAACATTTCAAATAAGATTGTAAGTTCCCATAAAAATAATATGTGATGGTATAGATGGACTGTGCATGAAAGCTGGAAAATGTATAAGTACTCACCTCCTGTGTGCTGGACAATGATGTGGTTTGTCAAGTTGGTTTTTTGCTTGAATCGATGCTGGCAGTGTGCACACGAAAATGTAGGCTCTTTCCCACACTCAAAACGTTGGTGTCGAATGAGGGCATTTAGCCGTCTGTAACTCTTTCCACAATTTTTGCATTCAGAAGGAGTACTGCCCTCATGAGGGCTGTTGCTGGAGTGTGGCATACTAGCTGTGAAAAGAGAACTGTTTCAGAACAACGGTCGGTCAGGTTTGAGCATACAATAGACTTAATATTTTTACTTAATACATTCAAAATACTATCGCAGAAAACAGACCAACACTGCAAAGATTGCAGACCTCTTGTATTGGGCAAATTGAGTGGCATGGAATGAATTAAACTCATAAAATTATATCAAAGAATAAAAATAAAACAATAACTAAATTCCATGAGTTGAATAAGGTCAATTCCAAATGAAATGAGTCATAAGATGTTCAGATCTTTAAAATTAAGAAACACTTTATATGCAATGTTTCATACATTGCATTATGGCATGGAATAACGTGTGAAAATTGTGAAAATTCTAATAATTGTTTATTGGTTTAAAAGTGTTTACAGATTATGATTAAAAAAATGCAAGGTGTATAGGAAGAAGGAACAAACAAAGGTAAACTAAAGATGCAATTAAAAGCAGAGTTGTCATTTGGTATATCAAACTAGAATAACTGACACCAACAAAAACAAACAAAACCAAAACTAATAAACATGCACATGTGACTTTTTATTAATTTAAGTCTCCTCGCCGCAATTGGTATGCCCAGAGCTGCTTGGTGCTCGGGAGGTACGCACATCCAGCTATACAGCTGTTGTTAAATTAATGAAGTTCCAGATTGAATTCAGGGGATGCATCCCATGAAACCATGAACCGTTCGTCAGAAAAAATCGTAAAAGCCAGTTGTAATCTCTAAATTTATTTATCAATATTAACCAATATAGTAGGGATGGAGAAAATATCGATATATCGATATTTATCGATATATTTTTTAATATCGATATATTGATATATCGATACATCGATATATTGATATATCGATATATCAATATATCAATATATCGGTGTATCGATATATCGATATGTTGATATATTGATATATTGAAATATTGAAATATTGATATATTGGTTAATTGAAATATCATATCGATACATCCATATATCCAAAGAGCTTTTAATCGTGATAAATATTTTTAATATCACCAAAATATCCGACGTTTTTTATTCGCTAGTAGACTCTGGAATGGACTCTGGATTTGCATTGAAGCCATGTTCGCGAATCGTGTCACTGACATTGTTACTTGCCAACTGTAACCGATTGAAACTATTGAAAATTGAATTGAACGATTGAACGATTGAAACAAAGCCCCGATCAAAACTTGGTAAATTTCTAAAAAAAACTTTGACTTTGATTTGATTTTGAGATCTTTAGGGAATGATTCCGAAATTTATAGCCAAGTATCATAAAATTATAGTTATTAATAACTATATTATAACGCCGATCTATTGTGATATATCGATATATCAATGCATCAATATTGATATATTTCGATGTATTGATATATCGATAAATTGATATTTCGATATATCAATATACCAATATATCGATATATCGATATATCAATATATCAATATATCAATACATCGATATATCATTATATCGATACATCGATATTTCAATATATCGATACAGCAATATATCGATATATCGATATATCAATATATCAATATATCGATATATACCGATATTTTACTGATATCGAATATCGATATATAATTTTATTGTTCCTCCATCCCTACAATATAGCATACAGTGGCTTGACCATATTAATATTTCCTTATTTGCTAGAATTTTAAAATCATTCTCCATTTTTACACCATATTCATAATATTCTGTATTCAATCAAAATTTAACATTGGAGCTCATTAATAAAGATTTTAACCAGTTATCAACAAAGAATTACAAGAGAAGGTTGTAAAGATTGAACTGAACCCGTTGGAATTTACTTGTGCAGGCGCTTAAGGTAATGCTGCAAGTTAAAATGCTGTTCACACCGATATGGACAGTGCGGGCACACAATTTCCGCCTCACAGTCTTTGTGCTTAAGCATATCGTGTCGCTTCAAGTGAGCATTTAGCTTGAATCGGTAAGGACGTTGAGGGCAGATAAAATTGCGTTCACTTTCGTCGTGCTTGAGCTGTATGTGCATTTTTAAGTGAGATACAAGCTTGAAACAAGCCGGACATTGAGGGCATGCCTTGGTAGGCTCCTTTCTGCAGATGTCGCATTGGTGCCGGATGAGGCTAAGGGGCTTTAGGTAACTCCTCCCACAGTTCTTGCATTGACGCTCTGGAAGGTTGCCGGAATTGGGGAATGACAGACTGGCTGTGGAAAGAAAATCGTGTAAGAAAATGGTAATCACTCTGTTTCCTGCATTTCAAAGCTATTTTTTTTGACCAGTTCTGAATAAATCTGAAAATATTACCTAAATTGTAAATTGACAATGAACTCAACTAGGCCTCTGGCAAACATTTAAGAGATTTTGGAGCAAATAATGCAATATAACAACAAAAAAACCTTTGGGAAATTGCAAATTAAGAAAGAGCAAAATCATTCAGGTCTTGAAACTTCAGAAACGTTTTATTTTTGTATGCTTCACGTAGGTACTGCTATACAGTTTTCACAATTTTGGGAAAGAAATGAAAAGAGATTGGTAAAATGCAGGCACAATTTTGGATTTAAGTATTCAATGATATTTATATGGTATATACATGGTGCAGGCGCAAGTGAATTTACGCTAAATTTCTCTCTCTTTATCTCTTTGCATATTTACATGAACAACTATGTGTCCCAGGACACATGTGAACAACTTATTGTACAAGCTTGGTGTACACATTATATTTATATACAATGTAAATTTGTAGAAAGTTCATAAAAGTTTCATTTACAGTTTGAAAATCTGTGAATGAGCTTGACTATTGGAAACTAAAGCCGCGGCAGCTGGAGCAGCTCCTGATTCGTTCTCCTAGCCAAAGCACTAGGAGCTCGCATTCAGAGTGAGTTACGCAATGGTGGGAACACGCTCCAAGTGCTCCAGAGCGAGTTTCAGACCGCAGCCCAATAAAGACAATCTGTGGTGAGGACAAACGGCTGCATAAGTTTATAAAAATAGTTTGCGCATATGCAAGCCATCTATCTCGCGTCCTCCGGGTAGGTGATCACCCTGGCCAGCAGCCCTGGATCCAGTGCTTGCTGCTGCTGCTGCTGCTGTCGCAGCGGCCCAGGAAACCACAGTCCATCGAGCATGTGCTTGTTACGCACGTGCGTGCGCAGATTGCTCTTCTGGTGCGCTCTGTACGGGCAGCGCGGGCAGCCGTATTGCGGCGGTTTGCCGCACTCGTGCCGCATGTGCTTGTTGAGGTCCTGCTTGAACTTGTAGTGACGGCCGCAGGCGGCGCAGTGGAAGCGACCGATCAGCGACGATACATCGGTGAACTTGGTACGACGATGGCGAGGAGCGCAGAAGCCTAGAAGTGGGAAGGACATTTTCAATTTCACAAGAGTGGTAGGTTTTAGGCAAGGTGTTTCACTAATACTCAGACTTTAGTATGGATTAGGGCAGGTTAGATGAGGTTTCTTTAGGTAAGAAAGGTTAGGCTTTGTTCAGTGGTTAATTTGAATTGGAAAAGGTGGGTTAACCCTCAACTATAAAGTAAAAAATTTACAAACCCCCTATAGTAGCCAGGTGGGGGGGGGGGGGGGGGGGGGGGGGGGGGATACAATTTTTGTAATTTTTTTGTATTTGGTAATTTGTGTGTTGTATGAAAACTGATACTGAGGATAGAAATTCGGTAGAAGATAAAATGTGTAAATTTGTTCTTGATTTTTTGTTATATGTAGATACAATTTGGCAAACAATACAAAACAGGAGAAAAGATATACTTTGGTACATATTGTAACATATTTTTATTGGCTGATAAAATATAGATTTGATTCTTTAACTTTTCTTATGCCTACTAGATAAATTGGTAAATCTTATTAATTGTATGAATAAATATGTAGATAATAGATATAACTAGATAAATTGTAGTGGTCTCCCTCACAAGCAACGCTGATTCTGCAACTACATTCGGCGGGATGTTAGTGGGGATGAAAGCTAGTCGATGAATTCGCGTAAATCTAAAATATTGCTGCGAGTCTTCGGCGTAATGTAATATTCTAGGTTCCACATATAATTTAACAGATACAAAGCTCGATCCTTGAAAATAAAATCACTGCATTTGGTTAGGAATGAGAAAAAATAGTATGGAAGAGAAGAAAAGGTGAGAAAACAGAATTTACCCAGGACAAAGAGGTAGATAAACGGGGTTTACGTGAGTTTACGCACAAATTAACCACTGGCTTTGTTAGGTAAATTAAGGCTAGGTTTGGTAAACCACGATTGGTTGACCTGGGTCACCTAATACATAGATTTTTTGCATTTTGACCAAACTTTGGCCGATGACTTAATGCAACCTCGTGGGGATTTTAACCCACGATATCGCCACTATACAGCCATTAATGCTTGGTAGCCTTGTGATCCATAACAAGGAACTCTGGGAGGCTATGAAAAGACACTATGATGATGATGATGACAAGCCCATTATTTCTAATCCTTATACCATTTGACAAGCCTATATAATTAGACTTTTGCCTTCTTAGCTTGCAGCTGTCACTTTCTGCCACTAAAAAAGGCCATGGGACAAAAAGGATGGTACTTGGCTATGAGCCAGCTGAAACAAAGAACGTAATGGACAACGAATGAATTTGTAAGATTGAACCACGCTGTTAGTTTTGAAATATTTGAATGACACGAAGAAAGAAAGGCGGTTTAAAATAAGTCAGATACCTACTTTTCCTTTCATTTTTATTTACTGTGGCTATTATATACTGGAAATCAAAGGTACAAAAGCTCAAAGTTGAATTCTATAGTTGATTATTGACATATGAGTTAACACTTAAATTTAAGGAGGAAAAAATATAAATTGGTTGCAGATTCACATTTAATTCACTTTTCGCTGGTGTATTCGTTGAACGTGAAGGTCCAAGCTGTGTTTCAGCTTGCTTCGATACGAGCATTGAGTACAAGAAAACGTAGGATCTTTTCCGCACTCGTAGCGCTGGTGCCTTGTGAGGCTTTTTGATCTCGCATAACTCTTTCCACATCCGTTGCATTCATAACGAAGACCCAGCACTGGAAGTTGTTCCAAACTGCGATCGAGAAGCCAGCCTATGAACAGAGATTGTCGTTAAAATGGTCGGATAAAGCCTGATTTGAAAAATCCTGTTAATTTGCAAAGAAATCTCCGATTTCAGAAAAGAAAACGAATGAGTATACAAGCCTTCGTAAAAAAAAAAAGCTTTTGTTAATATATTCAAACGAGGCTTCAAATTTGAAAGCATTGTTTTTGGGGTGAATCTACTCAATTTGTAAACAAAGTAACTGGCACGACCGATTCGTGATCAATGGCAATATGTGTAATTCAGTCAATCATTCCAACAAGGTTAGGTGAAGGTATAAATTTATTACAGTTTGAGCCCACATATATCATTTTCAATAAATTATTATCAATTTTAGTTGACTAGAATCCAGTGTTCACGTGTATTTTGTGTACACGCTGTACATGAATGTTTAATTTGTACTTCTGCTTGCATCGATATGGACATTTAAGGCAAACGAAGGAAGGCTCTTTTCCACAGTCGTAGCGTTGGTGCCGAATGAGGCTTTTCTGTCTCGCATAACTCTTGCCACAGGCGGTGCATTGAGCGCGAGGACCCCTTGTTGAAGGGTTGTTGGCATCGTAGTCGAGTAGCCATGCTATAGACAGAGAATGCTGTTAGGACGTGGCTTATCAGGAACACTTGTTAAATGTATTGTTGATTCTATTGTTGATTCTATGTAGCAATTCTATGTAGTTAAATGTATTGTTGATTCTATTGTTGATTCTATGTCAATCAATGCAAATTGTTGACTGTAATCCGATCTCTTAACTATGACTTCTGCAATCCGCTGGTCAAAAAGAACAACGTAATTTGGTAATAGGTATAAGTTATTTATACAGTCGGTAGTTACTTTTAAATAAAATTAATAGGATTGCTGCAATTTAGGTGACATGAGAGTATCAAAGGTATCAACAAAAACAGAGAGACTACTACTGGTAGGTGTACTAACACGCAGTATGAATGATGAAGATTAAAGAAGATTTCATGTAATTCACTGGTTCATGTGCAGTAGATGACTTGTCATTTCTGTTAGCTTGCAATGCAACAATGTGGACAGTTCAGACAGAGGAATGTTTACCCTCTTTCTAAGCTAAATGTTTCGGTCTGAGCCATTTTCTCACAACACTAAATGGAATTTGTGGACATATAATTAGTAATGTGAGTGGCTTTTAATTGAGCAATCACTGTACAATGATATGTAGATAGGCAATATGGATTGTATGGGCAATGGGGGCTAGCAAAACAAGACCCCTTTATACACAGTGCCAGATTTACGCCTAGGCTGACGAGGCTGGTAGCTTAGGGGCGCCGTGTCCAAGGGGGGCGCCAGAAAATACGCCGCTATGGTGCAGATAGTTTAGACTTGAAGGGAAAAAATATATTTTTTTAAATTTTCTCTACAGAGCAGAGAACCCAGGAAGTCAAGTTTTATTGAATTGCAATGTTTGACAATAATAAAGGCTAAAGCACAATGGTAGCAAATTTAAGGTAAATACAATCGTTGATTCGGCAAATTTGATCAATTCCGACAATAGTGCGGCTTTGCTGGCATATGACAGCAATGTTCTACCCGGCTACTCGGCAGCTATACTTTTGTTACACATCAGGCTTCTTTTGGAAATTTTAGGAAATGATCATGTGATTCGATGATACCAGCGTTGAAACATTGGTTTCCAGGTTTTTCTCTCGATGTTTATTCCCAGTAATGAATTAATAGTACATAACGTGATGGGTATGGTTGTGTTCGTGTTACTGATACTGGACATTGTCAGCAAAATTAGTTCCGTGGCCACTGGTGCCAGTATCGCATCTTGAACCACCGATCGATTGTATAATTGTGTGTGAATTGATTTCAAAAGTGTGATTAATTTTTCAACGCTGGCAATAGTTAAGAACCACCTCAGGTCAACAATGGCTGAGAAAAGACTCTAATCAATGTCCATAATGTAAATTGAGAGCGATTCTTTGAATAAGTTAGAGACTATTGACATTATTTAGAGTTTCCCGACAGTGAAGTCACAGCGCAAAAATATGGAGTGCTATGTCAAAACAGCATATCGGCATCGCATTTGTTGGTAACATTTCTTCCAGTTCGTATTTCTTAAAACACAAATCTTTAATCTTTCCGATCCTTGCATGGTACACCTTAATTATTCAAAATGAAAGGGGCATTTAAGACGGATTGAATAGGTTTAAAAAAAGAATGGAAATGAGTGAACATGCACAGAAATAGAACGGAATGTAGAATATATGGAATAAATAAAAAGGTACATTGATATAAAACACAAACAACAGCAACACTGAAAAGCAAACGTATCTGATTCGTCAATGAACTCATTTTACTTACAGAACTGTAGTTTTATTATCAAACAGGATTTGTGGTGAATCAAAAACTATTTCACTCCTGTCATATTGAAAGGGAATAGGTATTTTACTTCCGAGTCTGCCACGTGATTACAAAAAAAGTTTATAGCAATAGCCTGCTAGGACAAGTATATTTTGGAGGAAAACAATACAAGGTTTTAGGTTTTAACTCGATTGCTTGAAAATCCAAACCATGTTGCCAATACAGAAAAACATAGGTGTGGTAGGAACAAAACGAGAGGAGTTAGGAGTAGTTGCACAGAGATTCGTTTGGATTCACTTGTGCATGCGCTTTATGTGACTGTGCAAGTTGTGCTTAAGCATACAATGATATGGACAGTGTGGACAGACGAATTTTCGCTCATTTTCTTTGTGCCTAAGCTGAATATGTTGAGTCAAGTAGTAACTGCGTTTGCATCGATAGGAGCACTGGGTGCAGGCAAACGTAGCCTTCTTTCCACACTCGTAACGCTGATGTCTCTGAAGGGTACGGAGATTCGCATAACTCTTTTCACAGTCTTGACATTGAGGCCGAGAGCGCGGTAGAGGATTGTTGGACAGGCAGCCTGTAGGTAGAGAACTCTGTTAGAACATAACCGGTGATGCAGACTGTGATTTGAGAAAATGTAGTCCTTGAATATATGTGAAGGAAAACAATAAAAATTTCAAAGTATTGAGTTTGTAAACATTGGGTAAAAGGTTGGGGCGGTCAAGTTTTGTGACGAATCATAAACTCATGCCTGTGCTCAACACCGTCATGTTAGTGGTATGGTACGCAAATTACCGTTGAAGCTAGTTGGATGAAAACCATGATAGCAAATTAAGGGAGTGACTAAATGTTTTGACTTGTTATCATCAAATCATTAATGCTTGCGATCATAGATAATATCGGTCATTTCAAGACAAAGGGTTGCAAATATAATTAAATTCACGGAAATCTAGATGCAAGTCAGGCCTTATATTATATGATATAAAATAATCAGTACAATTTGTAAACGGTTCTGAGGAACATTTTGGGAAACTCCTGGTTTTGCAGTGGCTTTCCACCAAATGGTGGGCCCTAGACTAGGTACACACGGCCATGACCGACCTCGCTATACTACCACAAATTGTTACCTTTGTAAACAGTATCACTACTCGCTTTCGTACACCCACTTATGCAGATTTATTGTGCGAAATGCTCAAGTTTTTAAATAAACGTGTCAATCTTTTCTATTCCATCTCAAACAGTGTTACTCAATCTATTTGAACATTAGATACAAATATGCAGAGACAGTATGAATATCACTTGTGCATGATCTTTTTGTGGCGGTTCAAATGGGGCTTCTGCTTGCATCGATATGGACATTGAGGGCAAGTAAACAAAGGCTCTTTCTTGCACTCATAGCGTTCGTTTCGCTGAAGGTTTTTTAGAGCCTTGTAACTTTTCCCACAGGTTTTGCACAACACTCGAGGACGCAACTTGGGTGGGTTGTTAGCACTGCCGTAAGACAGATAGCCTGCGAACAAAAATCTCTGTTAGTACATTGTTGGAATTTTGGTACTTTTAAAATTATCAAAGACAGTACAAACTTGCTGTTTCAGACAAACCAGTTTATATAGCAGCAAAAAAAAACTTTATTAACGTTGTGTGCACATGTGTAAGCCAGGCATAATGCACAAAAAGTCAAATTTATAAAACACAAAAAGCAATTCTGAAAATACAACTTGCACACACAAATAGAACATAAAATAATATTTACATGATGTATTAATATATTGCCTACTTTACAACTAGATAGGTGTAAATTGTATGGTATGGTATGATACAAAAAAGCGAAAATTGGACGGGAGGCAAAGCTAGAAAAATGTCACCCCAACCGGGATACGAACCCGGGACCTTCTGCTTGCCAGGCAGGTGCTCTACCAACTGAGCTATTCGGAGAATGTGTGGATGTGTTTGGAGAATGGTTTTCGGAGAATGGTGTTCAGAGAATGTGCTCGGGGAATGTGTGACCGAATAGCTCAGTTGGTAGAGCACCTGCCCGGCAAGCATAAGGTCCCGTGATCTTATCCCGGTTCAGGTGCACATTTTTCCAGCTTTGCCTCCCTTCCATCAATTGCATACTGGTATTTGCTTAAACCTGTGACAATTTCCTATCAAAACAAAAATTGCTGCCATATTGCACATTAAAAACAATTACCTAAGCAAAAAATATATAATATTTAATTCTGCAATTGCACCTTACTTCATGATAATATTAGAAACATTGGGAGAGAATGGATTTTAGGATTGTGACTGTGATAGGGTCACTTGTGAATGCGGCGTTCGTGAACAATCAAATGCTGCTTGCGTTTGCATCGATATGGGCACTTGGTGCAACTGAAAGAAGGTTCCTTTCCGCACTCGTAGCGTTGATGTCTCGTCAAGTCTTTAAAGTTGGCGTAACTCCGTTCACAGTCTTTACATTGGGCTCGAGTAAAAAGCATTGAAGAGAAGTCGGAACTGACGTCGGGTACGCAACCTACGTACAGAAAATTTTGTCAGATCATTAATGCAGGAAAAAAATACATTTTTTATCATTCTGGGAATTTTTACAGAAAGTTAGTACCAGTCTTTCTGCAAATTAAACCAAAAAATATTAAAGACACTTGTACCAAATTCGATTTCGTAGGTAGGTAAATTTAATAAGAAATACTTTTAACGGTTTTAGCACAACGATATTCAACGGTTTTAATACAAAAGACTAGTTAAAAACAACAAATTTGGATGAACAACTGTTTTTGAGGAAACCGTAATCTAACATCACTTCAGATGTTTAGTCAATAGGGGGGCTATTAATATTTGGAGGCAAATTTAATTAGAAAGACATTATTAACATGTATCCAATTTTTGACAGTTTTAATACAATGTTTAACCATTAAGAAACTATTTTTAATAAATACAAACTTTTGTCACTTAAGGCATTTAGTGAATATGGGGATATTAATTTATTTCCCTTAAGTACAAGCACATGCCCAGATTTCTTCTCAGATCAAGCCTCCCCTAACCTTCACCCCTCACCAAACAGCAAAAGCCCACAACACATATGTAGTAATTGAATTGCTTCTCTAGCCCCCGGTATTACAATATTTTTCAACTCTGGGTTAAGCATCTAGCCCTCAGAAACAGGTGCATTACACGACATCTTAAGTGCAGTTGCCATAAGTAACAAATTTTATTTTATTTATTTATAATACAATTCTTATGGTTATTTAAAGTACAATTTTCATGCGCCCACCAAGCCTTACGGCTTGTGTGTGGGGAAAGTAAAAAAAAACAATTACTTATAACTCTAGCTCCTACTTTAACTCTGGGTTGAGTGAATTGTAATACCAGCCTTGGGCAAAGTATTCTATTTGTGCCTGCGAGCTATGTGTAAGTGCAAGTTATGTTTCAGCTTGCAAAGGTAAGGACATTGAGGGCAAGCAAATGTAGGACCCTTCCCACACTCGTAACGCAGATGCCTGTTGAGGCTAATGGGTCTTGCATAACTTTTCCCACAGTCTTTGCAAAGCACCCGAGTACCCAGGTTTGGGGAGATGATGGAATTGGAGCCAAGTAGTCGACCTGTGAAGAGAGAATCTTGTTAGACCATGGAATGCATTCATAAAGTCATCAGGAAAGACTGAGTGTAATAAAGCCCAATTTACAAGGAGAATATTTGACATAAGCTCCACAGCAAATGTATGGTGTCAATATAGCATGGCTCCATTTCATATAATATTATTAATATATTTTATACTATATCACATTTATATTGCAGGTAACTCCTGTGTAATTAAGGTTAAAGTTCTTCAAATATTTAAATGAGACATTGCAGGGTGGAGATAATAATTGTTTTGAGTGACGTTTCTTTTTGTTGTTTGTTTCAAGTCTGATGCGTGGTAACCTACAATAATTCAAAACTAAAATAATTATTGTATTGGCACAAGTATCAGTATAGACTATCTGCTGTACTAAACAGATTTTTAAAATGACTTGGTTTATTATAATTGAATGTATACCTATTCAAACAACCAACTGCACGTTAAAGCTAATTGGCATAGTACCTACCCAAAAAATAAGAAAAAAAAACTGCAATCTGGATTTGGATGAGTTGCTTCAAAATAAAAAATCAAGAAATTCTCCTCCATGGTGATAGCAAATCAGTGGTTTCTTCTAACTGTGTACAAAAACAAGACAGAATAATATCACAGATAGAAGGTTAACCAGATTTTTCACTCCAATACTTAAGCAGCTACGCAAACACCCTCCGTCCCCAATAATAGTTTCATCGGCAGTCAAGGGATGGAGTCATTGTTTGTTGTTACATCACCTGTAACCAAGATGACTGTAACCACCTGTGGAACATTGGGTCCCTTGATTATATTGACCTTGTGCCATGGCCTAGTAGATATAGCCAAAACTGTAACCACCTGAGGAACATTAGGTTCCTTGAATATAATTGATCTTGTGGGATGGCCTGGTAGATGATGTTAATACAGGTTGCCAAAGAGCCCCAGCGATTGCTGGCCAAACTACTAGCATCAAATTTTTGCCGTAGCCAAAGCTAGGTACGGTAGAAAGTCTGGGTAACCTTATGTCTGTGATAATACTACTTCCAAGAGTAGGCAATATTTCTTTGGGTGTAAACACATGAGATGTCTGGCACAATTCTAAGACTCTTTTATTTTCAGTTTATTTTACAATCAGCAGGTATCTCTAAGTATTAAGTTATTTCTAATGCATGCAATTGGTTATGCCTATCGAGTCCAAGTACTTAATATCAATCCATGGTGGAATAACATCTAATTTCTAAATTATAATAAAACGTTGCCAGCAAGCGTACACATTGTTGACCATAGTTGGTATGGTATAATTAACTATTATAGCAATTCTCATTCAAACTTTGACTTGCAAAAAAAAAAAAAAATTCATATTTAAAATTGGATACACTTGTGGGGCATGGACAGTTTACATTCACTTGTGTCTACGTCGTACATGCAATTGCAAGTCGTTTTTCTGTTTGCTGCGATAAGGGCATTGTGCGCAGGCGAACATGGGTTCCTTCCCACACTCGTATCGCCGATGTCTCGTGAGGCTTCCAAGTCGTGAGTAACTCTTCCCACAGTCCTGGCATTGAACCCGAGTGAGTAGCATTGAAGGGTTGTTGGGACTGCGGAAGGGCAGCCAGTCTGTGGACAGGAAATGCATGTTAGAAACTGACTCGGAAGCATCATCTCAAAATGATGGATTTCATGTGAAGTAGTTATAAACCACTAATTAATGATAAAATTTGGTTATAATTAAGCCAACAACCAATACTAACCAGAGGGCAGAGATCTGATTTCAAATAAATTTATCACTAATGCCACGGGACTTGTGTATAATTATTCAATGGGTCTATTATATAGTGAAAATGCTTCTAGTACTGAGTTTCAATTTATTTATTTATATTTTTACAAAAGAATGTACAGTAATGTGCTTTAATGTTTCTATTTCTTCTAACATTTTCATGTTACATTCTAAGTTTGGTTCTGAGAAAGATTGGCAAGTGTGAATGAATCTTAAGTTGACATTCACGAAAATCTATACTTTACCTACTCTTATGATTCCTTCCTAACATGATTGAGGAACATGTATGGTTCCCAGTAAATGTAGGAAATAAATTACCCTTATACAATGGAATGTCCACATACATTTAGGAAGTAAACCATGCTGAATATTAAAATATATATATATATATATATATATATATATATATATATATATATCTATATATAATATAATATAATTATAATAAATAATTATAAAAGCAAAACAAATAAAAGAAAAAATATTTCATAAAAAAATACGTCAAAAACAAAATACTACAGAATGAAAAACATCAAGGAAACAAAAGTTACAGCTTATCAAAAGACACATAGGTAAGTGTTCTAAAATCAAGGCATTCGGTCATACTGCAGTCATACTTGAGAAGGGTTAGTCATAACAGACACGCACAAGTGACTCTTGTTAGTTCTTTGAAGAAAATTGCACAAATCACGAGTCAAATTTCTATAAAGACAAGTTCTTTCACTGATTTTTATGCATCCTCTGGAAATGCGCAGTAAGTTCTCGCGTCTGCTTGCAGCGATATGCGCAGAGTGAGCACTCCATCGTCGGCTTCTTGCCGCAGACGTGACGTTGGTGCCTATTAAGGCCAGCTTCCTTCGTGAATCTCTTTCCACAGATGTCGCATGGGAATCCAGCTGACTGGCTTAGGGGGTCGATGAAACTTAGGATGGGCAGGCCGGCTGTGGACAGAGAAAACATTTAGAATGTCGAAGACAATTGGAGAAAAATAGCAAGATTTCATTGAATTACTCGTATTATCCTCAAAGGAGCGCTTCCGAGTAGAAAATCGCAGTTCAAGTAGGTTTCAAACGAACTTCATTCCCACAGTATTTTAATTGCGACCTTGCACGCATGTTGAAACAGGGTGACACAATAGTCATGTTGATCAATATCTTTTTGAACCATTTTAAAAACATGCTGTGGTACAGTAAACTAGTTCTTCCTTTTTTTGGACCTTGAATGTCACGTTCTAAAAAACAATTTTCCAAATTTTTTTGTATATGTGCTTTATTTTTTAATAATATAAAACTGTATGTTTTAAAGTTGCCAAGTTGACCTGAAATGAGACGAAACTGGAACCACGTATTACTAACACATTGTGCATTTACAGAGAATAGGCCACTCAGTATATACAACAAAAATAAACGATATTAAAGTTTAAAGACGATGCAAAATAATCACAAAATAAATCATTTGTTGTGCATTTAGGACAATGGTTGTGTTCGAATAGTCCTCCAAGCACGCTAAGAATTGTGCACTTCGACATCATGGCCGTCGTAATAGCCTTCCAAGTGGTGTCCAAATTCTTTGTCTCTAAAGACACTTGCACGCATGCTTGAAAGTGGGCGAGAGCAAGTGTACATGGCATGTAGACTACAAAGCCCACTTGACTGGTTACTTTCAATTACCTACTTTAACTCGAAATAAAACGCGCTTAGTTATAAGGACACTATTGCGCAAATACACTTGACGGCTAGTGTGCTTGGAAGTACACAAGCTAAAAAAAACTATTTGAACACTGCCAGAGATTTCACAACATGGTCTGTTCGAGAATCAGAACTCACTGATGACTTATTTTACGTATATAGCAAGCATTTTTTCTGCCACAAAAATAATTATTCTATTATTTCAATACATTAGTTTAGTGATGCTCGAACTCAGATCTCATCACGTCGATCTGTTCCAATGGATGTGCCAGATCAGTTCACTTGTGTCTGCGTTGTATATGCTGAAGCAAGTCGTACTTGCGTTTGCTTCGGTAAGAACAGTGAGGACACGGATGAGGGCGTATCTTTTTGCAATCGTAGCGTTGGTGACAGTAGAGGCTTTCCGGTCTCGAGTATTTCTTCCCGCAGACTTTGCATTGAGATATTGACGCGTTGATGGAACTGCGGTCAGACAGAGAGCCTGAAAACGGATAAGGAGGTTGAATATCGACAACAGGAGGGCTACACTGGTATTTTTTTGAGTTGACTAATTTTCCCAGTGTACTAGCTAGAAAACTAATTCTAGCCAGGCAATCACCTTACTACTCTAACTGATACCAAAATATACAAATCCTGTTTAAAGTTTTCATAGTACCGTCACTGATGTATTTTTGAGGATAAAATTACTGTATATGTTATACCATTATAACTGTTATGTCAGAAATAAACAGGTAATATTTGGAAAACAAAACATACCAATAACAATTCACACAGTGAATAGCAGTACCTACAAGTAAATCATGAAAAAAATTATGAGTACATGCCGTGGTACATATTTTATTAAAGAAATGAGGCTAACAGAACTTTGGCCAGTCCTTTATGCCATTCCCATTAATATTTCTTGCATAAGTTGAAGGAAGCAAACAAATTGAAACAAACTTTAAACAACTGTTAAGAGTAGAAATGAAATAAGTGGGAATGCCAGCGGCAATTAGTTTGAAAAATATCGTGGACCCTGTGCTGAATTTACTTGTGCCAGCGCTGAAAGTGTGCTTGCAAATGGTGTTTAAGCGTGGACCGGTAAGTGCAATAAGGACAGGCAAATTTTGTCTCCTTTGCTTTATGTACGAGCTGTATGTGTCTGGACAAGTTGTTCTTCTGCTTGCATTGATACGGGCATTGCGGACAAGCGAATGTAGGCCTTGTGCCACAATCGACACGTTGGTGCCGGTTCAGGATTGCAGGTTTCGAAAAAGTCTTCCCGCAGACACTGCATTGAAGGCGAGTATCCAGGTTTGAAGAGTCGTTGAAATTTTCAGACTGGCAGCCTATGAACAGAGAGCGCCGTTAGAACAAGGTCTGGCAATAGGGAACTAACTGAATACAGGTGAGACTACAGGTGAATACAGGTAAAATAGCCATTTTACAAACAGAAAAAATAATGATCAAATATTATGTTGATTTAGGTAGTAGGTACATCAAAAATACATTACAATATGTGAACATTTTTGGGTAATAACATCATCATATTTAGTAATTCACAGCTAATTTTGGAATTTATGGATTAAACACAGAACAATATTCTACGGACCAGGTTAACCACAATTGGTACCTCTGTGACCTGCAGGTTGGCCGTGAAGTTACAATTTAGTCCCCTAAAAGAGTATTATTGAAAGTGTCTCATATTAACGTCAAAGCCAATTAAATAAAAATGTTCTACCATGAACCATTATTAACAATATTTCATAGTTGCTGTTGGTAGGATATAACTTTTAAAATGTTATAGGAAACTAGCCAAAAAGTCTAAATTTTTGTAAACAAGCTAGACTTTTTTGACAAGTGTGGACACTAAGATTAGTAAAAAAAATTAAACTGTAAAAATTATCGCAGTCTTTGCAATGTGGGAATGTTTTTGGTACTGTGGTTGGACAGAAAGACTTGAGAGAATTCTGTTAGAACATGGTCTGCGATCTATAATAGGGTGTCTTGATTCAAAACCAGCTAGGAGTTTTCAAGAAAAGTTACAAATTTTTCTGCAAACACAGGAACAAACAATTTTATTCAACAATAAATATGAATTACAATATCATTGACGGAGATGCAGTGTGTAATCAATTTTTGGCGAGTTTGTTTACATAGGGAATCAATAATCAGAACCAAAAAAAGACCATTAACAAAATTTTTATGAGGGTGGCCAGTTCTAGACATGGGTTGAAATTTACGTTATTTCATGATTATAGGCCGTGATAATTTCTATCTTGTGAATGCTCTGAACATGACGGAGCAAGTGGTGCTTCATTGCCGATCGGTATGGACAGTGCGGACATTCAAACTTCGGGTTACGCTCTCTGTGTTTGAGCTGAACGTGTCGGGATAAATTCTGCTTCAGCTTGCACCGGTATGGACACTCGGGGCAACCAAATGCTGGCTCTTTCTCACACTCATACTGTATATGTCTATTGAGGTGTCTAAGGCACGAGTAACTCCTTCCACAGACGTTGCAAGGGAACCGAGAAGCCAGCTCTGGAAGAATGTTGATACCATGATCAGGGAGGTAACCTAAGAACCGAGAAAAGAAAGAGTTGGTGATCAAAGCCTGTTACATTTGTTGCACTGTAAATATTTGATGAGAAACAAAGAAAAAAGAGAAAGGAGAGTTATCAATAAACCTTCAATCACTGGTGTACGGGATAGGCAACTTGTATGACATGCCAGCTCTTACTGAGTGAATTATGTGTGTGTCTGTTTCCACTTATTTTAAAAGCAGATAAACATTCAAACAAACAAACTAGGGAATTATTTAGCAACTCCCTAAATTCAATGTACTTATTAAGAATGAACTGGTTAATTATCAGCTTTCAAATAGCAATACATAACAACATAATTTTTGTTATAGCGTTGATCTGACCGCAGATGAACTATATTTCGTTTCATGTCATATATAGAGCGCAGAGCTAGTTACATATCCCAGCCAGCAAAATTGTCTTTTACATAATACTACAACCATAATTCCAAAAATTACAGATATGAAAAAGACTTGAGGCCACTTGTGCATGTAGGCTCCTTTTCACAACCAGGGTAACAACCACTAGTCACCTAGAACTTTTGCTTCAACTTGGGTACCCAGATTTGGTGTTTTATTCAATCTGAAAAATATTTACCATTTTTATAGTGGAAGGATGGATAAAATGGAAGAGTATCGCCATCTGTGGTATCGTCTAATTAAAATGCAGATACTCCAAACAATGCAAATCAATTTCAATTCAACGGTGCATCATACAAGTATTTTATTCATGAAGCAACGCGACTCTCTTGCAACTTAATGGTCGCTTATTTGTTGTTAGTTTTTAATGCAGAGATATGTAACATAACAACAATATATTTTATATATTTTATATATTATTTTTGTAAAAATAATTTTATTTCAGGGCTTTATCACTATCACGATGAAACACCTAAATGGGCCCCAACTTAAATTGGTACCTACATTTTATAAGCAGTTTATACAATGTGAAAAGTAACAGCTCACAGTAGATAACATATTAAACCAGTTCCTAGCGTAAAATAAAGACAAAAGAAATGCGGAGAAACAAGTGTTTTTGTCGATACGCTGAATCAGTTTACAGGCAAACCCACAAACTAAAATAATTTCTTTTTAATTTTTTTGTAGGGAGGGGTAGGTAATAAACAAGTCCAGGTAGGAGGAGCGACCCTTTAAGCTATATGTTTTCGCTTGAAGGCTGATGCCAGGTTGTGGGAAAGACTGTGAGGTCTTATGGACTTTGCATTAAAATTGCCCTTATTTCAAATCTTTGCATCAATGGAGATATCCATCAAAAGTAATAAAATTTGAACTCGTAATATAAATAATAGTGATTCGTACGTAGTGTTAATGTCAACATCATGAGACCAACAGAAGCTTGTTGACAGGCTTCCAAACTCGGCTAAAACCCGCCTTACTCCTGTGCTATTCGTACTCCGATTCCCACAATCTACCCGTCGAGCAGGTCGGACCGAGGCGCCGTGATGTCAGGAGTGGTGTATTGTGTAGTAGATCTTAGAAGTAGATCAGTTTATTCTTGTGTTTACTCTGGACATGCCTGGCGAGATGTTGTTTCAATTTGCACCGATAGGGGCACTGGACGCAGGCAAACGTAGGCCCACTTTTACTGTGCATCAGCTCTGTATGTTGAACCAGGTGATGCTTACGCTTGCATCTATATGGACATAGCGAGCAAGCGAATGCAGGCTCTATTCCACATTCGTAGCGTTGGTGCCTCTTCAGGTATTTAAGTTGGGCGTAATTTCTCCCGCAGGCATTGCATTTAGCCCGTGTAGAAGTTGGGGGGCAGTTGAAGTTCCAGTCTGTAAACAGAAAAATGCATTAGGAACTGCACAGACAATGTTGGTTCACCTTCAAAATGCAGAAGCAGTGACATTCCTAGCATCTCTTTATTTAATGTCAATATGTAAACAAACAATTTATCTGAAAAAGGGACATATCCAGTCATATTAATAATTGGTGCAGTTGGGTTCTAATTTCTAATTTTCTAGCATAAATAACGCCATAACCAGGTATACAAATCAATGTAACATGTGTAAGAAAACGGTAGATACAAAACAGTCGGCGCAATTATAGGAATAGTAGTATGTGTATAAGTTTTAAGTATTACATGTGACTTTACGTAATAGATGTATAAAAGTAAAGCTGAAAGATAGTGTTTGACTAAAGTAATTTATGTAAATGAACATTTTTCAAATAAATCATGATAGTGGAGACTAGGTGCAATTTGAAAAAGGAAAGGATGCAATTAAAATGTGGAGAGCTTAATAAAATTTCTGGAAAAATTTCCAGCATCAATAGCAATTATTTGTGAAGGCACTGTTTGTAAGCAGTGAGTGCTTTGTTCGACAGGGACATTGTGGTCGAATGAATGTACGCTCGTCCTCGTTGAGCCTCAGCTGTAAATGTCGGTTTAAGTTGGTCTTTAGGTGGCATCGATATGGGCACTGTCTGCAAACAAATTCAGGCTCCTCTTTGTATGCTTCTGTTCTGTGTGAAGACAAAAGTTGCCCTTGTGCTTGCTTTGGTACAGGCAGTGAGCGCAAACAAAGGTAGCCACTTCTTCGTACAAATCTTCTTGGTGCAAATTGAGGCTGCGAGGTTTTGCAACACTGCATTTGAATGTAGTCGGAGTTCTCAGAGATAAGGTTCCTGCAAACTCAAAACTGGGATAACAGTTTAAATATGGTCTGCTACAAGGCGACTATTTAAAAATGCACGTGTCTGGATATACAGACTATTAGATTTTACCACTAATTATTGCAAATTTCTTATTTTTTCATATTTATTGTAAAGTTTGAAAATACATTGAAATTTGAATGTACAAATTGCATTTGAATGTAGTCGGAGTTCTCAGAGATAAGGTTCCTGCAAACTCAAAACTGGGATAACAGTTTAAATATGGTCTTCTACAAGGCGACTATTTAAAAATGCACGTGTCTGGATATACAGACTATTAGATTTTACCACTAATTATTGCAAATTTCTTATTTTTTCATATTTATTGTAAAGTTTGAAAATACATTGAAATTAACTAAGAACAAATTAAACAGCGTGAAAATTGGTTAAGAAGCTGGGTTTGCTCTGCAGGTTAAACATATAAAATTTACAATAATAAAATAACAATATTATATTAAACATTAGTATAAATATCATGGGTTTGTTTTAAACTGCTTATGTATGGCATAAAGAATCCCATTTAAAATGGAGGTACCTAATGTGAACTATTTTAAAATGAGAAGGACTTACTGGTTTAACAGGTTAAACTTACTGGTTTAACAGGTTAAACTTACTGGTTTTAACAGTTATGCCAGTATGCAATGGATGGACGGGAAGCGAAGCTGGAAAATGTGCAACCAAACCGGGATACGAACCCAGGACCTATTACCATCTGCTCTACCATCTGAGCTATGCGGGTAAACATTCTCCCGCTTTGCCGGATGGGATAAGGGGATCTCCGAAGGCGATGAGAGACTCGTATTTGGGACAGGTAGGCACATATCTATGTTATTTTAACGAGATACCAAAATGTGTCTGCAGAATGATTTGTAAAGATAATAATTTGCTGAAAGAATGTTAAGTAAAATATTGTCAAAATAAAAAAATCACAAAAACACTAGAAAATAAATAATTTTTAAGAAATTAATATATAACAATTGCCTTGGTACCTTTATATTACCACTATTGACTCGGCAAAATTTTTGTCATTACTAAAATCCTGTAATTTGCTGTTGTAGAGAATAATATGTCACATAAGTGAATCATTTTCAATCTGGTATAAAGCAGAATCAAAATTTTTGAGTATGTATTGACACGCAATTCAGAATATGCATTCATTTCAACTTATGTAGATGTAGGACGTGTCTGATGAGAGATTGCTTAATCTTGCTTTTGTATGCACACATATAGCAGGCATATTTAGGTGCATTAGCATTGTGCTTTAACATAATGTGTCGGGTCAAGTTGGACTTTAGTTTGCACCGGTGAGGGCATTGAGGGCAAGCAAAAGTAGGTACGTTATCATTGTGCATTAAAGCTACATGTTTGAACAAACTGTCCTTCAGCTTGCACCGATACGGGCATTGGGTACAAATGAGCGTAGGTTCTTTTCCGCATTCGTAGCGTTGGTGTCTACTGAGGCTCTCTACCTGCGCATAGCTCTTTCCGCATACATTGCACTGAAGGCGGTTAAGCAGATCCAGAGGGTAGTTGCCTGTTGAAAGAGAAAACAGTTAGTATCAAAACTTGGTAAACAATTAACAGATGTGTACAAACAATTCACACAGTGGTTGAGAGTTACATATTATTATACCGTTCTCGTGAAAGCAAAAAATCATTTGAACAGCAGAGATTTTCTTTAACAGTTTACTTTCAGCAATATGTGATTATTAGCAGTATTTACACAATCATATGAAGATACGCATCTGAAATCGTTAGTACAAAATTATTGATGAAATTTCCAAAATATATTGTTTTATTCACTTTTTCATTACAATTTTTCACACAGATGAGAATAATGGAAAATCATATGAACATTGCGACAGATTGGGGGAAGACATTGTGTTCACAGGCAGTCAAAAAGTTAACGCTGCCAACAGGTCAGCTCAATCTGTGGCTGAGAATGACTTAGCTTTGCCACGAAAATCAATTGTTTCCGACGAAACTAATACCACCGTGGTTCATGTTATGAGTCCTTAAACTCAGGTATGCAGCTTCAGAGATTAATGTGGTAAAATACGAATGTCCACACCAAAGTTAGCATCTAAATAAAATAGCTTTAAATTTCAGGATTTGCATGAAAAACAAACAAAAAAATGAAAGTGATTAACAAAATCAGACTTTTCTAAATCTCAGAGTAATGGCGGATGGCAAATTTAATGTATCATAAATGCAGAAAAGAACGAAAGATTGCTGCAAGTCTTCACAAAAAGCTTCAATCCAAATTTTCTTGACGATGCGCTGGAGCAGTAGAAGCAAGAGAATGGACAAAGCATATTTGCAATGTGTAATGTTGAAAGTGTTCAATGACGTCTGGCTTGTGGTTACAAAACTTGGGCTCCATTTCACGGGGCATTTTCATTGTGTATTTTTTGCACGTGAGTGCTCAAATGCTGTTTGCGTTTGCTTCGATAAGGGCAGTGAGGACATGCAAATGTAGGTTCCTTTCCACACTCGTAACGTTGGTGGCGTCGTAAGGTTCTTATCTCTGTGTAACTCTTTCCACAGTCGCCGCATTGAGCCCGAGTGCGCCGAGTTAGAAGGTTGTCGACGCCGAGTTCGCGCAGCCAGTCTGTTCACAGAAAAGGCAGTAATTAGTAAATGACGTAAAATATTACCGGGACCGTGATCGGTAAATTACCTGGTTCGATAGATTCTATAATATTTATACAATAATTACAGGAAATTTCTGTGAAAAGACAACATAATATTTGTCAATAATAAAATATGACAATAATAAACATTATATCATGCTTATGATAGGAACAAACAGGCTTTTAATAGCTGTTGAACAGCACACATGATATGTGAACGTTTTTCAATATTGTTTTATTGCTTACGTAGTTCCTAGTACCAACAATTATTTAGCAGTTTGATTTTGAAAATTAATCATAGGCAAGCATTAAGGCAAGCATTATTTCTTCAAAACAATTGAGATTAACAAAAATATTCAAGTATCTATTCATAAATTTTCCAAAATAATAGGTAGGCTATTCTTAACAAAGTTGCCTGTTGTTTTGATTTATCTTGAAAGGTATGGCCTGAAAATGACTGTGTAGCCAGTTTGGTAATTTCGTAACTTTTAATGCTAATTTTGCGATTCTGACGAATATTTTTTGAAAAAACTTGTCTAAATTCTCTTATTATAGGTTTTTATAGGTTTAACCCATGTTTTCCCCAGTTGGGAAGCATCTTTTGTTGATAGGAGGCATTTTACAATTGAAATCTGTCAATAGTTGTACTTTAATTAAAGATTCTTGAATCAGTCCTTCTTTTGGTGACGCTGCATGTGCTGGTCCAGATAAGACTTCTGCTTGCTTCGATAGGGACACAGCGAGCAAGCAAATGTGGGCGCAATTTCATTGTGCACGAGCTTCATGTGCTGGTACAAGTTGGACTTCAGCTTACACCGGCGAGGACACAGGGGACATGCAAACTTTGGTTCATTATTTTCGTGTCTGAGCTCAATGTGTTGAAGCAAGTCGTGTCTACGCTTGCAGTGGTAAGGACATTGAGGGCAGGCGAATGGTGGCCCTGATCCCGATTCGTAGCGTTGGTAACTGCCCAGGGACTCAGGTTGCTCGTAGCTATTGCCACAGTCGTTGAACGTGGGTGATTTGTTGAGACTGATGACGGACACGCAGCCTGTAGAAGGAACACCTTGTTAGTATATGATAGGCGATCACTTATATTAAAGAAAAAATATGCAAATAATCCTTCCCAGAACTGTTGCATCGAGCTTGTAAGTAGACAGTTTTGGACGGTTGTTGCACCTGAATACAAAACTGTTGTAACTGTAACTGAATATACATTGTTGCCAAACAATAAATAATTCAAAAGCAGAAACGTGGACTTTTATATGGTATATTGCCATTTGTCTGCAGAGAAAACAAAACTCAATTTGAAAGTGAGAGTTAAATTGAATTAAATAAAACAATGAACATTGAACATGTTTTCCAGTTTCTGGATAGTGTATAGACAGTGCCAGAACCATGCAAGTAGGAACCGGACGGTTAGACAGCCTTGGAACAAAGAAAGCCTGCTAGTAAAAGACTGACAGCTAAGTGTTTGATTTGGTAGGTTGATATGATTTTTATTTTATTATAAATAACTTTGTTTGAGGAGGACAAAGTTTACAAATACATTGTTACGAGCATATGACGTGTTTAAGGTTCGTTACCACCATGCATTTCTTTCAACCTTTCAACAGTTACATCTACAAAAAAATCCCATTAACTAAACCGCACATGTGAAACGGCATAGACTCGGCAGATTTTATTGCACGCAGTCAACTATTCCAGATATGCATAAAAAAACGAAAATGACATTTAAAAAAAAGCTAGGAGCTGATAGACGTGGCATCTCATAATAAAACATCACATTTCTCAAATCATTACGGTAGAGGCGAGAATAGATCACACTGCTTCCCGTGGATACGGGTGAAGTGTTTGGTGAGTGATCGCTTTAGCTTGCTTCGATAAGGACATTGTGGGCAAGTAAGAGTAGGCGCCAGGTTGTTGTGATGCATGGCCTGCACGTGTTGTTTCAAGTTGGCCTTCAGCTTGCACCGATGGGCGCAGTATGAACATGCAAACATCGGCACCATATTTGTGTGCTTTAGCTCTATGTGTTGGGACAAGTTATGTTTGCGCTTGCATCGATACGGGCATTGCAGGCAGGCGAATGTGGCCTCTTTTCTGCACTCGTAGCGATGGTGCCTAGCAAGGCTACTAAATAGTGCATATCTCTTCCCGCAATCGTTGCATTGGTGTGACGTCCGCAGCTGTTCAGAGTTCATTGAGCTGGGATTGAGCAGACAGGCTAAGAACAGAGAATTCTAATTAGTTCTTGATTGTAAATTGATTATTCTGGCTTAATTAACAGGCACGGATATATCTGCTTTATATAATTATTTATAATGACTGTTTATGTAGAAATTGACATATTAGAAAAAACAGTTAAGGTCCCTGGATACCGCTGAACCTTTTGAATTTCGAGTTTTTGAGTGACAGGAGGTGTGCGATTTAAGCCCAAATAGGGGACAACTTTTCGCTTGTCACGTGAATAAAAAACGGACGCAAATTGGCTGTAAATTTAGCGGCAAGTCTCGGTTCACCACGTGCTCGGGAGTGCCATACGAAGTGATCTGTCATACATTTAGGAGCAAGCTGACCACTCTAAGGCATTGTTCGATGGGTTAGGGTTTGTAAACGGGTGTTTGGTATACCTGCATATTTTGACGCTTTGACCATTCTACTAATACTTTTCAGCGATTAAGCCTGGATAAATAATTGATCGACTATTTATTGGCGAGAAACAATGATTCAAAATGTTAGCATTAGTCTTCACAAAAATACAGTGGCCTAAAATACGTAATTTTTAAGCAAGAAGAAAATTCAAAAAGTTTCTCTGTATGTCTTCTCTGTACGTAAAACACATTTATGCCATCACTTTTTCGGTACTTGCAAAAACGTTGGTATTCGCATTGTGAATTAATTTAATATGCATTATTGCTTTTGTTATTTCGCACTACCTCCAGCCCGACTGGACGAGGTACAGCCACCGGAAAGGTAGGGTATCGGTAATTACCACATGATATCGAGATAACGGAAGCAATTAAAATAAATAAAAGAAACTGAGAAATGGAAACATGTTTTCTTTAATATCAAAACGTTGTGACATGAAAGTGTTCCCATCGTAGAGAGGATTAGATACGTTTTTTATTTTCTTCTCCAACTATAAAATTAGGTGTTTTACGCCAGTGGGTTTTTGTGGAATCGAGTACGAAACTTGTCAGAGAACAAATTGGTTACTTTTGCGAGGCAGGTACTGATAATAAAGCTGGTTTGTCAAGCAGGATTATACCCCCTAAGGATATGTCAACCCATGCCTCCATGAACTAATCTGTACGTGGTTGGTGGGCAAAAATCCAATTACAGATTTCTACCTTCTTTTACCGAGACACAATGTGCGTGGTTTGTCCGAATTGAGGACGTCTACCAACCCCACACAGGTAGCTACAGGCTCTCTGTCCCTCAGCGGCGCGGCTCGGATCAGTTGAGTTAGGAAAGATAAACTTTCCGAACTCAACTCGAAAAGAGGGACCGATCTTTGGGTGGATGTGTGTCTTATTTGGTTGCCTACAGTCTAGCCTGTGAGAGAAGATTCCACAGCAGGGACTGCAGGGATCTGAAGTTGTATGGAAGTTTGAAGAGAATAGATGAAAGTAGGGTACCAAGAAATATTTTGAGCATGGAACATGAAACAAGGCAAAGTGGAAATTAACATTTTTTAAATGTTTAAACTTGGATAAAAATAAATTTTAATCACTTGTTTTCCACTGGCAATTAAGGAAATGATTACCAAATAAATTCAAATATGCACATAATGTATTTAAACAATGTGAACAAAGATGGTTTGCACCTAAACAGTTAAACAAAATGGTTCTAGCTGGGCTTGAAGTCGATCAGATGAAGCCAAAAAATTGATCGCAAAATGTCTGACAATCGCAATTAGCATAAAAGTAGCGTAAGCATGTTATGAAATAATTCAGTAAAAATTTCAGGATGACGTCTTTAAGGTCTTTAAGGTCTTTGAGGTCATCTCGACACTTGTTGTGCTCACATAAAAGATTTGTCTTATTGTGTTCAATAAAAAGCACTTTTTTATTAGTCCACAAAAAATAACTGTTTTGTCTAATCAAATTAAAATTTATAATAGTGAATCACCATTTTGATTTTGTCAATTGACTACTGTATAGGAGTCTCTCCCGAAGGTTTGGAGTGATTCTCTGCTAAGGGCTGGAAACTGAATCCAAATGCCTTATATGACACCATCTAAAGCTCCACGCAAAGATTATTTGCAGACAAGGATAATTAAGTCACATTATTCACTGCTTCTCGTGAACACGCCGGACGTGTTTCCCTAGGTTGGACTTCAGCTTGCATCGATAAGGACACAAAGAGCAACCAAACACAGGCGCATGCTCATTGTGCATAGTACGGATGTGTTTGTTCAAGTCGGAGTTCTGTCTGCATCGGTAGAAGCATTGCGGGCAAGCAAACGAAGGTTCCTTTCCGCATTCGTAACGTTGGTGCCTATATAGACTCCCCGGCTGTGTGTAGCTCTTCCCACAATCTTTGCATTGAGGTCGAGTGCCCAGCGTTGGAGTGTTGTTGGAACAGAAGTCGGGCAGCCAGCCTATGATTGGAGAAAGTGAAAGTCAGCAAGCGAAGACCAAGTTCAATAGACTGAAAATCTGATCTCTAGCAAAAACAAAAACAATTTCATTGTATTAAATATCAATTTCATTCAAATGTGCAGTTGATTAATATTAAAGATAAGATCACACATACATAAATCTTATAAATACGAGATGCATGATTAAAAAATAAAAGCCACTTTAAATTATTTTATTTATTTGGCAGCACCACACGATGTTGTGTTGCAGCAATTCGATATGACAGGCTAAATATTGGAAATAGCTTGAGTTTGCAGGAGCAAAAGAATTAATAAAACATTCACAAAGATAAACACGTTAATTTTCGTCGCCCTATTATTTTTACAGCAACTTAAAACTAAAGAATATAAAAACAATCAAATTAAATTACACTCCAAAATTACAATGTGGTGTGCGTTTCTTTTTTCAATTTATGTACACCTCTGGATACAGAAATCTGCCAAGTAGATTTTCGGAAATGTGCTCAGAAAGGTTTGTTTAAAAAAAAACATAGGCAGGCCAGGTACCGACCACGAGGATGAGCACATGGTGGCAGGGGATGTCATGTTTATTGATGGGTCGCAATCTAGTTTTGATAAACCAGTTTTATTATCAGTGCCTGCCTCGCAAAATTCACGAATTTGTTCACTGGCATGTTTTGTATCCGATTCCACATACCCCAACTGGCATACAACACCTAATTTTATAGTTAGAAGAGAAAATTAAAAACTTCTCGAATCCTCTCTTGGATAGGAACACTTCTCCGTCACCACTTTTTTAATATTAAAGAAAACATATGTTTCCATATCTCGATTTCATTTTATTTATATTAATTTCTTCCGTTATCTCGATATCAAATTAATGGTTATTTACCTATACCCTACCTTTCCGGTAGCTTTACCTCGTCCAGGCGGGTCGGAGGTAATGTGATATAACAAAAGCAATTATGCAATTTAAACTAATTCACATTGCGAATACCAACTTTTTTGCAAGTACCGAAAAAGTGATGGCATGAATGTGTCTTTCATACAGAGAAGACGCAGGAAACTTTTTGAAATTGCTTCTAGCTTAAAAATTACATATTTTAGGCCATTGGATTTCCGTGAAAACTAATCGCATTACTCCACACTGCACCGATATATCAGCTTGGGTCGATTCTTATTTCACGGAGCGAGGCAGCTGCTGATAAGAAAACTGGTTACTAAAAACGAGATTTCGATCCCCTAAGCATGGCATTCAGTTCCTCCATGTGCTCATCCACGTGGTCGGTACCTGGCCTGCCTATGCTCTTTTCAGACAAACCTTTCTGAGCACATAGCCGAAATTCTACTAGGCGGATTTCCATGTCCAGAGGTGTACATATTACAGAGTTGGTACAGCAATTTAAAAAAATAATGAAAAATGACAGGCAAATAGCATTAACCGTTGCGTTAAATCACTTCTCGTCGTGTGCGCGTTTGACATGTCTGGCGAGGTTGGACCTATCTTTGCATTGATAAGGACAAATTGGACAAGTAAATATAGGCGCATTTTCCGTGTGCTTGATCAGAATGTGTCTGTGCATGTCATATTGCCGCTTGCATCGATACACACATTGAGAACAAGAGAACGAGGGACCCTTCCCGCACTCGAAACGTCGGTGCCTCGAGAGAGTTCCAGATTGTGTGTAGCTCTTTCCGCAGTCTTCGCATTGAGCCCGATTACCCTGCGTTTGAGGGTTGTTGGAACTGAAGTCGGACGGCCAGTCTATAAACGGAGAAAGTCATTTGTATTAGTTGGCAAGCTGAGGCCAGGCTGAACGCAACAAAAAGTGGGATCTTAAGTTGAAAAAACAATAATCACCAACATCTATTTCAAAACTGCATCTAATTCAGAAAAAAGTCTGGACATTAATGTTGTTGATGAGCGTAGCGAGCGAAGCGAAATCATCAATTTCACTACTGCTAAAAAAAAGCACTTGTGTGTGTTTTTTGTTTGTTTGTTTGTTTGTATCTGTGTTTGTGCGCGCTCTACAGGCCAAACGCCTGCGTCGATTGCGATGAAATTTTTAGGGTGTCTACTTTTGTTCTCAACTTAGAACCCCTGCGTTTTTCAAGAATATCCTCCATACCTCTTCCCTTCAAAGCAGAAAAAATAGCAACATTCGGCAATTGAGAAAGTTTGGTAAAGTACGGAAATTTATTTAAAAGTACGTATTGTTTTAAAATTTTCCCAATTTCGATTGTTGTCTTTAGAAACCATCAAAACCAAATCGAAACATCACACCAGAATTTTTGACTTGAAGTTGACTTCAAGATTTGACAGATATTAGAAATGTTGTCAATTTCGTGCATGCAAGCTTTTGAAAGTAAGTCCGCGGCAGAAATATATCTCCAGCCTAATAAAAACCCTTGGGCATAGATGTTCTATGTATTTACATGCACATTGCTCAATGATCTCAAAGTGAGCATCTTTCCGCTTCACGACAGCTCGGACAGAAACAAGGAAAGGTCAGAATCATTGACATTTTCAAGTGATCAGATTTTTTGAGAAAGCAATGGTCCGACTTGCTGCCCCATGATATTCATAGGCTTTTTGCCTCAATCTTTTTATGCGCTAAATACAAACCGCTACGCTCATCTTCAACGCAACACAAATTGCGTTCGCGAAGTCCTAGTGGTAATAGCTTTTACAAACGTACTTAATGTTTTACACATAATTACACTTTAACACAGCTTCCGCAGACAAATACGCATATTTATATTTTCAGATTTATTCACTTCCACTAAATATTATAGTAGGCATGGCATTTATACCTAATAAAAAATGCATAAAACGACTATTGGTAAATATCATTTGATTCCCATTTTGGGCATTAAATCCATTTTTTCGAGGAATTTAGTTTGTTATGTGTTTTTGTTGCGATTGATAAGGCCAAAGAATGCATGCAAATAATGTATAGGTGCCTTTTTTAGTGTGCATCAGCTGAATGTGTTTATACATTTGCATTATCAGTTTCTTACAAGAAACAGTCAATATACCACTTTTCTTGCACATTTCAACTTAACAACTACCAAATAAAGCAAAAAGCAATAGAAGGAATTTAAAGCCTAATGGATTCAAGGAGATTTAGACGTTTACATGCGGTTCGGTGTTAGCTCCTGTGAATTTTCTCTCTTCCACTAAACAGAGGTGTTATAAATATGTCAATATCATTGACTTTGAGCTTTACGTCTCTTCATTGTGTGAAGATGCTTGACGTGTCTAGAGAGGTTGGACTTGTCCTTGCACCGATAAGGGCATTGAGGGCAAGTGAACGACGGCTGCTTCCCACACTCATAACGTTGATGCCTATTAAGGCTAAAAAGTCTAGCATACGTCTTCCCACAGTTGTTGCATTGAGGACGAAAACCCAGCATTGATGAGTTGTCGGCACTGTCGGACGGCCAGCCTATGAACGGAGAACGTGATTTGTACAAGCGGGCAATCGTAGAGCAGACTAATCGACCGATATTGTTAAGTTTCCTAACGAGACTATCGTGAAAGAAACTTGTAGGAACACACACGCTTTCCTTACTCAAATATGATGAATCATGGATATACAAACTTTCTATAGCGATCTTTTTGTAGGAATACACATTTTTATTTAAGAGCAATATAATTTTCAGTACCTATGACTATGAGTTATTTGAAATGAAAAGTTTAATACAAGAAAATTTACTAACAAAGAAAGACATGCTAATTGATTTCCCCAATTCTCGATTATATCAATAATTACAATTGACAAAATGAACTGTTCAACAGCCAAGTGGACAAGGCTGATTCTTTGTTTGTGAAGATTAGACATGCTGGTTGATGTTACAGATAGTTATTTAAAGTTGCATATTGGAGCAGTGGTGCAAACCAGAGTATGATTGTTTGTTACTACAGAATAGCTCAAAACTACTCTCAGCTGCAAATAAGTGGATTTGTGCATGTGACACCAAACAATACCATGTCGCAAAATATCAGACTTGACTTGATTTTGACCACTTGGCTGTTTAATAGCTCACATTAGAGTAAGGAGACAAAGGCCAATAATTGACTTGAGAATATTTGAATGGACACAGATTGGTGTTACTGCCTTTGAAAGTTAGAGCACAAGTTTTCTAGCATATGCTAATATTTCAGTAGTGGCAATATAACGCAAGGAAGTAACAACATGCCTATAGCAGAAACTTTTTAGCTTTAAATCACTTCTTGTGGATGAGTTTGACATGTCTGGCAAGGTTGGACTTGTGCCTGCATCGATGGGGACACAAGGGGCAAACAAATATAGGGGCATTTTCACTGTGCATGACCAGCATATGTTTCTTCAAGTCATAGCTGTGCCTGCAAAGGTACGTGCATTGTGGACAAGCGAATGAAGGCTCTTTTCTGCACTCATGGCGTTGGTGCCTAAAAAGACTTGTAACATGCGCATAGGTTTTCCCACAGTCTTTGCAAGCTGTACAGACTTGAGTGCGCAGCGTTAGCAGTTTGTTGGAACTGAAGTCAGCCGGCCACCCTAAGAATAGAGAATGTTATTAGTAATAGTTTGCAAGCAAATAATTTGTGTGATCTAAATGAGTGTGAATAATAAACAATTTAATTCAAAAGTGCAATCGCTTCACATAAATGATGGGATACAAATTATTGTTATGATTTTAAACCATAAATTGCTTTCAGAACTGTATTAAAATAATTCACATCAACATTTGTGGTAAGGCAAAGAGGTTCAGAGTTCTGGATGGATGTTGTAGAATATGGTAACGATTTGGCTCTGTAGTGAATAGTGTTCGGTCCTGAAATGGACTATGGCTGGTGCAGAAATTTCGTCTGTGTTGGCACGGACATCTTCAGTCCTGAACACTATTCACAACACAGCAACACTGATTGCAATCTACATCCAGACCGATTGTGTATTTTATAAATTTTTTAATAGAAACATTTCAAACTCAGCTTTACACCCACTGAAGCAAACAGAAACATAGCAAGGGAAAAAAATACCAATCAGAGAAGATTTTGGCACAAATAAATTATGAAGAAATAGTCCATTCATATCAGCATGATGAGCTACTTTGATACTCTCAACACTCCCTGATACTAACTACCACTCTGATAATGAGACCAATCGTGTAGCCCCTGCTTAAAAAAGCCTCCAATGGCACACATTTAAGAACAATAAAACAAATTGTTACAAAAACAGCTGATCTGACAAAATTTGAATATTTCTTACTTCCTCCAAATAAAAAATTGCATAGACATCAATACAAACAGATGCAAGGAAACAGAAAAATTTCTAAGATTCATGTCGCTGCAGATTATGAATAATGACTTTTAAAAATTGCTATGAAATAACTTCTCCTTGTGAAGATGCTCAACGTGTTTGGCAAGTTTAGACTTGCACTTGCATCGATGGGGACAGAGTGGGCAAAGAAATGTAAGCTCATTTTCAGTGTGCATTAACCGAATGTGTCTGTTCATGTGAGAGTTCTGTTTGCATCGATGAGGGCACTGAGGGCAAGCAAATAAAGGCTCCTTTCCACATTCGTAACGTTGATGCCTAGCGAGGTTTCTGGACTGCGCGTAGCTCTTCCCGCAGTTGAGACATTGAGCCCGAGTATGCTGCATTGGATGGATGTTGGAACTGAGCTCAGACGGCCAACCTGCGGTCAGAGAAAGGCGTTAGTACTTACTACGAAAGAGGAAATCTGATTCAATTCAGTTGAGAGAAACTTAGTCCTTTTGATGTAACCTATCCTTATTCCTGAAAATAAAACCAAAACGCATTATTAAACACTTGTAAACATAAATAATTTTTTTAACAAAACACACACAGGTTTGAAAAAAAACTATTTCAAACTGGGAATTGAATGCTAAATCAAAAGTCTGGCTGGTTTCCCGACGTAGGTTTCTTTCATACACACAGCTATGAAAAGATATTTGTTAAATGTCATGGTAGGTATTCCAAATTATTACTATTATGATTAAGCAGTACTATTTGAAGTTGTAATTATCTACTTGAATTGAGTATTGAGATACCTACTACAAAAGCAAAAGACATTATTTTCTTAGAAATATTGAATTTTATTTACATTTCCTTTTAAGCTTGACAACCTATAGATCAAACAAAAAACTAACACTGCTTGGAAAAAAGAAACCAAGCATGTGTAAGGGCATTTTCGTTCTGTCGATTTATTGCGCTGGTTGGTTGGTAAAACTGTGGTCAAGCCTATGGTATGAGAGTAAAACAAAATTGTTTGCAATCAGAGGCATTATTTATAACAAGGTACCGACTATACAGCCTGTACAAACTATAAAGAGTGCGATTACTTTTGTACATAAAATGAACAGGTTAAAAATTATATATGGAACAGTTTTTATAAACCTTATTGGTATTTATAAACCTTATTATACAACACCAATATGCCACCATATTGCAACTTCCGGCTTCGGCATTCGGTAGGACGGCATGGTTGCGTACAAATAAGCTCAAGGCGATGGAATCATCAAAACCAAATTCTTTTTAGCTTTTGACATAATATATTGGGATAATTTATTTTGACAAGGTCAGAATAATAGTACTTCAAATCAAGGTAATTTTATGCATTTTATTCATAAAGAATTCATAAAAAATCGCATATCTTAAAAAATAATAAAATGAAATTGCGAGTGTAGAGAAATCCTCCAAAAACTCGGTGCATGTGTGAGAAATAGATATTGCAGCACTACATCTATTCCAAGATATTTTGAAGGTTTATAAAACTATATTTGTTTAACGACAACAGCCCACACTAACATTGCCGGGGATATTGATATGATGACAAATACGTATTTATTAGCTACCTAGATATAATTTGTATGCACTTTTCTATAAGTACCCTTAGCAGAGTTCTGTTATCTTGATGGAGTCCACACAAATGTAAGTCTTGAATTAGGAGCTGTAACGAAACGTAGCAAAACACTCGGATTGTAATTTCTTTCTTTCCGGGCTTACCGGGAAAAATTGCTCCCGACTTGGGGATGTAGCAACTATGTTTGTCACTTGACAAGGATAAATTTTGGGAGCTTTCTATCATTGCTTCCTGTGCATACGTTGGATATGTTTCACTAGATTTCGATTTATCTTGCATCGGTAGGGACATAGCAAACAAGCCAAAGTGGGTGCCTCTGTATTGTGCTGGCCCCGTATGTGCTGGTCCAAGTTGGACTTCTGCTTGCACCGATAAGAGCAGTAGGTACAAATAAACATGGGCTCTTTGCCACATTCGTAGCGTTGGTGCCGCTGCAAGCTTTTTAGCAAAGTGTAACTCTTTCCACAATAAATGCATGGAATCATAGAACGCAATGTCAAAGGGTCGCTGGAGTTGTGATCAGTCACGCAACCTATAAACAGAAGACGAAGTTAGTATACTGTCAGCCAATAGAAGCCTGGTTCAAAATACACAACACTTTAGTTGGACGAAGAAGTGCCACTTTATAATATATAAATACCAAAAATACATTGCAATCCAATAAAAACCGCAAAGATTATAAAATGAATGGCTAAAAAATTGCTACATGTTTAGAGGACTAGGTACTCTCATTTTTACAGAATTTAACAATGCTAAAACACATGCAACCATGGAAACAATTTCGGGTACAGTGAGGAGAAAAGGCAGCATAAATAAACCAGATATTATGAGGGGAAATAATCTTTTTATTACCTTCTTTATTAACAACATCTATAAACAACTTAAACCGATTGAGTTTAGAAGAAATGTGCAAAACATAACACCCACATAGGTATGTTTATTAATTTTTGTGTGTGTTTCACAAAGAGGATAGTAAGAAAATTGAGAGCAACCATATTGAAAACTATCTGCTCTTATAATACGGGGACGCTTTTAGCTTCACACTGCCCGAGGATTCAGCTAGCAAAAGCGATGCAATGGTTTACGATGGTTTACATGCCGACAGAAACATGATCGGAAGAGTGGGTGTTTTGTTAGTAACAATACCTTACATCTGTGTGGAAAACTTTCCAGGGTAGTTAGGACATGTAACTATGCAGATAAAATTAGTTGGATTCCAAAGTTCCAGTAAATTCAATCTTCAATCACAATTATCTGCATGGAGTGTGAAATCAACGATATTTTTATGGATCCTGAGGACGTGTCTGCCAAGGTTGCTCATCTGTTTGCATCGATAGGGACACAGTGAGCAAGCAAATTGTGGTTCCTTTCCGCATTCGTAGCGTATATGTCGAGTGAGGGTGTCATTTCGGGAGTAAATCTTCCAGCAGTCTTTGCATTGAACTGGAGTACGAGGATTTGGATGGTTGTTGGTACTGCGGCCAGGGCGGTGTTCTATGAACAGAAAATGCTTTTAGAATATTGCCTGATTTTGACATGGAAAATGAGAACAATAAAAATTTGAATTAAAAATGATTTATATAAAAGATTGAGTACGTGGTATGGGTTTTAACTTTTAATTATATGTGCAGGAATAATATAAATGGTATGGGGGCGAATTACAGAAGCTTTGCGTAACTTTGAGATAAGATGAGCTGTTCGTCGCAACTTAACGCCAACGCTAAGATGGTCTTACGCGGTTGTTAATTCGCTATTACAGAAACATTTTGTCACTTATCTTAAAGTTGCCATAAGTCATTTATTGATTCAGTCTGACAGATGCGTTACGCCATGATTCTGGGTGGCAAATTTCAGAGACTTTGCGTAACTTTAAGATAAGTGAGCTGTTTACGCTAAGATTTCATTCTGTAATTCGCCCCCTGATCCCAGTAATTTTATTTGCAATAAAACAAGTCAGAAATGGGTGTAGTTTAGTATAGTTTTGCTCTGGTTCTGAATTGTTTCTGTGAATTGAATTGTTCTGTGACTAATTGTTTGATTATTGAGTTTATTAACATATATTATGATTCTATATTATTTGTACCTATGTTGAACGGAAAACGAAAACAAATAAAATGAATACATACACACTAACATAAGTGAATATGCAACAATCATCTAGCAAAATATTGATATGCAATTGGAATATAATTATTGGATTTTATATGCAAATCAGACAACAGCATATAAATAGTTTGCTGTTCATTGTACGTCAATAGAATATTTTCATTGGCTGACTGATTAACCGACTAGGTATTAATTAGGATTATTTTCACATGGGTTTATAAAATAGCAACAAAAGTAATTAAACAATGCAGGCTCATTAATTCACTGATTCTTGTGGACACTTCGGGCGTGTCTGACAAGAGAATTTTTCAATTTGCTTCGAAACGGGCATTGAGGACACGCAAATGCAGGTTCCTTTTTACTATGTTTTAACAGTATGTGCTGGTTCAAGTGTTCTTTATGCTTGCTTCGATGCGGGCATTGAGTGCACGCGAATGTAGGCTCCTTATTGCACTCGTATCTTCGGTGCCTATTCAGGTGTCGACGAGCCACGTAACTCTTCCCGCAGTCTTCGCATTGCACCCGAGAATGCAAGTTTAGAGGGTTGTTGGAGCTGCATTTGTACATCCAGCCTGAACAGAGAATTTTGTCAGCGAATGGCAAGCAAGCAAAGATAAATGCAAAAATGTTTGGTTGTGAACAATTTCTTCATCCTAGGTTGAGGACATAGTAGACACGAGTCTTAAGTTTCATTTAAACAAACAGTCGTAGATCAAATAATAAAAAATCGGTATTACCATGTCAAATACATGATGTGACTAAAACAATCTAATGGAAAAAACCCCGAAAGCGACAAACTGACTGGTTTGAGAGAGGCACTCCGCATATTTTGTCACTAGGAAGAGTTAGACCGACATAACACAAACTTTTTTATTCTGGAAAAATTAGAGTGAATTGGCTTTTGGGTTAGCATAAACGCAAGTCAATAAAGTGTAGTCTTCCGGGATAAGGGAAACACCTTTCACATTGTGATAGAAGCACCAAATTTAAATGTGATGCTCCTCGGTAACAGATTTCATCTCAGATGTGTAAGCACAAAATCCGGCATCTAGGGCAAAGAATAATTTTAAAAGCGACAAAAAGACTAAATGAACACTGTGTACATATAGATAGCCAGAGTTCTTTATTAAATGACATAATTATTTTCGGATAATATGCAAAAAATACTACACGCAGTGATGTCGCAAACTGTATTCTTAGCTTTAAATAAGGCAACATAGCTCCCTTCCAAACCACTTGGGACTTGATACCGACAGTATTAGCATATGAATGAAACCGTAGGTTTCATTACTGTATGGTATTATAGTCATATTATTTATTTCCGTTTATTTATCGGAAAATTATACATTTTGTACTATATGTTCACACAGACATAGAAGGGGATGTCTTTAAAAAAAGCATAATTCGTTACAACATTTTGAGATTTAACCTTGCAGGGTGTGGGGTTGAGAAATAAAGAAAGTGCATTTTTATAATCTTATTTAAATTACGAAAGCTCGTAATTGGCTAGTCATTTTATTTTTATGTACACAAATTTCCACACGTAGTTGAGAATAATGTTGACATAAGAGCTAAGATTGATAAAAGATTTGTGAGCAAAATTAGTGATAATGCTGAATGCCTAGATACGTTTCCATTTACATTTTTTATCATCCTTTTGGAGATGCAGGATACATTATTATAGAAGATCTTTCTTCAGCTTGCTTCAATAGTCCAACATTATGAGAGAGCAGGTTGAGGCTCCACGGTGTCAATATTATAAATTAAAAAAATTGAAAAAAAAACGATCAATGACTTAATTATATTCATCAAAAAGAAATATTCCAAAAAAGGCAGTATTAAGTAATCAACTTCATATTTATTTTCATAGTGTTCACTACTAACTTCAAAGCACTACTTCGTGTGAACACGCCGAACGTGCTTGCGTAAATAACTCCTTAGCTTACACACATAAGGGCACTGAGAGCAAGAAAAAGTTGGGGCATTTTCATTGTGCATCAGCTGAATGTGTTGGTACAAGCTGGACTTCAGCTTGCTTTGAAAGTTACAAAGTGAGCAAAAGTGCGGCTCATCGCCACTGTGCATCAGCTTTATATGCTGAGTCAAGTGCTGCTTGCGCTTGCCCATGTACGGACAATCCGGGCAAGCAAATGTAGGCGGTTTCCCGCAATCGTAACGTTGGTGCCTTTGCAGACTTCCAAGACTCGCGTAGCTCTTTCCACAGAGGCATGTGGCGCCATAACTGCGACCGGGAAGGCAACCTGTGGACAGAGTACCCTAGTTGAACGATTGAACAATTCAGAGCCCTGTAGCAATCATGTTTATTTGTAAACGGAGATGACATAAGATATCGAAATCGCTGCTTATTTATTAAAATGATTTAAGATCAAGGTTATTATGATATGTTTGTCAGGGTCATTGAAATGTGTAGTTCCGCCACAAAAGTACTTATCCCTGCAGAACGATCACTGTACCAACTCAAATGTAATTGTTTTTGTGACCTAGAGGCATGAAAATAGGTGATACCGCTTCGAAAAAGTTTTTTCAATAACCCTATGTTGTAGTATCATAACGAGCAAAATTAATATATAAGTTTTTCAAAGGTCTTACAAAAAGTTAAAAACAAAAAAAACCTAAAATGTTGGCATATTTAATTTTTGTGGGTGGTAAACGTGGCTAAATCTGTCGAAGTAGAAGTAAAAGTACAAGTAGAATATATGTCAGAGTGAAATAATTTGAAGATATTAGGAACAATGTTAAATGATTACGTGCCGGTTGTTCTGTGGCCCGTTAAGATACTAACGGTCCATTAGCAAAGAAAATTAAAGGCTCTGATTGGATGTTGCTAAGCAAACATCAGGTTAACAGACCATTAGATATTTAACGTCCCAATGAAAAACCGGGTCTTAGACATTGTTGATGAGAGGAGCGAAATCTTCAATTTCACTACCCCCAAAAAAAGTCCTTGTGTATGTTTTTGTTTTTGTGTGTTTGTGCGCGCACTACAGACCAAACGCCTGAACCGATTTGAATGAAAATTTCTGAGTACCTACCTTTGTTCTCAACTTAGGCCCCCTGCGTTTTTGGAAAAGATTGGTTCAGAAAATTTTTAAGAAATCAATTTTTACGAAATTTTTCGATTTTTTCAAAGTTTTGAATCTCTGTAAATTTCAAAGTTCTTAACATAACTTCACCAAAACTTCTGAACATGTTGACCTTATAAATATTTATCATGTCTGAAAATCTTAGGTCGGTAGGTCTTTCCAATTGGTGTTTATTAGCATTTTTGTAGTGTTTTTTCGTGATTTTCGGTACTTTTTGACACCTGAATCAATTTCCTTCGTCACCTTGGTGACCAAGCTTCGTTGACTTGAAGTTTGTCCAAGGCAATGATTTGACAGATATATCAGAAATAAGTAATTCCCATTTATGGAAGTAGTTGAAGTAAATTCGCACTAGATATATATCTATAATATAATAAGAATCCACGGGCGTAATTCACATTTATGTATATATGTTCCCATTACTCAATTAGCTCAAATTAAGCACATTTTGGCTATCTGACAGGTTTAGAGAGAAACAAAGGAAGGTCATAATCGTCTAAAATTTGGAGTGATCAGTGTTTTCGAGAGTGCAATGGTCTGGCTTGGTGCTCTATGGTTTTCATAGGCCTTCGGCCTCCAGCTATTTATCTGCTGTATACAAACCGCTACATACGCTCAACACAAATTGCATTCGCAAAGCCCTTGTTATTTTAAGCACTATAATATACTGTCTATATCTCTTAACACAAAATATAAGTTGGAAGATTTTATACTCTCCTGAACGTCAATCAAAAAATGTACCAGCTTAAATAAAACAAGTGTGCATATGACCATGATAGACTGAGATTGGATATTATTATTATTTATTGCATTATTATTTTATTTATATTGCGGGGATTGAATAATTCCCAATGCATGTTGGCTGCTGCGCCAGTTGGATGGAGATAACGTACCTAGGTATTGTACTGTACAGTCGTGTTAGCCTAAGATTACCACAGCCTGGTGGACTTCGAAGTAAAGTATTATTTGACTCTTACGATTTGTAAAGACTAAAGAGTAAAATGGTAAATAATTGTAAAGATAAATACTTTTTTTTAATGGTAGGTAATGACAAAAACTATCATTTCATTCTATGGTATGGTACTCTATGATAAGAGATCCCCAAAAAGTGGCACACTCAAATTAATTCTAGTGAGTGTGAAGTTTGTACGTGATGGTACGGAAGTTTGAAAAGTTCAGTGAAATAAAAACGTCTAAAAAAAATCTTGAAATATTTGTTCTTCAGTTCCTCTCTTTTGATTAATATTCCAAATTCTTGCTCTGTGCATTTTCTTTCCACAAGAGTAGGTACTTCCAAAAGTGACTTACAGCTGCAAAATATAAGTGCAGTCTTTAGCTGTAAGCCCAGCTCTTTAATCCACTTCCAAATCATGGGTATCAGCCAATAAAAATACTTTCAACAGATTTTTATAGTTTCATGAAAAGTTAGAACCAAAATTTTTTAATGAAATATACATAGTACACCTCTACTTAAAGTAAATGTATAAAATGTTATTACAAGAACAAAAATGGAGCGCTTAAAAGCACTGATTTTTGTGGAGACGCTGCATATGTTCAACAAGATGTTGCTTCAGCTTGGTTCGATAAGGACACTCCTGGCAGGCAAATGTAGGCTCCATTTCGTTGTGCATGAGATCTATATGCCGGTTCAAACTGTGCTTCTGCTTGCATTTAAAAACACATTGAGTGCAGGCAAAATACGATGCCTCGTTGTCATTGTGTCGGTTCTGTGCGTGTTGGCGCAAATTGCTCTTCACATTGGTTCGATACTGGCACTGAGGGCAGCCGAATGTAGGATTCTTTCCGCACTCATAGCGTTGGTGCCTTTGCAAGCCTCTAGGACTCGCATAACTTTTCCGGCACTTGTCGCATTGTGCCTGTGCACGCACCGTAGGCGGGAAGCCTACGGAAAGAGAATAACAATGCTAAACGATGTAATTTGTCTATAGACAAATAGTTCAACATATTGTATTCTATTCATATTTTTTAGGTAGTGTAAGAGGTTTCAAGTTTTTAGGGAAAATGGAGCTTGACAAAAAAATCTTGTGAATATTCAAAAAACTTTATTTTTTGATTATTTCTACACAATCCAGTTAGTACACCTAATTCATTGTAATAAAAAACAACCTTAACTATTTATAAACAAAATTAACAGAAATACAGTTTGGCATGATATACTTACAAAAATACAAATAATAAAATAATATGATTAAGACGCTAGACTACCTCGCTGCCAGTTGCGAGCAGCTGCGAGATAGCTCAATTGCACAGTCCCACGAGTATGCGCTTTTTTACTAAACCGTGAGAGATAAACTATTGAAGTAAGTGAGTAAGTTGTAGATGAAGAATCAATCTGCAATCGAAATGTACCCTTTTTCTCAATTTTAATCTCCTTCATCCCTTTATCGATGAACAAAAAAGCGCAAAAAATAGCAAAATGTAACATTTTTAGAAGCGGTTTCGGCCCTTTTAGACCCAAAAAATGGATAAACTGGTCCGTTTCCGACACAGATTGATTCTTTATCTACGACTTCCTCGCTTACTTCAATAGTTTATCTCTCACGGTTTAGTAAAAAAGAGCATACTCGTGAGACTCTGCATTTGCGCTATCTCGCAGCTGCTCGCATCTGGCAGCGAGGTAGTCTGTCCCCCTTAACTATACTTTAACTAGGAATATCCTGCATCTGTAGCAACAATATTTTTGCAGTAGTTTGAAGAATTAGTAAAAATGCAAATAAGAACACATTAACAGCCCGAATGCATAAACGGAGAGCTTGAAGTCACTGATTTTTGTGGATACGCAAGATATGTTCGACTAGATTATGCTTCAGCTTGGCTCTATAAGGACACTCCGTGCAGGCAAATGTAGGCTCCATTTCGTTGTGCATGAGATCTATGTGCCGGTTCAAACTGTGCTTCTGCTTGCATTTAAAAGAACATTGAGTGCAGGCAAAATACGATGCCTCGTTATCATTGTGTCGGTTCTGTGCGTGTTGGCGCAAATTGCTCTTCACATTGGTTCGATACTGGCACCGAGGGCAGCCGAATGTAGGATTCTTTCCGCACTCATAGCGTTGGTGCCTTTGCAAGCCTCTAGGACTCGCATAACTTTTCCGGCACTTGTCGCATTGTGCCTGTGCACGCACCGTAGGCGGGAAGCCTACGGAAAGAGAATAACAATGCTAAACGATGTAATTTGTCTATAGACAAATAGTTCAACATATTGTATACTGTTCATACTTTGAGGGAGTGTAACAGGTTCCCAGTTCTTAGGGAAAATGGAGCTTGGAAAAAATCTTGTGAGTATTTAACAAAACTTTATTTATACACAATCCAATAAGTACACCTAATTCATTGTAATAAAAAACAACCTTGACTAATATAAACAAAATTAACAGAAATACAGTTAGGCATGCCGCATGGTTCACAAATTAAAATTTTAAAATAATATAATTAACTATATCTTAACTAGGAAGATCCTATATATGTATGTATATATATATATATATATATATATATATATATATATATATATTAGGCAACAATATATTCACAGTGGTTTGAAGAATTAGTAAAAATACGAGTAAGAACACATTAACCAGCCAAATGCATAAACGGAGAGTTTAAAGTCACAGTTTCTTGTGGATTCGCAAGATATGTTCGGCTAGATTATGCTTCAGCTTGGCTCTATAAGGACACTCCGTGCAGGCAAATGTAGGCTCCATTTCATTGTGTTTGAGATTCATGTGTCGGTTCAAACTGTACTTTTGTTTGGTTTGATACGAGCATTGGGTACAGAGGAAATAATTTTGCTCGCCGTCGTTGTGCTTGTTCTGCATGTGATGACGCAAGTTACACTTCAGCTGGCATCGATACGGACATTGAGGACAGGCAAATGCAGGCTCCGTATCAGTGTGCCTAAGCTGTATGTGTTGATTCAAGTGTTGCTGGCGCTTGCAACGATAGGAACATTGAGGGCAGGCGAACTTTGGTTCCTTTCCGCACACGTATCGCTGGTGATTAAATAGGCTTACTGTTCCCGAGTAACTCTTTCCACAGTTTTCGCAATGAAAGCTAGGACCCAGCTTCGAAGTATTGTTGGAACTGGGATCCGGGATGCAGCCTATGGACAGAGTACTGTGTTAGAACCATCGTAATGTGTAGACCTTGTTTTGCATATTGGAAAGAGCCATTTAACCTGGAAATGCATAAAGAAAAACATCAATGATAAATATCGAGACACAATTTGTTCAAAATACTTGTTGACTTTATAAAAAACACCATCTGAAAAGTATTTATGTGTGAAATGTGTATATTAATGCAAATAAATTGTCAATTGTCAACAAAACAATTTACAGTTGAAAAATCTTTAAATTATTCTTTGTGCACAACTGAAACATCAAATTATGATAAAAAACCAAGACAAACAATTGCAAATCAACCCCAATTTCTACGATCTATATATGAAAAATTCTAATTGGGTCTTTACTAATGTAAACCATTATTCAGTAGTTTACACAAGAATGTATGGCTCTTGACAACCATGATAAAACTTAAATCATTTTTTGTTGTGTATACGCTGGACATGCTTTGTGAGTAGTTGCTTTAGTTTGCATTGATAAGGGCAATGTGGACAAGAAAATGCAAGTTCCAATTCGGTGTGCCTCGACTGTATGTGATTGTTCAAGCTGTCCTTCCGTTTGGACAGATACGGACAATGAGGACAAGCAAAAGTAGGGTCCTTTCCACATTCAAATCGTTGATGCCTCTTAAGGACGTCAGGGTTCGCGTAACTCCTTCCACAGTTGTTGCATTGAAACCGAGTCGGCCCCGTTGGACGGTTCTCAGAACTGGTGTGTGGCAGCCAGCCTGTGGACAGAGAATGATTTCAGAGTGTGGTAATAATTGGAGGCCGAGTTCAAAACAACGGCCGATTTTTAAGCATGGTGCGACTAGTACTCCTGCAAAAAAACAATCATTTAAGTACTGTTTCATCCACTGAGAGTAAGGTTGAGCTCAGCCCAATTGATTGATTGAAAGCTTAATTGCTGGCAAAAGCAGCCAGTTGCAGGGTTTAATGTTATCAATTAAAATCATGTTCTGAAATCAGTGTCAGCCTTTCAAACACATTAATTAATGTAGTTTTAAAATGTTGAAGCCACGCAATGCAATAGTTTGCGTAGTTTCTGCAGGTTTTATATTTAGTTTGGGTAAGAAGTATTGCAAGGTTGTTGAAACTTGTCGTTGACGAGTGATTTATGAACTATGCTTTAAAGAGGTATAATTTAAAAAGCAAATCTGTGGTGTGGTTTGCACAAAAGAGGGGGGCTGTAATACAGACAATTTTTTTCTTATGACCTGGTGATAAAGAAACAATGGTTAATTGATTAACATTAAACTAGTGCTGGCTTCTATTGTAGGGCTGCGTGAATTCACTGTGCAAGTGTATACCGCTTACATTATAAAGATAAAATGTTATGTTGGAATTCGACAGGCAATCCCAATTCAATAGAAGAGTTTGGCCTGGTTAAGGAGTGCAAAGCTGTGATTTACAGAAGATAAAACTCAATTTTTATTTGCATAGAAAACAACAAACAGATCAATTAAACAAACATTGTATCTAAGAATGTATTTAAAAAATAAAAAACACTTATACAAATAAATGATTAATGCCTATGCCCTATGCTATGCCAATGTAAAATCTAATGTTATGTTACAATTTCCTGGCTACTCTTCGTAAAGCAAACAAAAATCAATGTTCAAATCAGATAACAAATAAAGGTGCAATTTGAATAAAGAGTAACTAAAGAAATTTCATTTTAAAATTATTTTAATATTGTAATAGTGGCTTGGGGCAAAACAAGTTCTATATATTTATATTGGCATGTCTATGTAATTGATATGGTGATCTATACTTTTAACTCTTGTGAATACGCTGGACATGCCTGACCAGAGAATGCATCAACTTGCTTCGAAAAGGACACGTTGAGCAAGCAAATGTAGGTGCATCTTCGTCGTGTCTGAGCTGCATGTGTCGGCTTAGGTGTTGCTTGCGCATGCATCGATACGGGCATTGGGGGCACACGAATGTAGGCTCCTTCCCGCACTCATAGCGTACGTGACTCGTCAGATGTTTTCGGGCACTGTAACTCTTCCCACAGGCTTTGCATTCTGCCCGAGCATGCAGTGTTCGAGGGCTGCTGGTACTGCATTCGGGGAGCCAGACTAAGAGAACAGAGAAGGTCGTTAGAAGATGTTCGGGCAGTGAAGGCTTGGTTCAAAACGTGTTGGCTTAAATGTAAATTCTCGAAGAAATAACTTCTTTTAATCTGCAAAAATACGGATGCGCATCTATTGAAGAGTTTATGATTTATAAAAGCTGAATTAATTAAACTATTCATAAACACGATATATATTTATTTATTGAATTATGTGTAGGTAGTACACACACATTTGAGAAAACAATATGATGATTTAGAAATTTGAAATGAGTTTGCAAGTACACAGTACCCAAATACTTAAATAAAATGTATAGCCCAATCAGTGGCGTAGCGTGAATAGGATGCGCCTCCCTGCAAAATTTTTGATGGCACCCCTCATATATTTCTGGAAACAAACTAATTACGCATGGGAAAAACCGCGCCGTTTGGGGCTGGTTCATAGTTTCGACTTTGTCGACATGGTATCTCGTCACGAGGCGCAGAACATTATGGGAATTATACTTGCAGCCGCCGAAGGCGCCCGCAAAATTTTGGCGCTGTGGTCTTGGATATTTAAAAAGGAAAGACGTCCTGTGGTGCATTTCCGGGTGACCGTCCGGCAATCACGAGTCTAGGTGTCCGGTGTTTAGAGGGCAGGGGCCATGCCTGAGTTGAGAAATGATTTAAATAACTGATAGCATACGGTGCTGGCGGCTCGGAACGCAAGTGCAGGTAAAGACGGTGCACCGTCTTTCCGGCATTTCCCAGCTGCAAGGCGCTGGCCCCCAGGTGCCATGGGAGCCTCCCGCTGGGAATTGCACAGAGACGTTAGAAAGAGACCGGCCCAATGTCAGGCGCTCGACGCCGACTCCTCGCGCCGGTGTCGGGCAGCCAGAAGGCACCGGCGCTGAGCCCCAAAGCCCCCCATGACGCGGGATCTGCGGGGGCGGTCGCTACGCCACTGAGCCCTTTACAATTTAAGATAGTTCTAGCTTTTTTACTTTGAGTCAGGTTTATCTACAATAGCATATTCCTGAAAAATGTTATTCAGCCTTAACAATATTGATATGAATAACAGTGACTTCATGTCACTGGTAAAAATATATGTATGTCCCAGCAAATTATTTGTAACATATTTCAACAATATAATATTGAAGCTAGGCAAGATCAATAATGAAGTAAACACCAGCAGACTGGCATAGCGCAGCAAATCACTGCTGCTTGTGAAAGCGCCAGACGTGTACCATAAGATAATGCTTCCTCTTACGATACGGACAATGGGTGCAAGTAAATTGAATGGCATTTTCATTGTGCATTTCCTGAAAGTGTCGTCTCAAGTCGCCCTTCATCTTACACCAGTAAGGGTCTTCAGGGCACGCCAAAGGCGGTTCCTTAATAATGTGTAGAGCTAGGATAGTTATGTAATTGCATGTTCTTTATTAAGAAGCAGAGCACATGCAGACATAGATATAAATTCTATTCGAGTCCCAAGGATTCCAAAAATATGTTTCATTTAGCATGTTTAGCATATTTTACCACTTTTTAAAAATTTGCATATTTCTTTATTTTCATGCATGTTTTGTGCATATTTAAGCCAATTTAACAAATTTCCTACGATTTATTGGCAATTTCTTCTACGGATTGCTAAAACGAACGATTTTGCAGCTGTAATGCAGCCTATGCAGCCAGTATTAGAGAGTCACAAAGGCTTTTTTTTGCTGAACTCTATAGCTCGTGATCTGGCATACATTATAGCTAATTTCGGAACCATCTCGAGACACATGGTCTGCCCCTAAAAGCCGAAAGTTGCCAAAGGCGAAAGTTGCGCTCAACTAGCTCGCGCTGATTTTAGCAAAGAATTCCTCTTAAAAGCTCCTGAGTGGTATTTCGAAAATTATTTCTGGCCAAGAATTTGATCTGGGTAATTCAAAATGTGACTCCACAACTTGCAAGCTCGTTTAAGTATTGTCTGGAGAACATCTTGCGAATTTAAACGGTGTTTTTCGGTGCATAAAAACCTTTATTCTGACCAATGACATAGCCTCAAATCAGAAAATATTAAAATTATGGTTGTAACAAGTTTTACTTGTTACAACACTTGTAACAAGTTTTACTTGTTACAACACTTGTTTCAAGTTTTACAATGATTGGGTAGAGGTATACACTCTTGAGAGAGTGTTTGCCTGTGTCCATATAATAAACCTACCTATATCTACTTATTTTGCATAGTATAATGCAATAAATTGGTTTTTATAGAAAGTAACCAAATGATTGTACATATTGAAAATGGCGAAAATGGTTGAAAAATATTTAAAATGGTTGAAATGGTGAAGTGAGACATTAAAAAAATGAAATCATTCAAGTCTGTGGGTAGCATCATGGTCGTGGAGCTACAATTGTTTCTTATGGATATGCTGGACGTGGTTGTCGAGAAATGGCTTCAGCTTGGATCGATATGAACACTTAGTGCAGGCAAACATGCGTGCCATTTCACTGTGCATCAACTTAACATGTCGTATCATATTTGAATTTATCTTGCTTCGATACGGACATTGGGTGCAAGTGAACGATGGCTCATTTCTGCACTCGTAGCGTTGGTGCCTAGTGAGGCTTTCGCGTCGTGCGTAACTCTTCCCACAGTCTTTGCATCGGAAACGCACCATTGACAAGTTGATCAAACCACAGCCAGAAAGCGATCCTATGAACAGAAACATTTGTTAGAACATGGTCGACGGATTGGCATTCGTAATGACGTCTTTGAGGTTGTGGAAAAGATTTTTGTGTAAAAAAAAAAGAAACTGTTGCTTAACAGGAATACAAATGATGACATGAACGATAATGAAATCTTACATGACGGAGTTTCTGTTCAACTACTTTTCAAGCCCAGCAAAAGTCAGATAAATAAGGAGTGATATTGTTACTCTCTTTCCGTAGGCTTCCCGCCTTCCAACAGTTTAAGAGGAAACCAAAGTACCAATACCACAAATATCAAAAGAAATTGACTTTGCTACAGACAAAACAAAAAAAAACTTTTAACCCATTTTCTTTTGTTCTTGATAAATGTTTGAGCGCAAGAAAAGATTATCACATAGAAAAACGTTCGGTTGGGGATGATTGTACAAAGGGAATTTGACACAAATTGTCACAGGGAGTTTAGAGACACAGAGAAGGTGCTAAATAACTGGCGCAAATAGAAGCAAAATGTCCACATAAATTATGAGGAAAATCTTGGCATTTATTTATATTTTCCACAGAACTTTAAAACAGCAAAACTCTGCAAAAATAAAAAGTAAACAACAGATGAATAATTATCGATTTGTTCAAATCCAATAAAATTAGCATTATTCTCAATAGTGTTGGGATTTATGCCATTGCTGCTCATGGAGGCATTAACAAAGATTTCAGAAAAGGGTACATCCAACAATTCGAAAAGTCCACATATTAAAAACAAATTTGACGTCAGCTTGGTGCAGCAGTGCCAAAGTGTGACTACGCGTGGAATTTTATATACTAACTAATCTATGATGTTGTGGTACGGAGGAGACAGGTGTGACAATGTGATTCCAGTTGGCTGGTTTTTGTGCATGCGTTGTATGTGTTGGGTCAAGCTGCCTTTCTGCTTGGCTCGATAAGGACAATGTAAGCAAGCAAACGCAGGCATTTTGCTGCTGTGCTGGCTCTGCAAGTGTTGTTTTAAGTTGGATTTCTGTTTGCATCGATAGAAGCACTGGGTGCAGGAAAAAGTAGCCATCTTGCCGCCGCACTCGTAGCGTCGGTGGCGTGCCAGGTGGCTCGATCTCGAGTAACTCTTTCCGCAATCTTTACAATGAAAACGACTACCCTGCTTTACGCGGTTGTCGAAGCTGTAGTCGGGAGGCCAGTCTGTGAACAGCAGAGATTTGTGTTTAAATGAGCACAATCAATCAATGTCCATAAAGAATTAAGAGAAAAACAAGCGTACCAGATTACAGTGTATACTTATGCTGACTTAAAGATGGAAAAAATAAGTTTGGATGTGTTTTTAAACCATTTAGCACGTGTTGGGATGGATTCGTGTGATGTATTCGTGAATGTTGCAACGTGGAAAAAAATCGCAAGCACCGAATTTTGATATTTTCGTTTAGCGCGCAGCCGCGCGCTGCGTCACTATATCACTACTATGCTGGCTAGCCAGCGTGCGGCTGCCGGCGTGCGGCTGCCGGCGCGCCAGCTAGCTCCGTTTGCTGCTCTGAGACGTAGAGTTTTAGCAATGGGTGTTTTGAGCTTGCTATTATAAAGAGCGAGCTAAAATTAGGTTTGCTGTGTCAACTTCATGATAAAATGTCCATGTTGCTAGTCAAAACAAAGATTCTGGTGAGTTCACATGTAGGTATAGTACAGTCATGGCAGAAGAAGTGATCCAGCCGTATCAATACGAACCGGAGTATTCTGACAGTGAAATCGAAAATATAACATTAGTACAAGATGTTTTATCAGGGAGGAAAGGCAACAATAGTTGGTGTACTTGTAATCGTTGTGTGTCCATGCTCACTGATTACAAGAGCTTGTGTTGCTCTGAAGCCGAGTCAGTGCGTAAAGTTAGGGAGGGACACACATGTATTACCGAACATCGATCTTCTCAAAATTTAATTATTGACAATGATGCGTTGAATCTACTGCGACATCGAACCATTAGTAAAACAAGCAATCGCAGAAAAAAAAAATTTACAGCAGAGGATTTACCGAACAACTTTTGGCGTTACTTAGCACACAAACAATTCGTAATTTGGATATTTGCAAACAACACCCGCACTGAAGGTGGTGTATATTGCTGGTTAAAAGTATTTCCTAGATGCAATGGAGGCACTGCACTGCGTTTCAGATTTATTCTAACATATTGATTAGGTAAAAGACGATGCTTCATGAGATCGGACTCATCCAAGTCGCTCTCTTTGAAATGTCGCCTACACACGAGGGCTCCGGGGCCGGGCACAAAGTTTTTGCGCTTCGTTCTTTGTAGCCAAATGTTATACCGATCTGGCGATCTATCGCGGGGTGGAAACGAATGAAAAGATATCTTAGGCACGGTTTTGTGGGAGCTGTTGCACCCGAAGACCGAGCAAAATACCATATTTAGTCCAATTAGCAGCCGAACTTCACCAGTGCAAGTGACAAACTGAGGCTGCTGCCTGCTGTAGCGCGCGTAGCATGGCACTGCCTGAGATAGGCTGACGTCACTGTTTTCGCTCAACGCGCTGCGGGCGGGTATACGCTGAGCGGCGCTAATAACCGCGTGTACGATTGTTTTCCCCTCGGAACTGTCTTTCTGGAGCCGAAAAGTCGTAAAACGGGTTGTGTGCCCCTTTAAGGAGAAATCTCTTAAACTAAATTACTATAAAACATCTAACTACACCACTCAATACATCTACCTTATATTAATATTAAAAAGGAAAAGGTAGTTAAATAATATATTTATCTCACTTTTGGAAATTATTTTAATGTATTGGTAGGTATAAGATAATAATCCAGTACATTTTAACAGACTAGCTTAATTAATGGAAATTTATTGAGTACTGAAAGAATAAGTGATTAGCCCCATTAGACTGTTGGTAATTTACCTAAGAATATGATAGCAGGAACTAGTTGCATTTTAACATGCTTATTTAATATCATTATAACATCAAAACTGCATAGATCTTCAATCACTGGCAAATATGCATACTCTGGGTGTGTCTGACAAGAGCTTGATGCAGCTTGCATCGAAAGGGACACTTGGGGCAAGCAACTGTCAACTCCTTTTCATTGTGCACGAGCTGTCTGTGTTTGCTTAAATTGGACTTCTGCTTGCTTCGGTACGAGCATTGAGTGCAAGAAAATGTAGGCTCTTTTCCGCATTCGTAACGCTGGTGCCTTGTGAGGCTTTTAGGTCTTGCATAACTCTTTCCACATACGTTGCAACGAGAACGAGTGCCCAGAGCTGGTGTGATGATTATGTTGCCGTCAGAAAAGCAGTCTGTTAACAGAAAATACAGTTAAATATAGCCAGCAAAAAGCCAATGTGTTATTTAGGCTAATAAATAAAAATATATTATTTAATAAAAATATGTAAGAATAAACTGATACTATGGAGACTTCAAACTTAGCCAGGGCAAAAAAAGGTCCTTTCAAGAACCACAGTCTGTTAAATCAGAGCAAACACATCCACTACACAACACACAAAGCAATGTTTATGTTGCATTATGAAAGTTGTGTAGGGTAAGGGAGAATCACTAAACCATTTGCTTAGCATAAAAATTTATTTCAGCATTAGATATCCTTTGCATCACAATTTACATTATTTGGTTTTCGTAACTAGTACAGTATAGCAACGGAACGTTGGGAAACCAGTTAACGTCACTAGGCGTTTAATACTCAGTTGGGAATATTTTTTGTTTACTACGTAATGCTAATTCGTTCTTAAGGACAAAGAATATAAGCCTACAATATATTTTCATAATTCATGACAAACAATTATCATTGCAAGACTTGGTAGGGATCATAACACTTTTTGATACAAAATTACTGTTTCCTATCACTGTCCACATTGTCAAGCGTAAGCAGCCGCACTGCAAAAATACATTCACTTGTGCAAGCGCTGTAAGTGTTTTTGCAAATGCTGCTTCATCGTGCATCGATATTGACAGTATGGACAAGCAAACTTCGGTTCAATTCCCTTGTGTTTGAGCTGAATATGTCGTTTCAGATTAGACGTTTGCTTGCATCGATACGGACATTGAGGGCAAGAGAGCGTAGGCTCCTTCCCGCACTCGTGACCTTGGTGCCACTTGAGATATGGTGATGCATAACTCTTCCCACAGTCTTTGCACAGAACCCTAGTAGGTAGCGCAGGAGCGTTCTTAAAACTTTCATCGGGTAGCCAACCTAAAAACAGAATGATATCAGTAGGTGGTTGGTTGTCTTTGGCATACCAAATTGAAACATGCTGTGCATGATCAATGCAAAATCAATCAGTTGATTTGACGACATATTCTTCGGATACAACATGACGACATATAGAGTTGATCTGACTGAAGAGGACAGCTGGTAAGGCCTATACTTTAACCATGGATGAATAAAGTATACATGCTTTAACGTTGCATGGGATACAGGGAGCGCTGAACTAGTTGCATATCCTGGCTAGCAATGATTGAAGGTTGATGGTTGCCATATCAGCGAAAGAAAGTGCTTTTGCGGTCACGAAAAACAACATGTTAGCTGAGAGCATCGTTATGCTACCGTTTACTATTAAATTTGTGGATAATGTTCAGCTAATTTGTGGCAACTATTAAACAAGTATTTACACTGTAGCTTAAAGGCCATATCTCATCTCCTGACAAGCTGTGCTCAGATAAAAGATTTTTACTTTTTATACCCCATGGCAGAGGCAAAAAAAATGTCAAAACTTTTTGATGCCGCAAACAGCATTTAGGTGGAGCCCACTGTGACGTCATCGTGGGCTCTGGGAATAGTTTTTTGGCCGTAGTTACCTTCCCGAAGAACCAATTCGCTTCTAACTTTCGGTATTGACTTATGACTGCGATCACATCCCAATATTAAAATTTGGAATCAATTTAACAATTTTAAAATTTTATTTTGAAATTGGAAAGATTAGAAAAAACAGCAATTGGTGGACTAAAAATTTATTAAATTTTAAATTGCTCTGTATTGGTTATTAAAAGGCAAAATCTTTAATCTAAGCACAACTTGAGTGAAGGTGAGAGAACTCCTTTAACACTATAGCTTCAATATATAATTTGCCCATGAAATGCTCAGATACAACCCTTCCACAACCTGCATGCAACACAACCTTTAACTGCCAGCAACCCGAATTTGTTGAGCGAGCTCATCTGTGAGACCGTCTAGTTTAATGGTAACAAATCAATATAACGTGGAATGTTAAAATCTCTTTGGTTGGTACTGTCAAACTATAGAAGAAAAAAATAATGGGTGAAGCTTAAATTTTGTTGTTTTATGGGTTCAGTACAACATTTATTAATACAAAATTATTTTGAGTATGTATTTATTTATATAATACACAGGACATAGGTGTAGCTCAATTCAGAGACATCCTGATGAGTGACTAATTTAACATCCTCTACCCTGGGACTAGGTGAGATTTGAGACATTTTTATGGCAACTGTTTTTGAGGAAACTCAAAACGAATTCTAATCGGTGATGCAGATTTGCGGATTATTTAAGCTTATGCCAATAAAAAAGGTAAGAAACGGAATATGGTACTAATATTTGTAATTTTTTATCATTCCATTTCAATATCATAACATCAAGGTTCCAAATACGGTGCATCTTTACTGTGCACAGTTTACTTAAAATCATTTAGGTATGTCCGATGATCTGGTGCCGGCTCACGAAGAAATGTTGCTTATATCGATACGAGCCATGACGTCAAGCAAAAGTTGGTCCCTTTCTGCACATCGAAAAATTGTTGACTGCTGAGTTCTTATTGCTATGTAGATCTTCCCACAGGTGTCTCAAAATAGCGGTGAAAAAAATAAACAATGAAAAAAATAAAAAATAAATCACTGCTTCTTGTGTTGCCGTAGAAGGTGTCTATCAAGGTGTTGCTTCAGCTTGCATCGATAGGGACATTGTGCGCATGCCAACGTGGGCGCATTTTCATTGTGCATGAGATCGACGTGTCTGTCCAAGTGATACTTTCGTTTGCACCGATAAGAGCAGCGATCGCAAGCAAATGTAGGCTCTTTCCCGCACTCCAAGCGTTGGTGCATTTGCAGATGGTGAGCTCTTGCGTAGCTCCGACCACAATCTTTGCACTGAGCCCGAGAACCCAGCGCCGACGTGTCTTTGAAACTGATGTCGGACAGCCAGCCTATGTAAAAACAGAGATTGCAATTTTAGCATAGTACTGATGGAAGTGACGTTTTGTCCATGGAGTGAACTTGGGGCGGAATCCAACGCAGGTATAAACCTGGGTTTTTCATGAGAAGTATGGAATTTATTGGGGTGTTTCAGGTTTTTTTAAAGGTTTCATTGGGGATTTCACGTAAAGTGCTGTTTAAATGATGAAAATCGATTCCAGGATTGTTATGTTAATAATTTCAAACTTCAGTAAAAAAAGATATGCTGAAAAATAAGAAGGGTTGAAGGAAAAAGTGAAGCACAGCCTACATTATTACAACGGTAGAAAATGCAAATAACATAAAATATCTTGAATAAGTTTTAAAGTTTTAACATCATTGGGTTAGTTAAGTAAATTGTGAAAAACCCATTTTTGAAAAAACTGGGTTTTTTTAATTGCCCCGGACTTAAATCTGGCTTGCATTCCAAGCCTCAGTTGCGCAGAATAAAGGTCCATATACATGAGTGTGAAAGTCGTAGAAAGATGTTCGGACGGCTTACTACGTAGCCAGCCAGCAGTTAAACTTTACATGTAATATCACAGCATTACAAAATAACCCGGAAACAATAGTTTTCTTTTTGTTACAGTTTATTGTATCTTTACTACATGTCAATCCAAAAGAATAGACTAATTGATCAACTCACAGATAGGAAGTTACTTTATAATTAATTAGTTAAATTAGCTCATGCTGGCGCTGTACGTGAAGATGTAGGTCGTGGTTGCGTTTGCATCGCTACACACAGTGCGGGCAAGTGAAGGAAGGCGCGTTTCTGCATTCGTAACGTTGGTGCCTATTAAGACTGAAAAGTCTTGCATATGTCTTCCCACATTTTTGGCATGCAGCCCGAGTTCCCAATTTTGGAGAGTAGTTGGAACTGCCATCGAACAGCCCTATGAAAAGAGAACGCAGTTAGGATGGTTACCCCGTGGTTATGTACAGGACGCTACAACGATATACATGGCCGTTGGTTAAAAATTTGGCGTGAAGTTTATACAAAAGCTAATATTATAATGAGAGAAAGTACAAGAGTGCAGTAATGGTTTCATGGGGTATCACTGCACACTTCATTCATTTCTGTTACAGTAAATCCCAAGTCCAAAATCCTAAGCAAAAATTGTCACATTAGGCGTTTATCGGCCTAGACCCTTTGAAAAAGATTCCCCTTTAGAAGTAGCACTGGGCAACTTTTCAACACATGGGATCTAGGTAGAAAGTATGATAAGAAAAATGCATTTCCTTTGTGACTTTTGTTAACATTTTCTCATCAAAATGAAACAAGGAACCTTGTTCCTTGTTCCAAAGATTTATTTCCTCTCATCCACCTCGTGTCTCTTCATCTGAGAACGGGACAAAGGGTCTAGTGATTGCGCCATCGCCGTCCTGGGGCCGAGTCCGTTTACCCGTCCCATGTACGGGTCGCTCGGCCTCTCGTCTCCCTGGAGATCTCCCTTGTCCCACCCGGCGAAGCAGGGAGAATGTGTGACCGAATAGCTCAGTTGGTAGAGCACCTGCCCGGCAAGCAGGAGGTCCCGGGTTCGTATCCCGGTTCGGGTGCACATTTTTCCAGCTTCGCCTCCCTTCCAGGGTAGAGATTGTATAAAGATTTCGACGAGTTATCGATGTTTATCGGTAGCACGGCCCATTGAAATCAGCAGGCATCTTTTAGCTACCGAATGGTTACCCTTAGCTACCGACCGGTTACCCTTAGCTTCTGATCGATCAATTTTTACACAATCACTACCCTGGTTTGATAAAGCAGGTTGACATCTTAAAGAAAATGAAAGTAATGTGTAGCAATTTTAGCATATTCAAGTGACTTTTTAGAGTTTGTTTTACCTCTATTTAGCTTGTTTTACAGCCTTAATATTTCTTTGAATATGTGTCAAGTACTTATTTTGAAACGGGTCGGTCACCAACGTTGGTACCTCTATGACCGCACGATCAGTTGAAGAAATACATTCCATCTAGCCAACTTTCTTTCTGAAAACTTTGTAATGTTTAATTTTTAGGTTCAAAAAAAGTTTATTGGGCAGTGAGAGAATTAATAGCCAGTACCTATTGGATGGGTGATGCAAGTATAAGTTTTCAACTAGTAATCGTGCATCAGATAAACCTAATTTACATTCTCACCAAATATATCAAATTGATATTCTACTGGAATGGCAAAAAGCAGACAAAAAAGTATATAGCAACAAAATAAAAGACAACCAAGTGTATTATGTTTATACTTGAAAGGTTGCGACTTATGAATCATGATAAAAACGTAGCAGTTATTTACTGCGCTAAATGAATTGTCATATTTAGGCTTTATTAAAAATTTATAAATGGAGTCTGCAATATCATAAACAACTTTTTAAGCTCTCCATCGTCAATTTCTTACATCAAGTTTTTAACTTCTATTCTTAATAATTATGGTGATATTGGACATATTGGTAATCACATTTATTTTTTATTTTTGTTCAATATGTTTTTAAGGTCTTAAGGCCCGGAATCCGAACCGAAAACAATAACGGTTCCGACTCCAGTTCTGATTTTGTTTTAATTGCAGTTCTGGTTCCGATTCAGGTTCTTAATTATTTCAAATTACGGTTCTAGTTCGGGTTCTGGTTCCATGATATCTTGAACAATGGTTCTGGTTCTTGGAACAATGAATTCGGGTTCCGGTTCTGGGTGCTGGTTTGGGTACCGGTTCGGGTTTCTGTTCCACGGAACAAAATTTATATTCCAATATCGGTTTTAACGAAAATAACGGTTCTAATAAAGGTTCTAATGAAAAAATAATGTTATGAAGTTTCCCTTCCAATTTTTAAATTACGTTTCCCATAATGGTTTACTATTTCCGTCGCTGCCTTTCTATGTCTTTAGCTACTTTGTTTGGTGATTTATTAGTAAATTTTACTGATACAAAAATGTCACACCCACACTGTAGGTCCGTCAAATCAATCCACAATCACAAATGCTGAACGCGGTCTTCTTCGGAGTGACAAAAGTTGCATGATGTTATCAAAATTGTTTACCTCAGCTCACTCAATCACTGCACCAAATTCTTGCAGTGCATTGCTCTACAAAGTTGTACCTAACTCACTCTAGGCCACAGGAAACTGAAATTTTAAATTTTTCCCATTGAATAAAATAACTGTGATTTTTTTTGCTGTTTCGAGTTTGTGGAACCGAGTTTGTGGTTCTGATTCCGGTTCCATAAAAAATTTAAGTACCGTTCTGTTTCCGGTTCTGGTTCTCAAATGTTTTGAATAAAGGTTATGACTCCCGTTCTGGTTCCATGAAAATAGGGGTTCTTTTGGGTTCTGGTTCGGATTCCTGCTCAAGGCACACAAGGAGAGCTAATAAATATCAAATTCACTTATTCTCGTGGAGCTTCCGAACATGTCTGTCAAAAGTTTGCTTCAGTTTGCATCGAAATGGACATTGTGAGCAGTCAAACATAGGTCCATTTTCGTTGTGCATTAGAGCTACGTGTCTGTCCAAATCATACTTCCGCATACACCGATACGGGCAGTGTGCGCAAGCAAATGAAGGCTCTTTTCCACATTCGAAACGTTGGTGTCTTTTCAGGTGATAAGCCCTCGCGTAACTCTTCCCACAGGCTTTACACTGAGCCCGAGAACCCATGGTTGAAGGTTTATTGAAACTGCTGTCCGGCAGCCAACCTGCAAACAAAGAACTCAGTTTGAATATGGTCGGTAATCAAGATTCAAATTTTTAACCATGTATTGAACAGTAAAATGACTAAAGAATGTGAATAAGCGATGGCAAAACCTTGTATCTGCAAAATGTAAAATGTTGAGTAAACCAGGAAAAAAATGTTTGCAAAATATTAACTGTAGAGAAAGAAAAAAAAAATTTTTGTATACTTTTAGAATGCAATAAAATGAGATCGTTCGATAATTCATTCAAGTTCAAGGGTGTGCAGGTAGGAAAGGACTATTATTCAAATTTTATGATACTATGTGTTTTTTTCCAAAAATGCAAATACGAGGTTTTTCCATGTGGGTATCGATATGACAAGTCAGTTTTTTCAAGAAGTATTTCTGCAGGAACAAACAAATTAAACAGTATTGGTAACTAAGTAACAAGGATACCAGAAAGTAGAGATCATGTTTCATTTTATTGTCATTTTTAACGTCTCAAAAGAACAAATTTCAGTGAAATGAGCAGAAAATTTATAGATTGTATAACAGCGGTAATTTAAAGGAACTCATGCCTGCGCTGTATGTGCAGATTTAAATCATGCTTGTGCTTGCAACGGTAGGGACAGTGAGGGCAACAAAATGCAGGCTCTTTTCCACATTCGTAGCGTTGGTGTCTAGTAAGGCTTCCGACTTGCACGTAACTCTTCCCACAGACTTTGCATTGAGCTCGATTGCACAGATTAGTAGAGTTGGTGGAGCTGCTATAAGACAGAGAACCTAGGAAGAGAGAACTGTGTTAGCACCTGGCAGATGTGCTTAGGTATATGATGGAAACTTTTGAAATAATAAAATGTAGATGTTTCTACAAACACATGAAATTAACTTTTCATCAAGGATTCTTTACGTGAACCTTGGACACAAATAAAATATATATAGTAGTTTGCAGATCAAAATCTCCTATTGCTCTATAAATCAGTGCCATATTACAGTACCTACATCTACCAAGTTAGTGGAAAAAGAAAATCAACGGTCCTTCCATTCATTTTTATACAAGTCTGCAATTGGATTAATGAGTTCAAAATGTGTCCGATTGTAAATTTTTTACATACCTACCTTCTTTTAGGCACTACAAATGTTATATATATATTCCTTGCGCATTTAATGTCCACAAGACTTATCATGTGCAGTAGGTATAGCTTGCAGGACAACATAGTGGCCAACATTTTCACAAGCCCGCCTTTTTATTGCCATTTATTATAGTATACATTGATTGACTCAATTAAACAATAAAATCTGTCCAAAAAATGTACAGTCCATGTTTTTTCAGTAGAAATTTTTAACGCACATTTCAAGAAATATTTTTAAAAGCAAAATTGCATATAACCTTGTAGAGACTCAAATGTAACTGGCAAGACCAGTGCCCAATTTACGCCTAGGCCGACAAGGCGGTAAAAAACAATAAATCTTTTAATGTTCTTGACAGTGCAGAGAACCCAGGAAGTCAATTTTTTTGAACTGCAATATTTTACAATACTAAGGGCTAACACACAATGGTAGCAATTTCAAGGCAACTGTCGGTTCTCGGCAAATTTGAATTCCGACATAGTGTGGCTTTGCTGGCTCACGACAACAATGTTCTTCCCGCCACCCGGCTCCACGGTTATATAGGATATATATATATATATATATATATATATATATATATATATATATATATATATATATATATATATATATATATATATATATATATATATATATATATATATATATATATATATATATATATATATATATATATATTGATATATATATCGATATCGATCGATCGATCGTATTGTGTGTGAATTGATTTCAAAAGTGCGATTAATTTATTTAAAAAATATGAGCAGTTCACAGAAACTGAGTGGGTCAAAGAGTAGGAAAAACTTTGTGGAGCAGAAAGCAAAAGATGCATCAACTAGAAAAAGTACCAAAGATTGGCCATAATGCCAATTGAGAGCGATTCGTTGAATCAGTTAGAGACCAATGACACTGTAGTGCAAACCTGCAGCCTATAGACAGCATATAGGCATCGCATTTGTTTGTTTTTCCAGCTCCGCCTGTCATCGACTGGTAAACATTAAAACTTTAAAACATTACATTTCTTAGACTCATGTCTCGCTCAAAACATGTCTTTAAAATAGGGTGACTGTTAAATTTCTTCCAGTTTCATATTTCTTAAATAAAACACAAATTATGCGCTATATTTCGTTGCGGGGGGGGGGGGGGGCGTAATATACTAGTCTAGGAGCGCCAAGGGTATAAATCGGGCACTGGGCAAGATATTTCTTCTAGGTTCATTGGTAGCAAGCAAATCAGACAGAGTTTATAGTTGATAAGCGTAGCGAGCGGAGCGAAATCTTCAATTTCACTACCCCCAAAAAAAGTCACTTGTGTATGTTTTTGTTTTAGTGTGTTTGTGCGCGCACTACAGACCAAACGCCTGATCCGACTTGAATGAAAATTCCTGAGTACCTACCTTTGTTCTCAACTTTGACCCTCTGCGTTTTTGGAAAAGATCGGTTCAGAATATTTTTAAGAAATTAATTTTTCCAAATTTTTCAATTTTTTCAAAATTTTTAATCACTGTAAATTTAAAAGTTCTTAACATAATTTCAACAAATTTTCTAAACATGTTGACCTTGTAAATATTTATCATGCCTACAAATCTTAGGTTGGTAGGTCTTTCCAGTCGGTGTTTATTAGCATATTTGTTGCGTTTTTCGTGATTTTCGGTACTTTTTGACGCCTGAATCAATTTCCTTCGTCACCTTGGTGACCAAGCTTTGTTGACTTGAAGTTTGTCTAAGGCAATGATTTGACAGATATATCAGAAATAAGTAATTCTCATTTGTGGAAGTAATTGGAGTAAATTCGCATATATACCTATCCCTTAAAATAAGAATCCACGGGCGTAATTCACATCTATGTATATATGTTCAAATTACTCAATTAGCTCAAAATTAGCACATTTTGGCTATCTGACAAGTTTAGAGAGAAACAAAGTAAGGTCATAATCGTCTTAATTTTTGAGTGATCAGAGTTTTCGAGAGAGCAATGGTCTGGCTTGGTGCTCAAAGGTTTTTATAGCCCTTCGGCCTCCAAATTTTTATCCGCTGTATACAAACTGCCACCTACGCTCATCTTCAACGCAACACAAATTGCGTTCGCGAAGCCCTAGTTAAAGATCATGGTCGTTGCCAAACTCCAATTCGACAATGAGGAATACATATTTTGGCTAATTAGCATCGGTGAATGCGCCTTTTGTGAAGTTTCAAGTCGTTCTTCTGTTTGCATCGATATGGACATTCAGAGCAAGAGAATGAGGGCTGCTTTCCGCACTCGTAACGTTGGTGCCTCCTCAGGTTGTTTAAGAGCGAATAACTTTTACCACAGCCGTTGCATAAATGACGTGTGCGTCGGTTTGGTGGTTTGCCGATACTGCGGTCGGGCACACAGTCTATGGAGAGAGAAAGCTGTTAGAAAACTGCTTGTTCATAGATTGCTTGAGAAACTAAGGAAGGTGCCTATCTGATGTCAAAGTTTTAAAAAATATCATGAAAGTTGGCAAGATGGAAAGATTTAGAAGGAAGATTGGAAACAAGTATGGGAGGTAAGGGAAGGCATGGATCATCAATGGAAAACACCAGAAAGTAAAAAAGAATTGATGTCGACAAGTATTTACAAGGCATGGCATGGATCATCAATGAAAAACAACAGAAAGTAAAGAATTAATGTCGACAAATATTTGTTTAAAAATAAAACTACCACAGCATGATAAGCTTCGGATTATTTTCATTGGCCATTACTTTTGCACCGGTAAGGCCCTTGAGGACTAGGGACGTGTCTGAATTGATTTGGTCTCGGTCTTGCGTACTTGGTATCAGTGACTTAATTCATTTCATATTCGTACAGAAACCTTCTGCTACCTGACATAATTATGGTTCCGGCCGCCATTTGATAACAGACAAGTCGCCGAGACAAAGTCTGCGAGACTGTATCGCCGAAGTCTCGCATACTCGCTCTGCTCTGCGGTCTTGGTCTCAGTGGTTTTGCAATTCGGACAATACTTGTGACTTCATTTGTCAAGAATGAGTATGTGAGACCGCATGAAACAGCCGATTCAGACACGGCCTAAGACATGTAGGTTCAGGTGCTGCTTGATAAATATATAAAAAGGCAATAACTTTTCCCACAGTAGTTGCCTTGAGCCAGTCAAGTCTGAATTCAGCAGTGTTTGCAGGCGCTACAGACAAAGTTTGAGGGTGATTCCCCCAACCAAATGTGATTTCTCCGGAAAAATGCAACTTTGTTGATTACGAAACCAATATCAATTATCACAGTACCTACCAGAGATTCTGAAGAATAATTTACTTAGAATTCACATAGAAAAGAATATCCTCTATGTTTTCACCGATCTTAAGTTGAACTCTGCTTTAATGTGTTTAAAGTTCATTTGTTGCAAGTCTTGACACACAGGTTTATCAAAACTATACAGGGAGTTAAGGTTTCTTTTGTCTCTAGACATGCATTAGAATAGCACAAAAGTTTAACTTGTAATGCAATACAATTTATTTTCAATCCCTGCATTGGGAAATAAGTTTGGTGTTGTACATAATATTATACATCATATTCCATTTCTATATCACTAAAACACTAGGACCACAAAAATGTTCTGCAAACGTTATTACAAACGCTCGGTGGAGATTGAAAAGCAAGCGGGGGATAACATGCATTCAACATTCACATTTGACGAGAATTCAATTAGGTTCTTCCCATACGTGGACCACAAGTTATCCCCGTTAGCTTTTCGACGCCCATTGAGAGCACGCAAAAACTGTTTTTGTGCTACTTGGGAGTCCACTACATCAATGTAACTGTCCAATCACATAATCACATGAAGACGCAGGACATGGTTGTCGAGATTTTGCTTCAGCTTGCCTCGGTAGGGACATTGTGGGCAAGGAAATCTACGTGCATTTTCACCGTGCTTGAGCACCACATGTCTGTCCAAGTTGTGCTTGCGCTTGCCTCGATACGGACAAAGAACGCAAGCGAACATAGGATCTTTGCTACATTTCACACGTTTGTGCCTTTGGAGGAGACCAGTTCTCGAATAACTTTTTCCACAGTCCTTGCAAAAAGCCCGATGGCTTTTGGCGACGGCAAATCGGTCGTCCGGACAGGCTGTAGAAACAAAACCGCGGTTAGAACTTGGTTGGTAACAAAATGCCTAATTTATTAATAGTTTTTTAGTCCTCCATGAAATTCCTCATTTCCTCCATGAGCGCTTATGATAGCGGCCAAACCACCAACACTCATTGCATATGTTAAGTATGAAAGAATAAACAATCTCCAATGCCAAATGCAATAAAAACGTTTCAGTAATCGAGCTAGGTAAAACAAACAAAATCTAATTTAAAAAAATACACTTTTTGGATTTGTGTTTACATGACAAGATTGATATTGATAGCAGATACTAATTGATGTTACATCAAAGTTTTTGTGCACCAAATGGTCATTCTATGGGCATTCTGTTCACAGGGAAACTTTTTCGTGGAGTCGTATAAAACAATCTTGACTCTGATATTACATTTCACTAACTTCTGGCTTCACTCTGATCCTCTGCATCTGCCTCAAGGCGCAACTTACATCAAGCAACAATTGATGATTCTTGTTAACGGAAGGGTGTGATTGCCAATATTTTGTGTTGCAGACCCTTCTGTGTGCTTTGAAAAGAGTCCAAATTTGCTCCAAAATGTCAGAAAACAGCTCCAAAAAAGTGTGTGCGTCACTTCAAATGTGTACCTTGTCCAGATTCATAACGAATTGATATTAATTTATATTCACTGCTTTGGGATCATTTAGGCTAATTTTTAAAAAGTTTGTACCGTCGATGTTTGGAAAAATATCGAAGTAATATAGATGTCGGTAGAAGGATAAATACAAGGATTCCTAGGAGTTTATATGTAGGAACTTATTTCCTTGGATGTGTGGACCTTTAAGTTCTTTGGACTATCTGCATGCAAAAACTCTTTTAATATTTATTATGTGTCTTGTTAAAGCAAACAAAAAATGTTCACTATGATTCTGTTTTGAAGATTTAATACATTGTTTGTACCAAGAAACAAGAGATTCACAACAATATTATTTAATTGTAAATAATTGCATTTTGCATTGAAAGGAGTGGGTATACTTCATTAGATTTAAAAGTTATTTCTGTATACCTACTACATAGAGTTTGTGAACAAACAACTCCTTGTAACGCATGAGGTTTGTAAATAAGAACCTAAATAATTATGTACAGGACAATATGCATAACTTTCACCAATAATTTCATTATTTCATGGCACAGTATCTATTATGATAATACAAAAGTAAGTTAGCAATGTTTGGGGGTGTTGAGTTGAATTATAACAGAGTTTTTCAAATCAATGCTTTTCATGGAAGCGCTGGAAATGTTGCTTAAGGTTAAACTTCCACTTAGTTTGATAGGGACAGTGAGCACAACCAAATGTATGCGGATTATCATTGTGCATAACATTAATGTGGTTTCTCACATCATACTTTTGTATTGATTGATACGGGCATTGTGGACAGCTAAACTTGGGTGCATTTGGAGTGTGCTTGGACTTTACATGTCGGGCTAAATCTGGCTTTCGTGCACATCGATACGGACAAAACGAGCATCTAAATGCAGGCTCTTTTCCGCAAACCCAACGCTGGTGCTTTGTCAGGGCATAAGATTTTGCGTAACTCTTTCCGCAGGCTTTGCATACCGACCGGGTATGGAGATTTTCAGGTTTGTTGCATTTGCGGTTGGGAAGGTTGCCTACGGACAAAAGATCAATAGAGGAAACAGGTTAGACCCACAAAAACAGGGAGTTTACGACTAAGGTCGTCTTGCTGCAAAAAAATACAGTTATGTTCAAGCATGCATTTTTGAACAGTTTAAGGATCAAATCCTATTACACCTCAACCTCTTTCTGCATGATTTAATTTTATTTAAGCGTAAAAACTACATATCCAAGCTTGTCACAAATAAAAAATAGGGTCATTCTTTAAAAAAATTCAAACATGGTTTTTGGGAGTTTGTGACCAAAAAGGGTGGTAGCAACAAATTTGTGCATGTGGGTAGATAAGCAAGCCAGGTTTTATTTTCTATATTATCTCTTTTAATTGACCAGTCATCATTGACTAAAGTACAGCTGCATTAAAAAACAGATGACAATTGCTGTTCAAAACTCTACCTTGCATCACAGATATATAAGGTTACCCAGGTTTGCTGCTCCCATACTAAAGCAGCTACGTGGAGGCCCTCCGCCCGCAAAAATTGTTTCGCCAGCAGCGAAGGGATGGAGCCGCTGTTTGTGTTATTTCACCTGTAACCAAGGTAATTGTAACCTGAGAAACATTGGGTCCCATGATTATAATTGACCTTGTCCTATGGTCTGGTAGATGATGTTAAAAAAAGGTTGCAAATACCAACGCACCCCAGCGATTGTGGGTGAAATTACTAGCACATAATTTTTGCCGTAGCCTTGGCTAGGTATGGTAGAATATCTGGGTGACCTTATATATGTGCTTGCATGAAATAGCACTCCAGGCATACTGGTTCGTAGCATTTTTCACACGCATAACGTGTCCTGCGAAAGCAAGCGGCTTAATGGCAGTGAGGCGGATCTTTGCAAAGTCTTTTCTCGGAAAAGTGCGGCTTCCCATCGTATCTATCTCCATTCGTCATTCTGTTCATCTTCTTTCGTTTCTTCTTGCCTGGATGTGTTACCTTGTCGGAAGGCTGCCCTTCCGAATCCAAAATTAAATCAGCTATTACAGTAGGAATTTAACTAGGTATTTAATTCTTTTGTTTTTGTTTAAATAAGCACAAAACTAGGCAATAACACAAAATGTGCATTACTATGTGAATGGCTAACAACATTTTGGGAATCACCAAATAAGGAAGACAAACTATTACCTATTTAATTTTACAAAAGGATATAAATAGACAAATTGATTTGAAAAAACTATTCTTTCCGTTAACATTATAAATAAGTGGGCAGCCAAAATGCACTTGCATTATAGCTATTAACCCCAGTAGATATGGATGGGGTATTTTTCAGGCCAGTGTAACCACTTTTCAACTCCGGTTCAGGAATCTGATTCTGACTTCCAGAGAAACAATGCAAATTTCCGAGTACCCAGATTTGGAGAGTTGTTGGAACTTGGGTTGGGCAGACAGCCTATGGAAGGAGAACTTCATTAATGCGTAATCAGAAATCAGATAGTTTTAATATGAAACTGTGCATTTGCATAGAATATGGTGGGTCTTACAAGTGATATTAGTAACAGTTTTAGCTTTTACATTAAGAAGTTCCATCACCACAATACAAAAATGCAACATTTTCTTCAACTTGTAAAATAGTATATTCAGTTAGCACCACCTGACCAACAAGTTGACTGAGAATTGAATCTTGCTGCACACACACCGCACCAATTACTCTCTGTGCACACTCGCTAGGTGTCTTCGCAGGTGGTACTTTCGCTTGCACCGATACTTGCAGAGCGGACAGCTAAATGCAAGTTCCTTGCTGCAGTCGTACGATCGGTGGCTGCGCCAGCATGCGATTGACGCGTAGCTCTTCTCGCAGTTGGGGCATTGGAACGGTTTGTTCAAATCCGGAAGCCCAGGAGGAAGCCCTAAGGGGATAGAGAAGACTGTTTGAAAATGGCTGGCCAACAGAAATTTGGCTACTAGTCACTTCATCGCAGAGATCCCATGTGCAAAAATAAATTATATCATTGGTTGGAAATTAAGAAGCCAGTAAACATAGAAATGTAATAAGTTACCTAGACCACCAATATTTGTGATAGGCTACTATGTTACAAAGTTCCAATGAATTGTTACAGCATAGCCTAAAAAAGTGAAAGTTACAAAGCACATGTAAATAGACACATTGCTAATTGCAAAAAAGGACGGACACTTTATTATCAAATTCACACCTTGCAGGCTACACGTTGACCATATGTTTGGGTTCGATCACAAAACTGCAGGGAAAGTCAATGCACAAGAGAAGTGCAGAAAAATGTCGGTTGTTTCACAGGCAGAATGACAAAGGATCCCTTCAAGACACATGTTCGTCTTTGTGGACCTTCACAAGGTGTCTTCGCAGATGGTACTTTCGTTTGCAACGGTACGAGCAAAGCGGGCAAGTGAACGTTGGCATCTTTCCGCAGTCGTAGGCGCGGTGGCTGCTGAGTCCACCCAGTGCTTGATAGTGTTTGCCGCAGTCTTTGCACTGGTACAATGAGCTTAGGGTTGTGCTGCCAAGTAGATCTGAGTTTTGTAGACAGTCTAAGAGCAAAAAAAGAAAACACAGTACACGTTACAAATTGGGTGGTTATTGGAGGACTGGATGCCAACGATGCCGTTCACACGTTTCGGTGAATGTTATGCTTGCGGTTGCAATAGAGTGCCAGCAACTAAAAGAATAGATTGAGAAATCATTTCGGCTTCATTGTTTCATTTCGGTTTTGGAGTTCGAACTGTTATTTTCTTCTATGGTTGCCAAAAGCAGTGAACTCGTGTACTAGCAGTTACACCGGCCAGATAAGGCTGTCAGAAACTGGATACAATCTCAGTAGAAATGATTTATGTATCAAACAAAATCTATTTTCTCTGCAACTTCAAAATTGAAAATGAAACACCAAAAGTCCCACAAAGCTATGATGGCATCCAGCTTCATTTGTAAGCAGAATAAGATGCACTCATTCCGAATAGGGATCTCAAAACTGGTAAAACTCCGCGAAAAAATGTCATCATTACACATAATTTCGATTAGATATGTTTTAGACTATGGTTTGGTACTAATTGCAAGGTTCTTATTCTGGACGAAGTGTAATTTATTGAACCCATAAGAACTTGATCCCGAATACTATCCTGAATAACCTACATTCTCCTGACCCACTGCTAAGAAAACAAGGAGGGATCATGATATTAAATTTCTAAGACTCATGTCTATCTTTAGCACTAGTTTTGAAAAAGACTATTTCAAACTGGGAATTGAATGCTAAATTAAAGTCTCACTGGTTTCCCAGTATGGTTTCCAAGTGAGACTTTTGATTTAGCATTCAATTCCCAGTTTGAAATAGTTTTTTTCAAGGATTACAATATTATAGTAAATCTATCAGTGTGCTACAGAGAACACAGAGTTAAACATATATATATATATATATATATATATATATATATATATATATATATATATATATATATATTCATATATTCCAGAGGCATCCTACAGCCAGCCAGACGTTGCTATAGCCATCTGCCAGGGGAGGTTACTGCAAAAAAGAATTTTAACTCGACACTTAAGGAGTTCCTTTTGACGCACTGCTTTTATAGCATAGATGAATTTTTATTGTAATCCTAACACAAATGACTCGGTTTACACATGTTTCATGTATCCATAAAACCTTGATAAATAAAATTAAAAAAAAAAAAATTATATATATATATATATATATATATATATATATATATATATATATATATATATATATAATATTTATATACTTTTTTTTTACAATTTACAAACAAGTATTTGACAGAACATTTGATATCTACGAAGCCGTAGCTTGTCCGTAGATTAAACCCAATTCATATAGCGTACAGAACAGAGAGATATAGGTATATTTTTGTTGTAACAGATCACAGGCATATAATTACTAAATTTGAAGCGCTAGTCACTCAGGAACAAAATAACTAATACACAACCAACCAAAACACATAACTGTATGCATATTATTGAAGAAAAATCATTTTTACAATATTATCAACCATCATAGTTATTTAACAACCACTCTTTTATCTCATCTTTGATTTCAGAGTACTTCTTTATATTTCGCAAATGAGGAGGAATCTATTTTAAAATTGAATATATATGTATATATAAAAAAGAAGAAAAATTGTATTGCAAGAGATGTAAGGGATTTACTATGCCACCATCTAAAGGATTCATGTTACAATATTATAAAGCTTGGATGGATACACAACTTGTCAATGAGGACATTGTTAATGGTTAAAGCAGATGATTGTTTAGGGAATCAAAGCTGGAAAATGTGCAACCGATCCAAAGGAGAATGCATCACCAAATAGCTCAAGATGGTAGAGTACCTGACTGGCAATCAGGAGGTCCTGGGTTTGTATCCCAGTTTGGTTGAACCTTTTTCCAGCATTGTTTCCCTTCCAGCTTTCAATGGTTTACATCTTTTCTTGTTAATAGTTTGACATATTCGCTGGTTGTGAGAAGTCTCTTGTTACGATGCTCAATTGTGAATGGTTCGGACGTGCCGAGAAAGGTGGGATTTGCGCTTGGCACGGTACGAGCAGCTCAGACATGCAAATGTGCGTTCCCTGCCACATTCCAAATATTGATGGCTGGTGAGCGCTACTTGCGTCGTATACCGTTTGGCACAAGAGCTGCAACTAAACTGTTTGCATTCGTTTGCAGCCTCCTTGTTTTTCTTTCTGTTGGCCTCGTCTAGAGAAAAAAAACGTCATTAGAGCATTAATTTCATATTATTAAAGCTTGTTTGTATTTCAAATAAAATTGGCGCCCTTTTGCAAAGATATTTAATCGAGATGCAAACAATCTCCCAGTAAACATGAATGTTTAGTTAAATCCAGGGGCTTACGCTATTGGTCTGGAGAGCTGCAGCCCCACATCTAAATTTCGGACAGCGATGCATTTTTAAATAAGGTACAAAATATCGCAAGAAGCAAAAAAATCACCAGGAAATTATCCGAAAAGCTGTATTTTTCACTCGAAAGTGAGCGCGCGCCCAGCGCCCGCGTCACCTCAATCCACAAGGCACTGTCTGCAATCTGGCATCACATGCGCTGAGCTGCGACTGCCACACACCCAGAGAGCTCCCCGCGCTCTACAGATCACCGCCCCCTGGTCCTCGTGTTATAGGCTCTTTTACCTGGCAGTCGACAGCGATCTCAGTAAGCACATGCGATAAACGTTTTGGCAACGCTTTCGTAGTAGTTTAACAATCGGCCCATGCATCGAGTGTTACGCGCCAAAACATAATTATTTTATTTTTATGTTCGTGTGTTCCATTTCACCATTTACCTCAAATCTACCAAACTTTACACCTATGATCTCGCAACCAACCAGCTTCTGCGTGCACGAAGATTTATCACAAATAGTAATTGGTACTTAAAAGTACAGTAATGACGACTACCTTCCCCAATACTACCCTCAAGAGACCTGCAAAAAAGACAATTCACAACAAAGCACCACCTCGGCAATGGTTCACGAGCCGCCAATGGTTAATTCCTAATATCACTTTTTTTACCTACCATTTGTGTGACTCGCTTCGGGTGTAGAAACAGTAATCGGACATAACGTTTGCTTTCTTTTCTCATTTGCATCTTTTGTGTCTGGTGGAGTCCCCTAGGTGTGAAGGCGTTTGATATGCATACTCAAGTGGTGTTTCATCCTGCCACGGTACGGGCAGTAAACACAGGCTAGCGTCGACTCCTTTCCACACACCGAACGCTTGTGGGTGAGGAGCGCTCTCCTTGAGTAATAGCGTTTGGGACAAGCGTCACATTGGAACTTCTTGAGCAGATTTGCATCGTCGTTGATAATGTTGGTGTGGGGTTGGCCTGGAACAGAAATGAACATTAAAAATGATTTCTATTTTTCCAGTAGATTGATTCACCAAATAATTGGTGAATTTGTAAGGAAATTTCAGTGTGAGTAAGAAACATACCATTGTCGTAGAAGTCTTGGGGGTTTGGAACAATGTGTGCATTTGCTAACTTAATGTCCTTTGCGACTACGCTGGGCAGATGTAATTTTACTTTCAGGTCCATCTGATGGGCTACAAGCAGAAAAATCAGTCAACAACAGGCAGTGAACATAAGCATCAACTTACTTGCTGCAAAAACATATTAGTATATACTGCCCTAGTTTCCAAATCACATACAAAATATTATTCTAAATAGGTACTGTCATTGGTTATATTTTTAAGTATTATATATCCAAGTCCATGGACATTTTAAACTTCGAAACTCATCCGAATTATAACAAATAACAATGAAAATAACCCATGAAGATTAATTCGTTACTATTTTATTGTGAATTATTTTGTTTATCAGTCCAAGCCGTATACAGTTGTATTAACATGTAAAAGTTACCATGACCTACTGATTTGCATACATATAATAGATATACATATAATAGTTAAATTACTTAAATAGTGAGCACAATCATTTAAATACCCAACATGGACATAACAAAATTTGTTGAATAAATATATTTGTGACAAGCAAATAATGTAACGTTTCAATACATCTTTATAAAAAGGGGGTAAGAATAGTTCTTGATAATCAAAATGAGCCTAAAGAGTCCCTCAGATCTGAAGGTACGGATTACCATCTAAACAATAACAAATAAAAATACTTGTAAATTATGTTCACAGGTGTGTTTGGTCACTTCTTGTGTATATTTTTCAGGTGGGATTTTAGGTGGTGCTTACGCTTGCAACGGTAAGGGCAGTAAGGACATGCAAGGGTAGGCGCCTTTCCACAATCATGGCGTTGATGATTCCTGAGCGCAGTAATGGTTGTGTAACGTTTGGGGCAGGCGCTGCATGTAAAGTGCACATTTTGGGCAAAGTCAGTCGTGTGCTTGTAAAGCTGGCCTAGAGCAGAAAACATATAATGTAAGCACGACTTTTATTACCATACTCTGCATCATTTCAATCTAAGAATGGAACTATTAAGAAAGTCTACATTATGCTGCATGGATCTCCAACTATAAAATTTAAAAAAATAGTGTAATTTAAAAAAAAATTATTAATTCGAATTAGTTTATTTTCTGTGGCTGAAAAGCATTTTATTGGGAACATCAGATCTTTATGTTGATATAGAAACTCTCTAAAAACGAGGAAACGTTTTTGATTAAATGTGCACTTATTTGTCGAAAATTGCATGCGGTTGAAAGCACCAGCTAATGGTAAATTAAAGGAATCTGTGTACAATTATTAACAAACTGAATATTTATTTATTTTTCAAATCTTTGCATTTGCTGTACATTTTACTATTTTATAACAACCAGTCAGACAGTTAATCAAGTTAACAATCAAGTATGAACATGATATTAAAACACTAGATTTTGCTACCATGCTTGTTTGTAATTACTTGTTTGTAATTCTTGCAGGAATCCAAAGAAAAAAATTGGAAAATTAACCATAGTAAAAACAAATGCTTTCTCTATCACTACCTCAGTATTCACTGAATATGCATTGAAGCAGATTAATTTGACGTATTATGCTTTACAATTCACCAGGAATATTAGCTTCAGTACAATGTCAAAACCCACAGCACTTTTCATTACTCATTAGACACATTTTTTACTCATCTTTTATGGGGTAAGAGGGTGGAGGATGTCTGTTTTGCATGTGTCTACTCAGGTGGTATTTGCGTCTGCTGCGGTATGGACAAAACGGACAGGCCAATGAACGCTCTTTTCCGCACTCGAAACGTTTATGGCTCTTGAGCGCTTCTCTCTTCGAGTAGCATTTTTCGCAGGTGACGCACTGGAAGTTTTCTATGCAGTCACCGGTAATGATTTCGCAATCCTGGCCTAAGGAAGACATTATCAGTGTTAGATCTTAAAACAATGGAGTATTTTTTATTTTGCAGATCCATGTGTTTGAAGGATATTTTAAAATAGTAATTCTTCTTTAATGTTCATGCAATTTGAGTACCAGCTGCAAAACTTCTGGGCTTTTACTACCAATCACAGAACACCACTCACATCGGAGCAAGACCATTACCATCCCTAGCAACAATCACATAACAAATTAAAGTACCTATTGAACAAAACAAAGCACAAGCACAACATAATATGTAGGTATTGCTGAAATCAGTTTCCCTTAAAAAAAGAAATGGCTTTAGGGATTTTTTTATTATTATAAATTTAGAATTTAAAATGTAATATTGACAATTTCGGTTTTACATAAAGCTTGCTAAGCCACAGAGGAGCTTGACAGCAGAGTATTGCATATTTTTCCAGCTTTGCTTCCCTTGCCTTCCAATATAATATTTTAGTTTGTTAGCACACATGATAGGAAACTACATCTTAGTAGAAGAACTAGGACTTGTATCAGAGCTCTCGGTTGTGACTTCAGAAAGTACAGAAAATTTGAGGGGATCACAACTAGAAGAAGGCTTGTGTCTATCAATTCCGCTTCCGCTCCCTGGTAAAAGGGCATTCAGACATGGATCCGCACTTCCGGTTGTTTCTTCTGAATCTCCGGGCAAACTGAGGGGATCCAAGCCCCCAAAAGTGCCGTGTATTCGTATGACGTGCTGTTGCAGGTTGTACTTGCGCTTGCAACGGTAGGGGCAGTGTGGACATTCGAACCTAGGCTCTCTTCCGCATTCATAATAAAGATGATTGCAGAGCGCTCCTCTTGTCGTGTAGCTTTTTGGGCAAGATTTGCACTTGAAGTACTTCTTTTTTGCATTTCTTTTCAACTCGCCTAGGGAAGAAAACAATGTTAGAAAAGTGCACTTGAGTTATAGTTGGGCCAGGTTAGGAAGGAAAACTCTTCACAAAGAAACAGTATCTGTATCCAAGCTTGCTAAGTCAACTTAATTCAGTTTAACTATTTAACAATATCTGCAGAGAGCTATGAAAGTAACTAAAATTATATTAGTTAGCATAGTGACGTATTATACATAACAATACATTGTTGATCATGTGTATACTTCATAAACATTGTTAAAGTAGTAATAAAATAAAAACAAATCAATGTACCATAAAATACACAAAAAATAAAATGAATTGTATTTTCAAACCTAGAGGTACACTCATGAATGTGGTTTATGAATATAGGTTTATGAATAAGATTCACTCATTTTCACTTAGATAATCAATAAACAATATTAAACACATACTTTCAAATCCTGAAAAACCCAAATTTATCAAAAATAATAAATATCTGTTATTAAACGTATTTGCTACGCAATAATTCTTAACTCAACGACGATTTATAAAAATACAATATATACGAGTGCAGTATTTGGGCCAGTATTTTGGTATTAAGAGTTTGTTCACTTGTAAAATGTAACATCGAAGTGACCAAGTTAACATTGCTTGTGGACATGTTGAAGATGTCTCGTCAGGTGGAAATTGCGTTTGCAAACATATGCACAGTGAGGACAGGCTAAGGTGGGCTTCTTTCCACACTCCCAACGTTGATGACTCTTCAGCGCTCCAATTTTCGAGTACCATTTGTCACAGGAGCCGCAACTAACGCCGCTTGTGGCCACGAAGAAGTTTGGGCCTAGAGAAAAAAACAGTTTTTGGTTTCTATTTGCTGGATTTTGCATAAATATCAACAAAGTTAAGGTAGCATAAGTGAATGGCGACGGTAAAGGCAGGGGCGGAACTAGGCGCCCGCAGGGCCCGCGGCCGCGGGCTGGCCCAGGCCCGTCCACTTCCGTTGGGGGCCCGTCGGCCGAACTTAAATCAGAAACTCGTGAACTTTTTTATGCAAGACTTTTAGTTTTATGTTTCCTTGTTTCCCACTTCACTGCAAATATACAATGTGTGAGGCAGACTGACCAAGTACGCGGGGGGCCCCGTATCAGGCCTCATCGAATTTCGTACCCTGAGGACCCCTCTTGATATAGATAGTGCAGGGTAAAAAATAACAGAAAAAATAACATAGCTATAAAGAAAAACATCGTCAATACTTATCATTAGAATTCTGTAATTTAAACAAATTCACAAAGAAAAAACAAAGCATCCAGCTGAAAGTTTGAGGTCACGGCCATGATTATGATAGGGAAATTCGGAGGATTTGAGTTTCTAGAAGATGACCAAAGATTGGTATGATTTTTGAGCAAGCAAAACTCAAAATGATAATTTTTCTTAAAAGATTCCTACTGTCGAGACAAAATTTTAGTATACGCACAGGAAACATATTTGCACACGAAAGACGATTAAAAAATTATGTATAAGAACGCACACGAAATATATTAATATGTAGCAATTTGCTCTTATTTGCAAAATATTTTTTTTAGACTAAAGTGCTTGTCTTTACCATCATAAAAATAGCTGCTACGCGGGGGGCCCCGTATCAGGCCTCATCGAATTTCGTACCCTGAGGACCCCTCTTGATATAGATAGTGCAGGGTAAAAAATAACAGAAAAAATAACATAGCTATAAAGAAAAACATCGTCAATACTTATCATTAGAATGCACCCATGTGAGCAGTTATAAAAGACAGGACCTTTTGCGGGCGGGCCCGTGAATCGTGGTTCCGCCCCTGGGTAAAGGATAGGATAACCGTTGAAAGGGAGGAGGGAACCCTGATGCTCAACTTCAGTGGTCTCACCGAGTGAATTATATAGTTCGCAAATAATTGTTGAGGCTATGCGCATTCTGTAATTTAAACAAATTCACAAAGAAAAAACAAAGCATCCAGCTGAAAGTTTGAGGTCACGGCCATGATTATGATAGGGAAATTCGGAGGATTTGAGTTTCTAGAAGATGACCAAAGATTGGTATGATTTTTGAGCAAGCAAAACTCAAAATGATAATTTTTCTTAAAAGATTCCTACTGTCGAGACAAAATTTTAGTATACGCACAGGAAACATATTTGCACACGAAAGACGATTAAAAAATTATGTATAAGAACGCACACGAAATATATTAATATGTAGCAATTTGCTCTTATTTGCAAAATATTTTTTTTAGACTAAAGTGCTTGTCTTTACCATCATAAAAATAGCTGCTGATTGCTAGATAACAAGTTGTAGATATTTAGAATATGCCAATGAAGTGAGAACAGGTTGGTCGTCATGGTCAGCACGCATTCAAAATTTCCGTCAACGGAATTCGAAATTAGAAGTCCAGAATGAAAAATCAATTAAAAATATAGTTGAGAAGGCTAATCACCTTGATGGGTGTAGTTAAAGAGAACAATAGAAGAAAATATTAACCACCATCCTCAGATCAGGGGTGCGATTGCGTAAAGATAGCACCAAATATATTATCCGTTGCCTATGCTTTAGCATGAGCGGTGAAATAAAAGTTTGTCGTTTTTTCTTGAAAAAAGTTACACAATTGCGCTCCAGGAGACAGAATTTAAATTTTAAAGGTACTGGTGTCTCGAAGTCAACGTGAACAGTGAAAACTGCATGTAGCGTTGACGTCATGGATGCGTCTGCAAAAGTCGTGCTTGTGTCTGCATCAGTGCGAGCAGCACAGGCAGGCGAGCATCCACTAGTTTCCACAATCGCAACGTCGTAGACAAGAAAGTGCCCTTTTTGACAAAGAGTGTTGAGGCAGGGGAGGCAATCAACGTGTTAGTAGGTTGTCACTTGCTTGTAGATTTTGTTGCAGTGGAACTGGCCTAGAGAAGAAAAGATAATTAAAACTAAAACTTGCATGCAAGTTACTTGTAAACTAACAATAATTTCAGCTTTATTTATAGACATCTTGCATAGAACAACTGACGATTGTGAGTGTCTCGAATTTGTCTCAAAATTGCAAACAGCAAATAAATATAGTAAACAAAAAATGTTTGCAGGTAGTTATTTACCTATTTAATTGGTGCTGCTAATTTAAACAGTGGGGAAACATTGAATGCATAAAAAACCCAACACATGAGCAGCATAGCACAAAATTTATTATTAACGTATTTGATATTGAATTCTTGGTCAAAATCTTCAATCGATTCAGCCCAGAAAACCTCAGATCTAAAGATGATTCAACTAGATTATCAATCGGGCTTGGCTACTGACTCTATTTGTGTTGCTTTGAAGATGAGCATAGCAGCATGTCGTATAAGAAGGTAAGTATGTCGGACGAAAGGTGGTATGAAATTAAAGATTTCACTCTGCTCACATTGCTTGCTACACTTGCCAAATATTCTGTAATTTATTGATTCATTGTGTTGGCACTGTTATGGCAACGGACTCTGTGGGAATGGTGATGACGAATTTAGCCCAGCCAGAAGTGAGAACGAAAACCCCCCAAACTTAGCCTCTACTTGTATCGAAAAGCCCGATGAGGACCACTAGCTGAACGTCTTTTCCGAAGAGCGATACCGATACTACTTGAAGAGCCACTGAATTCCTCGAGCCACTAATCCATGATATCAAGAGGTTGGTTAGAAAGAAGAGGAATGCTGTGGTACTAATTTCAATCACGTCAAACTCTCTCCAAAAATAGCACTGGTCAAGTTTTTGGTGGTCACCCATTTAAAACCTGACTCAGAATGGCATTGCTAAATGTCGATGATCTTACAAGAACCGATGTTGCCACAATACCTCAAACTGTTCAGTGAAACACAAAACCACTGAGAAAATTAGGTACCGTAGCTAAGCCAATGTCCAAATTCACTTGCTTCTGGTCACTAATTGCAGTCCCAGCTTGTGCTTAAATTGCAGATGTTGCCGCAGGTGATGCTTGAGCTTGCAACGGTAATTGCAGTGCGGGCAGGCAAGCGTCGGTTCCTTGCCACATTCGAGACGTTGGTGGCTGTTGCAAGCTCCTTTTGTTGTGTAGCGCTTGGAGCAAGAGCTGCACTGGAAGTGCTTCGCAGGATCGGTGGTATTGTACTTAATCAACAGTCCTGGGGCAGAAAACATTGTTAAATCAGAATAAATATTTCTTCCGGCATGAGATTTAATTCTAGGACTATTAATTATCAGTTATTAGGTTTAGTTTTATAGTCTGTACATCTGCTGTACATGTACAGCATAGGAATTTCCAATACGTAAATAATATATTTATTTATTATTCACGTATTGGAAATAAATGTTTTAATTAAATGGGCTCTCTTTGGTTGAGAAGATTCGGCACGCAAAGAATTGCCAGAAATGTGTGTGATGGACTGAAATTGGTATTTGAAAATGAGCATTTAAAAAATGGAAAAAATCATACATACTGATTGCAGGCACTTATTGCAATATACCTGACCTATTTAAAAACGAGTATCTTCAGCTTATATTTTCTCAATTCACTAGCATTCGTAACCTTTTTAACTTAAAAAAAAAAATGTAGGTACTATATTTACTTGTCTCAACAGCAGAAGGAACGGATCATTAAATGCCGGGAAACTGCCATATTGCGGAACACACACTTTATTATCGCTTGAACTTGTTCAAATTAATTCTCAATCAACTGATCTTCAAGTTACGCCATTTGCAATCAATATAAAATATAAAATTGCAGCTTTTCTCGTCCATGCGACATGAAAACCTACTTTGCCGATAAAGATCATCACAACGGGTTCCTTTTAACAACCAAGTCACTGCATGTGCTGTTGCACATGTCTGTTTAAGTGGTGCTTTCGCTTGCAACGGTACGAACAGTGAGGACAGGCAAGCGTAGGCTCCTTCCCGCATTCGTAACGTTGGTGACTGCTGAGCGCTCCTTTTGTTGTGTAGCGTTTCGGGCAGGAGTCACAATAGAAGTGTGTGCGCTCCGTTGAAGTATTGTAGATGCTTTCCAAGGTCTGGCCTAAGAAAGAGAACATCATTAGGGCCTACAGCCTCCTTATTGTTTAATAAATCCTTGCAAAGTCTGGGACATTTTGTTTTTGTGTGAGTTCAATAATAATTGTTTCCATTGAAAATATCTCCCTGGTCAAGAGCATGTTGCATCCTTTGCTGGATGGATATTTTTGGAAGGTCCTGTGTACAACAAATGAAGTATGCCATCAGAATGGAACAAATTGATGAGTTCAATTACATTTTTATTTTCATTTAAGCTTTGCTATTATAAGCTAATGTTATCAACATTAAAAGTTTACGGTGTTACAAAGAAAATCGGAAAACGTAGCACTGGCTTCCAGAAAACGTTCACCCGCCTTCACTTTTGGCCTCTTATCACTTCAAGTGAATACGTCTGACATGCATTTGCAGAGTATGCTTGCGCGTGCACTTGACTTCGCAGTGTGGGCACGAAAATGAAGGACTCTTCCCGCATTCAAGCCGCTTATGTCTGAGCAGGTTTTTTCGTGCAGTATAGCATTTTCCGCAGTCACACAAATGTGATTGCAACACAGGACCGTCTTCGACTTTGTCTCCAAATCCCCATCCTGTGAGCAGAGAACATTGTTGGAGGATGTTCAGGGGTTTGTTCATTGATTATCGCCGCTCATTGCAGCAAACATTGTGAAGGGTCCAGGTGTGGCAAATGATGAAGGGAAGAAAGAGCCCGGCAAGCAGACAGAGGAAAATCTCAGAAATAATAATTTCATTTTTAGCTTGACGACATTGTCACAAGTGGCCTGAGCTTAGTTACAAGAGATTCTCCTAGGTGGCAAGATTTTTGCAGCGGTATATTGTGGGTGGGCCTTGTTTGCTTCACTAAAGTCCAACATAAAGATTTGTTAAATCAATGGCTCGTAAAAATCGCTCGGATGCTCAGAGGATACTTTCAGGCAAGGCAATAGTGGAAGGGTAAGACATTACAATGACATTCAACACATAATTCACTTTCATAACTATTCACAGCATTAAAATAACGTGATACTTCTGCTTTCACAAACGTTAATTGAATGGTATGACACACCGCCCTAGCAAAGAGAAAATTTAAATTTTAAATTTAAACATTTTATAATTATGACCATTGTCTCTCATTCCCTCACATTTCCCAACAGTAGTTTGGAATGTGAATATACCATTAACATTGAATAGGCCCGTTGTCGCAAAATTATTATGATGATGATTGATGACCATGCAAGTTTTGGTTTCCCTTCACGAAAATAGTAAAACCACAATAATGCTTGAACATACATTAATTGCTATTTAAAAACATCTATTCATTGCACCAAAGTCATCGGAAAGTTCCTTCTGCCATTTGCAATATCATGCAAAGTCTATTAATCTCTAAAAACGGAGTAAACCAGTTCCTTGTGTAAGCGCTCAAAATGTATCTTCAGGTAGCACTTCTGCTTGCTCTTAAACGGACAATGTGGGCAACCGAACGATGGCTCTTTTCCACACTCTAAACGAACATGCCTTCTGAGGGTAAACTGCGACAAGTATTCTTTGCCACAAGCAGTGCACTTGAAGCATTTTGCAGGCATCCCGTTATTGATAGACGGGATTTTGCAGAAGCCTACAGTCAGAAAAAACACATAGCATTTAGGCGATTTAGATGACCATGTTCCTGTATTATTGAATCTGGCATCACTTAATTACTCCAACAAACTATAAAAGAAGCATGCTTTAGGCTAGGAGAGACAGAAAGAACAACCCCACATTTCATGACCACTGTTTATTATTGAAGATAGATGGCTCAAAGCATATCCAGATTAAATACCAAATGAGAATTTTTAAATAGCTCCTCGGAATAACTATTGATTAAAGAACTATGCCGGACTAGAGGCAAAAAGCAGGCTTTTTGCTTTACAATGCCTACAGGAATAAAAGAATATAATGCCAATCACGGATAGTATTCACAACATTTCTTTGGATAAGTGATGTACTCCATACTCTAAATATCTTTTAAAATGCACTGTTTAACTAATCACATGCCAGCCAGTGAGCACTGAACTCTTGACAGGTCAGCAAAAGAAGCTTTTATGTGCAATACCTGCTGGTTCAAGACAGCAATTCATTTGAAACTAGGTGTCATATTAACCGACGGAATGGAATAAAGAAACCGGGCGCTCTGGTAACATCGAATCTGTAGATCCGTTACCAGTCAGAGCCCAGGTTTAACGTGGCCGATGAACTCGGCGTACGTGTCGAGTCAGATCATGCTTGCGCTTGCATCTGTAATTGCACACCGAACAGAAGATCATGGGTTCCTTTCCGCACTCTAATCGTTTGTGCCTGAGGAGGGATGTCTGCGCTGAGTATTCTTTGCCGCAGTTGTCGCAATTGTAGGGTCGGAGCTGCTCCGAAACATTGTGGGTGTTAGTTCTTTGAGCAGGGCCTACAAGGAAGGAGAATTGTTATAGCCAAAACACATTATGCTTTTTCCACGCTTCCGAGCCTGTGGGCTGGGCCAGTCGGAGCCCACTTTTTCACTTCCGAGGGATTTGCAATACACACTGCAATTTAGAATCCGACAGGCTCAGTTTTACGGGTGTGTATTAGGTGTGTATTGGGATTTAGTGAACTTCCGGTACATCATTTTGCACACTGCCAAATAGTGTTGTGACATATCAAGATGCAGAATATAAGTAGGTATCTTGAAATAATTTAAGAGTACTTGTATCTGATCTAGCTACTTTTTAAGTCAAAGTATCTTGCTAAAGATACACAATGCAAGACGAGACCCATTACAATATCCAAATATAACCTGGGATTGTCATTTCAGTAAGGAAAAAATTTAATCAAGTTTTAAATTGGGTATCTCCGAAAACTAAGAACGATAATCAGAAAATTTCACACGTTAGGGTCTCGATAATGTCAAGGGGCCCGCAACGTAATTACCTTCCGCACAGTCTGATCTGCCTGCTGCACAATTAAGTAATGCACCATTATTATTTTTACACAAGTGACACAAGTATCTCACACAGGAACGAGAAAGAACGCAACACAGCAGACGACATTTTGGCAAAATTCGTCAACGGTTTTTATTGCATTTTGGCATAAAAAAACAAATTCAATGAAAATCAAGGCAAAAACCGCAGCTCTGCTATACATTTTCACGCAAAGAACAACTTCCTTGAACTATTAAATTGTACTAGTCATGATCTATTTGTACCAGGCAATTCTTTTAAATAGCTATGAAGGAATTGCCTAGTACTAAAGTAGTTTGTGACATAAATCAGCAGCTCCATATTTGAATAAGTAAATCTTCATCTGTAAACTAAGCTGCTAATTAGCTTTGACTCATTTGCTAATTAATTCTTAGCCCATGCCAAAATAAAAGCGATTTTGAAACCATTTTCATGGTAGGTACTGGGCATGACCTTGCCATGGTAGTACCTACTCTAATGTCAACAGTAGTCAAAATTGTGGCATATTTATTGTGAAAGTAAACTAAATAAGCACGCCTGTACTACGTCTTTATTGTAGTTCTACGTCAAAAGCTTTTCAGGGAGAAGTTGATTATTAATTCCCTGCTTATGGATTCGCTTGAGATGCTCGCTCAAATAGTCCTTGCGAGCGCAAAGGAACCCACAGAGCGGCCAATACGGACAGGAGAAGGAACGCTTGTTACCGCAACCGTAACGTTTGTGCCGGCGGAGGGTGCCTATTGACGAGTATTCTTTGTTGCAATCACCGCAGTGGAATGGCGGGCCCAGCTTTTCGGCTGTCGAAGTATCGTGTGACATACCTATGATCAGAGAACTGTGTTAATGGAATATTTGGATTTCACTAGACTTTTTATAGCCAGTTAGATAAGACAGGGGATCAAATTCTGGAAGCCAATGACAATGAAATATGAGTGATATCTAGAGATGCTGCCGCAAGAAGCGCTCTGTCTGCATGTGCTTGCAAGTAACGTTCAGTAGGCTGGTCTGATGTAAAACAGTTTTGCTGTATGTGCATTTGTCAGGTTAACGATTCTTCTAATAATGTATAATCCTGCTGATACTTTGATGCACATTTTTAGTCCATGAGCTTCCCAATTTAATTTGCTGGCTATAGTAACGGCTAGAAATTTTGTTTTGCTTGTCCTGGTGGTGGTCTAGGGTGCTGTTGTCGGTTTTGGTGAAATTGGAGGTGATGCGCATATAGGCAGCTTTATTGGATTGAACTCGCAAACATTCATTTTCTTTGCTTATATAGTTAAGTGCGTTGAGTCATCCCCGTAGAGAGTGGGATGTGTTTACTTCATTTGGAAGGTCAAATGTAAAAAGTGTAAACAGTGGGAGATTATCGACCCCAGTGGCAGTCTAACGTTAACTATCATTTTCATTTGACTTAATTATGTCAGTTTCTGTTTGGATATAAACAGCTCGTTTCCGATCTTTAAAGTAGGATCTCATCCAGTCATTATAGCAACACCAGCTTCACTGATATTTTTCAGTTTTTGCAGAAATAACTTGTGATCGACCGGGTCGAATGCTCTACAGCAGTGATAGAATATTCCTTACACATCTTTATTATTGTCAATAGCATCTATATATATTGTGCTTTTCTGTTGTTTTTGTATAATTTTTCCAGATATGCAAACAGTGTCAACCAGAACCGGTGCCACCCAGAACCGGAAACCAAAAGATCCAATTCTCATGATTTGTTGAGAACCGGAATCGAAACCTGTATTTTGAATTTTAAAGAACATGTACCAGCTAGAACCATATTTTGCCAATTTTACGAATGGGTACTGAAAGCATTGTTCATAAAAAGGTACGGATCTCTGATAAAGCTATCGGGCAGATATCAATTGTGTTAGCAAGTAAAAATGTTAAATACAGAAAATAAAATGTTTCAAATAATTTTTTCTGGGATTTCCAAAGTCTTTGAAATTGAAAAAATAGGAAACCTCATGAAGATAAAAGTGCACCACATGCACTGCACAGCAACAAGGAACAAATTACCCGATCAACTTCTATGCATTAAAATAATGTAATTGAGTTACTTTAATGATATCTTTACCATTTAACAAGTTAAAAAATATGAAAAAGTGCATGAAAAATGAAGTCAGACTAATAAGAAAATCAGCTATGTTAAGTTTAAAAAGTGTCAAGCTCCGTTGTTGCTTATCATAGGCATTAAATTTTTCAACAACAAAAAACAACAAGGATAATTCCAGCACCTAGGTTTCATGGATTCAGCTTGAATCCATAAATCTTTCATGCATATTAACAAGCCCCATGCCATTGAATATCCCTTGCTGCAGTTACCGCAGTGTATAAGAGGTGGGCCCACTTTGCCAGTTGTCAGAATCCTATTTCGGAGAGGTAGATGTGCCGCTATGCGAGCAGCTAACAGTGTTCAAAGCATCGAACTTTATTTATCTTTTTACAGCCAGACAGTTTGAACACCAGACAAACCAACAAACGAAGTCAAATGCTTCACTCACTGAGCTACCGGGCTATATAACAATTAATTTGTAAATAGTACAATAATGTATGGATCACTACTCAGCCTGCCTGGTTTTTCTACAAACAATACAAGTCAGGAGTTAGGGGAGAGAGCTGGAAAGCAATAAGGCTAACCATCAATAATGAGATCATTTTACTAATCAATATTTTTATTATCAAAATGGCTAGTTATTGCTGTAAATGCTTTTGATTCATATTCCAACGCTGGGGCAGCAATATGTTTTCCTGCCGAGGTCAAGAAAAGATAGGAATATGATAACGGAAACTGCATACACTTCGAAGTCCAAACACACGACACCACATGTGCTTCAGCGTGACACGACAGTTCAGATGTTGCCGAAATTAAACAGGCCAGGGCAATGTGGGCACACCAGCGCCAACACTTTGTCGCAGTCTGCTCACACAAATCGCTTGAGCAGCTCTACGAGCGGAAGATGTTTGGTATACAGCATGAAGCCTGAGGGTAGAGAAAACAGTTAGAAATTGGCCCGGTCAAAGTAGCGTTGGACGAAAGTTCTTCGGACCTATGCGGAATGCACTGAGACCGAAGATTTATTTTTCATTGCTTATTTGATTTTGCATGATTGGATGAAATTGTAGCCTGGAGACTTCTGAAGAAAATTTAATACAATTTGCAACTGAAAATGGCATAATGCTTCTGGCATAATTGGATGTTGGGGCAGAGGTTGGGGTAGGTATTCCATTTATAAACCAGTCAGATCATGCTTTCAATACATGTTGTAGGCCTGTTCAATTTCAATGTTTTTGGCATGTTTAGCTGATTTTTTAAATCTTACAAGAATCTTCAGGTTTTTAAAAATACTTGATATACCTATGGTATTTAGATTAGAATGGGCCATGACAAGGAAACAAAGGAAGAGGCGGTGAAATTTGTAATAGGAGGACAACTTCAAATTATCCAACAATACTTTTATTGACAGTTTCACATTTTCCATTCATTGCCAGAGCCCAATCAATAAGACAACCTTGGAGTGGGATTCCTAAATTAATATCTATTATAAACAGTAAATATCCATCTTCACTCACTAAGTTGGTTGGCGGTTTTGACTGGCTTAGCTACAATACAGTGTTTTGCCTCCTACGGGCATCCTTTCGAAGCTGCAAGTACTGTAAACCCTTTCACCGTTACGCACGACTACAGTCGTTTTACAACGCTTTGACCGATACGCTACGTCACTACCTTTGTGTCGCTTCGCATTCATTTGAATTTATAACACAACCCAGTCATAGGCTATGAGCTTGGAGTTGCATGCACTCTAAAAGCAAACATTGGTCCTAAAGTCTAAAAAATTACTGACTTTATCGGTCGCCACCTGTTAGCCGTTATGGCACTTGTGACCGCACGGCTACGAATTGCGTGGTTAAGAAAAAATAACCGGCACAGCCACTCGGTTCTGCCAGGAGATAATATTCAGTTAAAGGTTTGACAAAATGGCCAGAAAAACAGAGAATTGCCAGCCCACAAATTGAATCCATAACATTATTAACGCATAGTTAATGATATTATGTAGGTAAATAAATACGTTGGCAATTCAGATATATAGTGCATTGCCTGCAAGCTGCAAGAAATAAAAGATGTGGGTAATATAATAGTCTTTTCTGTCCATAAGAGGCTGAGCAATTTTTAGTTACACATACATGACGTTCTGTTTGCTTGGCACATTCAAAGCAAAATTACCCACAAATTTGTACAATTTACCAAAATTTGTCACTTCGTAGAGAGATGGTACTGATTAGCTTTCACAGCTAATTAAGTAGCACGTTAAAAGGAGATATTTTTGTCCTATGCAAATGTAATACACTTGAGTAAAACGTGGTACTCTTGAGAAGTTGAAGGCATCGATATTCTGAGCATTTATCTTGAGCGCACACAGCGGACACAGCCATGCATTAGACGTGAAATATATGTTCGGTACAGGTTCTCGCAAGCGGATAACGGGTTAAAATTACGACGACGAATTGGAACGAGCTATAACTCGAACATACAACAGCTGAAGTCAATGCCAGTTACTTGCAGGATAATTCAGGTAGGTAACTGTGACACCAGAAAAAAAGGTTTTTGTTTCTGTACCTAGAGCAAGAAAACAGTAATTGTAATCATCTTACAAGTGGATCAAAAGTCGATTATTGGGTACCTATACTTTATTTCATGCTAAGAAGAAGAGTGGATTTGCATCTTCCTCGAGGACCCTCTGCTGCTAGACACAAGCCAACAGTTTCAAAACTTCCCAAAAACCTGTTGTCCAGCTCAAGACATGGCTTGTGAGTTTTGAAACTCTTGGCTCGTCTCTAGTAGCAATGGGTCCCATTGGAAAATCCACTCTCCTTTTAAACGTCAAATGGAGTTTAATTATTTTCTTTTAGAATTTTCAGTTGGGTCAGATTCCCTGATTAAAAGGTGGCAGAGGGGAGAGGGGATGGCAGTTGCCCTAAAAAAGTGGCAATGGAGGGTGGTGGTTAGTGGTATTTTGGGAGCCACTGGAAATATCTTGAACACGAAAAAATACAAACATCGGTACCGAATTTAAAATAAACTAGGTATAACGGTTCAGGTTCAGAATTTTACTTTCAATTTATGTTTTTTGGATTGTGGTTTTGGGTCCGATGCCCTGGTAGCGAGTGAAAACCCATTCAATGAATTTTAAGCAATCACTGCCATGTGCAGTCTAATTTACAAAGGACCCAAATAGAGCCTTCTCTCAAAAAAAATTATTTGAAGGCTGTGGGGATTTATAAACCAAAAAATTGTGCGAGCGATAGTTATCGACTCACGTTGCCAATAATTACAATCCATAGCCCATTCCTTAGATGGACTCACAGCATGGATAAGATCTGAGGCTTCTGGGAGGTCTTTGCAATTGTAGATGAAAACACCTCCTCAAATGAAATCGTAACAAAGAGCCAAGATACCTAGAAGTATTTTCATTGTTTTGAAGCTACAATTTATGTGTCAACCCTTAACCACCTTCATTAAAATGAAATCAAAAGCCCCACCACTTTGAGGCCCCAATGTTTTACTGTCGTTCATTCTTTGTCGTTAATGGTCCAACGGTTTTTTTCAGGATTCTAACCGTTTGACGCCAGTCCATTCAGTCACATTTCTGATCTCTTGGATTTCCTGGCAAATCCATCCAGCCAAGGCCGAAACTATCGGGTGTGTAGTCGCGTTTCTGATCTACTCAAGATCCTACTTGACCATAATGCGGCCAATCATCCACAACCGGAGCTGTCAAACCCATTGTGTCGCATTTCTGATGGTATTGAAATACTACGTATCAATTAAAAGCCCAATAAGTCATCACTGGAGCTAATCAATCCGAATTTTTGCCTTTCTGATCGCGGTCGGGATCTGTTGTAATCTCTTACGAAGAAAGCTACCTATTCAATCTGTTTCATATCGCATTTCACGACGAGTCCCTGTGCGGCTGCAACGTAACCGCGAGGCCCAGCGTTGCGTGCTTGCGCAGGAAGTGCAGCCGCAACTTGGGCTTGCGCCACGCAACGTAAGCACACTGCGGGCACGCAAACTGCGGTTCCTTTCCGCAGTCGAAGCGGCGGTGTGCATTGAGGCTTTGACGGTGTTTGTAGCACCGGTGGCAAACCCCGCACTGGAAAATCTTGTTGCCTGCGGAGGAAACACATATCAATGGCCAGGTCCGCGGAGGAGTGGATTTTGTAATAAGTGTGCTAAAAATGTAAGACCTTGTTATGGTTTGATTAATAAAAAGTCAAGTCATTTTTTGCAAGCTTATATGAAAATCTTCCAATACAAAGAATTGAAGTCAGTTTTTAGCAACCAGTAAAGATACCATTTCTCCAAACCTACAAAGAACCAGAAATAAGTTAAATCCAAAGATACAAGGATCTCAAAAGAGAACTATAGCATGAAAAAAAAATCTGTAACACACATCTAGTAGGAGTACGGAGTACCTACTAAAATAGAATTAGTTGATATCAAGGAACAAGCCAAGAAAATATCTTGTGAATGTCACATAATCTCTGAAATGAACATTTATGTAAATTTGGGATTTCACAACATCAAGAACACGTGACAAAATTTTACAAACCTGAGAGCTAAAGACTTGACACTGACATACCTTTTTGTTGTTTAGACGTGATTTTATTAATTAATGTAACATAGACGATTTAAAAACCTAGATTTTTAAAGTACGTCTGGAGAAGTTATTGAATTTTTTAAAGAAAAAAGTATGTCCTTTATAAGGTCAGTTAGAGATGTGACGTGAGTGTGCATGGAGAAAGACACATAACAGATTTTGGTGAAAATCAGAGCAATAACTAAAAACTTTATTATGTAATTCAAAGAGAACATGTTTTAAAGCACTGTGCAGTAACAAGATATGAGTGAAATAACTACCCTGGTTAAAGGACCATTTACCTCTTAAAATTAACTTTTACCATAGATTAGTTACTATAATATAAATAGAAGTTGATGTATTTGAAAGAATTTTCTGAAAGGTTGGATTTTTAATTAATTATCTAAGATTTCTGGCGTTCCGCGCGGCGCGATCTGCGAGACGAGTATGATTCTCTTGTACAGTGTCTCTATCCCCTCCCACCCTTCCGAGCGATGTCGCTGCCGCTCAGAGCGGCACTGCACGAGAAATATGCATGCCCGCTAATTACATACCTGCGGTAATCCGCTTACTGCTGCTGAACGGTTGGTCCTATCAAAGAACCAAACTATTTCAACACAGAGGAAGGATGGAGGACTATGCTCCAATTATTTGAATGATATTGGACTAGAGGTTTGTCTAGGTGCTAGGGGTCGAAAAAGCGCTACAGGTTATATCTTATGGGAGTTGTTTTTCTAAGCACCTAGGCCGAAAAACGCGGACTCTGGGAACTTCTGTAGGGATGGCCGTAGACACAATAAGTTTTTTTTTTGCTGCCCAAAGGCCATTATTAAATCACCCCAACCAATGATAAAAATTAATTTCAAGCCTTCAATGCCCCTTTAACCCTGGTTAAACCAGCTAACTTTTACTTTAGCCGTTCCGATTGATCAAACCTCTTGTTACTGAAATTGATATTTATTACCTTTGAAGCCGAGAATGGCAACATCAGAGTAACCTAATCCCATTGCAAGTGTCTTTGCCAATCGGGGAGGTCCATAAGCCTTGACAAGTGGTCCCCTCTTGTGAACAATTTTCCATTTTTTAACAAGAATTAGATACAATATGTAGGTACCTAGTTAATGCAAAATAAATAATAGCATTACTTTTTTGGTATCTGCGGCTCTAAACCCCACATTTGCATGGAGTGGGTATGCAGGAGACTTCTTCCCTCCCATCACTGCTTAAGTATTTTAGGTTTGGCAACAGATGTAAGGTTACCCAGATATTCTACCACACCTATTTACGTTTACGGCAAAACATTGATGGCAGTAGTTTCGCCGGCAATCGCTGGGGTGCGTTGGCAACCTGTTTTAACGTCAACTACCAGGCCATGGCAAAAGGTCAATTATAATCAAGGGACCCACTGTTTGTCAGGTAGTTACAGTTATGGCTTCATCTATCAGGCCATGGCACAAGGTGGTTACAGTAACCTGGGTTACCGGTTATATAAAAACAAACAGTGGCTCCATCCATCGAAAGCTGGCGAAACTATTGTTGTGGGCGGAGGTCTTTCTCGTAGCTGCTTTAGTACGGGAGTGGAACACCTGGGTAACCCTCTATCTGCAGTTTGGCCAAATAATTTTCACGGCTGGCTTAATCGTGGATTGGAACAACTGCAGTAAGTCTTTCAAAGGAGCAACTTTTAGCTACGCAAAATGGTTCCAATCGATAAGATCTTTAATATCTGAGCATGTTAGAACAGAAAAGAGATGGCGTTGTTCCTAAGGTTGGTGCAAGACCGAGGCGATGAAAGCAGCTCTGTGCTTGTTGCTGACGTGACAGTTGAGCGTGTCCTTGCGATGGGCCAAGTAAGGGCAGTGAGGGCATCGGAACGTACGCTGCTTGTTGCACTCGTACTTCATGTGGTTGTACAGACTCGGCTGGTGCTTGTAGCTTCGGCTGCACGATCGGCAGAAGTACCGCTGCCCGACTGCGGCTGCCAAACAACACATCGGTCAGGCACGGCTCACTTCGTTTCTTGGCTTTAAGTCACATCTCACTAACTATAGCCCTAGATATAAAAAAATTGCTTTTCAAACTAGATCATGTTTAAAAAATCATGTCGTCTCACAACTAACGCTGGCACCATTCAAACCACATCAGGTAGGTAGGTACAGTTGAGCTTTTTCTACTTTTGGAAAATAGTTTGGTACCTACTGAAATTGTGAATCATACCTTTGGATGAAAACTATGAAAGCCCAATATCAATAAACGTTCTTATCTCTTGTGGTTGGTTAAAAAATGTTACAAGCATTTGCACGATAAGTAGAATTTGGCCCTAAACTGCAGTGCAGTGAACCAGTTTGGTGGCAATTGTTAGTCAGCCCAAGTTGATGATATTGAAAATAATAACATGGAAGCATTTCCGACAAAAGTCTTCCGCAGACAGCAGTCCATCCTAGTCCTGCCGTCGCAGCACTTTTTGGACAAGTTTTCTTGTCTGGTCAGCCGTCAAAATGTACGACTGTGTACGACTGTGTCCGACTGCACCCGTCTGTGTCTGACATCTGCTTCGAGTTGTCAATTCTGACAGCTTGTGGTGCACTTTGTATAGGTTATGTTACCCAAAACTACAAGTGCAATGAGCAATTCTGAATTTTTTCAAGACATAGAGGCAATTTTGGACGTCGTGGCAGTAGTAGATATTATGGAAAAGGTACAGAAAGCCAACAAGACTAGAACACCTAGGAGAAGTTTTGTGCTGTGGACGTCTGCCTTGAAAAATTTTTGTTGACTTTTGTGGACTTTTGTCGAAAATGCTCCCATGTAAACCAGGCTCAAGAAATGAACAATGAAAAAAGTATATGCAGAAAGTCTATCGTACCAAGGAACGGCTACAGGAAAAAACATTGGACACTTTAAGCAAATACTTTTCAATCTGCATTTTTCTGTTATTGTAATGAGCCCTGTATACAGTGTAAAAAATTAACCTCTTAAAAAAATCTTATACCAAACTTTTAAATTACCGGTAATTTTACAACTCTAGCGATGACTGACCGCGTGAGTGAAACCGGCATTAGTTAGCTATATATATATCGAACAGTGAGTCCATCTAACCATCACCTGGGGATTCATTTTAGTTTGTAGGTGAGGAAAATGCTGGACACCTGGAGAGGTGGGGGTTTGCAAGGCTTTGCAAGCTTTCACCAAGCCAACTATAGCATAAAAATTGACATTCTGGGTAAAGTGTGTTTTTATGAAGTGTACAAAAAAAACTAACTGAAGACAACTTAAATCATTTGTCAATGTATTTTCATATTTTTAGAAAAAGAGAAGAAACTGAGAAATGGTACATAAATATGCAATGAGATGGCGCCAACTATGTCCCTGCTAATGGCAGGTTGCAAATTGCAGCTGAGTTTTAAATCATTTATTAAAACCAGCTATAATTGACTTTTTTCGTCAAGTTTTTAACATTGTCAATGGTCATCCTTGCACTATGCAACTACAAATATGACATAGGTACAATCAGCCTCGGATTTCAGTCTGAAACTCGTCGTGAATGCGTTTCAAGTGCGTACGAAGGGCGTCACTCCGCTTGGCGCGATACGGACATAGGGGACAGACGTAGCGCGGACGTCGACCGCATTCGCAATTTGTGTGACGGCTCAAGTTTGACTGCTGGGAGAAACTCTTGAAGCAACGTCGGCACTGGTAGCATTTCTTTGTCTGTTCTGATGTTAACTGGGCATGGCCTTGTGCCACAGCCGAGTTTGAGCTGACACAGTCCAGCACCATCGATCTGTCTACTGATTTAGAGGGACCTCGAGGAACAACAGAGTTGTCTGTCACGATTGCGTTGCCAAACAGATTCAGTGAATAAATATCTGAAAAGCAAAATGTATGTGTCAGAATACAATTTGACAAGATGGAAGTTTCATCTTTCAGTTGGCTCATCAGCGTAACATTAAAATGAGATATTCCAGCTGAATTGTAAGACCTTCATTTCCATCGAAAAATTATTTGTTTTTGAATTTTTTATCCCTCAAAGCACACTGGCACATAATTGCTGTTCCACTTCCTAAATAAGCTTTGTACTATAATGACTTTTTCAGTAGGCATGCACTTGCCATCTCGAAGTCAGTGGAGCCATCTGCACTTTTAATTGAATAGGTGAGTGAATTCTGTGCAGCTTCCTTAAGCACACAGATAACGGCAATTTCTTAAATTTTTGTATTATTTTGACACCATTTAAGCCACATAAACCTTAGATTCATTATGTTTTTACTTTATGAATCTCGTCTCATCGAGCACTAACATCTTGGGTTGACGAAAAGTGACAGGTGAGAGAAAGAACTACACTGGACTAATCTTTAAAATTTGTCAGCTTAAGAGAGGAGATTGTGCACTGCACTACCAGCAAGTGTGTCTGACAATCAGACATGAAATGGTTTCGGTACACTGGGTATTGGTAACGTCAAGTACTCCCATCAAGCTTGCCAACTGCATTCAGGGTGGCTGCTGCACTAGTGCATGGAACTGAAATGCCATTTTCCATATTTCTAAATAATTTGAAGACTTAACACAAAAAGTAAACGTTTTAAAAGATCCACCTGCTGTGCTGAACTTGAAAGTGTTGGTAGAATCTGTACCTAACTGTTTTACCAAATTATGAAGTGATTTTGGTGAAAGTGACAATGTGTCGAGCAGTGGTTCTTGATGTGTGAAAAAATCCTCGCAGATAATAACGTACGGTAGGTACACCTCTGAACTTTGAAATCCGCCCAGTAGAACTTTGGCTTTGTGCTCATAAAGGTTATGAGCATAGGTAGGCCAGGTACCGACCACGTGGGTGAACACATGGAGGCAGGGGATGTCATGTTCATTGATCGGTCGCAATCCAGTTTTGACAGACCAGTTTTATTATCAGTGCCTGCCTTGCAAAACTCACAAATTTGTTCTGTGGCAAGTTTTGTACGCTGGCATACAACCTACACCTAATTTAATAGTTAGAAGAGAAAATAAAAGACTTCTCGAATCCTCTCTTTAATAGGAACACTTCCATGTCACCACTTTTTTAATATTAAAGAAAACATATGGTTCCATACCTCGATTTTACTTTTTTTACATTAATTTCTTCCGTTGTCTCGATATCAATTTGATGGTTATTAGTTATTACCTATACTCGACCTTTCCGGTGGCTATACCTCGTCCAGGAGGGTCGGAGGTAATGCGAGATCACAAAAGCAATTATGCAATTTAAATAAATTCACATTGCGAACACCAACTTTTTTGCAAGTACCGAAAAAGTGGTGGCATAAAATGTGTTTTTCGTACAGAAAAGACGCAGGAAACTTTTTAAATTTTCTTCTAGCTTAAAAATTACGTATTTTAGGCCATTGGATTTGCGTGAAATCTAATTGTATAACTCCTCACTGCTCCGATCTATCAGCTTGGTCGATTCTCATTTCACGGAGTGAGGTAGCTGCTGATAAGAAAACTGGTTTCTAAAACCAAGATTTTGATCCCCTAAGCAAGCATGACATCCAGTTCCTCCTTTTGTTCACCAACATGGTCTGTAGCTGGCCATGCCTATGCTATTTTCAGACAAACCTTTCTGAGCACATAGCTGAAATTCTACTGGGCAGATTTCAAAGTCTTGATGTGTACCTAGGTACGTTACGTATGTTAACAATGACATTTTTTGTTCTATATTTCCTATACCATATTTTTTAAATTATGTATTCAAACGTTACCAAGAAAATACTTTGCAATTTTCTTTTTGAATAGATATAGATAGGTAGGTATGTCTAGGTACTACCTGGCAACTTAAACTCTGTCATAAAAATGTTAAATTTGTACATTATTGCTTCAGCAATTCTAGTCATTTACAGTGTACCGTATTTAAAACCAGAGTGACAGGTTTGAAATACCTATGTTGTTCGGTTGTTCCAGTTAACTGCGCTCTGTTCCACAATTATCAGCTGCGTTGGCACGGTTGCCATTGGTTGCCGTGAGATCGCTAACTAGAGCAACCGGCGATTTCTAGCGGTCGGTCTGATCCATCAACCGTTCGGTTGGCCTGGTCGCTCTGGTTCAAATTACGAAATACACCCTAAGACCCGGTTTTACATTGGTATACATCAAATGGTCTGTTAACTGATTCTTTGCTTAGCAACGTGCAATCAGAGCCCGTTATTTTCTTGCTAACGGACCATTAGTATCTTAACGGGCCACTGAAAAACCCGCTTGTATTGGAAGGTCGTATAGGCAATATGGTAGGAATGTAAAGGAGTACAAACGACATGTTCAGTTACATGGTAATAACAGGAATACATTTATTGTTCCAACAAACACAATGATGTCTCAGGTAGTTCACGATTTGTGCTGTCAAACGGTTAAGTGTCGGTTCCGTGAATGATATCAAGTAGAGTCACAGAAGAATGAAGGCTATCAACGTGTCTTTTGAGGTGACTCTTCTGATGTGACTTGTACGGACACAGCTGACAGGCAAACTGCCGCTCTTTGCCGCATTCGTAGCGGAGGTGGAAGTTCCGCGAGCTCACGCTTTTGTACCTACGGCTGCACTTGCCGCAGAAGTGATAGTCTCGAGCCCCCCATTGGCCTGAAACAGGTCCACAACAGCAGCTTCATTGGTCAGCATGCAAACTGTTTTGATTTTTTTATGTTTGGGAGTAAGGGTCAATACCATTCAGATTATAAAGATATTGTGAAAAATATGTAATCGTAGTCCTATTTTATATGTAATAGGATATAAATGTCAGATAAAGCCATGTAGGTACAGATGCACCTAATGATTAAAAGATCGAGTGTTACCAATTTTAGCTATAAATGTTGGTAGGTAATTAAGTACTGGTAATCAGTAGTTTTTAAAGGTAAGTCGGTAGGTATCTTGGTATGCACATACGTACAGTAATACCCGATCCATATATTAGGAATATAATAGTAATTCCACTTTAAATTTGCACTATTTTTTTCTCTCTTCGCACGTCGATGATTTTGTTGCTGTAGAATTAATATCTGGCGGCAGGTACATGTCAAATTCTCGCGACAACCGAATTTTGTGTAAATACTGTGTTTGACCTGATTACCACGATGTCCTTCATGTTGAGTTGATTTAAACATGACAGGAGGAATATGGGCACACAAAAATCTAGCAAGCATACCTTGCAAGTTCCAAAGGAGAGGTCAAAGGAGGTAGGGATGGTATCCTTTCAAAACATTTAAAATGTGTTATTTTTTTAATTTTAAATCCACCACCATGCACCATCCACACCTACCTACAATGTAATTTGGGATTTCAGTTCCAAATTCAATGTTCTTACACAGCGTTGTAGGTTTGGCAGAGTGCGGTTACGTAATTAAATGGAATTCTTAGGTATAAATGTAGGTCTTACTTACCTGCTGTTGTGTCCATGTATATTTTAATTTAACTTAGCCGTAGAAAGTTTATCCAAAAAGGGATGAGCATCACCCTAACTTTTTGCCGATGCTACATACCTAGGGTTAATAGCATATGTAGTACACCAGCAGTTTGAGAAACAGTTTCACGAACAAATGCCAATGGCACTTCCCGCTAAATCAATGCCATTCTAGTTGAACCTCATAACACCAGACTATGTATTTAAACTGCATATCATAAGCAGCTTCTCAATAAACCTGCAGAACACCACTTTACGTGTCGAAAGTAAATTGTATTGCAGCAATCAAGTAAAAAGGCGAGAACAATCATCGAACGGGCCAAAAATGACTGATGGTACCTACCTACGTAGGCAGGTAGGCAGCTAGGTCCACCTAGTTAGTACCTAACACATTCGTAACACTTAGATGAAATTTGAGGAAAAGAACAATTTCTCACGGTAAATAAAACAACAGCAGACCCGAATTAATGCACAATAACAAAATGGTGTTTGGTACAAGGCTGAAAACAATCTGCACTGAGGCAGGGAACATGGTTATGAAGGCAGGTAGCGTCATTTTTAGGGATGAGCCGAATTAATCCAAATGATGCAGTCCGCATCCTACCGTGACCGCGACCAGCAACGAGGATGCCAAAACGCCCGATGAGCTCCCATCAGCTTGAAACCACTTATAAATGTCCAGCACACGCAAGTAAACGCACTTAAAACTCACTCACTTCACTTCCACAGGAACTTTTCGAACGTTTTTAGAACGCCACAGCCAGGACGGCAGCCATCTTTAAAAATGCTGCTTCCCGCCCGCCCCCTCAAAATAAGAGGGAAATTTGAAGTCCCTGTATCCTGCTACTACAAACTTTGATTTTTCAGATTTCTTTTTTCTCATGAAATTTTGCATACCATGCCCAAACTAATGGAATGCGCGAAAAGTCAAATTGTTCAGGAGACGTTAAGAACACTTTTTCATCTTGGTTTTGCACTTACGAATGTATTGTTTAATAAATGTTTATTCCTAAGTGTTGGTAAAAGTGGGTTATTTCCCAGATTAATTATTAATAGGCATTTTAAGTAACAGTTTTCACACACAACTTTTATACCACAAGACCAGCTTTTATTACCACCATCTGTTAACATCTTTTGCAATGACGACTTTTTGGCATCCAGCAGTAACGACATTTGGCCTGCTAGGAATTTCCATGCTAAACAGAAACCATGGAATTTTCACCAGTAAGTAAGTCACTTACGAACTTTTGTCGGCTGTGTTTTTGACTCGGGGTATTCTGACAAAGATTGAAAAGTTAGAACCCACTTCCAACCAATTTTTCTCAGTTGAAACGTTTTGCCCATTCGTGCCAAATGGCATTTACAATCCAAATCCACTACAACCCCATGTTTGAAAATTTGGCGCTTACGACCTTCTTCCAGGATCTCATCGATATTATTAAGTTTACATAAATCTGTCATTTTGTTCAAATTGAAACACATTGATGTCATTTAGTTAAAATTAAAAGTTAAAATTGAAACACATAGGTTATTGATACACACCTATCCTCCTGCAAGAGCACCACATCAGAGTCAGACACATTGAGGTATGTGCAATCTCACAATATAGTTATTTCATGCCAACTCCAACAACAACCGACTGGTGTCTTAGTTAAAAAATTACGGTAATGAGGGTAGTTAAAGTTATCAAATTACAGAAGTTGGAAACCCACGTAACGACCGTTCATATCAAGTTCCCATTCACAAATCCATCAAGTGCAGCTTCTTCTCGAACGGTTCCTGGTTCGACTTGTTCTTCTGCTTGCGTTTCCTTTTCCCCTTCTTGGGAACTGCCACGTCGCCCTGCAAGTAAACTCAGAATTGGGAATCCTGTCTTGACAGTTTGCAGCACAGAAGTTTAATTTAGTTACTTATTGTGTTAATGGAACTTTATTGTTCAACGCTGTTGATTGCCACAACCTTGGGGGAGGGGGCCTCAGTATCTATAAATATTTTTCCAGACAAACTATTATAAACAGCCCCTTAACCACAGAAGTATCCTACCCTATGGCATTGCACATACTTCTTTATAAGCAAATAAGAGCCAAATGCATGTCACGTTTGTTAGTGTAAGAAAGCTAGGTATCTAGTCATTGTGATTAAGATCAAGAATAGAGTTTGGAAACACATAAACACACACCTTTGTTTCTTCATCTCGACATCTTCTGGGAGGCTCATCCTGTAAAAAAATATCAAAGAAATTCAAACCACTGCTTGCAATTTGTTTATTAGTTCTTATAGAGTTAGGATGGGTTAAATATCAAAAAATATATATTAGCATAATATATTAAGAGTGTTCGACAGTTAACGGAAAGAATAGATTAAACTCTGCAATCCTGAGCCAGAATAATCACCCTTCCCATAAACTAATTTTGTTTCAATGCCTGTTTATTTCAATCCAGATTTTTTGCAACTCTGAAATTTTGGCTCATATATCTGAATAACGGCCTGGCGATGATAAGGCTGTCGCGAGCTCACCATCACTTCTCCTGTGTTGACATAGATCGGCACGCCGTCTGTGATGCCCGTCTTGACGTGGACAGCTGTGAAGTGCTTCAGCCCGCTGGGGAAGAGCGAAGACCAGAAGTTGATCTTGTTGAGCCCGGCTTGGATGTTCTCCACGAGCTGCTCGTCCGTGAAGCCAGTGTGGCCGACCTGGTGAGATCGATTGTGTACTGTGTTAAAATATTTCGTGGTCGGTTTTTTGAGTTGCATACAAATGAAGACTTTCAAAAATCTTCACGGCAGATCAACTAATATTAGGCACCTTTTGCCTGTCAGTAATGCACGTTTATTTAAAACAAACCCAAGCATCTGCAAACACCCAAACATGCACAATGTGCATGGCAAGTTAAATATGACATCATAAATGCAAAACTAAACATAGCTTTTTAGTTTATAATTTGTAATGCTAGAATCTGATTTTGCATTCTGATGTTCCAAATGCCCCTCATGCCACCGCAATCCCAGTAAGTCGTACAATTACCAGCCTTTCTGGCATTTGAATCCGACGACATTGAAGATTATTAACTTAAGCGAAAGCCAAAACAATATGGGCAATTCCAGACCGTTGACTGTCGGGGCAAGCTCTTGAATTCATTTAAAATTACCTTAACAGTGTAACCTTCGCAGGCCTGGCTGACAAAGAGGTCCGCCTTGCCCAATGTTTCTTGGCCGAAACGCTGCGGCACCTTCATCAGACCGAAGTCGAACCAGTTGAACGACTTGCCGAACTGGTCCATGAACGGAGCCATCTTCCTGCCGATCTTCTGCCGGGCGTAAGACTCCCCGAGGTGCGTGTCGTACTGCCGCGCTACCTCGGTCAGCGTCTCCTTATCCTGCTCCCGCATTGCAGCTTGCAGCTCCGCCAGTGGCATCGTCTGCGGGAAAACGGACGGGCGATGTCCACCGTTCAAGACCAATTACGTTGTAATGCCCAAGTGACACGGTGACTGATTGATAATCCCATGGTGCAGGTCCCAACATCAGGGGTTGGTAAGCCGTAAGCACGTAGGTAACAGGGTATTTGGAGTTTGCCTCAATAATAACAAAATTACCTACTACAGTTTAAAGAACCAATAATTATTTAGGAGAGCAATATTTTTTTCTGACAGGATCTAACATTTTTTCTGACTATTTACCTCTTGCATAGAATATAGACTTTGAATTGTCCCGAATCGCAAATGTTAAAAGCATCATATGAATGTTACAGTGATTTACGAATTATTAGAGTACTACCTAGTGCCTACCAAAACCGTAAAGCATAAATAGCAGGAAAAAGGCACAAACCGAGTACTTCTACAACGAAACGAACTGGAACTGGACTACATTTAGAGCATCACTTAGACCTCTTGTGCCTTGGGCATCTAATTGATGAGAGTAGCGAGCGGAGCGAAATCTTCAATTTCACTACCCCAAAAAAAAAGTAACTTGTGTATGCTTTTTTTTACGTGTGTTTGAGCGCGCTCTACAGACCAAATACCCGAACCGATTTGGATGAAAATTTCAGAGGACCTACCTTTGTTCTCAACTTAGATCCTCTACGTTTTTGGAAGAGATCGGTTTGTTACTTTTGTAATAAATCAATTTTTACGAAATATTTCGATTTTTTCAATATTTTGATTCTCTGTAGATGTCAAAGTTCTTTACTCTTCACCAAAACTTATAAACATGTTGACCTTATAGATACTTATCATGCCTGATAATCTGAGGATGGTAGGACTTTCCGATTGGTTTTTATTCGTATTTTTTTAGTGTTTTTTTTCGTTAATTGACACCCGATTCAATAAGAGTCCGGTTTTCTTCGTTTCCTAGGTTACCTGCTTTGTTGACTTCAATTTTAGCCAAGGAATAGATTTGACAGTTATCAGATGTTTAGTCAATTTCGTTAATGGAAGTAATTGACAGTAAATCCTAACAAAAAATTTATCCCTAATCTAATAAGAACCCTCTGGCATAAGTTATGTCTTATGTATTTACGTTATCATAACTCAATGAGTTCATAATTTTCATGTTTTCGCTTTCTGACGGCCCGGAGAGAAACAAAGGATGGTCAGAATCGTCTAAATTTTCAAGTGATCGGAATTTTCAAGAAGGCAATGATCTGGCAAGGTGCTCCGTGGTTTTCGTATTAGGTCTTCTGCCTTCACTTTTTTATCCGCAGTTGATCCGCAGTATAAACCCCTACGCTCATCTACAACGCAACACAAATTGCGTTCGCAAAGCCCTAGTAATTAGATATATATACACATATATGTAGTACCTTGATTTCTCCAATCACACCCAACCCTCTGAGTAGAGTAACCACTTCGTTACTCTTTTCCTCGTCGTCCATGCCTCTGGCGACCACACATACGCTCCGCCTGGTGCTCAAGCAATGTGGAAGAACTCTGAAAAGATTCAGAAAATGGTGATGAAAACAGGGTGTTAATACAAGGGAGACGAAGGTGGAAAATTGTGCAACCAAACTGGAATAAGAATCTGGGAACCTCCGATTGCCTATACAGTGCCCCCTACCACTGAGCAATTCGGTAACAATTCCACCGTGCTTTGACGGGTGGGAAAGGGGACCTTTGAAAAGAGACGCTTTGCATAGGTGATCTACTCGATCTACTCGACTGTAGGTCCCCTTTCCCACTGAACAAAGAATGAAGGAAATGTAGGTAGCCGAATAGCTCATTGGTAACCAGGCACTCATTGGCACCAGAACGGCAATTGACAGACTCCCAGTTCCACATCCCGGTTCAGTTGCAGATTTTCCATTCCATCCATCACTTGCTGGTTTAAACAATCATTCCAATAGATCCAAAAAAAACACCAAAAACTCAAACCTTGGTTTAAAATTGCTGAAACCACTCACACTTTCCCTAAGAAACCGGTCCCGGCTGGACCATTTGCCTTCCTGGTTTGGAACTGCAGATATATTGTTCCAGATTCATCAGTATACGGAGGTATTGTCCCTTTCTCAGTTGGCCATGGAACTGCTTTCTTTAGGGCCTCAATGCCCTTCCTTATCTAGATCCCAAGAAAAAGAATATAAAGTTAGATGTTTAGTAAGAAGTACCTATCTGCTTTGTGTAGGTTACCTAGGTAGGTGCTAGGCTAGCCATTTTTAAGACCTTCTAGCATTCTCCTAGGGGTGCATTCCACATTACGCAAATATAGGCAAGTGCAGCAGTGCAACCGGCACAGCTATGTCATGTAAGATTTTGCCCCCACAACAGTTTTTCAGATCTTTTTAGTAAGTGTATCTAGGTAGTAGGTATCTGGTTTCGTTATTCAATGCCATATTTTAATGGAATTAGAAGTACTTAAGTAGTACATCCAGAACACTACAATGAAAACTAGGTAAGTAGGTATTAGGTAGTGTAATTACGAGAACTGCTTGTTTTGCATTAATACATCTGGGTTTACATTGGCTCTGGACATTTCAGAGACTCTGGATGTGCATGACGTAATGTTTGCACTCTGCTCAAGAGTTTCTGAATTTGTCCAGAGCCAACGTTCATGACATTGTGTCATTGACATTGCCAGCTGTAAACCAACTGCCATACGAACCTTTCCAAGGCACGAATTCATTCCCAAAAGAGGTAATCTTGTCACTTGCCAGCACCCTCTGAATGGATTTGTTTTGATTTTCTCACATGGGAAAAAAGTCTCCAGGTGTGGCTTTAGACTTGAGCAAGATTTAATTCAAGTATTTTTGAAGGACATTTTCCACAGTCTCCCAGCAGCATTCATGCCATTAGAGCTTGTTTTGTGCTCAAACAGAAATTAATGTGTGCCATGCCAGGCTCCAGCCAACCCTTGCTTTTGGGCATTAAAAAAAGTACTTTCTGTGACCATATTTTTAATTATTATAAAGTATCTTTGTTATTTTTGCCTCCACCTCCTCTCCCTGGTCTAGGCTATGTACAGTATATGGTATAGCACGGCTCTGGTGTTACAAACCAGAGCGACCAGGTTGTTCCGGTTCGTGCGGACTTTTCCGCAATCATCATCTGTGTTGATCTGGTTGCCACAATGTGTGGTCGCTAACAAGTGCGACCTACGATTTCTAGAAGTTGGTCTGATCCATGAGCTGCTCTTGATCAGCCTGGTCGCTCATAATTAGTAGGTACTATCGTACCTAGCATAATGCCATACTCTATGGTAATGCATATCGTATCTATCGTATAGTACCTATCGTATCATTGTACTATCGTAATAATTGTACCCATCGATGGTAGGCTATGGTAGGTTGGTAGGTATACCTCATTTTGTTCTACGGAAACCTTGTTGATGGAAGGTCCTTCCGCGTTCACCTCGGTCTCCTCCACCTCTTTCTTTGGAGTGTACCCTTTTTTCACTTTTTTCACTTTCTTTGTATCGCTTAACCCCATGATGATGGAGTGAATGAGATGTCAGTCTAAACAGAATCACAAAGAGCGACAGCCGACAACGAACGTATCTCCAGGTTAAGTTACCGGCTGTTTCACTTTCATGCGAAGGCCCCAGATGACCCAGATGACCTCGTATCGCATTGGTGGAAAACCCCATGTGAATTTTTTTTGACCAATAACATACAGTTTAGTGTCTGAGCGGCACTGAACACAAGATAGGTTATGTTTGACAGCCAGATAGTAGGAGAAAATACGCATTAGCTACTTTTAGATAATGGATGGAATTGTTTTATTGAACTTGACTACTGCAAGTGCACTGTATTTACTATAAAATATCGGCAGATCTCTTATATTTATTATAAGATTAGTCTTTGCTTGTCAAGTATGAAAATAGCAGTGGAAGGATGTGCTCACGGAGAGCTGGAAAATATTTACGATTCCATTGCGATGATTGAACAGCGGGATCGAATTAAAGTAGATCTCTTGTTGTGCTGTGGAGATTTCCAGTCCACTCGGAATGAGGACGATATGGGTTGCATGGCCATACCTCAAAAGTATCTTAGCATGTGCACATTTTACAAGTAAGATCTTAATATTGCTTATTAATTTACCAGAAATCGCAGTTTGCACACTTTAATGACAATAATTTAACTTTTCAGATACTATTCAGGTGAAAAGGTTGCCCCAATTTTGACCCTATTTATTGGAGGCAATCACGAGGCATCCAATTATCTACAAGAGCTGGCATTTGGAGGATGGGTTGCTCCGAATATCTATTACGTAGGCAATGCAGGCATTTTAGATGTCGCCGGAGTTCGTATTGGTGGAATATCAGGAATCTTTAAGGGACACGACTATTTACGCGGTCGATTTGAACTTCCCCCATACACTGAAAACACAAAACGTTCTGTTTATCACACGAGAAATGTTGATGTTTTTAGATTGAAACAGGTTAGCTGAATCATATTATACATTTTTGCAAAATCCAATCTTTCAGTTACAAGAAACAGTAATAACTTATATGTTATTTTGCAGGTGAAACAACACATAGACATATTCATGTCACATGATTGGCCCCGAGGAATCTACAATCACGGCGATGCAAATCAACTGATCAAGAAGAAGCCTTTCTTCCGGTATTTTTTAATTACCTGCCTGTTTTATTGTATGTTTTGGTTCCTTGGAGAATTCTTCATACACTTAATACCCGGAAACCTACTTGTCTACAACCAAAAGATTAAATTACTACCTTAAAGTTCCTGTGAAAATTCTCCTAATTGTTTGTTATTAATATTTAATGTAGGTAATATGTATGAACATAATGATCATTGATCAGTTTTGCCGAAGCAGAGCGTTTTTTTATACGCAACTCATGAAACGAAGCAACTATCGCCCATCCTTCAACAGGATTAAGTGTGTTTGGTGTAGCCCTAGCTTATCTAGTCTAATAAAATACCACAACTTCACCCAATTTAGGGAGGAAGTCAACTCTAACTCGTTGGGCAGCGGGCCAGCTTCGGAGCTGCTGCACCAGTTGAAACCTTCCTACTGGTTCGCAGCTCACCTTCACGTCAAATTCGCGGCTCTCGTCACGCATCAGGCGGTGAGCTGAAAACAACGCCTCGTCCTTTGTAAAATCTTGCTCTAAAATGTATTCTATCAAATTATTATTCTATATTTTAAAAAAACTATCTCAAATTGTATATTGAATGCTAACTGATCAACTGGTTTCCCAATGTTTCCTAACTGAGTTCAGGTTACAAAGAAATGTCAATATCATTTAAAGTTTTTTTTTAAACTAGTGCAAAGGTCCTGGATAAGCATAATCGTAAAAATGTTATATTATTCTATACATTTCTCAAATGAATTCAAATCGTGAATTTTGTAGAAAATTTCAGCACAAGTTGGCCCGACAGGCTAACTAGAATACCAAAGAGGGTTTAACTCTAAAGATTGGTGCAATTTAACGACAAAAAAAGCTTTGACAAAACTTGAGTTGTAGCTGTGCTCTGGAGCCATGCGCACCACGTGCATGTTTGAAACAATTTTGGCAATAAGAACGGGCTATTTAATGTCACAAGGACTTCTGTGATGCTTTCAGGACACTGATGGTGAGGAAGAAAAAGAAACGAGATTCCTGGCACTAGACAAATGCCTGCCTAGGCGACAGTTTTTGCAGGTGACATCTCCCTTATAATTTTTAGAGTAAAGGGAAATACACATATTCGAACATCGAGACACACAATTTCCTACTGTGTAAAATAGAAATCCATTTCAATTGCTCCTATGCTCAGCAATTCTACAAAAAAATACAATGAACAAAACAATACAATAAGTAGTTACTATTTTACTTTCAGGTTATTGTATCAGGTTATTATTTGTATCAGGTGGTTAATATTACCTACAACTACTTAGAATCAGAAAAGCTGCTCTATGAAGGCATTGAGCACAAATAAGTGGGTCAAATGGTTGTTATCAAGTTCAATCACACTTGGAAACAAGAAATAAAAATAATGAACAAGTACCTAACAAGTACCCAACAATAAGAGTCAATACTCAATAGAACATGTAATATGCATTGCAAAAGTTCGACGAACCAGTCTGGCTGACCTCAAAGTTGTACGTGCTCCGTGCCTATGCGCAGGTCGTGGATGTGCCGCACGACCAGACTCGGCCGATGGAGCTGTGCTATGACGCCGAGTGGCTCAGCGTTTTGTTCCGCACGAACCACCTGACTAGTGTCGACCACCAGTTCCAGTACCTGCCAGTCGCGTGAGTACATTGGGCTTTTTACGTAGTAGTAGGTACAATTTTTATTTAGTAAACGCTTATCTTTGAACATTAGGAGGCATGAGAATCCATCAGGAACACAGTGGGACATTTCACATTTGTAAGGTTTCTTTTACCCTGGGCCAAAAGAATTTTTTAAATCAGTTGCGTGCTGTTTAACTTGCTTTTTTCGGTTTTTTTCTTTTTATGCACTTTTCCATGCAATCCAAATCCATCCAGTAATCATTAAATAATATTTTTTGCCTTTGGTTTTATCTCTATTCTTGGACAATATTATGCAATAGGAGCATTTGAAGTTTGAAGTATTTTAATTTTTGTCGTAAGAATAAATTGCTCCATACGGTCATACCTACCTGTTAAATTAAAATTTTGTGGCAGTTGTTTTTGCCAATCTATTCCATCCTTGTGTCATTAAAGCAAACAATTCAGAAAAAGTTTTTATGCATTTTCGACCAAAAAAAAGACAGAAAATTCAGCTATATTATTTTCTCTCCACTAACCTGCCATTACAACTCACGTGCCTACAGATCATTTTCCCCGAGCGAAACAGATATGGAGTTCGTCCGCCAGAAATTTGCCAACGACCTGACCGTCCCATGCAACTTCACGCAAACCGTGGACGCATTCGACCCGAGCATGGGACGCCGCCGAGGTGGTAGCAAACGCGTGGTGCCGCGCATCAATCCGCAGACCATGACGTTCTGCGAGCGGCTCAGCATCGACGATCCCATGGCCATCGCCACCGGCCAATCGGACATGAGTCTCAACTCGACGGCCAACCACCCTGACTCTACGTATCAGAGCTTTTGCTCTCCCGATGTCACCGCAGAGAGTTCGACGATCGAAACAACGCCGAAGAGGTTTAGCCTGACGCTGCCGTCACCGGTCAACCAGGGGGTGGAGGAAGCTGGAGGCGAAGATGACATTGGGATTGTCGAGACAAAACCGAAGAGATTCAGCCTTTCACTGCCGTCACCGCTAAACGAAGGCAAGTTGAATGAGGTTGGTGTTGAGGAAAGTGAGAGCATTACGCGGTTGGGGCTGAAGGCAAGCAGTGATACTGAATCGCCAAAGTGCTTGGAAGAGGGGGAGGTGATTGACAGGAATTCCGTTGAAGAAAAGGAGGAAATCGTACCAGTGGCAGAGGTGAAGGCACCTCAAGCGAAGAAGTTCAAACGTAGAAATCAAGAGTTTTATGCTAACACTGAGGAGTTTTAGTGGAAAGTGAGTTTTAAAATGTTCTGACATAGCATGATGTGCTTTAATTCTTAGCTGTAAACGATTAATAAATTTTATACGGGATCTTTTAATTATTATTTGCATTATTTTATCCACTATTTTTTAACCCACTGCGTGTTACTCTTGATCATTGTGTGCCACATAATATGGTATAGCAAAGTGCATAAGGAGTTAGTGCACGCAGCTTTAGTCCAAATAAATTGTAAATGTAAAAAGATTTTACATTTTTGGTCAAAATTTCAATTTCAATGTTGCATTTGTTGTTTTGTTATCATTTTTGTGTTTTGGTAATTTTTAAAGAATCGTATCATTATCCTATGTTACGAGGGAAGTAAAATTCACAGTGCTATAATATTTACCAAGTTTTTTATTTTTACAAACAGGGCATCTAATAATCCTAACATATGTTATTTAGTGCTACAGTGAATTACTACCAGGGCCTCGACGGACTCTGTGTTGCATGAGTAAGTATCCATGTGTTTTTCTCGGGCGGCTTGATAGACATTTGTTTATGCCGAGGATGCGCTTTGCATATCACGAACAACCGCTGTTTGCGCATAACAAAGTAGCAGTCTTTACACCGCCGTTTCAGGCGACCCTTCACTTTGAAGCCACACACTGAAGAAACAAGTGGTGTTACCGGGCTCAGAAGACTCTTGCTTGTATCGAGAAGCGTCCTGGGCATTAGTCCGTGAAAATCTCTCGTGAGAGGAACCAGAAGACTTTCGAATAATCGCAAAGATCTTGCTCGAAGAAGTGCTGTTGCGATGAAATTCATGTTGATAGCGGTAAGTTTAAAGTTGAAGTATCTTGATGGTGGAGGAACCAGCTATAAGTTAGTCAACATTTATATTGATATAATGATTTTATTTATGTGACGTATAGTTTAAAGTCGGTGTTTTGAAAATCCACGAGAATCTCAAAGAACCACCACAAAGGTTTGGTTAGTACAAAAATGGCGTCGATGGCCTTCAGAATTTGTTTCGAGTTCGAGCTTTGATTTGTGATGGCCGGTGCCTGGCGTTACCTTTAAATCTTTCTATCGGTCTTACTTTCGTTTGTCTACAACAAGAGGAAAGCTGGTTAAAAAATATATATTATTTGGTATGCAACACGCGTGGCTTTTTAATTTGCTACATTTTCAACCATTTCTCCTGCTGTCATCTCGTTGTGAATTTCGGCGTATAGAGAAACCACTAACTCAACCTCAAAATATTTGGCTGCCACATTCCTACAACAAGCTGTATGTGTGCCCAAGCCACAAGATCACTAATTACACCTAATTTCTATGTTACACAGCATGGCTTTGACTCGAGGAAATACGTAAGTTGAGCCCGCAAAATATAACCAAGTAAACATGAGTTTTCGTGGAGGAGGCGCCAAGCGAGGAGATTTTCGCGGCGGACACGAATCAAATGCTATCAGTCTCAATGGCATGAATGACCCTGCCACTGCAGCAGCCCGAATTTACATTGGTAATCTTCCATTAGCAGAATCTGGCTTCTCGAAAAATGAATTGGAGAATATGTTTTCCAAATACGGCAACGTACTGGGTGAGTATTCTGTTCAGGGTTACCTCCATTTGCCCTATTTTGCATTTGTTTTTCCAAAAAAATAGTCTCGGGTTTAACGTCACACTACGCTAAATTTTTATCAATAAATCTTTCTGTATATTTTCCAGGAGCAATACTAAACAGAAATTTCGGATTCGTTCAGTTTGAGAATGCTAGCAGTGCCAGCGATGCAATAAGTAGCGACCACGGTATGATGTTCAGAGGAAAACGGCTGGATGTGAAGATGGCACGCATGCCGCGACAGAAAGTCGCCAAGCCTCCACTTCAACAATCTGAATCAAGCAGGCCAGAAGAAAGGATACGCGATCGCTCACCGCTAAGCAACGAATGGCGTGATAGAGACAAGTATGCAGAACTAAGATATTATTACATAGCGTCATCTAAACGGAACGGTTATAACGAAACATTTTCTTTCACAGTTTCAACGATTCAGGGCCATCAGGGTCGTTTGACCAAAATTCTTCAGACCATGCGATGGACACAGAGCCTTTGGAAAGAGATAGGCCGATTGAACGAGGTGGTCCAATGAAAGATCGAGGCCCAATGATGGATAGGGGTCCTACAGACCGAGGTAATATGGACAGAGGGCCTATAGATAGAGGCCCAATGGATAGAGGTCCCATGGATAGAGGCCCTATGGACAGAGGCCCTATGGACAGAGGCGCTATGGACAGAGGCCCTATGGATAGAGGGCCAATGGACAGAGGCCCAATGGATAGGGGACCTATGGATAGAGGCCCTATGGACAGAGGCCCTATGGATAGGGGACCTATGGATAGAGGCCCTATGGACAGAGGCCCTATGGACAGAGGTGCTATGGATAGAGGCCCTATGGATAGAGGACCAATGGACAGAGGCCCTATGGATAGGGGACCTATGGACAGAGGCCCATTAAGAGGCCCAATGGACAGAAATCACAATCTCGACCGCGGTGGTCCAATCGACAGAGACCGACTTCCTGACCGGGGACCGATGATGGGCCCTATGGACAGAGGTGAGTCACGACACTTTGTCCATGGCCGAAACTCGAAATAAGTGCTGTCGCTGAAAACTGTTATTAATTTTGACAGACCGCGTGCGGCCAGCGGGCTTCTTCGGCAACGGTGGCGGCGGTGAGTTCCGCGGCGGTCCCGGTTTCCGGCCGGAGCCGTCAAGAGCGCCACCGGTGGTGCCGATTGCGTGCGCCGATCGGACCAGCGACCTCGAGATCATCGTGTTCAACAAGGCCAACCGGTAGGAGGGTAGCTTGGCTGGAAATGTGCGTGGATCTTGTCCAGCATTACCTACGTCCTGGGTGGCAATTAATGGCGTCCATAAACGGTTTCACGCATTGCCGCTCTCTTCCAAATAAAGTCTACTACTTTCGATTTGCACGCACGGCAAAAATGTCTCTAGGTGGCATTGACCATGACATTGTCTGTGGGTGCATTTGATATATAAATCCAGAGTGTGCGCCGAGCGCCTGCTGCGCGGTGACTTATCAAACGCAATAATGTGCCAGTAATGGCGCACATTATGGATACGGTATTATTTATCCTGTAGGAAGTATTGTGGGCGAAAATCCAGTCAATCACAAAATTGTGCGTTGAGTGTGCTCGGAGCACGCTCAAGTGATTTATCAAACGAACCTCTTGATCAAGATTCAACTCGAGTATTTCTACTCTGACATTTTCCACAGCCTCCTAGCTGCATTCACGCCACAAGAGCAATAAGAAACATTTTCATGTAGAAGGCCCTGGTTGTGTGCTCGGATAGAAATTCAATGTGTGCTAACGATGACTGCCATCCCTTGTCACACACACTTGCTTTCGCGGTTACGGGCATAGAAAACGGTGGACTTTTTGTTATTACCCCGTTGTGGGAAGTACCTAATCATTAGCTTTGTGCATGCCAATATAAAGCAATTAAGATTAAAAACTAAGATTAACCTTGCACCAAAAAAGGAAACTTGAATAATTCAGCTGAGACCCGCTTTTACAACCTATGAACAACTCCAATATCACGAACTTCCACCAAACAACTGCAATGCCAGTGCATTAGATTTTCTGACATTCCTCGTTCATAGCAATGAACTAATTGATCGTAACATCGGGCAGTAATCGGCGTCTATAGGCTAACGATAGTCGTGGCGTTCCCAGCGAATACGGCGAGTACATAGAACGGCGGCTGCGACAGCTCGGACTCAGCGTCGACCTGCTGTTCCCCAACGAGGTCGTGCCGATCGGCCGGCTGCTGGCCAACATCTCGTCGCGCGGCACGCTCTACGCGATCAACGTCATGCCGCAGAACGAGGAGCACCGGTCGCTCACGCTCAACATCCTGCACGGCTTGCCCGAAGGTCAGTGCTCGTAATGCCATTTCGCCGTGCATTGTAAGTTTCGGCATGCGAGCCCGTGAGAGAAGATGCCACAGCAGGGACTGCCCCCTTACGAACTACCAACCCATTAATTTAAATTATAATGATGGGGAAAAAATACGCTATTTTGGCTACAAATAAAAAATTAAAGCATGAATCTATTTCATAATTATGAATAAAAATATCAACAAATAAATAGCTCAGGGATATAAACATACGCTTTGGTAATATTAGAAGGTATAAAGTTGATGACAGGATTTCGGGTTTGTCAAATTGGCGCTTATGTAAGCTACAGTGACTACTAGCGCTCCCAGCAGAATGGTACCTATCTTCTTAAATAAAACGAAGTGAATTCGTCTATTACTTTCGTATTGCTTAGTAAGAGAGAACCTGCTGCTATTCAAAGAATCTATTTCACGCTAAGTGATTTCCAGCTGATTTCCCGACGTTTCGTAACCAGTACTATATATTATACATATACGTCAGGAAATTAGTCAGACTTCGTTTAGCATTCAAAACCCAATTTGTAAATTTTTTTGAAAACTATTGCCAAATGTAGGACAAGCAGACACGAGTTTTTGAAATATAATTTTTATTCACACATACAATCACACGTGGACTCAAATGAGTTCTTCTGTCTTGAGAAGGAACAAGACCAAGAAGTAGCTTGTGCCTTCGTGCTCTTCCACAGAATCCAACTGTGTGCCTGCGCCAGGTTTCCACTCCACCTTTTTCGTTGACATTATGTTTCACCACAGATAGAAGGTTACCCAGATTTTCTACTCCCATGCCAAAGCCCTCCGCCCGCAATAATGGTTTCGCCGGCTGTCAAGGGATGGTGCCACTGTTTGTTGTGTAACCAAGGTGACTGTAACCACCTGAGGAACATTAGGTCCCTTGATTATAATTGATCTTGTGCCATTGGATGGCCCTGTAGCTGATGTTAAAACAGGTTGCCAACGCGCCCCAGCGAATGCCGGCCAAACTACTAGCATCAAACATTTGCCGTAGCCTCAGCTAGGTACGGTAGAAAGTCTGGGTAACCTTATGTCTGTGGTTTTAACTTGGTATTAGGTTTCTGACCCATCACCTTAGGTAACGATTCGTCGTCTGCCTTGCCACACTGCATCCGAGTGTAAAAATTGCTTGTAACAAACTTGTACATTTTCCAAATTCCAGTCAGATATATATTTTTTTTTAACTGCATATCAGCGGCAAGTAATGCAACTCTCGTCGCAGCCGCTGACCCATCGCAACAGGCTAACCTATCTCCGATCTGTCGACAGAGCACCGAAACATGCCGCTGGAGGATGCGGTCAAGATGATCTCGCGCAACTTTGAGCTGTACATCCGCGGCGAGAAAGGGACGCCCGGTTCTGCAATCGCCGCCATTCCGGCCGTCGTCGCAGGTGCGTCACGACTTACGGCATGGAAAATCCCACTTTTCTGCTCCCACTTTGTAATGAAGCTACAACTTTCGACCACGCAGCTGGTACAAGCTACAAAATTTTGGGGAAAGTGTTTTGACCAGGGCTGCGAACCGAAAGCCGAAAATCCGTAATCTGAAACGAAATAATAAAAGTGGCCTTAACCGCAACCGAAACGAAACCGAAATTGTATAATGGTTATAAACAGCCAGACGCGCAATTGGGACGGCCTGGTGTAATATAACAGTAGGCCATGACTTAATCTAAGCTGTAACCTTGCACTAACAGTCTCAGCTGCTGTACATTCTAAGGTGATAATAAATTAAATTAAATTCGAAATAGGTACCCCGTAACATACAGAGGTAAGTCCGGAGGCCCCGCTAACCCCCTCCGTGTCCGATGCGCAGGCTCCGGGCCCGACCGCCATCCCGAAGGCATCCGCGTGCTGCTCGGCCACCTCTACAACGAGCGGCCGCTGACCGCGCTGCAGTACAACAAGGTGCTCAGCTACCTGCAGACGCGGCGCGACCAGCAGGTGGCCGCCGAGCTCGGGGACGCCAAGGACGAGACCATCGCCGCGGCCGTCGCAGGTTAGTCGCCGCCGGACGTTTCTTTGTTTGTGGCTCGCTTTTAGGGTTTGCATTTCAACATTTCCTTTTATAATGGTTGTAAACCTTTCATGTAAATTTAGTCTTTATTTAACCCAAACCCATACCAATGTGTTATCCAAGCGAAACTTTGAAAATTCAATACTATTTTGAATTGAATGTTGTTTTGGTTTGGCATTAGGGTTGCCGCAAGAACAGTTTTACTTTTACTGTTTTAATTAAGTCAGTGTTTTCCTATTCCTAAGACCTGGTTTTTCAGTGACACATAAAATAAATATCTAACGGTCTGTTAACTTGTTATTTGCTTACCAACGTCCAATCAGATCCTTTAATTTTCTTGCTAATGGACCGTTAGCGTTTAAAGGGGCCACTGAAAAATCGGCACTTATTCCACTATTTCTATACTTTTCAAGCAAGTCTGCACATCACATTTCTAGTTTCTACTACGCACCTTCTAGATATGGGATTTGCTTGTTTTCCGTCGGCCCGGCCCGACACCGGCCCGACCGGTCGTGAGTCCGGCCCGAGGCCAGACCGGTCGTGAGTCCGGCCCGGCCCGAGGCCCGACGGGGCTTACATTTTTCAGTCCGGCCCGGCCCAAAATATTTGTCCAAACGTAACATCTGTCCGAGGCTGTCCGAAAGTCCGAAGCTGTCCGAAAGTCCGAGACTGTCCGAAAGTCCGACACGGTCCGACAGTCCGACACGGTCCGAGAGTCCGACTTGGTCCGAAAGCCCGACGGCCCAAAGCCCGGCCCGACATCTCAGATCCGATGCCCCTTAGTTCCCCTTCCGCTAGCCCAGTGCAAAATCATAAATGTTCTACATTTGCCTCTAATATCTTATTCAGTAACTGGAAACAATCCTCTCAATACTTATTAGGTCTTTGTTCAATACCGTCGCATAGATTTGTCGGCGCTGACCGACAAAGGGTAGCGGCGCGACGTCGTCGGTACTCGGAGCACTATGGAATGACTTTGTCTTAGCCCAGGAAGCTATAAGTTGAAAGTCTGACCAGGTCCGAGAGTCCGACACGGTCCGAGAGTCCGACACAGTCCGAGAGTCCGACTTGGTCCGAGAGTCCGACACGGTCCGAGAGTCCGACACGGTCCGAGAGTCCGACACGGTCCGAGAGTCCGACACGGTCCGAGAGTCCGACTTGGTCCGAAAGTCCGACGGCCCGAAGTCCAGGTCGTGTCCGGCCCGGCCCGGCCCAACATCTCAGATCCGAGGCCCGACAATTGCAAAAAAAATCTGTCCGGCCCGGCCCGAAAGTCAGGCCGGACTCGGGCCGGGCCGCACTTTCGGACCGTTCGGACTTTTTCCCCCATCTCTACTACCTTCCTTCATATCTAAATAGAATTGCTACTTTCAGTTGGGAAGTGTTAAAACTGGAATTTAGCAGATTAATTTAATTTCATACCAGTGAAGAATTCATTAAGTAGCTTGCGGGTAGCTCTCGAGAAAAACTGCAACACTTTGTTTCGTTTCCGCAGTTCCTTTGGCCCGCGTTCCGACCGCCAAGGAAGCCGAGCTCCACGGCCGCATCATGAACATCCTGAACAGCAACGCAGTGGCCGCCCCCGCTCCCGCCGCCTGGACCGCTCCCGTCGCTGCCCCCGACCCCGAGCCGGGCCTGCTCAACGACCCGAACGTGCAGAAGGCGCTCGACTCGCTGCTCTCCGGCAACCTGCTCAAGAGCCTCTCCGCGCCAAAGTTCTAAGCTTCTCGTGGTCTTCGTTCGGTTCCTTTTCGGTTCGGGGATCTTACGTGATTGTGTCTTTTTTTATGTGTACTGTTTGGTTACGCTTTGGGGTGTTCCGCTCGGCGAGAAGAACTCCACTTTTCCCGTTGGAGGCGTTAAAAATCAATTAATCATCCCACAGGGCCTTTACTCTGTTTATTTTCTCGCAATGAGGAGGGATGAGGTGGGTATTGATGATGGCTCCAAGTGTTTTAAAAAGTATAAGTTTAAGTAGTGTCCTCGACTACGAAAAGTTAACGAACTCTCTCAGAAAGAGGCAGCGATTTCATGCCTGACAATTTCACTGTAAGAATGGTTTGAGTGATATTTTGGCCACTTTCATTTATTTAGCAAGTATATTGCTATGCCATGCTATAATGTGTGAGTAACTAACCGTTTTTGTATAGAACGAGTTGCATGTTCTGTACATCGATCCTGTAATTGCCAATTGGTGATGTACTGATAGTTGCATTTTAAATGGTGATTGTTCGTGAAATTTGAATTGATTGCCAGATGCTTTGGTACACGATGGTCAACGTCTGCCCGTATTTATTGCGGTCCCCTGAGCATTTGCTGCAAAATATCAATGAAATTACGATTGAAATTCCGTAGGTACCTATGATTATAATTTAATTATAAACAATTTTTTTTTATTTTTCAATTAATTGTGTACAAAGTCTCAAATATTGGAAACTTTACTTATAGGCAAGTGAAATGGATGTGGAACTTTTACTATCCGACTTCGATGCTGCTGGTTAACTGTTAACCATCTGTAAGCGGTTTCTGTTAACGTTACAGTTTTGTAATCCTAAGTCCACCCAACTGTAGATAACCACAAACTTAGATGAGCCACAAGTAGAGAAACCAATGATTATGATCATCTTTTAATTTAAATTTAGTTAATAGGCTTTTGTTTGTCATATTTAGTGCATGAACAACAAAACCTGTGAATGTTATTGGCTAATGTCTCCTGCCATCTGTTAGTGTCTAATTTCTAGAATTCTCACTGGTAGGTTTCACTGTGTTTAATTACTGGATAGGTACATGAAGGATATATGTTGCACTAACCAGTTGGTAGTTAGAACCAATCTACAGCTTTTGTGTATCTACTTTAAGAAATTAGGTAGTAAAAGCCCCTACGATGTATCTTGGAATGTGAGCTTTCCAAACAACCGTGTTTACGTTGTGGTGTGTTGTGTACAAGTACAAAACTATCTCCAGATTTCGTTTCATCACCTTTGCCCATCAGCTTATCAGTTAACAGGGTTTTCATTCAAAATGGTTTATTTGAGGCCAGATGATTCACATAGTTTCCCTAGATTTTGTAGCAATGGTATACAACTGCTAGGAATTTAGATAGTTGCTTTGGCAGCAATATATTCTTTGTTTGAAGCACGTCTGTTCTATTCATTTTATATATGTTAACTTTTATTGGAATAAATATTGCTAGTGGGTGTCCTCATTTCTTAGCCCCTGCTTGGTATCAAATTTTGAACAGTGATTACAGATTATGGTTAAGAAGTGGTACCTACCAAATATACCAGCTATGAGTAATTAGTAATTACTAATTGTCTAGCACTTTTTACATTCAAATCTGTATAACAAGCAGTTTAATAAAGCAGACAACTTAAAGAAGATGTTGATGAGTCCTGTCACAGACATCCTGTCTGTGATTTGGATACTTTGCGTTGAGTTACCCTCGCAGTATGTACGGATATTACCGATACGATTAATAAGCGTATAAAAATTAATTAACAATCGAGCAAAAAAATTGCAAGGCAGCACCATCATCAGTAGGCAATGTGGCGTTGGAATCAGCATAGATTTCCATTTTCCACACTTCCAGAAGTACAAGTGATGAACAATCAACTAAACTGAAGCTTAAGCAAGTTTTTAATGAATTCAGAATTAGGCATGTCAATTTGATGTAAATGTCATAATTGCAACTTCACTATCAACAATACCTCTTCAAACACACTTATCCCATTATATTGTTTTTTGTTGATATGAAGCGTTGTTTACCCTCGGCATACCATCCATAACTTGCGAGTTGCAGTACTAATATCAATTACAATTACAGACCAAAATCCAGTGTATGATCCAAAATTACTATTAGGTACTTAGCGCAAAAGCGAATACAAGTATAGACAATCTTAGTGCAGTTTTTGATGTTCATCTTCACTTTCATGACCTCTTGCATCCTTGCATCTAGAGTCCTAGAAACCAATGGTTGGATTTCTTTCGAGATTCAAAGAGAAAAACACATGTACATTTTGTGAAGGAGCTTTATTTATCACACAAATTTTCACTCAGTTTGAGATTGTCGTGCCAACATTTTCAGGTTCTTGTCATAAATCTAATATTATGAAAAACTAGTTTCATGGAAATCACCGATGAAATTATAATGCTCATTACTAGTATTTAAGTTCATGTTTAACATAGGTTGACCCTAGTGTCTCTACAAAACTTTCAAGCTCCTTTCAATTAATCTTAGTTAACCTTACTTAGGGAATTTTTTTGCAGAAACGACATCCGAATTTGTAATTGTAATCAAGATAAAAGTGTAATTCACAATGGCTTTTGGCATTGCAGCGGCATGGCCTTGTCTGTTTCGTAATGTCCTCGCTCACGTTAACCAATCTGAAACCAAATGGTACTATCAATGTTGATTGTCGGTTGATAGATTTATTTATTTATTCAATTTTCGACTAAAACATAAAAACGATTGTTTATATGGTCAATAATCAATATCAATAAGTTTAAGATAGATTCTTCCAGAGCTTCCAGAGGTACACAGTTGTAAATAATACAAAACACAAACATGCCAGAAAAAAAGTGTACTGCACATAGGAAAGATGTGTGTGCAATTGCATACTACAACTTTTTAACAATAATGAGAAGCAATTTTATATACTCACGTTCAACAAACTTGTACTCTAAAACTCATCATCAGCTCTAATACACTCAAATACACAATCCAGTATCCATCAACAGATGGAATGTCGGCTTGTCTGAATTGAAACGATTCACGTTGATCTTGGACTTTGACAATAATTGCTGGTCGTTCCTACTGGTCTTGAACTGTATTTATCAAATATTCAAACAGTAGGAACTACCACCAACTCCTCATTATTCATTAATTATAATACAATTATGATCTTATGAGGTGAGTCACCAAGATCGCATCGTGGACAGTCTCCACGGTCTCCGAGCTTTCTCAAGGCCGAGTATATGAGTCCATACAACGAAGCCAAATCAAACACAGCCTGTGGCTCTGCTCCGTGTTACCTGATTCGCTGCCGCGACTCTCTGGTGCTCCGCCGCTTTGGGCAGGTCGTACTCTGACGTTTGCTCCAGCTCTTGCGGAGGCGCATAGAGCAGGTTGGCGGTGCGGCGAAGGCGGCTGTCTTTCTCCGAGGCAGCCCTGCAATCATGACGGCCATTCGGTTAATCCTGGTGAAAATCTACTTGCCTGTAGCTTCCTCAAGCTCTGGTCTGAGGTGAGATTACTTATATTGAGCCACACAGATACCTAGTTGGTAGTGGAAGGGCAGGCAAGGGATAAACAGTTCACTCATTTTCGTCTTTCTCCAACAAGAACCATATCAATTTAGTGAAGCTCTAATCCAACTCTGTCCGCAGCCAGAATAATTGATCTACCCACTTTCCATAAACCTAACAATGTGTTTTGATTTCAGGGGGTTGGCCTAAAATCTCTATAAAAATATGTGTTGTTTCCCGGCCATTTCGTGACTTGCTTCTAGATCCCGCGGCTCACCCTCGGAAGTTGTTGTTGTGTCGATGCATGGCAGCGGCGCCATTGGGCCCGCGCCTCGAAGGCGTGGTCGCTTCGTGAACGTCTGGGTTCAGCTGCGGCTTGCAGCTCAGCGGCGGGTTGCAGCCCGTGAAGCTGCCGCGAGTCAGGCAGTACTCCACCGTAGCGCGCCAGTACACGTCCTGCGCAAAGTCGGTGTTTTAGCGGGAATATTTAAACTTTTTTAAACACAATAATGTAAACCAACACATAGGTAAGAAATGCTCATTTTTCCAAAATGCAGCAAGTCCAATTAATCAGATTACCCTTGCAGGCTTGCATATATTTAAAATATATATAGTATACTCATTTTACCAACGAAAAATCTTGGCCAGAATTATTCCATTGAAAGACATTCAACCATACTAAGCTATGGCTACGTCAAAAATATGATGCTAGTAGTTTGGCCGGCAATCGCTGGGGCGCGTTAGCAACCTGTTTTAACATCGTCTACCAGGCCATCCAATGGCACAAGATCAATTATTATCAAGGGACCTAATGTTCCCTAGGTGGTTACAGTTTAGGCATTATCCACCAGACCGTGGGAAAAGGTCAGTATAATCAAGGGACCCAATGTTTCACAGTTGGTTCCAGTTACCTCGGTTACAGATGAAATAACAACAACCAGTGGCTCCATTGACTGCCGGCGAAACTTTTATTGCGGGCGGAGGGCTTTCGCTTAGCTGCTTAAGTATGGGAGTAGAAAATCTGGGTAACCTTATGAGTTATGACTTATGATTATTGATTATATCTGTGGTTAATGGTTATACCACTTTTTCCATCTCTTGGCTGGGCTTATGAACATTATTTTCATGCCAACAACGAATACCACGCAGCAAAATTTACTCAACCCCCACTTTAATACGGCATTACCGTCAATGATTTCCGTGGGTTGGTGGCACCAATCCTTGCAGCCCTCACCTGCATGAGCACGTGTGGATTGCCGACCACGACCAGCAAGCACTGCGCCCGCGTCAGCGCAACGTTGAGCCGCTTGGCGGACGCCACGAAGCCGAGCGAGTGGATCACGTCGGTCGAGTTGGTGGAGAGTGTCGAGCGGACAGCCGACATGACGATCACCTTCTTCTCCTGTCCCTGGAACTCCTCCACGGAGCCGATCTTGGGCAGCCGCAGATTGTTGCGGTCCATGTACATGCGCAGCTTCTTGATCTGCAGATACGTGGAGGACACGGTAAATTGCGTGTTCGCTTTCAGAGTGCGTCGTAAGTTCTAAACCACTCACGTGACCCCTGTTGAAATTTCACTGCGGAACTTTCAACGCAGATTTTTATTTTATTGTGACAGCCGCTTTTCCACTCGCTTTACTCTTTCCCCATTGTAGAATTGCTTAATGCAACGTTGTACACGTACTGGTTTTGTGGTGACTAGAGTGAAACAATGAATATTCTGGTCTAGCTAGCATATACCTTCTATAAATGACTATGGTTTAGATAGTTGAAGGAAACAAATCAATATCATCAGATTGCCAGATTACAGTTATAAATAATCTTCTAGATTTGCCCACCTTTCTAAACTCTTCTAGGTTCTGGGTAGACAGTGGACGCTAGGTACTAGCTAGACAAAGAAGTTAACACTTTTCAAACGCAAGCTATGCAACATCGCCACTAGCAATTATATATTATGTTCAGTTCCGCAAGCGTAGTTTAATTTCTCATCATACCCAGACTCGCAAAGAGCCCGCCGTGATTGCTGTGAGTAGGTACCTGCATCCGATATGGCGTGATCACGCCTATGTCTTCCGGCTGCAGGCCGCAGTCGTAGAATGCCGCGACGTAATGGGCCACGACGCCCACCTCCTGGACGTTGAACCACGACGGAGAGTCCTGGTCCTGCAATGGAAATTAGCGGATATCCTACAATTAATTTTACTGTTTTGTGAAAAGCACATCTTAAGCAGACAGATCAGTTTGCCAGAAAATGGCTTCCAGACCAAAAGTTGTCGAGTTCACACAGCCACACCGTTAAAGTTATCATTTCAATATTCAAGTACAGATGTTATTAGTAAAATACAGATAAATTACAAATGAGTGCCCATGTCATTTTTTTCGAAAATTTGCCCCTCGAATGCAAACCAACTGATTGAGCCTTAAGAGGCCAGACTACCTCGCTCTCAGCTGCTTTTAGCTGCGAGATAGCATAAATGGGGAGTCTAAGAGATAAACTATTGAAGCAAGAGAGAGAGTTGTAGATAAAGAATCAATCTGTGTCGGTTATGGAGCCTTTTTCTAAATTTTAATCTCCTTCATCTCTTGATCTATTCACGAAAAAGCGCAAGAAAATAGCAAAATACTACATTTTTAGAAGCAGTTTTGGCCCTTTTAGACCCAAAAAATGGAAAAAGGGGTCCATTACCGACACAGATTGATTCTTTATCTACAACTCCCTTGCTAACTTTAATAGTTTATCTCTTATGGTTTAGTAAAAAAGCGCGTACTCGTGAGACTGCATTCGCGCTATCTCGCAGCTGCGAGCGAGGTAGTCTGGCCACTTAATTATAATACTTGCCATAAAATGATAAAAGACATAAATTTTTTTTTTTGTGAAGCACTTGAGACAGGGGCAACCCTAGCATGGGCTGAAAATGGTTAATCTCTACCCTCTGAAAACTAGTTAGGTACTTTACGGATGTTTCAAAGGACTGAGCAACAAGGCAAATCACTTCAATAACCTGATTAAAATGTCCATCCATTATGATTTTTGGGGAATAGTACCTATGCCAGTTTGAGCAGCTTCAAGGCCACAAACACACCAGCACGAGTTAACTTTTAATTCAACTATGTCGAGACAAGGCTGTTCTCACTCCTCCCTCTCGGCACATGAAACTAAAGCGCACGTCCGAGTGTCTGGCCGTACGATGTCGCCCCCCTGAGTGCGCACCTGCAGGTTGTCTCCGATGACGCCGTGGAAGACAATGGCGGGCGGCCCGCCGTACCGCACGTCGCGGCGCGGCAGCACCGGCGCCAGCCGCTGCAGCAGCTTGGCTTCCGGAGACGTGCGCCCGCAAACCTGGAAACGAGTTCGCAAGCGTCAGATCGGGTTTCAATTCAGAGGCTAGATTGAGATCAACAAGAGCATAGTGTGTTCTGAACATTAATTGAGCCACAGATTCATGCCAAAATGTCACGGTTATAGTGATCTGGCTGGTTTCCGAGTCCGGAGTCAAGCTATGACTATTCTACAACAAATATCCTTCCCAATGCTATAAAGTGAAATTATGGAAAATTTGACCTGCCACCAAAAGACATAAAGAACCCAAAAAACAGTATTAATTATTTATTTATTCTCATACTTAGGCAATTATTGGTACATGATTTTGTAATTACTAATTAGTAATTACTATTTACATGATTGCCGGTTGCATGGTGTCCGGCCATAAATATGGCTTTAACTTATATACATTAACATAGTGAAATGAATAATTATCCAATTGTATTAGCTTTTGCTTCGTTTCCTTCTTTGGCTTTCCTCAGTCGGCGTCTCAGTTCCTTCGCGTTCTTGGGGAAGGGGCATACGACCTGGGCAGGGAGCTTATTCCACAGTCGAATTCCCTCTGCCACCAGAGAGAACTTTCCAACATCGGTTCTTGGTTGGGTCGTCTGGATCTTCCAGGGGTGGTCGTTTCGCCCGGTGTAGGTGGGCTTGCGGAGTGTCTCGCCTATCTCCCTCCAGGCCTCTTCAAGGGTGGCAGATCGGTAAATTGCAATCATCCTCGAGGTAGCTCTGCGCTGTTCCAGGCTTTCCCAGTTCAGTGCTTTGATTAATTCGGTTGGTCCTGGTGCGATCCCGAAGGAGTTTTGTACATACCGAGCACCTTTTCGCTGTACCATATTGAGTTTGTGGATGTTTGCTGACGTGTAAGGGCTCCAAACGCTAGTGCAGTATTCTAGTTGCGGCCTGACTAGGGTTAAAAATGCCAGTTCTTTGGCCTTTTTGGTTGCGCCTTTCAGGTTTCTCATCACAAACTGGAGTGTTCTGCTTGCTTTTTTGGTTGTGACGTCAATGTGGTTGTTCCAGTTCAGGTTGTCTGAGAGCCAGACCCCCAGGTATTTAGCTTGTCTGCTGTTTTCAATGGTGCGGCCGTCCAATTGGTAGAGATTGCTAATTGTGTTTCTTTTGGTACAGAATGAGACTTTGCTGGTCTTGCTGATGTTGATTTTCATTTCGTTACTTGCAACCCAATTGGCAAGTTTGTTCAGGTCTTCCTGGATTAGTTCACAATCTTTGGTGCTGCCGATTGTCCGATAGACTACGCAGTCGTCTGCAAACAAACGTAACTTCGAGTGAGTGATGCATTCTGGCAGGTCGTTCACGAAGATCAGGAAGAGGAGCGGCCCGAGCACACTCCCCTGGACGACTCCTGACGTCACTGGGATGGAGTCGGACAATGTTCCTTCGACTCGCACTTTTTGGCTTCTGTCATTCAGAAACCTAGAGATCCATGTTATAATTTTCGAGTTGATGCTTAGTCGGGATACCTTTTCTATGAGAAGATCATGGGGGACCAGGTCGAACGCTTTTGCGAAGTCAATAAATATCGCATCAACTTGGTTTTTCTGGGCGTCTACTTCTTGATTGAGTTCTTGCGAGAGTCCTGCCAGGCTGGCTTCGCAAGAGTAATGAGGCCTGAAGCCGAACTGACATTTCGACAAGAATTTATCTTCCTGCAAGTGCTGATAAAAGTGAGATAAAAATAATGAATTTCTGTATTCCTAAGCTGATAGTGATAATAAATAAATAAGAAGTCGCAATCACCTGCGACTGCAGATGCGACTCGTAGAACAGCCTGTTGGGCAGGTCGAGCATCTCGGGCAGACTGCGGTAGTTGTTGACGAGTCGGCTGACGAGACGCGGGTCGTAGCCGCCGGTCTTGGGGAAGCCGAAGCTGTCGCGCTGGTACGGGAAGCGGTGGATGAGCCGGTCGAGGTACGACTCGCCGAGGCCGTACTGCGAGGCCAGGTTGCTGCCGACGACGGGACCCAGCTGGAGGGGATCGCCGGCGAGGATTGTCTGGCCGGTGATCAGCATCAGGCCTGGCGATGCGAGGGGGAATCAATGTGAATTATTGGTTCACATGCCAATTTACAGTTTTTGAGATATCAAATTTGAAGATAATTCATTATTTCCTCAGTTTTGATTGTTACATTCCAAAATATGACTTGCCTTCCTAATAAATTAGCACATTTCTAGTGCAACCACCAAAGAATTACTGTCGCTGTGAACTTATTTTGTGTCACTTTGTATTACTTCGGAGTTCTACCACAGCTGTAAATAATGAAATAAATAAAAATAAAAATGGAAAGTTATGAATTCTCTGATTTTTATAAACTGCCAAGGTGTGCAATGTATGACATGTTTTTATTGTATGTTTTCATGTTTAATCATATCGGGGAATCAAACCACATTCACTCTAAAACCTTGAGTTGAAAGACCTTGAAAATATTGAAAATACTCTGAGGTACAGATTTGCTAATACCTACCTACCAGAAAAATAAACCAAAACATGCTGATTTATCAAATCTTTATTCCAATTACTCAAAATCAATCGCTAAATCGCCTTTCAGTTCATTTAATCAAATGCTCTATTGAGACTATTAAGCAGGCTTTCATTACTCATCTCATCACTTTGACTGCTAAGTGCCAAGTTATGGGATTGAAGAGTTTTCATTTTGACCAAGATAGCTAGCATCTCTAGAATGTCAAAGTCAGCAACTAAAAATCATTGAACCCCAAGAGAGACATCGCCCCTCTACGATCACGCCGACACCGGACCGGCACTCACCCATCGGCACGAGGATCTCCGGCTCGGTGGCCTGTCCAGCCTCGTCGACGACCAGGTGCGTGAAGTGCCCGGGAGGGAACCCCATCGTGACCAGCTGTCCCAGCGCCACACACGTTCCCACCGTGATGCGATGTCGGCCGAGCATGCTGCGGTTCGACGACTGCTGGATGCCGTCTGAAACGTAACGTAACGTAACGAAACGTCAATGACGGCGCGTGCATCGTTAGCAGGGTGCAGCTGTGATATGAGGGACTGAAGGTAAAAATCTTGTTGGATAATCTGTTTGTTATGGCCATGGGAGCTATAAAAATTCACTATGGTATTGAATTGATGCAAAAAGAGAGCTTTTCTTAAAAACCTTGGAAATCTGGTGTAATTATCAGATGTAATTGAGAAGTTGTGTCCCAACTCTCAAGTCACATATTTTAAATTTCCCGCATTTGAGCCCAATGTATTCTAAATAATTGATGAGCGTAGCGAGCGAAGCGAGCGGAGCGAAATCTTCAATTTCACTTACCCCAGAAAAAATTCACTTGTGTATGTTTTTTTTTTTTTTTTTTTTTTTGTGTTTGTGCGCGCTCTACAGACCAAACTCCTGAACCGACATGGATGAAAATTTCTGAGTATCTACTTTCCTGCGTTTTTGAAAAAGATCAGTTCAGTAAATTTTTTATAAATCAATTTTACGAAATTTTTCGATTTTTTCAGAATTTTGATTTTTGAACCCCTGTAAATTTCAAAGTTCTGAACATAACTTCACCAAAATTTCTAAACATGTTGACCTTATACATATTTATCATGCCTGCAAATCTTAGTTAGGTAGGTTTTTCCAATTGGTTTTTATTAGCATTTTTGTGGTGTTTTTTTCGTGATTTGACGGCTGATTCAATACGAGTCCGGTTTCCTTCGTTTCCTTGGTTACCAGCTTTGTTGACCTCGAAGAAAAACAAAGGAACGTCAGAATCCGTATACATTTTCAAGTGATTAGAATTTTCGAGAAGGCAATGGTCAGGTTTGGTGCTCCATGGTTTTCTTGTGACTGCTGCCTGCACCTTTTAATCCGTTATATACAAACCGCTACCTACGCTCATCTTCAACGCAACACAAATTGCGTTCGCGAAGCCCTAGTCATATCTGTAAGGTAGAGTTGTACAGAGTTGTTAGGTTGTCGCAAATTTTAAGATTAGTTTTCTGCAATAACGTAGTTCTGGGGTTGGGCCACTTTGGCACTCAGTGCCTCATTTCAAATGTTCCACTAAATACATTTGCTCTACGAGTAAGTCTTAGAAGTTTAATAGTGAGTACGCACTACACTTTATCCACGCTTTCGAGCCCGTGGGCTGGGCCTGGCGGAGCCCGAAACGCTCTGCGGCCGAGAACGAGGCGGATTCGCAATACACACTGCGCTTTAGAATCCGACGGGCTCAGCGCACGGGCTCCAAAGCGTAGGTGTGTATTGGCTTTAAGAAATTCCTTGTAAGGAGCAAAAACTTTTTATTTCACTTGTTATTTGCATGTAACAGATGCACACACACACACACACACGTGTCTACTAGGCTGTTAAGAAATATAAAACAGCTGTTGAAATAAAGTTAAGCTGACATAGTTAAAATGTAAGATCCCGAAACATTAATCGCAAGGTGCCTGCACGTACCATCGTTGCCCCCCTGTTCTTCAGCGCGAGTCAGCATCTTGATGTTGCCGGTCGTCGAGAACGGCAGCAGTGTCGGCGACAGGCTGCCGTCAAGGAACATGTGGTAGCCGACCAGCCGCACGAGGTCGCCCGACTGGAGCAGGTCAGACTTGATCAGGCGCTCGGCGATCAGGTTCGCCGAACTGTTGGACGGCGTAGCTACCAGGATGTTGCTCTCCGGAACCAAGAGTCTGTCAACAGGATTTTCAGATGGGTTAGTTTCGTTTTATAAAACGGTCCCATTTGGGACATTCGATTGTGTGGACATAGGTTTGTTACAACAATTTGCAGTTGTCAATGAAACTGCCACTGAATCGGAGAGAGACTTGCTTGCTTGAATTGGTGAATACACCAATTGGTAATCAGGTGAATTGGTATCAGAAAAGCTTCAAAGTAGGCTCATTTTCAGTCAAGACAAGTACCACCCCTTGCCTGGATGTATTTTTGCTAGTTTTATTAATTATTTATAATGTTTTAATTTAAACAAGTACTTTAAACCTAGGTACCTACACAATTCTATTGAATTATTATTTGAGTATTTCTATGGCTAGTGCAAGTTCTTAATGTTTTTGGTGGATATCTTTCCTGGAGTTTCCTGCAGTTTTTATAGTTAATTAGTTAGTAGGTATAGCATGCTACCATTTTCTCTCCCACAATCACCATCGGACTTGGAAGAAATCTAAAAGTCAATGCAGTCTGATTTAAACTTTCGATAGTAGGTACCTATTATGTATTGTAGTAGCATTGTAACAATCCGCTACGTTAATAGCGTGAAATAAATGTTTTGAAACAATCCAACTACAACCAGCTAGGGAGCAAAAGTCCTGGCTACCAGTGTTACGAACGCAGCTGTCACCTGATCTGCAGGATGAGCTCGACGAGGGTGATGGTCTTTCCGGTGCCGGGAGGCCCGAAGATGAGATAGGGCAGCGGCCGGGCTTCGCCGCGAAGAACGTTGCGGATCACCTCCTTTTGGTTCTCGTTCAGCAGGGGGTTGATCCAACTGTGGACGACGCGGTAACCATTCAATGCCGATTACGGTCAAAAGCCATACCACCGCTGTCGCAGCATTGTTTCAAACTAATCTGTGGCTACCAGCCAATGTATGTACCTAGTTCCTGTATGCAATAGCGTACTCAAATGTTCATTCAGTCATCAGGAATCATTTCAACAACACTGTGGAATACATGATAACCGGGTACCTATTCAAAAGAATTTCGGTAGGTGGGTAGGAACCCAGGTATACCGGCACGGGTACCCGGGTACCGGTCACGGGTACCCGGGTCCAATTTATGGGTACCGCCGACATCTCTATCACTTAGGTCTTAAATGAGCAATTATCCTTGATTTTGAAAACTGTTAGATACCAATTAATTTAATTCCAGTTTGGTCCAGAACAAGGGCATCAGCTAGATGGTGTTTGGACAGTGACTCTAGACTGGATCAACTCCATACTTTTTTGGGATTGTTCCACTGGAACAAGGCCATCAGTCAGATAGCTTTCTTCCGGTGGGACAGAATATGGCCGATATGGTCTTATTCCAGATGGTGTTATTCAGCTCCCCCATGTGAGAGGCTGAATTCAGTTGTAACTTCTAGTTAGGATCTCACCTAGGAGTAGAAAAAGTTGGTAAAACTGGGCATTAGGTGCTTACATTGGTCCATCTTGTGTCAATTAAGAAGTGTAATGAAATTTCCCACACATCCCCCATCGCTCCAGAAACCATCCAAGCCATCGCCATCCATTCATCGCTAGTTACGTACCGAATGGGAGTCTTGCGCGGGTCTATCTCTTCGCCCGCCATCTGAACGTCGACCTGCGGCGGCTGGATCTCCAGCCTCGTCGGGAACAGGATCTGCTCACCGAGGTGCAAGATGGCCATGTCCAGCCCCGCGTGCTGCCGGCGGATGGCAGTGCGTCCAAACTCAAACCTGCCGTGCAAAGTCAATCGGGGTTGTTATTTCGGAATTGAGAGGCACAGAGAAGACAACTACTCTCTAGGTTCAGGAGCAGTTTGTACGACGGAAATTTGGTATTCCAAAGTAAGCCCACAATTCATTAAATTAAAGAATTTAATTCTATATACCTATAACATAATAATTATTTGAGCATGAGACATTTAGCGCCACAAGATGTTCTTTTGACAGTACCTAGACAAGAAGATGTTTGAGAAAAAAGACTGATTCCTAGACCCTAAATGAATTGGTTCCAATTGCTTAAATTAAGTCAAATTTTAAGGAAGAATACCAAAATGAAAGCAGATACATTCTGCTAGAATAATCTATCTGTATTAGAGGCTAAAGACTATGCTTAATATCAAAGATAAAATCGTTCGCAAACACTCTCGTACCGAATGTTGAACTCTGTGTCCGGCTGCTCCGCGTGCTGTTCGTGGAACATCGGGCTAAACTTGAGCCAGATCTTCTGCAAGAACGTCTTGTGCACGAACCCCTCGAATATGGCATCGCCAGCGTTGGCCCACTGGTATGTGGCGAGCACCTTGTCGCCGACCAACAACGACGGCCGCTTCTCGGCCAGGCCCGGCACGACGAGCTGGAGGTATTTCACGCCGGCGCCCTCCTGAATGGACGTCATGCGCACGTTCTGCATGCTGCACTTGCCCAGCTTCAGGTTGCCATCGATCTCCTGCGGAAACCGGTTCCCGGTTTAGCTTTTATGTTTACGATTATTGGTAAACAAAAGATGTTACTTTACTTCCAATTCTTTGCCCTTCCAAGCAACAAATAGGTCCGGCCACTTGGACTATGCTACAAACGCGCAAGCCATTTTAACAAATTTGTCATGACTTTTCTAGGAGGGTAATATTATCCTTCTTGAGAAAAACCATGAACAGAAAATGTCAATTGGGCCCGGTAAGTGCATTCTTTATAGACTAAAGAGTTGTATCCTACTCCAATAGTAATTATTGTGACATCGCACAGAATTATGGAGTACTGCGCTGCAGCAATGGAAAGTTGCTATTTGACAATTTGCTGTACAAAACTTTACCCATCATGTTAGATGGCCGATGCATTATTTTCCGAGTAGCTGGCAGGTCGATGAACAAGTAGCGACTGGTAAATGGTCGTGTGATTCTAAATAGCAAGTCCAATGGACTCTTTTCTTCACAACAAAACACTCTGCAAGAGTACATCTCTAGGTCTTTCTTGCTCAGAGCTTAAAATCAGCTGTTTGAGGACGCACCACGCAGTACTCCCATGTCTTACAGGGTGACTACTTTCCCCGAGTTAAGCAGACGATCTTTGACTGATGTGGCACCGACCGGCGATCTTAAGGCTTCTGAGTGGAAAACTTTCAGAGATTGCTGTCGGAAAGCACAAAACACAGCCCATTCCCCTCCCAACTCCCGAACACGTCCATAAATCATGTTTTGCTTACCCATTAAATATTCTTCTACCATTATTGTAAGGTACTGGAATTGGAAGGGGGAGCTGGTCAGCTGGAAGTTCATTACAGTGTTCTGCAAAACATCGATGCCTACCCAAGTTTCTTTCCAACGAACCAACTTAGTGTGCATAGTACCGTAGCTCTGAAATAATGCTGAAGTTACCTCGAGATAAAGCAGCGAATGGAAGCGATCGCTGTAGTTCTGGTAGTTGAGATCCTGACTGAGACTCGGACTGATGAGTTCGATGGCCGCCTGCACCTGCGGTATCGGCTTCAGCACGTTCTTATCGTCGAGAACGGCGTCCCAGAAGCGCTCGACGATGTTGTACATGCCGAGGCGTTCGGCGATGAACTTGGGCGGCTGGATCGGCCGCTCCCCGGGGATCACGTCCTTGGCGTCAGTTCGCGTCATCCGCAGACCCTGAAGCACGGTGCACTACGTGTTACGCTCGAGCTTCAATGTACGGTCAAGGTACGAGTGTCAAAAATGCCTAGCTCCTACTGAGAGTGCTCTCTACAATCTTTCAGCTCTTTTAGTTTGTTTACTTTTTTCGGTGCATTTCAGAAAGGAATTTTAAGCCACCCAAATGAATTTCATGAAGATAGAAGATTAGTGATTTTTACGACATTACCTGTTATGAACATTGTGGGAAACCATTGAATCGTTCGTGTAGTTAAGTATACAGTATATTTTGTCATGATTTTGCAGTTGAATTTTTTAGTAGGAATCGATAGCGTCTGCAGCTAATCTCTATATGATTTCGCCAATGACGTTTACTTTTAGAAGGCAAACGCTCAATTCGAATGTCACATTGAATGGCACCCTGTCCTCACCTGGTAGAATACGCATTTCCGGTCGGACCGCGAGTGCTCGGACACCATCGCCTCCAGGTCGGCTTGTCGCACCTCGAGCTCGAAGTTCACGCCGATGCGAAAGAGTTTGAAGCAGAAAACGTAGAGCTCCTTGGAGTAGCCGATGTGTTTCGGCTCGCACCGGAACCGATACTCGACCGTCTCGCCGGGATTCACCCACTTCCTGGTCACCTCGTCGACGGGCACCACCTGTCCAGGGAGGTGCACTTCGGATGAAATGGCACTCTTCAAGTTTGACCCTTGATATTAATATCTAAACATCGCCCAAAGAAACTTTTGAACCAATATATTATGTAGCTCGCCTCGGTGGTAAAGCTGGGAACTCGCCAATTCTTCCGCACATTTCAAGGGGCGTATGAAAAACAGGCTAATTGAAGGGTGCTGGTGGGCAACCTCCCTTATCGAGCCTCATAGCTTGCATAAGAGCCAGCTGGCTAAAAGTTTCAGAGTTTCTGGGGTTCAGTGTGGAGCAAGGGCCAGAGCAGTGTTATCAGTGATATAGTAAGAGCCACCGGAAACTGCAAACCGGGGGGGGGGTGCTTTTCTGTGACAATGAATTAGCATAGTGAGTAACGTATAATACTGCGCTTACCTGAGACTGCTGGCTCGCCACGTAGAATCCCCCACTCTCCAGAAGATGCGACCGGAAATATCGGTTGGTAATCTTGACCACCCTCTCCACGCTGTTGTCGCCCATAACGACCGGGCCAAAGTTGAGCTCCTTGATGTTGATGAAGATGCCCATCTTGGAACGACACAGGCCCAATATCTCCGGACTCGGGGCGTAGCCGTTCATCTTGCCGCTCGTCCTCACAGCTTGCACAGCCGTCACCTCTAAAGCACGCCACTGGAAGCGTCCCTGTCTGCTGTAGATCACCTCCGAGTTGACGTCGTCGTCGACGTGCGGTATATATCCCGAGATGCACGCGTCCTTCAGGAAGTACACGTCGGTGCCGACATGTCCAGTCCCTGAATTTTCATCCCAGGCGGTAACCGGACCCGTGACAAGCCCATGGCCCACCCAACGAATCTTGACAACCACCATCGAGTCCGGCTCGTCTTCCGAAGTCGTCGTCTCCACGAACAGAAAGTCGCCGACGACCGGCGAGAACATGGCGTGAACCTCGTCCAAGTTGAACACGAGGACACCGTTGTCAAGAACGACAAGACGACCTTGGCGATCCGTCACAATGTGAGCGTCATCAAGGTCGGTGGGAGTAGGAAGGCCTGATTCTTCGGCGCCGGTAAAGCAAGGCTTTTCTTCGGCTTCGCGACGCTCGAGGACTTCTATCACGCGAGTAATCGTCCAGTCATCTCGAGCGGTTTCTCGATGGGCGCGATAAGAGACGAAGTCGCCTTCGCGGACGTCTAGAGGGGCGTCGGACAGGTTAAAGGTCAGGTTGATGTCAATGATACCGACTTTGCTGCGGAGGCCGGTGATGATGCCGGTTCGAAGGTACGAATCAGGGTTGTCCGAATCTTTGTCGTCCAAATCGGCCATTTCCGCGAATCGATTATTTAGTTCGTTCATATGTTTCCTTTCCGTTTCCATCCACTCTAAATTTTCCCATTTCGTTTCGGAAAAACCCATCTTCGACTGCAGCCACACTAGAAAGCTTGACATTGTAAACGTTCTTGTACTTCACAATTAAATGCACTTAGAATCAACTCTTATCAATTATCTGCACTGATCAAGAATAAATTTCAGTTCGAACGATGTACTTTCATGAACTAAACACAAACACTGTCGTAATGTATAGACTTGTTCGGAAGTGCACCCTCCAGATCAGCCACTAGAACGCGAAAGAGTGAAAATGATGCTGCTTCTGCTGTGACCGTTGGAAAGAGCGAACTCAGTTTAGTAAGCCTGCGTCTTATTGGATGAATGTTGGGAAATAGCCAGTCACATTTCGATAGATCCTGGAATCCTTCGATAAATCGACATTTAAATCATGCCATCCATTTTTGTAACCCGTCCTGTGGTTGGTGGGTTTTGAAAATATGCGAATCGAAATGGTTCGATGCATAAATTAAAATACTCGAGCCATCGAGAGCATTGTTGAGGTCGACTACCGCCGAAGTCAACAATGGGTCGCGGCAATCTCGCGCCTTGCCAGCCGAATTTGACGAAGGTGAATTGAGAAGCAAGCGAGGTGTTCTCTTTTAAAAAGTAGAGACGCACAGGGTTGGTTTTTATATATCTTTCGGCATAAGTCCAGAATGGCTTTCTGACCATATCCTGAAAAATTCAGCTTGACACTACTTTTGTCTACCTCAAACAAACACTAATATTCCTGGACTATTTGCTTAGATGAAGTAATATGGGTTTTTTTTAGTACTCATATAGGTACACAAGTTGTTAGTTACAATTATATTTAGTAACGTCACCAATGCCGTCTGAAGCTGTTGCTATACACTTCTTGGCGGTTTCTTTATACTGCATCTGGCATATACCTACTCACATGGCGAAGTAGGTAATAGAAAATTGGCACATAGCTGAACAATAATTTAAATCACAAGGATAGAATGTGTCTTTCCTAAAATGTATGTTTTATTGATCAATTTTATCATATTATTTCATACACGTCATAAAACTTGGTACACAATCGAATCAGACGGAATCAACCAGGAACTATTTACACATCAACCATTATATTAATATATACACAAAACAATGTAAGGCAACAAGTACAACTTGAGAGCGGATCATTACTAGATTTTTCCTGTTTTCCCTTGTCTCATTTCAAGATCGTCAATTTATTTCAGCTGAGCAGTTTGGTCACCATGGTCAGCCCGCTAGGACCTCAATGAACGGAAAGCAACGAGGTTTCTCACTCCAATTTGGGTACTTTACATTTGTTTCCTTGCAAATGCATAGTACTATACAAAGGTACATACTAATATAAATAGGATGTACTATATATATATATATATATATATATATCGATATTAGCCACTCATGAGTGGTCAGCTACTGACTCGTAAGTCAATTTCTATTTCTATTCTCGTGGGCAATTTAATTTTCAACCGGGGATTCACATAACGTTTAGTCAGACAACGGCCATGGTATAGAAAATTACTATAGGTACCTACTAGGAAACTTGGTTAAAGTTTAAAAAAATAAACAATCTGTTAATCCACCACTGATCCAACGGAATGATACTCTTAACGTCTCGTTAACGCAGCCTTGACGGACAATGTGTACGAAATCGGTGCACTCCGTTATCCAATCTAACCAATGTCACAGTAAGCTGCCTCTGAACTGATAACGTCATCGTTTTCGGCGTTACGACTTTGGGAGTTCAAGGATTCCAAGGGCTGTGGATGCGTTGACTTGAGTTAGAACTCTTCGATCTCTGCCGGCTGGTAGTTTTCCCGCTTGAGCCAGCAGAGGATGTTGACCCAGACTAGCGAGGAGGTGCCGACGTAGACGACGCGGGCCGCCGAGGGAACCCACAGGAAGTTGATGGTCTGCGCTGGCAGCCAGAAGCAGCAACTTGTCTGGATCATGAGGAAGAGAGGTGAATATAGGGTGTGTGCAGGTGCGTCCCTCGTCGAAACATGATCCTAAAGCCCCGTTTATATCGGGAGCTTTTTCAACAAAAGAAAGCCATGTAGGCCACAGCAGTTGCATGCTGTCAATTTTAACATGGCTCTTATGGCTCGATTACCTATCTATATTAGTGATGATAATATATAATATATCATATTTATATTATAGATCATAAATATAGATGTTTAATTTAAAAAAGCGATACATTATAATATATCAATATGGTATGAAATGAAGCCCTGTTTATTTTGCATAATGAAATTGCTGTGGAAGGCTTTGTCGAAAATACACCAGTGTAAATTAAGGGGGGGGGGGGGTCAAGCGGAGATATCAACCCCTATTTTAGGTTAGCTGTACCTAACAGAGAGTTGTACCACCTTTTAAGACTTGAGATTCATCGTGAGTGATAGATCTAACTTCCAACACGGCATAGCATCTTAATTTTTCAAATTTTCCTCAGCCCCCCCCCCCCCTCCCCCGATCCATCCTCCTATCAAAATTCTAACGGCCCACCCTGGGCATGTCGAAGATGGAGTACGACATCCGAGGTGGGAAACTTAATTTTGTGGACTTTCTTGTGAGCTGCGCCTGCCTCCATAAGCCGCGTAGTTAGTTTAGTCTCGTTAGTGCAGTTTTGTCAAAATGGTTTGTGTGCTGAATTTTGAGGGGCCGTGAACGTGATATCTTGATGCTGGACTTGAGCCGAAACAGTCAAAACTCATCATCCATGACCTTGGGATGGACAATGGTATGGGGTGTAACGTAAGAAACTTTTCACCCTATACTTTATCCTATTACCCAATACTAAGTTCGTGGTAACATTAATTTTTGATATGTAACACATTTACAAATAAACATTCCAAAACACAGTTATTATTGTTTTCTCATACCGTGAATGTCTTGACAAACTTGTTGCGGCACTCCTCGAATATGTCAGACTTGCCTTCCATCAGACTCATGCCTGAAACATGAAAATTATATGTAATATCGTCTTGCTGGGTGATTTCAAAGGGAAGGTCAACGAGAAATCAGTGAGACATTTAGTTAGAAACCAAACCCCAGTTTGAAATCGATTTTTTGAAAACTAATGCTAAAGGTGTGATAAGCAGGCATGAGTCTAGGTGATGAATGAAGTCAATGTTGTCTTCACAGAGCGTGAATGCCGAGTTTTCTAGAGCATTCTAAACTCACTCTTGTCTCGCTGTTTGAGCATTTGGCTGAGTCTGGCAGTGAAATCTTTCCTATGTACCTACCTATACATCCTAATCCGTAGACAACAAAACTGGTTTTAATTAGAACGAGGGAGCGATAATTTGTGGTGTTTAACGACGCAATACGAATTACATCGGGCAATGAAGAGGGAAATGAGGAAACCAACATAACATAACATTGATTATGGGAAATCAATTCACTGGTCACCAAACGCTGATTCCTTCCTCCAGGGTAAACGAGTTGGACTCTCTCGAAAAGTACTGAGCGTTTGTGATGGTCACCGACCCATAATTCTACTCGGCACAATGTTGCTTAACTTCAATATGTTAGAAAATAAAATAATTCCTCCTCACTCACTGAGATAGAAGACGACGTAGAGCGGCGGCGTACAGAGGAACTGGTCCAGCAGCAGCTTCTTGACGACCGTCTTGCCCGCCGTGCCGACGAACCGCGCGTCCAGCCACCGGTACCTGGAACCGGCCCGGTTCTCGCGGTCAAGCTCAGGACAAAATCCCCTCACATTGGTCGGTGACTGGCCGGACCTTATCATAGGCTGCATTGTGTAATTTCAATAAAACGTGAGATTTGCACTTTAAAAAGTATATTAATATCATATTTTTATCAAAGCTGCATGTTCATCGTGAAACGGGTGTGTTTTTTTTTTCAGAGGAACGATACGTAATCATTTTATCGTGATTGTTTGTCAATGTTGTCAGAGAGAATCGGAAGGATCAGGTTGTGGTGGTTCTGTCATCCCGCCAAAACCCAGGTATAAGAAGATTATAACACAAAATAATAAATAGTTTAGGACCAACCTCCAGCCATCTCACCATTAATAGTGGGATGAGGTTAAGCTGGAAAAAGTGAACTCACCAAGGGTAGAGAATGTTGGGAGCGATCAGCGTGCCGAAGACAGCGAACCTTCCCAAGGACGCCACGTCCAGCTTCTCCCTTGTCTCCTTCACCTCTCCCGGAACCTGAGACAACACGGACAACAAATTAACATTGGCGTACAGTATAAACCAGGAATAAACCACACATAAGCCCACAACTACCAAGTACCAATCAGTAAATAGTTTGCGTCTAAAAGCACCAATTGGGCCGTCGCTAGTCCTAGGTAGTGAGCCTATATATGGTTAGAGAGTGGCCATCTCTGCGTATGGGCGCCATGTTTTTACAAACTTGATTTATTCAACAGCCCTTTCAGCAGTAGTTGATACGTTACGAACTTACCTCACCATGTACATAATACGTAGATATGCAAAGGAATATGAGAAACTCATATAGACAACTGCCACGTGCCTCGTGATCAACTTGGTAAAAACATGGCGTCCGTTTAGCATGGGATTTGAACAGCCAATAGAAAAGTGTTATCGTGTTGGCCACTCTCTAACCCTATATAGGCTCACTAGTCCTAGGTATCCCTGACCAAAGGGTGCAGTGTGTACGTACCGGCTTAGCCAGCAGCCCCTTGGTGAAGACTTGCTGGGAGAGCTCGGCACTCGTGTACAGCGTGCCGTAGACGAGGCAGTTGGACGCCCTCGGGTACCGCGAGAACATTGTGCGCACGAACGCCGCCATTGTGGGCGTCGCGGCGCCGACAAGCCGTCGGGCGTCGGTTTCAAAAGGGGGGGTCAAGTCGCTGAGAGAAAGTGATTGGGAAATGAGCACTTCGATAAACGATGCGTAATGTTACCATACAAAGTGGTGAAAGAAAATTAAATAAATAAATAGATACATAAATAAACTTTCTGAGATTGGTGATGTATTCTTTGAATTTGAAACGCACTAGTAGAACACTAAATTGATTTAGGTGACATTTTGTTTGACATATTTTCAGATAAAGCCATGCCAAACTATTCAAATGCGGAAAGACCTAAAGAATTATACAAAACGAAGATAAACTTTATACCTACCTACCTATACCTGACTTAATTTACAAGGAGCAAAAATGTTAAAACCAAATATCAGAGATGTATTATTTTTAATTTTTCAGCTCTCTGGACGTTTCTGTCCTCAAGATGGTTCAAAACTTCAAACCTCCCTTCCATGAAGCAAGGCGCAAAGTTCAAAGACGCAGTCAGACCATCAAACTATTTGTGCTGAGCTCGCAATCAGCAAGTCTGCAAGCAACAGGACCGAAAGGTGCTGAGACAGGCAGCCTAATTACACAGTCTATATAGGTATTAGGTACCAACCTGATATGCATCAGCTATGAAATCATTAAAATGTCATGCAAAAATTAATCATTTTCTAACCTAAGAAAATTTGGTTTTCAAATTTCAAACAAACGTTCCGCATACAATCAAAGGCAATCAGTTGTAATGTAATACATCTTAATATAAACACAAATTCAATTAATTCAATCTCCCTCATGGCTCTTGAAGGCGATCTAACTTCTCAGTCTTCACCTCACCGCTCTCTCTTTGCGCGCTACGGCTGGACCACAACACCAAACACACTGCAGCCGAATACTTCATCAAACACATTTAAATCTTGTTTTCAATATTCATTTCATACAATATTTCACAATCGCGGTCATGTCGACATTGAGCTGACGTTCCGGCGAAGATGACCTCGAGCTGAGAAGTTCAAAAACACACGGCTTTGTTTCGGTCGATTATGACAGTTGAAACGATATTGTGATCTATAGTGAGTGTCTGATATTTGTGAACTTGGTTCAATGTCATCTGTATAATCGCTATTAAATCTGCAAGCGAGCTTAAGAAGTTACAAGTTAGAGAGGCAACTACTGCACTGATGCGCAAAGTAAGGAGTAATTTAGAATGCCATGGACTCCTATTGTTCATCTCAAAAGTGATGTAACATGACAGAAGCTGATGTAACTGTGGTCAGCGGTGTCGAAAATCGACAGGTGAACTTTCTCAGTTACCGATCGCATGCAGAAATTTCGCTGGCACAGAGGAGGGGTTGGGCAAATTTGGGGTGGCCAATCTTTGACGTTTTCTTGTTAATTTAATACTTTTGATAGCAGATATGAAATCCGATATTTTCCAGTTTGCAATTAACTCTTCATCGTCGAGAATTCGAGCTAGCGGACATTTTCTAATCAGTTTAAAATAGCCAGAGGGTAGTAAAGCATGTGCCCCTTGTTCGCTCCCCTCCCTTCCTCAAGACAATCCCCCCCCCCCCCCAAGGGCCACAAGCACGCATGCCATTATGTAGTACGGCAAATAAATTTCAACAAAAACGGAGGCAATATTTGAAGTGTTTCGGCTACCTTATCGCGTGTGTGCGGGTAAATATACCAGAACAGGTCCCTATCACAAACAACTTAGTGCAGCAAAATTCCTCCACTTTAGCACGGCATGCACCCCGGAGGCGGCATGCTGAAGACGTCAACATGCAAGAAACGAACCTCAAAAGCGACTGCCAATTGCGCTGGTGGCGCGAAGAACTCGAAGTGTTGGCTCGTTGAAACTAGGCCGACTACTAAACATTCGCTCCAGAGGCGCTTGGCTCAATTGACACATTAGCCTCAATGACTGGCTCTTTTTGGTGTCTAGGGAAGCAGCCCATTGGCCAGTCACTTTAGTGTAGACTGTATGCATTCTAAATGGTAATTGAAACCAGAAATGCACCGCGGCTAGCTCGTTTATAGTGAAGCATTAGTATACATTAATTTTGATTATCGGGAACCAATTGTCCAATTAATTGATTGCTATCCTGATTATAATTGCCCCAATGGTTTTTTCATGGCTTTTCATTATCTGTCTACATTTGGACAGAATTTCACGCCAATTGTGTGTTTCCTCAATCATAGCCAAGTCAGTTTTTGTCAGCTATAGTCGTTTCATCCTGTCGCTAATTGAGTTACATATAAAAGACGAGCTGGATTTCATCTGGAGTTCACAGCGAACGCCATTAACATACAATACACACCACGTGTTTCCTTCGTTTCAAGATCAAACCAATAAAAAAGCATGCACATTCGTGATTACAAAGTTTTCCGTTCTAATGACGAATTAAATTAATTACCTGTGTGCACATCTTACATAACGCGCTGTGTCTGCAAAGGTGTTTACCTTGGCAAGATGATCCTCTGGTCTGTCAAGGCTCTCCACGTCTTTGCGATGCTGAGGCTCTGATAAAACTTTATAGACTAAAAGCTTCAACTACCATATTCTATAATGATGGCATCCCCCTTATCTCTGGAGCGTTTGATAACGATGCTATCTTCGGACAATATTTACCTGCACATAATCATTATGTCATCTACAACTTTTTGGAGCATCTTCTGATGCGATTACATATGAGATCTCGCTTGAGAGATTTATCAGCAGCTGTGAGGGGACGCTTGTATTACTTCAGATCCTTATCTACATTTACACCAAAAAATTGATATCAAAAAACGAAACTAAACAGGGAATACAAGTCCTAAATAAAAAAGGAATATAATACCTAAATAGTACACAACAATGCTAGGAATTATCATTGTAAAATTTGCTCTTTACTTAGGATCAGCGTAACAAATTATAGTACAAATACAAAACAAACAAAAACTCTGTCTGCAGCTGATGGTGAACTGTAGACTATATTGAAAGCAGGTAACTAAAGCCCTACCTTAGCGTATTAATATATTATCTACCAAATTCCAATTCCATTTCAAATTTGATAGAATTTTTACTCTCATCCTTTGACCAAGAATTTCCTATCTTTAGCGCTTATAGCACTTGAAAATTATGAAACGTGAAATCCTTCCACATTTCCCGCCAGCCCTCACACTTCACAACACGCGCATTTCCACGCTCATTTCCCAACCTTCCCGCGCGTTTCGCCCCCGCATCCCGCGTCGCCCGATGCAACCACCATCGCCGCCGCGACACGCAACCTTCGCTGCGCCAGGAAGCGACACGCAAAGTGTCGCGCGAGCGTCGCATTCCAGCCTCGTCCGGCTGTGCACACCGACGCCCGTCGCGACGTGCTCTCCACGCTCTCCACGCTCTCCACGCTGTCACACCTCCAGAGGTGGCCGTCGGAGGGTACACGCCGGAAAACGAACGGACACGCTGCAAAAGTGAGGGGAAAACTAGCTGTCGAGACACTGCCGAAGTTAATACAGTCGGGTCACACGATTCAGTTACAGCGTATAAACTCTTTGTGCCAAAGGTGTTTTGGGGAAATTTGTGGTGTGCTTTTAAAGGGAAACGGCGAAAAGGAAACAGTGAATTGTGAGAAATGTCCGAAGGAACATTTAAAAATGGTTACGTTGGATAAATACTATGAACCTTTTGGATATATATATATATGTGTGTGTTTGTCGTGGTAGTTTCGTGTTTTTAATCTATGTTCGTGACGTCATTGGTGATTGGTGTCCTTCCATATCGTCCGAAAGGTGTGTGAATTGCGAATACGAAATAAGCAATGAAACGGTTAAATTTATAGTGATAAATTGTAAAGCGATTCCGGACCTTGATTTTCTTGTGTTTTCAAGAAATGCACATTTAAAAGTGTCGAATGCACGAGAGGTTTTAGCGCGTGTTTACAGTGTTCACCTGACTTTGAAAGCGCAGCGAGTGATGCATTTCACGTTTAACTACTAATTATTGTCATACAATTCGACGTGTTAATTAGTTGGTCATAGCTTATTATGAACATACATTTTAATTCAATCACTTCAAAATGTCGTCACAATGCGGAACCTATTGTCATGATCGCGACGTGACGCTTGTCTCTACCGCTATGAAGTGTCGATGACGTAGCCGGCGGACATTCGTGGACACGTGTGGACTCGTGTGGACAGTGTGGTGGACACGTGCGTTTCGGCTGGCCGGATGCCTGCGGGATTGACGCGTGGGGAACTGCTTCGAGTGTTCGAGTTGTGCGACCCTCAGGGTACCGGGTTCGTGACTTTGTCGAGGTTGCAGCGGCTTGCTGAGAAACACTGCGAGGGGCAGGTGAGTTGGTCATGTCGGCGATGATGGCGTCTTGCTTTATTGGGAACACGTTGCTTGTTGTTAAACGATGCAATTAAATTTGTAAGTGGCTGCTTAAACGGAGGGTCTTTTTTCGGCCTCTTTTCAGTTGTAAAACTTATAAAGGTCCGTATTCGAGCATAAACATGTCTGCAACCAGACTCTACTTTTCATGTTGTAAAATTGTACTCGACTATATTGTTGATAATTATCGTCGGAACGTTAGCATCTGGCAAAACAGCTTCGTTATTGGTGGTCGTTATAGTTCCATATTCCAAAGTAGATCTGAAACAGCAAAGAATAATAAGTAATTCGTATGCATTCTTTGTCGAAACCACCTATTGAATATTTTATTTTTGTGCATGCATGACTTGAACTATTTGAAAGTCAGATTCTAATTCCTTGTATCGACCTCATGCCTAAGACAAAAGTAGTAAATTAGATCAAAAATGCAAGTTTGTAAAAGAGAGTTAGAAACTTGTACAAACTAAAACTGCGACATTACCGATAAGCTAGTCCAAATGCTATTATAGGTACGTATTCTTCACCGCGTGTTCGAGGACAGTAAGTTTAAGACCCCAGAAATTCTCGTGCTAACAGTCCATCAACCCCATGATCTACTCATCTGTCCTCTCCTCTCTAAAATTACTTTGAGCACTGCAACTAATTTCAAACTTGCCAAGTAATAGTCGAAAGTTCGTCGCTCTAACTACCAAACTAAGTCTTCCTCGTTAGCGCGACGAGCAATCACCGACACCTAACAAGACCTAACTCTCTAAGGGAGGTCCCTAAGTCCTAAGTTAATGCCTATAATAACATAACCTAACAAGCAGTGGCGTAATTTCAAATCGGAGGCCACAAAGCAACAAAAAAAAATCAGGCCCCTCGCGGCGGGAGGAACACCAACTCCCAGATTTTTGTCATCCGTCACTTCAAATAAATCATTCCCTAAAAATTAAAATTTTTTACGATTAACTTTTCTAAAAATCCATTCCCATAAAAAAAAAGCTTCGTCGCCTTTTTTTTCGGATTAACTTTCCAAAACATCCATTGGGCCTCTGCGCGCCCCAAAAAATCTTATCGGAGGCCCCCCTGAGTCCGAGGTCCCAGAGCACTGGTATCAGGGTGTTCGGAAATTACTCGAGTGACTCGGAGCTTCGCTCTGTTTTGTTCGTAAACTCTCGTAAGCCCACCAGTAGGAGTAACTCCGACCAGCTCCTTTCTGTTTTCTGGGGTTAATTTCCTAACACACTGGTATACCTGCTCCGCTACCCTCTAGTTACGCCACTGCTATCACGACATGCGTGCGGATCAAGGAACGCTCCGACGATGGGGTTTAATTTGTATTCGAGTCAAGGGTGGTGTTAAAGCAAAACACGAAAAATTTATAGCTCTTTGGGACTAAGGAAACTTAGAGTTTAAACTTTTTTCATAGCTGTAACTGCAATGCTATAAGTGGCCTAAGGCCCTGAATCATCATCATTGACCATTAGCATTGACGAGATGCACTTTGTAAGTCATGGTTTCTTTGGAATTGAGACAATATATTAGATAAATGGAATCAGACAATAAGGAGGTAAATGCTTCAGAGTTCAGACACAAAATCCGTAAAAGCAGTAGTGCATATCTCTGCCTCAAGAACTAACTGACATAAATTTAAATTTGTGTTTTAGAGAAACCCGATTCACTGTATACCAGACGTCCGAACTGAAAGTGTTGCCAGGGAATTTTGGTTGCATACCTTCATTTTACACCATTATCATGATAATAGGAAAGTCAAAACAACTGAAAATAAATCCAACATACGATACGTTCATGGAGAGAAGAAAATTAACACGCACAACTTATGCATGTAGAAATCAACATATCAGTCTATTTATTATAATATGCAGATTGAATTACAGACAATTGCATCTGCATATTATAATTATATGCAGTTTCATCTGCCGAAAGCAGCATCGTCATGGATTTTGCACCGATGTGCCACAAGTGCACTTGCATACTACACACAGATGCACTTTACAGAGGAAAGTGCACGAAAGTGCAACGGCCCGCAGTGCAGCGCCGTGCGATGCACTTAAATCGGCGAGAAAGCGCAGCGAGTAGTGCAACAATAGTGATTACAACTGTCAAATCGATTGCTGTTTGGTGAGCAGTAGGATGCGGATTCGAAATTATACAATCGACACCTATACTTTGAAATGTAAATGAGATCTTATAAATGTCAGTTCCAATCCTAATGTTGAATTCGTAAACAAAGTGCGTTTTGCACTCGATCGTTTTCCTTCATTCAGACTTTCTCAAAGCGTGTTGGCTCAAAACGATTCGGTCACGGTTTCGGGTAAAAATAAATACACGTTTTTAAACAGTTTAAACTTAAGTATATTTAGTCAGCAGGTAAATTTAAAAAATTATGCAAACGAATATTTTAACATTGTCCTACGTATAATATCTGGCGTGAAACAGACAATTATCCTTTATTGTTCCTACACTAATAAAAGTCAAGTTGGTTAATTATTTTCGTAACATTTTGAAATCGTGCAATTTTTTGATGTTCTGTCTGCAGTGCAAGTATAAACGAAGTTATTGCAAACGAAGTTAGTTTGTTTTGGGCTGTCACTGACATAGTTTGTCTGTAAACAAATATTTTGTATATATTCATAGGCCAGATATCACTGTTGTTATTCCATACCTACCCTATAAGTGCAAACTTCCTATAAACTTGGGGAAAAAATTGAAAATCGTAGCTAGCATAAGATCACAACATTGCCTAGAAGGGTTCAATTCGAGAACAAGATGAATGGTAATTTGTATTTGTTTGTAATAAGTTTTGAATTGTAATGATGAATGGTGACTAATGAATGACATTACGTTTTAGTATTACTGGAGTAAATATTAAATGCCAAGTAATAACAACATTGGCATTTAGGGTTTGGGTATAAACACTAGCAATAACCTGCCACATAGAGCCACAAGCTTTAATGCTCCATTGAATGAACTAGGTACGCTAGGTATATATAGCAGTTTCAACGTAGTATATTTGGGGTTGGTATATATTATTATGACTGACACTGAAGCAAGGAGTCCGAAATAACCCAACCTCACCTTGGAAGCAAGCATCGAGGCTTTGGGTTGCCGAACGTCCATCAAACCTCACACCCTGAAGGTCACTGCCTGACTGCGAACTCTTTGCGTACCTATATTTTCACACTTCTTTCAAGCTGATCTTGGTTCACAATTATGACAATATCTTAAATCAAGATGCAATGCATACCCGACAGCAGACCGATTTGCAACTTGTGATCAGTCCATTTATAATTTCAATCAAAGTAATATCTGTATACAGATCAATTTGGAAGTAAACAAAAATGCAAATATACCATTGGAATTGAATATATACTGAGCCAGGCTTTGACAGTTGACACGTCATTCGGCACTGTACACATTGGACACAAGCATTCCCACCCTCCATAGTTGTTAGTGTGGTCTCTCGTCGAATGATATGGGTAGTGCTGAACCTAATTTAGCCTACAAGGGACGGCCCGGTGCCGAATTCAAAACTTCTCTACTCAGTGCTGCGGTTGCTGCCGAAAGGTGCGTAAGTATTGTGGGATCACAACAATAGGGCCTCCATGATGAAATCTATCGGTATCTATCGTATCTATCGTATCTTTCGTATCTTTCGTATCTATCGTATCTATCGGTGGGGGGAACACATAGGCGTTCGCATATCTACAGAATATTGTTTTACTATCAGTGACAGCCCAAAACAACATATAGCTATTACCCTAGGCAATTTATAAGACTTTCAAATATTGGAAGAGTCAATTTTTTGTTACAATTAGGCTTACTGAAAATTCAGAATAACTGCGAAAATTAATATTTAAATGTGTTGAATGTTCTAGAGCACTATAGCTATTTTGTTTAGGGCTGTCTCTGATAGTTTGTCTGTAAAAAATATTTTGTAGGTATGCGTTGGTCAAGGGGGAATATGGTTAAAAAATCCAAACAGGGTGCACTTTATGTTTAAAGTTTAAACGACTACATTTTCAATTCTTCCTTCAGGAAACCGATGTTCATATTTCCTATAACTAAGATTCGATCACTTGTCTTATCATATAATAATCTCGTAGGGTTATCATCGTAAATCAAGCCTCAGCTCCCACCCACGCACTCTAAAACCCGTGCACGCGGTGTTCGAACCGAGCACCCCGGGGCCGATGACCCCCACCGCCTTCTAGAGTCAAGACAGTGGTCAGACAAATCGCTACTTGACTCCACATCGCCATGACGACCACCAACGCAACACAAGTACAAAACGCCGCCCCTACCCCTGACCCACGGCGATCGATTACGCCATTGCGACACCTCGCGTGCGAAGGGGGTGGTTTCTCAGACCAGGATCGCCCACCCGATTCGGTTATTTATAGGGCTGTACGCGGTAAACAAGGGGTTAGCTGTTTTGGTTTGGTAGGTCTGGCCTTCTTCCGATGCTTTAAGGGTGTAACTCCTCGAACTAATTAATTCATTTTGGAACTATGTTTTGGAGGTTGAGAGATTTCCTTTAGAATGCTGCCTACGTTTTGTGACTCATGATTTGCTATTAATTTATTATCTACGAATGTATTATATTAATGCATTTTACCTATGATTAACAACAAACTAAAGATTATTTTTAAATGATGAGATTAACATTGAACAATACCCACTATTCAGACTATCCAGAATATACTATCTATAGGGTACCATATTTTAAACTACATACTACCAATGCCAAAGGACCACAGGCTGTAAATCTTACAAGTTTTGCTGCCTTGCATTAATATACTGCAGCATTGCTTATACTAATGCTTTTGAGATACCTATACTTATTTGATTCGTTAAATCGTATCGTGAGTCGAAAACAAAACAATGGTCCAGGAAGTATACACTCTGGCCTGGACGAAGGAAAACCACAGACAGGATAGACAACAACTACCGCCACAGCTTGGCATGGAGTCAATTGACACCACAAGAATCAGGTCAAACATTCTCAGAATGTATTTGTTTACATAGCTTTACACTCATTATACATACAGTTTATTAATATTCGCTCGTTATTTTTTATTTGTCGTAACATATTTTAATGACCTGACACAATTTACACAAAATGTCCATTTCGATCCAAAGAACTTATCGAAGCAAGAGATTCGAACCTCAAAACCCCATGATAATTTAGTTATCACCATGGCAACCGTCGAAAGAATTTACTGCTCACAAATATCTCCTCAAAATTCACAATCTCTTACAAAATTATCTGTAAATCGTGATTCGTGATTCCAGACCCCTTAAGACTAAAATTGATATCGCATTCAACAAGGAAAGAAAGCCGCCCAATCTCCAAAGCCATTTCCTCCGAACGTATCCCGCCTCGCCACTGGTCGTCGCCTAGCCGCACGCCGCCGCCACGTGACGTCACGTCCTGGCCCGTGCATTCCCGAGAGCGGACGTGCGCTTCCGGCAAGGTCTAATGACATGCGCACAATGTGTCCACGGTTTGTTGTCGTCTGCAGCGTCGCGTTGTAGGATGCGCTCGCTCGCTCGACTCGTCCATTTACAATCAGCTGGGTTCATGGCACTTTCATCATTTAGTTTCTCTAGTTTTCGTAGTTTTAGTAGTTTTAGTACATTTCGTAGTTTGTTTTTCGAAGTTTTTCGTAGGCGAATCTCAGTTTGGGAAAGAAAGACGATATAATTGGTGCAGGGATCCAGGAAGCATGGAATTGGTACCAACCTGGAATGCGAAACTTACAAACTTCTACACGATAATATGATTCAAAATATGACCTTGATTTAAAAATGTTTTGCGGGTTGCGTTTTCCGTTTTCATTATACGTCAGTTATTCGGTGTGGATTCTCCCCTCCTATACATCCATTACTTATAATACTTTGTAGCATAAATCTTCTTCAAGCTAGACAGCCTGTTTAGCTCATACCACAGACGCCTAAAAGTAGAGATCTTCAATAAATTATAATTAACGATAATGATGGATCTGATTAATATATAATATGTGAAAATATCGTCGAAGACATTGGAAATTGGATCTCATATTTACTTGAAATGAAACATAGCCTACTTATATTTAATCACATTTAGCCCTGCTTGCTTAATAGCTGGTTAAATACTTTAGTTTAGATTAGTTTAATATATTTTCCAGTTGATTACGTATAGTAATTTATGAGCGTAGCAAGCAAAGATGATTCTCCCTGGCACGACGACGTTGTCAGTGGGAGGAATTTTTCAGTTATGTTAAGCCAGAAATAAAGAGTCAGAGAAAAGTCTGCTACCGTTGGCACTACAGGCATTATGATTTACAATTATAATTCAGGTGAAAATAATACTGAATTTCGATGTTGTTTTTCATGTTCTCGTCCCCTATTCCCAGAAATCCCGAAGTACACGTACTTGTAAATCACGATCATGTATAGGGCACTCTTATCCGACACAAGGAGGTATCGATTGAGAGCCTCAACTCACGAACACCTACTTGTTGCTACCCCGCACGAGACGTGATCATACTCCAGACATTCCCGCCCGTTTCCCACACAAACCCCGACGCTCATCCGCCAACGCGACTCGGATCTTTGCCCTTTGGTGATGCTCAAGCATGCCGTTCCAGAGCACAGGAGATGATTTAGTGAGTTCAACGCACGGGACTGTGCACTGGCCCCTCAGTAAGACTTTGCCAAGTTTCAAGCTAACATACCTTGTCTCGAAGAGTAATTAAAATGACAGAGACGTCACATTGAAGTTGGAATCTCTTTGCGTCAAAATCTTCCCAATTAATCCCCCATATGCTCGTTAAATGTAAATGCAGATTGGAATGCATTTTTTTCTTCGTATATCACATATCGTGGACAAGTCTCCAATCTATAATAAGTACCTATAGTTGTTGCACTTGTTGCATTGAAACTTGTGATTGTTTTGCTCCAATTCTTATGAACCAGAAAAGACTCATTGTAGTTTAAAATTTTTATTAGGTTTAATTTAGGTGTTGCATTTGCATTCAAACTTATTTCAAACGTATTTCGAAATTCAAACTATATATAGTTTGATAATATATATATATATATAATATAAACTAATAATAAACTATAATATAATATATAACCATATAAACTATATATAGTTTATAGCAAGATATATATATCTTGCTACTGCAATGCCTTCAACGTTGCAACCACCAAACTAAATGCCACCGTTTATCTACATGTTCGAGATAAAAGCCTCCAAAAAACTAATACAAGTCTAGACAAACGCTCCCAATGTTGCATCGAAGCCTGAGTAACGCCCCATTCGTTGCAGGATGTGTCGGCGCTAGTGCGCCAGCTGGACGTCGACCGTCGGGGAGTCCTGGACTTCAGGAGGTTCTGCGTCGGAGTGCGCCGACTCGCCAGGCAGCAGGACAATGCCGGTAGGACGACGCCGACCTCTGAAATAACAGACACGAAGCTTACCTAGATTGTCTACTTCTATGTTTAAGTAGCTACGTGAAATCTGGAGAAACTTTGTTAAGACCCTCGCCGGCACGTACTCCACCGGTTTCCGTTTCTCGGCATCATCCCCTCACACAGAATCAAAATTATTGCCCCGGCTGTTGAGGGGTGCAGAGTCGCTGTTAGTAGTGTTTATGTTTATGATTATGTTTTTTATTGTAATTTATTTTTTCCATTGCACGTAACATACATGCTAAATGCTAATACAATGTACTGATGGGCACACTTCATAACGGTGGCCGATCTTGGCTATAAAGTTCTCTTTAGTATTCACTATTCAACCATCGCGATGCCAACGCACCCCAGCGACGACCAACGCACCTACTAGCATCAACTTTACTCCCGTAGCCGTTGTCCCGGTATGATAGACAATCTGCGTAAACTTCATCTGTGCTGCTGAAACTTATAAATAGACACGAGGAGAAATCTCTGAGATTTAAGTGCGAAGCCTCGTTATTGCTGGGTAAAGCAAGGATGTTCATCTCCAATATATATAGGTATATGTAGGTACATATACATATGAAATGTTTAGCATGAGATTTTTTTAGCGAAATTTGTGAGAAAATTCACGATCTCTGGCACGATTTAGAGATGTGTGAATCAGCACTTCGGTGTTATACTTTGAAACACGACAAGAGTTGCCGCGAAAAGAGGACGTCATGATCGCTAATGAGTTGCAAATGTATAACCACACTGAAACATTCATTTTTACTTATAAAAGATTGGGCACTGTCAAAATTCACATTGCTTCTTTATAGACTCATGTCTACTTGTCCTATTTTCTTTATTTTACAGTAATTCCAGTTTTCTTTGGGATTTACAGCTCCTTGATACGATGGTTAATTATATGAATGGGATGTCAATTTGTGGTAATGCAGACGTGAATTAAAATCAGTTCAATCGCGACGGAAAACATCGCAAGTTCGAATATTTTTCAGTGTACATGACTACAATATATTTTGGTTTTCCTATTCTTATTTTGCCTTCGAGTTCGAGCAGTGTATGATTCTCAAGAGCGATGGTATCTTTTTACGATGATAGGAGGCCCTGTTGGTGTGCTCACATGCTCATTGGTAAAAATCAGACTTTGTTGGAACTTGGAAGTGTTGACAACAGGGTTGTTAACCTCTGTGCGATGCGACAATTTGAGAGATCAGTGAGTTGTGAAGCCCAAATTATGAGTGCAGTTCTTGCGTTCGGAGTTCGGGCGCGGTTCATTGGCGGTTCGCGGCTAGCCGAGCCGAACCGAGCCGAACCGAGCCGAGGCGGTTGACACTTTTCCGCACTTCTTCCTCGTCAGTTCGTCGCGAAGACTTCTTGGCCCGTAAACTCGGGGGGGGGGGGGGGGGACAAGTCGCTATCTAGAGCCTTTTTAAACAGCGCTCTATGCCTTGTGGGTCAATGTAATAAAAAACGCCGACCTCATTGGATAAAATCATTACTCATTTTATTTCGCTGTGCCGTCGTAAAAGGGTGATCAATTTTGTGCCTGTATGGTACTCCATTTGACAGCTATAGATTTGGACATGAAAGGGGATTTGAAAATCCTTTGATAGAAATTGACGGCTCAAAAAGGGTTATAGAAATATAACTTTAGGTAATAAGTTAATAAATTTAAATGTGCCAAAATGAGTTCCAGAAAATAACATAAAATAAAATTGGCGATTAGAAAAAGAACATGAAAATGTAAAAAAGTTAAACAATGATAAAAGGCAATCCTATTTCTCCAAATATGCTTCATCATTCTTTGTAGAATTTGGCATGCACCTATATTAATGTACCATACAAATTTTCGACTATATAATTTTGAAAGTCGAAAGGTCGGAAAATTGGGGAAATCTAATGAAAATTAGATTGGCTGACACATTGAGGCTTACCCATACAGGCAAAGTTCGCAGATTTCAATAAACTGCTGCGCATTAGGTGCCAAAAATATTAACAAATTCTTCCCACCAGCACCGCACCCTTGCCCCTTGGCCAAATAACCCCACACATTCTACATCCCACACGATGACCCTCGGAGACATCCACATGGCCGGTGTCTTGGCCCGCCAGTCAGCTGTTTACCTGCACGATGACGTCATCGCGCTCGCCGCTGCGGGGGAGATACTTCACAGTCACACACCGACCGCTCTAAGCCGGGCTCACGATCACGAATCAGTGAGCGCTCGGCCGTCTAGCGAAGCAGTCGACAGTCGCTCCGTGTTCCAAGAAGTTCTCAAACCTTCCGCGAGAATGCCGCGTATTTGAAAACGGTCGCGTTTTGACAGTTCGCTCGGTCGGTGGTTTGTGAATTGTGAGTGGGTGCCCGAGCTTTTGGATTATCGGCGGTGAGGCGGTGGTTGAGACCAGGTATGTGAGGACTGTGTGTTTTCGGATCTACCTGCCTCAAATCAGCGGCAGCCGAAAGTGTGGTGACCTAAAAACGTGTTTACTTCGGTTTTGTAGGCGCTCGCCGTCGATTTGCTTTGGAGATACACAAGTAAAATATAAATGTATTGATTTCGTTTTTCGCTATTTTTAAGCGGTGTGTCATGATCTTTATATGACTACCTTTTCTTAATTGCCGCGGGTTTCGTTGATAGCAGCGCGGTTGCACATATCGCGTTTCTCTAAGCGGTGCAAAATCGACTAGAAACTAAAATTTATGCCGGGTGATTGTAACGTGCGTTCCGAAAACGTCGGTAACACTAACAACCCCTAAAATACCGTTGCATTGTTTTCTCAAATATGTGTTGTTAGCTGCAATTCGGTGTCTTCAGGTAGGTTTGAAAAGTTCTTTTCGCTATGGTGAAAACGAGTAGCGACGATACGATACCTATGTTACAGACATAGAAACCTTATATGAAAATGAAAACAGAACGGATGTGTGTAGCAAAGCAGTAGCATCATATGTCAATCTAGCGAGCAATACAATACCTTATGGCTTACATACCCGATACCGTCACTTATACACAGAAGCCCCAGTATAAATTGACACAGGTGCAATTCTAAAAAAGCCGATCCTTGTATAAAACAAGTTGCTATGCATAATTTCGCATCGGCGCTTTGGACACCGCTCCCTGTTATTCCCTCGACGTCGTTGATTCCATGGCAACCCGGCGTGAGCACCTGTTATCATTCGCCGGGCAAACGCGGCCGCGTGATACGCATGGTCGTGAGTCACGGCTCCCTCGATTCTCCGTCGAGCACGGTGACTTGAAGTATCGGTCGAACGATAGCTGGCTGGAATAGTTTCACCAAATGGACACGGCCAATGAAAGGCCACTGGCGAACCTTTTGGGTTTCGAAAGAGAGTGCTGGTTGTCCTGAGAGTGGTCAACTAAACAACGCCATTTTTAAAGTCATCGTTGTGTGGCTGTGTTGAAGATCTCAGTTCCAGTGACCTCTCAAACGGGGAGAAAAGTGGTTAGCACTACCACACATACCTTTCCTCCATGGAATCTTATACCCCTAAGTGATCTAATATCAAGATCAGGACATCTTCTCACATATTACACTTTGCATTTTCTAGGACCCCTGCCTATGCTGCTTGAGTTTGTGAACTTACAAACCAAACCAATGACTGGTTTGTTGTACGAATAGGTGTGTTGAGATTGAGATGTTGGGGGTATGGCAGATTTTAAACTTTTGATTCGGTGCTATAAAAGCAGCGGCGGGTCCTCTTTTGAAGATGCCAATCCACTCCATTACTCAGGGTGGAATGTGGTATATAGTTATTTTTCTCTCCTAGCTCGCAAACAAAAATGTCTGCAGCCGCAAAGAGAGAAAAAGGTTCATCCATAGGTGCGCGCACCCAGCTTTTCAGAGAAGTGCATTTCGATGCATTTTGCAGATAATTGCAATTTAATCCGACGTCACAAACGCAAAGTCATGTGACAGAGCGTAATTTTAATATTGTCACGAGCCAATTAATTGTGTGTGGCGCGCGACTGCTACAGTTAAACGAGCCGTCCCTAATTGACTTTAGAAACCGCTAGCGCCGTCCAATTGCTCATGCCTCTCCGGCAAATTAAAATCGTCCTCGACTAAAACACAAATTAAAATTAATCTTTCTGGATCACCAAGTTACCTTTCGTTGTACACACATTCATTAATTTACGCTGTGTGTTATGTTGACGAAAGATAAGCCACTATGGAATATTGCCATAATGCCCGAAAACGTATAATTTGCTCGTAACCTAGTTTTAACTTTTCAGGCTCAATTTTGCCAGCCATATCTTGCAGCTTGTTAGTCGCAGAACCCTTGGCGTTTCCGCAAATATTTCACTCGTTGTTTAGCACCCAGGTGACAACGCCGATGTTGTCATTGGCCCTTTAACGCGAATGCCGTAAGAATGCGTAATGCGAGGTGACAAAAGTCATGCCAGTCCATACAGTATGTCACGTCACACGGCGTTTCCATGAACGGCGTCGTCTTGCCGTCGGAGTCTAACACGGAATTCTAATTCGGGTGTTGTCCGCTAATTGCCCTTGTGTTTGACAAACAGAACCTATACAGTCCCGATGGATACGCTGAGGTAATGTCGTTAGCTAGTGTATGGAGGTAAATACACTGACTCTTGGCCATTGGTTTGTTGAGTCAACAATCTGCGTACAGCCGTACACACACACACACACATTCATTGCATCGGTGGGTCAGGCTGGACATTCAACTCTTCGCGATCGATTTTGTTGTGTTGGTGCTTGCGGATGCGAATTGTGTCGTTTTGTGCATAGTCGGCGAAAGAATTTTGTTGAAGCGGCATATATATATATATAGAGGAAGACTGTATAAGGCCAAAAATAAATGCGACTTCATGCTAATAAAGTTTAGAAAGGAATGGATTTATAAACGCCAAGAATAAAAATTTATGTCACCTAAGCACGCACTTTTCTTCTAAATTATTTTGAATTCGACGTTGGAAAATGTGGAAAATTATGGAAATTCGTTTCAATCTGTATTTATACGAATAACTTTTTCTTCGGCTTATCTACAGGGCACAGACAAAATTCTTGGAATTTAGGTTGAAAGTTTGTACGTTCTTACCCAAAAAGTTTGCCTGTCTTTGAGGATGATTTCACAGAAACTATTATCGATCGTAGGTATGATTTATTTAACAATGGCTCCTTTAAAAATCAACGATATGATAAAGATTTCCAAGTGTATTTACAATACTAAGTCGAATCATACAAATAAATCGCTGAACCTTAGAATGCCTGCAACAACCGCGTAAACGCCGTCGAACCCACACAAAAAACACCCCTCGCAGTGGCCCCAAATCGAGCAAGGTGCCACACAATGGTCCAGCAACGCCTCCACCCTCCCTTTCCCACGGTACGTACACTCAGAGGGGGCGATAGACGGCCAATGTTTGCCGGCCGACTCGTACAAGTACAGGTATGCGCCTGGGGGTAGACGGAGGAATCCTTTCTGCATCCGCCACACGTAGGTACCTGTTGGTACCGTCTCTACCGACGATGACGTCGAACCCGACTACAACCGCTTGACTTAGAGCGTCTCGTTTTGGTACGCAGACGTCGGATCCTTCGGCGCATCATCGAATACCTATGACTCCGTAAGATCATGAGGATCAGGGCCGTTTATACCTCGATATACCACTGTCTCTTTTTGGTTGAGCTACACCTTCGGAATTGATGCCAGGGTTCAGACAAAGTGCGGTAAAATAAAAAAGGTTTATTATGGTGCTCTTTCTTTCTAAAATGATTGATATATAAAACTGAAACAATAGATTTACCAGATATATATAAGCCATTATATTTTTTGTTTACCATTTCTCAGTCTTCTTACAAAAATTCCATTTGTTAGGCTCTGACTTTTCGTGAGCCACAAATTTTATACTACACCACTGCATTTGAACTGCGCTAGTCAAACGGTCATATTAATTTCCTATTTTACGTTTTACTTTGTTTTATAGGGCTAGATTTTGCAAATTGATATCGCTTCTGCACTCTGCCGCTAGCCATTCGCAAATCTTTCGTCACGCGAGCGCTGCTTTTTTGCTCATAAAATTATTGTCGTATCTTATTCTAACGTTCTTTCGAAGGAAAGAGTGCATTATTAATTTTTAAACGCAGTCTGCAGAGTGCATGGAGTTCATAAAACTGGTTTCCATCCATGGATTGCAGTTGTCAAGTGCAAGTGACAGCTGAGCCTCTGAGAGACGCAAACAGCAGATGGTCATGCTGCAGTCTCGCAACGGACCAACTGGCCGTTATTTTCACTCCATTCACGTGTTTTAGACTGTAAATAGTTGCCATATTTATTTATCAAGGATCTGCTTTATTCGTGTGTCTTTCTACCGAAGTTTATCGGATTTTAACGACAGGAATTACACACCCTGGGATTAATTACGCGTGATGGTATCAATTCGTTACCAACGGAAATGACTCCAAGAAGACGTATAAGAGACTGGACCACCCAAAATCTTTTGACTCGTCGAAAACAGCTAGAACAATGCCTGACAGTGACGATGCCAGCGGATACGAGATGCTACAAAACTATTAAATATTTTTTCTTGGACAAAACCGAAGAGAACGGACAGAGCGAGAAAAGTGTCACCACCAAGCACCATATTCATTCATCGGCAAAGAGTGCCAAGTCGATCAAATCGACTTCAAGAGACAATTTATAAATCATTCCACGGTGCTCCATTTTTTTATTGCTGTTCTTGCACCTATCGCATTGAATTTGAAGATGAATACCTGATTACAGTGGCTCACCCGCGGTCCTCATCTATAGGTTACGCTTTAAGTTTCTTCAACAGGATTTAATTTCTTCTTTATTGTCTACTCTGTTACCATCGCCTACCATCGCAAATAGCCTTTCAAAAACTCTTTGCCAAAGAGACAGCGTCAACAGAGTGCGTCCTTCAACCAACAACCAAAAGCATGCCCTAAAATCAGACGCCTCCCAAGCTTCGACGCCTTACGTCAACGCCGACGCTCACCAAGACGCCGCGACGCCTCCCCATTCACACGCAACAATATAAGTCAATTTGCCAACACGTGTTGCGCACAAAACAAATCTCGTTACAAACACGTGAACGTCTGGACGGGCGTCCTTTAGCCCTCGTCGCACAAGGTCGGTTCACGTCGAAGCACGTTTTGACATGTCGTGACCCTCCATAGGTCGGCGACGACGCCCCCCCCCCCCCCCCCCGCCCCATGTCCCCATGGAACGTGACTATGAGTCCAAGTCACAAGGCAGGGCGAATTCCTTTCACATGGATGTTAGGCAATGGCTCCGGTAAAGTACGTCTTTGTTTCGTGAGACGATTGACGAACATGCTTTGATAATTTCACAGGCGGCTTTGTCAACATCGTATTGTGCAGCGAAGCACGTTTGGGCATCGTAAATATATCTGCCTTATCGCGTTTCGTGTGACATTACCGTTGTTGAGGCGAAAGGGGCGACACTTTACTGTGTTGTGCAGCTTGAGAAATACGGTCCGTATTTTGTTGTAATTATAAACGTAGACGGCTAACGGTGCAATGCCGCTTGTAACACCTTGGGATTCGCAAAGGAGTGCAGGCACTCCGCCAAAACATGCTATGTTTTGAGTCGCTGTTGGCCAGCAGCGGGCAACGTGCCGGCGCCGGGCACTCCCTCGCCTCCCACTTAGTCTAGGAATAGCTTCGTGTCATGAGTATACCGACAGCCGTGCTGTCCAGTGTCAAAGGAGCGGGGCCAGAAGATGAAAACGCTGTCCAGTGTCAAAGGAGGCAGGGACAGAAGATGAAAATGTAAAATACACACACGGCACTCGGTGCTTTTGAAGAAGAGCAGGCAATTTGACGGCACCGGGTTCACCCTCGACTGCCTCTTAGGCAGCCTTTCAATCACCGACATCAAGAATTTAGAGCTGTACCTACACATCTTATGGACAGAGCCAATACAATCTGTCAATGCCGACCTGTGGAGCTGTTAGTGCTGGCACTGGCAGAAAACCTTCAATTACCTTCATATATATATACCTATCTACCTTCCTATACCTTCTTAATTTACATTAATTTACTAAAGGCTAATCTACAGCCAAACTTATGCAAAGCTTCGTCGTTAGCTTGTCGGGTCACTATATCCAGTACATTTTCAATCAGGGACAGTGTCAACACAGAGTTTCTCAACCGAGTTGTTTCCACCTCGATCCACGGTCTTGCATCGCAGCCCTGCTTGAAGTGAGTGACTCTGTCTTTGCTCGTCAAGTCAAGCCATTGCCCCGGTAACTGCTGCCAGTGGCATGGTGTTGCGTTTCGTAGGAAGCCGTGGTAGTTAGGCTGCAGGAAGCGACCGGAAGGAGGGTGCCGACGGACCGTGAAATTGGACACGAGGACCGGGCAGACGTTTTTGTCCAGAGACGGCCAGGAGACAGAAGACGACGCCTCCGACGACGGGGAATTCCGTTAGGCGATGCGACGGAAACGCTCGAATATTGGTATCTTGATATTAACATCCCTTTTACCAAAGGTCCATTTGAATGTTTCGATCGTTACTATAATCGTTTTGGATGGTTGAAGACGTAGGTATGGAAATTTACCATCGATTGGATGTGTTGAATTCTTGTGAGAAATCCCCTCAATTTTTAATTAATGGTCAATTAGTATTTTTTTTGTATTTTTTTGCTTTTTGACTCATTTTGGCTTTTGCTAATATTTTGCAATGGACGACTACAGTTCCAGAGTTCCACATTTTGTGGGCAAATAAACGCGATGCTTTACTTACGCTACTATTTGCCCACATTACTGATTGACTCTGGAACTGAACCCGTCAATTGTAAAATGAATTCAAGGGGGAAAACTAAAAAGTAAAATGGCACAAGAAAACCCAACTTTTCCTGGCAGAGACAAGCTTCGGAAATGCGACTTTTCCATGTTCAATCGCGATGCTCTTGAGCAGTATTATCACCAAGAAAACTGCAAGACACGTCAATTTCAATTTGAGGTTCATTCGCATCTACTTTTCCCGACAGTATATGGCCAATTCACTCTCGGGGAAGCGCCCTTTCGCTGCGGTCTTTTGTTTTGCAACACCCCAAATTGCAAGTCCAAATCGTCGATGGCCACGAAGAGATTTCCTCGTTCGGCCATTGTTCGCTTGTCTTTTGTTTCTCTCGCGCACAGGTCACGGCTAGCTAGCATGACGCCACCGTCGATGCCAAGATGCTGCGAATCTCTTTGAATGCAAATGCACAGCTCGTGATGACGTCATTAGAGTGCTCATGGTTCGCGCGTCACCGAACAATTTGTGAATAGGTGTGTATTGCACCTTTCGGCGTCGCGCTGAGCGGATCCATTCACTGCACGCGGACAAAAGCGCGTTCTCGAATTCATCTCGCGTGCCGTGATCGCTAGGATACGTTGGGCCGTGATTTAAAGAACAACAGAGCCAAGTTTTGGTGGAGGCTTCAAAGATCTGACATTTAGACGTGATGCACATCTTGATTTGGCTGTTCTACGCTTTGGAGGCCCGGTGTCCGCGTCATAGGTTCATTGTTGTCCGCACTGCGCAGTAAGAATTCGACCAAACATTTCGGATGAAACAGACCAAATGCTAAGATGCGTAAAGATGAGTTAAAAGTTTAGCAAAGTCAGTGACACGATGTCATTGTCATCAACATTGGCTCTGGACCAATCAGAAACTCTATGGCAGAGTCGCGAACATGACGTTATTCACATCCAGAGTCTCTGATTGGTCCAGAGCCACTGTTGATAACATCATGTCACTGACATTGCCAGCTGTAAACCCAGTTTAAAGGGTCCACACTGAACCGTGCTGATTTTCCTGAACTGAAGTAAAACATCTCAAAAGGTAACAGACTATATCAGACATGAGATTTTCTCCCTGGCTTGTTTTGCCATTACAAATAATTCCAGTAGTATATATGCGTTTACTTTTCTCACATATAAGATAAAGTTAACGAGTCCACCGAGATGAACCGTGAACGATTCAACGAATTGCGGTCAGATTTTCGCGAAAACTTTCCAAAAATATTATAATAACCACGTTGCCGACGGCGTCGTCGTCGATTACGTGTCAGTCATTTGTCCCTGGTCGTATCGCACCGGAAAGCAGTGCGGCGAAATACGACGACGACGACGACGACGACGACGACGACGACGACGACGCGAGGCTCTCACAGGGCACAGACTATCATGAGGTGGATTCCGTGGAGTCGTCGCGGCGTGACCACGTCGTTTCACCTGAGCGACTACGGCGCTGTGACTGGGCAGAGACAAAAAGACGTTTAGAGGCAAAACGAGTCGATATATAAGAAAAACTACGTCTATAGGGGAAAACTTACATAGAGGATACAAACTCCATGTCTAGAGCGCGTAGTCGAGTTTCATGCTTTCGTCGAGCGCCCGTAAAAGTGCACGTACAGTTGACTGGACATGTTGTACGCAGTCAATTTCATGTTGTATTTTGTTTTAGAAAGGTGTTGTGATAATATGGTACGATTATATGTCATATAAAGCTCGTTGAAAGACCCATGCATGTTGTCACTGTATATATACAAGAGTTTCTTCACTTTTACTAAACTCTGTTGTTGCGTTACAGTGACCTATTGCGCTTTTCACCTTGGGGTGTAGCTTTTCTGTGTGACTACATTTAGCTGGCTGTTCCTGTGTATATCTAAGGTCTATTTTCCATTGAGATGCTGTGACGTTTACCATCACAATGGACGACTACAGTTCCAGAGTCGATCTCAAGTGTGGGCAAATTTGCGATGATTTGCCCACACGAGTGGTTGACTATGGAACTGAAGTCGTCCATTGATCCCTTTTTACTTTCGTCAAATAATCTTTCTGATTAATGCTGAAAAGCCTGGACGCAAAGCAAAACATAACGCCGACCATTTTTATCATATAGAATTTATACATCAATTTGAAACAAGAAATTACCATTGTAACAAAACTAGAGGCACCTCAATGCGAGAAAACAATCTACATACAATTAAAAACTCGAACAAATAATAATAAAATCACTAAAACAAAACATGCCATTGTCTCCAGCTCTAACGACACATTTCTATTCACAAAACCCAAGTTCTCTTTGCATAAAACGCATTTCTTTGAGTACACATTACACTCACTATACAGCTTCTACACAAACTAGGTGAAATTTAATGAAAATAGCGACATAATTTCCTGTTATATCAATCAACCGAGAATGTACAGCATAAAATATAGTGCAAACCCCACGCTGAAATGACATATACAAAATCCTTCATTTCAATACGGCACGTACCTATTACAACCTGACTGATTATCGGTAATGTATTGTTTCGTTGCATGAGGGTCCCCAGTTCCCACCATGGCTATAGTACACTGACTTTCTCTTAGACCTCGGCATAGGTTCAACATCATAGGTAGCAAAACAGCTCCGCTGGCAAACTCAAAAGGCGGCACCTTACTGACGGAGTTATTTCCGTCGATCTAGGTCAGTAAGTACCTACCTATAACTATCGCTAAATTGCAATTCACAACGGTGTTATTGTTGTAGTTAATGCGACAATCCGTCGAGGTTTGATCGGGAGTAGGTATATAGGTGCATTTAAGAGCACATTTTCGTGCAGTGCACATTGCTGTAAATTGCGCGATGACAGTAATTGTTCTGCTTGTTACCATAATAAATGTGTCCATGTATACGAGATCCCAGTGTGCGTTTTACAAGCAGAAATAACATGGCATTAAAAATAAAATTATCAACATTATTTTAGCAGCGAATCCAACGAGGTGTGGCGAGCTACATGTGTTCAGGCACACACGGACAACCTCATAGAACACTATTAATTAACAATGTTGTAATGAATATGGTCTCCATTAAAATTGTCCTATATTTTGAATAATTTTTATGGAGAATTAAGTGTTTCTATTCAGATGCGCACGGCTAGTGAGCGTATGTCTGCCAAATTGCGGTACGGTGCAGTTTCGGGTTTCGAACCCGGGAGTCCCCCGATCTAGTATATATACACAAGTCATGCCAGTTATATAGGGAGCGATGGTAAGGTAAACGTATAGCCTAGGGTTAGTAATGGTATAGCCATAGATGAATAAGTTTCGTATAGCTTTAGGATTTAACGGATTCGTCCTGAATTCCATGGGGTCCTTGCCAAAATGCCACGAAATTGCCTTGGTACCGTTGATTGGTGCTTCGTGAATGGTATAGCACCACCCTGTGCTGTAGGTACCACCACATAGGTGGCATTAGGTAACCATGGTTTCCTGATTACTCATTTGTGCCTTGACAACTGAAGTCACTCAACTGGTTCGCACAGGCGCTAAAGCGACATGGCGAGTAACCAAAGCATTTGCATTGATTGCAAGAAGAATAAATCGGTGCTTGGTACGAGAGAAGGAAAATGTGCCTGGTCTCTGATTGTCTTCCTTACGTTATACCTTGTAGTGTATTTATAGTAATCAAAACAGCAATAAGATGGGTCATGTCAGATATAAACCTCTTCTTTTTAGGAGAATCAACTTGCATCTTCCAATAGGTATCTCGCTTCCGGCTGCATTGACTGACAATCAGGCTGCAGGGTTTTAACTTGCGCATGTTCTTGAAACCAAAAGGACCAAAAGGTATCTCGGACGATAGGTCTCTTTGACGAAGCAAACCCATGTGTTTCTTATGGGACTAGCAGGGATTTCCCGGACACGATTACGAAAAATGTGCACTGCAATTCAAATGACTCACCATAATCATTGAGAGAAAGGTGAAAAAACTACAATCAACTAATTCGCACACTCGCAAGTACTGTGACATTACCTACTATAAAAAAACAGTGCAACATAAAACTCTGTGCCTGGCACGAGATAACCACGCTCGATGAAACACAGACAAACAGGACGATATCAGATGGCGGTGACATGGTCAGGGAGACGCGATAAAGTCACCTTCGACGCCCACCGCGAGTGACGTCACAGCGTCGCAACTCGGTGCACGGCCCCAAGGGCGCCGTGGTGGCATCGGGATCTAGGGCGCAGTGGGATCGCCAGGGATGGCTGACTGACCCAGATCACGGCGGGGTGGAATCGTGGGTGGAACGGTGGAACCGCTCGAATTCGCTAGAGGGGCTTTGTTTGGCAGAGAGCGGCCGATGAATCGCATTGGACGCCATTTTTTGTGCAAACTCCTGGCTGTCGTCGGGCAACTACATGGGTTAAATTTGGCAAAATATAGACTAAAAGGCTAAAATAAAGTTACGATAATGGTTTTCTCGTCGCCATTATATATGAATTCATTTCATTTGGACAATTAATTGGACTATTAATGGAGCCCAAAACGGTTTCAGGCATCTGCCAAATAAAGTATATCTAGAATTCGGCGGTGCTCTCAACAGGATGTGATTTGATTGGCCGTATTCCCATAATATGTTGGATTGCAGATTCCAAGTGGTTGATTCTAACGGCTTTCATCGCATCTTTGATGTGATGGCCAAAGGAACAAAATCATTCAAATATCCTCGGATCTGCGGATTGCCATCCATATATAGTGGAATGCGGCCATTATGGGTGAATTTCAAACGGATTTTTTGACGTTAGGTTTCTGTTGCAATTTGTGATCACAAAGTTCAAAAATTCCAACCATGTCTTTGATCGAGAATTTGCAGCTCTCAAGATAGACCTTTCTCAGTTTCCAGAATGAAATTACCATTTTTGACTGGCAACGCAGTCTGATTCGTAAAATTCGGGTTTCTTTTGGAGTGTGTGCTCTCACTCAAGCCATTTTGCATTTAGCACCCATTACCTTTTAGCCACCGGACTGACGTGCGCAAGAAATTTGCATCTCACTGGGAATATTTTTTAATGTTTGGAGCATAAAAAATGGGGGATGGCCTGCCGCAATACGCCAGGAATATATTATGTGGAATAAGTTGGCCGGAAAGTTTGTTTCTCGCTCTGAGTTGGTTGCTACAGTTTGTTTTCATCTCCGTGCGCCAATAGTTACAGAATCCTACGACTAATTACTTCGTGATGAGGAAGTAATGATCCCGTGGCGTGCCAATACCTCATGTCCCCCACAACTTATAATCAACAGAGATAAGGGAACACAACCATTCAGAAGTTTGGTATACTTTAAACAATAAAGACCATTTCAATTTCCATACAAGAATATGGCAGGTCACCGCTCGTTCCGAGTCCAATGGACCTAAATTTACTTTCTCGCATTCAGCTTCTTCGCCGAAACCCAGCAAACTAACAAGACACAATTACATTGGCGTTCACGAACCATTCCCACGAATTCAATTATGCAACAGCACAATTATAATATTATCCTGTATTGTAAGGCAAGACGCCAACTGAATATTATTTCCAGCAGATAAATTACTGGCATGTGGCCTTCATGCATATGGATATCGGCGATGGAATTATGTTCAATATTATGCTGCAAATTTTATATTCTTGGATTGTATACCTTTATAGGTAGAACCTAATATATATCTTCAAAAAATACACAACGTTTGCTAAAAGGCTGGGTATGCTGGGTGTACAGACTACAGAGACATTCAAATATCTATAAGACATAGGTGAATTATAATGTAGACATTACCTACTCCGATGTTTATTATAATAATACAATTTTTAACTGTATGATGACGTCTAGCTGTATAATTTAGATGTACTCTGCCTAGCTATTTACATACACTACCACTTTATATGGACTAAACATTTACGGTATAGAAAATTACATCCAGAAATCAATAAGACATCGATTAACAACAATGTACACAACAGCTGAAAATGCACTATAAGTATATAACATATAATGCACTTGCATCTGCGAGTGCCTTCTCGGATTCTCACGTGATGCACTTATCGCGTGCAGCGATGCAATTACAGGAGGACTCATTGTTGCACCCGCGATGCAGGCGAGCGTGCATTCGGAGTGTGAGAATGCATTAGCGAAATGACGTGGCAGTGCACATTATGAGGCGAAATCACTACTCCAGCCAAAACGCATCGTCAGTCTTTTGTTGATGAAAATCTCGCATGGGTAGTGTACAACAAATAATGTTGTATACTTGTAGAATGTAAAGTAAATGTCAGTGAAATTAGTAAAATTAACATGGCATTATAGTATGTGTGTAAAAAAATTGAATGTTGGCCTATTGTATCAAATAATCACTGACGACATGGTTGAGAAGTCGACTGCAATCATTGACGAAACTTGTAAATGTCGCTCTTTTCGGTTCTATATACCATATACAGCTTCATTGGAACGGAATTCCTTTGTGGCTCATTAGACAGTAGACACCCGAAAACGCCACCGCACCCCCGTGCATTTCGCTGCTGGGGAGTGTTCCGGTGTTGCGACGGACGCCGTCGTTGAATGGGAGTCCGCGGAGCTCGGGCGGGCCATGGTTTCCGGACGACGTTGACGATCAAAGAGGTTCCGACGCGGCACATTGAACTGAATGGATGGACGTGCTTTAGGTGGGTGGGCATGCCGTTTTTGTGGGTCACATCCCACACCTGCAGGTGTTGTGCTCAAATCGGGGACAACCACGCCTGGCGCTTGGCGGAAGAACCCCCTGTACACTTCATAGGAATAAGTATAGCGTTTCCGCTCAACTGCTTGAATCGATATTTACTCTAAAAACTGGGTTTTAGCGTGAGAATAGGAAATCAGTTCATATGTATAAACACATATAGAAGGGGGAAATGAAATCAATGTATTTTTATCTCTCTCAAATGTGTAACTCTTTTGTTACATCGGAATTATTGTCCCCAAATAATAAACACGTTCCATGAACAGTGTTCATGGTCCTTAGCTACAAAATAAGTCACACTTATATCCTACAGGATAAGCTTATCAATTAGATATACATTTTGTTAGGAAAATAGCTGAAACACATCCCTTATACGGAGTATATAAATTTTTGCGTAAAAGTAATCCGATTGCAAGTTATACCAATGCCAAGAAAAGCGTTTCTGTACCTATACAGGTATATTACGCAACACACAACACAATAATGTTGGGTATTTTGTAAACTGTGTACATATGTATCAGCAACGATATTTTATTTAGACAATATGTCTATTTCGATGTGCTTTTAACGTAATTTGGAATCAGATTGATGCGCCACTTTCGACGAAGACCTTTCATATTTTCGTGCAACATGGAAACCAATTGATTGACGGACCGCGTATATAGTCCATTCTACGATTGTGATTGTACACTTTGTTTAAATCATTTGCAGCTCGCAAACGCATTGTTCACCTCTTGACAGGCGAAAGCATGCAGAAGGGGCGAGATACCAAAACGATGGGCTTTAACATTGAAATTGGCAGTCGTTTTGTTAGACGAGAAAGCCGATCCAAATAGGGCATTATCTTCTTGACTGCCCAAAGACAAGAGGCGCAGAGGGCAGTGACATGTGAATTCCCAAACGTATATTGAGAGAACCTATACATAGGTACAGAGAGTAGAGTACTGTAAAAGTGAACGCAAGCTTGCACACGGCGCATTTACCATATCAATGCACGAAGGAGAGAGACCTGTGCCTTTGAATTGCAACCGCGCGACATTTGCTGATGATCGGAAAGGCGGCTAGAGTGAAAATGATTCCCCGAGCGAGATTACTGCAACAACAATAACAACAATGTAATTGTTCGTTAGGCAGGCAACCTTGGCGAGGTATGACTTGGTGTATGCTTTATGGTTCGCACGATTAGCGTTATACCACACGTGACTTTATTGCATTGTTGGTGATTTTATCTGTCTGGCTGGGATCGTGACGGTGTCGGCCAACAGTCAAAGATCGCTCGATGAATTCGCAGCTGTGTTACACAGCGCAGAAAATTAAACGCTGGTCTCCTGAATATTTCGGAAATATAGTTTCCTCTAATGATAACAAATATAGACCGTGTTTGTACAAAAATGTGTGTTTTACTTTAGAGAAAAGTCCAGACAAAATGCCAATTTGTTAGCTTTTATGAAAATTGTCAGGCCATTTGGTCGGACTTCCGTGATCAAATGTTTTGAACGCAAGGGTGCGTTCACATGTTTGTTCACGGAAAACGACCAAATGCGGTGAACAATTTCAAGCTAAGCATTCATTGACCCATATGCATGCATGTTAGGGAAGTATAAGCCCACAAAAACCGTTATTTTAAATTTCTTTGCAATGCATGAGAATGCATTGCAATGTATAAGTAGAATCGCTGTGACCGGGATATGATCCCAGGACCAGCCGCAACACCAGCAGAGATTTTCACTCGCACCTGTGCTAAAACTTTTCGATATTTTCTCACGATTATCATTAATTTCGGATGGCGTGTTTTTATTTTTGGTTTCGCGTTCAGTTTATTGTTTTTGCACGGCCTCCTTTTGTTGGTGCTTGTATTTCGTGCGCTGTTGTTTGTCATAGCAAGGTGGTCTCTTTGTGTCGGAACGAACGACCGTATATTGTTCTGAATTCTGACAGAAAGATGCGAGAAAAGCACGACATTATTTTCCACGGGAACAACAGAGACAAAATATCACGTGTAGATTCAATCACAATCAAGCCATACATCAGAGGCAGAGAGATTTATACAAAAAAAAACAAGCCGTTATAAAAGAATAGAAATATCAGAATAAAAGAGAAAATTGAGCTAAATTGCAAGAGATCTATTTCAAACCCCACTCTACTTTATGATAATTTGCTATATTTTTCTCGTAAATTAATATTTCGATAGCATGAGACACGAACGTGGATTTCCTTATGCATATGAATTAATTAGTCCATCTCGGGGAAGAGCGCTCTATAGCTGCAGATACTAATTAGAGATTTATAATCGTGTTGGTCTAATTGCGTTTCGTGTATTGCGTTTAGCGGCGGCTGGTGCTGGTGTAATCCACGTCGGGTTGCGGCGGCGCAGAAAGCATGGAGCACTCTCGCGCCTAGATAATGGGCGTCGCTCCACTTTGCAATTGGATATTATGCTAATTTGCGTCGTCAGTGAATCGCTGGCTTCAAGCTCGCGTCGCGAACTCTCCAAACTCCAAAGTCCATGAACTGAATTGGACATGAATTTCTTTTACACCAGGCCTTTCAATTCCCCTGCTATTTGTATAAGATCATTCCCCTAGAATTACATGGTTCAGCCCCAGGTTATTATAATAGTATCTTTGGTTCAGCCTGTGATTTAACTAATTGCACACCGTAGCATTTTGACGGAAAGTTTTCTGGCGTTGAGTTTGTTTTAAAATTGTGGACATTTAATTTCCATTCAACGTTAGACTATAAAGACTTTCGTTATATTTCCAATGACAATCTGGTCATAGATTCTCTCTCTTTCTCTCTCTCTCCCTCTCTCTCTCTCTCTCTCTCTCTCTCTCTCTCTCTCTCTCTCTCTCTCTCTCTCTCTCTCTCTCTCTCTCTCTCTCTCTCTCTCTCTCTCTCTCTCTCTCTCTCTCTCTCTCTCTCTCTCTCTCTCTCTCTCTCTCTCTCTCTCTCTCTCTCTTTCTCTCCCTCTATCTCGAAGCCGTGGATTAAACTCCAGAATTGACTCAATGCAAACTTTTGCAGCCAATGGAAAAATCAGCTCTGTTTTGAGTCTATAATGTTAGCTTTGCAAGAAAATTGCAGCTCCACGGATTTTTTTAAAAGAAAACACGCTTCTTGAATTGCTTCGTTAGCGCACCGTCTGATTTTCTTCTTTAGGGTATAGTTGGACAGATTGCTACAACTTCTTAACGAACACACACTTAAACTTTGAGCGAGTAGTTTCGGTGCTGGAGGCAACACGACGCCGTCCCCTGAGAAATACGTTAAAGCTTTTAAAAATTGTTTTACGACTTCCGATTACTTTGAGAAATATGTGTGGAGTAGATCATTGTCTTGTCTCCAACGGCGACGAGGATAACTTTCCAAGCGCTCGACGCTGTCATATGATTTCTAGGTAATTGAAAACTCTCATGGTCGCTGGTATATATGAGTCGGTTTAAACCTTGAATCTAACACCCCACTATAAAAAAGAAACGCCTTAATACAAAATAATAACACACCTAATAACAATGCATAATTTTCTGCCTTCTTCCTATTTCCTTTTTACACATTCACGTAGGTCGATTGGTATGTCAAATTTCTAACAGTCCTCGTATGAACTCAAATTCACGCTAAGAAGATTGAATTTGAATTTTATGAGATAATCCTCTGCTGGACATGAACCGATAGTTTAAAAGATACATTCAATGTTGAGATCAGCTCAGTTTGCAACGGCTAAAAGAAGACGGGCGTTTCGATAAATGCAGAGCCTGGAATTGAATCTAGACGCAGGCATCAATGTGAAGGAATACCGTAAAGCACCCCCTATCACCGAGTCAGTCTCTCCCCATCTTCCCCTGAATGTCGCCGAGAGTCCAGACATCCCTGATCGACAAAGAAGCCATGTGTCCTCCCGGAGAGACACACGCACGATCACGCACACAATGCGTAACGCATTACAGCGCGGATGCATCGGGTGGAACAAGATCGCTCAGCTGCTCGCTGCAGCAGCACGTTCCTTTTCGGTGCCCTGGGACACACCCCTTCCTTGTAGTTGTTTCTTGCAAGGGATGCCAGCCCCGAGGGCAACCAGATGCCAGATGCTCGGGATGTTGCCGATTACAGGCTACTTGCTGTCAGAGAGCCTAAACATTGCGTATGTATTAGCACGCAATTTCCGTTGAGTAACAAGGCACGCGAGATTTTTCTAAAAATTGACATAATTTAATTTGGTGTTTTTTAGATCGGATTTAGTTTGTTTCCTTTTCGAAACATCAGTCAACAGTTTTCTTAAACTGCAAATCATTTTGGAAGTGCCATAATTTGACTAGCTGTAGTTTTAGATTGTATGAGTCGGACATAATGAGTCGGTCGTAAATAACCTTTAGGAAATCTGTGCTTTAGGTACACAAAGCTCAAGTGAGGGGGAAAAAGTATATATTATACTTCAACTACACTTGTGAAAGAAAATGATCTCTTCGGTATATTTACATTTTCCAAATCAGATGCGTCTTTATCTCGGCAATCTTGCCGAGGTCTGGTCTCTAGACAGAGTGTGCTGGTCCAAGGGAGGAAGTATGCTCTAGGTGTTACCCTGCGGCCGAAAGCATGCTGCCGCCTGCCGGAAGTGCGACCTCCTGAGCCCAAGACGGCGGTTCCGGTACGCACCCACCGATTCATCGTTTTTTTAGCACCTTTGCGACGGGCAAAGGTTTCACAAAAGTGTCTTGTATCTCCGCCCGCGACTCGGCGAGGGCAGATGCAAGGCACGAGCCGTCAAGGCGTCGAATATGATATGCGAGATGGGCCGAGCTTTCCTTGTCTGTTCACCAAAGTCCTTTGTCAAAAATATAGTTGGTTCTCATAATCGAACCCAAGTCACCAGATGCAGAATAAAGAATAATAATTTATACATACCCTGAACATAGGTATGGTGCCTGTTTATGCAATACCTGTATGAACACGCCCGGTTTTGAGAATATTGCGTGTCGTTACTCTTTTTCCTCGAGCTTATAAGTTGCCAGAATAAACGTCCGCCTAAAGTTATAAAAAATTTGACCAGCAAGTTCCTGTACGTGCTGAACTAACCAGCTGTGCAGAAGGGAAATCCCTGCGGTCACGTGACGCAGATACGTATAGGCGGTCAGTCATTTCAGTCTAGCACGAGCGCTGGAGTCAAAGCTCGATCAACAGTTAACAATGACTGAAAACTGTGCCAATCTCTGTTTCAACATGGAGTCCTTTGGGACCCATCCACGCCTCCATCCATGCCGGAACCCATTCAGCTTATAGAGTGTTGCCGTTCGTGATTCCATTTTCGTACTGGCTTGGCGGAAGATGGTGTAAAACTATATTGAACAAATAATAATCCCCTAATCACGTCCATATCAGACACGTGAAAATCGACAGAACATCACCTATATTATAAGCATTAACTGATTTACCGGCAATTTAATAATTTTCCACCGGGAAGTATGCTAAACATATAAATGGAAAATTTGCTAAGCCAAAATAAATTTACCGATTGAATTCCCAACAAAAACTAGTATTTAAAAGTTAAACCCATATACCTATACCCGAAACAGTGTCGTTTTTTTACCACAAAAATGGGAATTTGAGTAGCGCCAAGCAAATTTTAAACATATATTCAGTCTAATTCTATCAATAAAATCAATATTTCACAGTTATATACTGCGACTGCCTTTATGTCAGGAAAGTCTACTCAAAATGTACTTCAATTCAAACAGTACAATCGCACCTATACCTTAGATACCGCTGCGGCAACACTGATTGAACGCAGTGATTAACCCTCCGAGCGGTCACCGAATCCCACTCCCACGTCTCGACGCCTCCGGGCGCGGAGACTTCCAAACCGCGCGCGGACGCCAACCCCGCACCGTTCGCGCCGCATCCTCGCGATCACTCTCGCGTGGCACAGTGCAGTGCTGCTCTATTTGCCATCGCGATTGCAGCCCTCCCCGCGCGCTCGCTGACCCAGTGCACTATCGACGCAGCCTTTTACCATCGCCGTCGTACCTACTGCATTCCTTCGCCGCCGGCCGTACCGTCGTTTCTATTATAGAGGCGTTTACCATTCACGGTGTATTGAGTCGCGCTAAGGCCAGTCGGTCTCGGCGATAGGAGGTGACTTGGTCATTCGGCGAGGACCTGTGGAAGCGTTGTGATGGCATGGATTGGTACGTGTACTCGGCTTTGTTCGGTGAGTAAAGCGTCGTTTGTTCGGCGTCGGGTTTCCGAGCGGCTTGACGCCGTGCCAATGGCGATGTCGGCTTCGCTTAAAATTAGACCGACGGAGCTCGGACGACGGTGCCTAAAAGTGGTTGACACACTGCCGGAACTGAGCGGGTGTGCGCGTGCGCCGACCGCATGTCTTCTGTGTGTCGGCTCAGAGCGGTCGGTTCTTTTAGTTGGATGACCGTCTGTGACCGAAGTTAAGCAACATTTTCACGGTATCGGTTGATGGATGGGTGACCTTGTATTTTAAACACTTATTTAGTGCGCTTGAAGGTAGGCTATGCATGTCACATGCATGGTTCAAGGAAAATAAACTTTTAAATTTTGAACTTGGTTACAAGAACTGATTATGTTGCATTAATTATTTGCTGTTTGGACGTCAGGACGTGAATTTTCATTTTCTTTACACGGAACCTTGCCACTTGCCAGCGCCATCTTAGTGGATTTGATCTCTAGTTTCGATTTGCTCGCATGGAAAAAATGTCTCTAGGTGGCTTTGACCAACTGAACGAGATTCAACCACTATGTACTTTTTGACTCTGCATATTCCACAGCCTCCTCAACATTCGAACCTTGAGAGCATTGAGAAACATTTTCATATAGAAACTCCTGGTTGTGTGCTCGGATAGAAATTCAATGTGTGCTGTCGATGGGTACTATGCCTTGTCACAACACTTGCTTTTGCGGCCACGGTCTTTAACAAAATTATGTACACGTTTGTGACCATCATTTTGGGTGCCGCCGTTCTAGGCCATACCTAACCAATTACCCTGCGCACGGCTTTCGCTCTATACGTCCTGGATCTTCAGAAGATTTATCAAATTACTCCTTGAAAAATACTTTTTAAGCCCAAAGTAACACCGTGCATCTCCATAGGTATATTGAAACAAATAGGTTTTAAAATAACAGGCTAAACCTTGCTATAGCGTCCAGCTCATGAGACATGCATCTACTTATATGCATTTGAATCATTTTGACTCTCTTCTCGGCAGTATTATTTCCTGAATCGATTATTTCCTTTTCTCAAAATGTCGTGCAGTTTTAGTACGACTCATACCGCAGTTCAAACACATGAAGCCAGCAATTGAAACGCGGAAAGCGGCGATAAGGAACTAGTTTCTTGAGACGGTAACCACCTAGGAAGCGACGCGAAAGACCAAAGACGCGACTTGCACGAAGATTGCACTTGGCAGGGTTTTCAAGTCTCAACGACACTCGAGACTTGTATGGCGGTGCATTTCGGCGGTGTTCCGTCACGCTGTGCTGGTCCGGTTAACGTTCGCGTAATTACCAACGACAACCCGTCGTTAAGTCGGCGATTAAAACAGCTGTTACTGACTGCCGGCAATCGCGGTTCCTCATCTTCACGCACATCCGCGTATAGGATGTATAAGGACGCGGCTAAACAAACAATAAATATGTGCGGAGTGTGTACACGCGAAAAAGTTAACGACTTGCGACGTTTACATTATTTATGGAGCAGCCACTTAAAACTGTCGGTCCCTAAGATTCGGCCGAATTGAATTTGCTTGGGTTAAAAGTTGGTCTGCTATCGAGCAGAGTGGCACACACGTGAGATTGTCAAATAGCTCTTGGTGTAAGTAATGGTCCGAGCAGGAACGAAGGTGGATATTGTGAGATGTAATGTTTCAACAAAAGTGCGATCACGTAGGTTATCAGTGAGATGAGAAGAGATTCCAATATTATACATTTTCTGTGTTAGCGAATCACGCTGTTGAATGGTATGATTTTAATCAAATCCGATTATCAAAAAGCTATAAATCAACTAGAGTTGCAACAGCCCAGTTCAAAAAGCTTTCTTGGTGCCAGAATATAAAAAAAAAATCAGCCAAAAGAGAATGTTAAAAGATTGAAAAGAACCCATGTGGCAGAAGCAATTTAATTTAGATTTGTATGAGTCCACCAATAAATACGCCTTTATGAGTCAGCTGGCCATGGAGCAAACACTAGATTGGGTTTCATTCACTTCGCGTTATCAAAACTGTGAAGCGCTACAAATATTTCCAAATTCAATTTCGAAATCAGCAAGACTAGATAAAACGGCTGTTGGTGGCATTAAAAAAAGTGTTGGCATCTGCCTAAAAAGCCAGAAATTTTCGCCTGACTCGACTTCCGACATCTACGTAGCAGTGACTGCATGTGTTATGCCCTGACCACCGAAACTAACATCGGCGCTCTCCCGTTGTCCTTGTGCAGGCGGTGAAGGCATGATGGCACCTGCCCGTCGAGAGGCGTCGGCCCCCAGCTTCGTCCTCACCGGCGCCGCGACGCCGTCGACGCCGAGCGTCGAGCACGGCATGGCACACGGCGACATGGACGCCGACTCGGCGATTGGTGGGACGAGCTCGCCCGAGAACGCCAAGAGGTTGGTACTCGTGACACGCAATATCAGAGAGTAGCGAATACTCTCGAAATGGAACCGCACTGGCACAATCAGCTCTAACTAAAGCTGATTTTGGTCAATTTTGATTATTTGAAGTGGGAGGAATTTTGCTATTTAAGCTTAGTAGCTCTGATTGGCCAAGAGCCGGTGCGCTCTATCCTTGGCCAAACTCCCAAAATGGCGAGCTGTCGCCTCCGTCCCCCGTTATTTCACGAGCCAGTTCAAAGAAAAAGCACAGACCACCAGCTTTGTGTACGCTCTGTCGTTAGCCAAACTCCCCACTAAAGCGAGCTGACGCCTCCGTCCCCTGTTTGGCAGCCAATGCTCGAGCATGTCCGACGGCGAGAGCTACGAGTGCTACGGCGACGTGGTCGACGGCGACATGACCGACATGACCCATCCCGCCGTGGCGGCGTCCAACGGGCCGACCAGTCTGCCCCTCGGACGCAACACGTGGCTGCGCACCAGTCTGCGCAGGACGCCCAACAGGTGAGACGCTGATTACCATATCGAGTAGGTTATTGGGATGGCCATGGTAATAAAATCCACTTCACGACAAGAAGGAGAGTGGGTTTGCTTCTTCCTCGAGGACCCACTGCTGCTAGACACGAGCTAAGAGTTTAAAAACTCACAAGCCATGTCTTGAGTCGGACAAAAGGCTCAATGGGCAGTTTTGAAACAGCGACTCCGTTACAAAAATTAATATTGAATATTTTCTTATTTATTATTGAGGGTCAACTCAAATCATTGACTCGTGAACCGACCGAGCCCATGATGTGACTTGATCTGAAGTATTTCTTACGCGACCAAAACCAAATGCTGCGTCTATACCCATATAGCAGAGTCTTTAAATGGGGAATCTCGTTTCCAATTTCCATTGATAAACAAATGTCGGAAATTCTTGGCGCCTTCCGTCCGAAGCTGAAAGAGGCAGACGCAATCCGTTTGCAACGTGAGCCGACTGCATCCCAAAACAGTTCAACATCGAAGGCCCTATCCATCTAATACCAACACTTTCAAGTCGCCAGTTTATTTTTAAGACAGACTTGCCACCATGCCAATGTCCTGCCGGTGGATTTCTATTGTCACTGTAAACTCCATTTCACGTTAAGAAGAAGAGTGGATTTGCATCTTCCTCAAGGACCCACTATTGCTATAGACATGAGATAATAATCCAGGAACTGTCCACAGAGCCTTTTGTCCAGCTCAAGACATGGCTTATAAGTTTTGGACTCTTGGCTCGTGTCGAGCAGCAGTGGGTCCTCTTATGAAGATGCAAATCCACTACTCTCCCTAACGTGAAATGTAGTATACAGTGCGTATTCACTTTTGAAAAAATGCCTTCTCATCGCTGTGTATCTCTTGTTTCCAGCAACCAAGAAACATCACCAAACAAACGATGGGGCTCCTTCAGACAGTGAGTACCTCTCTCTCTCTCATGCGCTAAATATTAACAAGTCGTTAATTACCTAGACGCTAATCAGCGCGTTAGTTCCACCGCCTTGGTTTGTCGTTTGGCAGGTGTATGACCTAACGTGTCGGTGTGATTCATGTTCTCCACCTTGCCGCGTCACCTTCAATGCTTTGGACGACTCATTAAATTAGTTGAAATTGTGCTCTAGCTGATGTTATCTCACAGCTGATAACGCTGATGATGGGTACATATTTAATGGCGAATCTCGGTTAATATATTGCCGTTAAAGTTAGGTGCTATCTACATCACGATGTAATCTGGAGTAGGCTTGGGTACACTGGAAATAATAAACTGGATTAACTTGAAATCCGATGGCTATCATCAAACTGTAATAGGAACTCAACTCAATTTCACGTTAAGGCGGATTTGCATCTTCATCGAGGACACACTCCTGCTATACACGAGCAAAGAGTTTCAAATCTTACAAGCCATGTCTTTAGCCCGACAAAGGCTCTATGGACAGTTTTGAGACTCTTATCTCGAGTCTAGCAGCAGTGGGTCCTCGAAGACGATAAAAAACCACTCTCCTTCTCGACGTGAAATGAAGTTTAGGAAGGTATCCCTTTTGATTGCCGTTAAATTGTGTCGCTCTTGATTTCAATATAGATCCATAAATAGATCTATGAATGTAATCTTGAGTACACAAGGAAGGAGTTTGAGTAGGTAGTTTGGATTGGAATAAGAGCAATCCAAGGAAAATTGATCTCGCGGTACTCAATAAGATTGTTTTTGAGTCGGTACTTCAGCCTGAATTCAGAATCCCAGGCTAGGTAGGCACCCTTTGCCACACGCGGACTTTACAACGCTGCATGTTCGCCTTGCTTGGCATGCAACCCACACTACACGTATGCACTGCGGTACGTACAATCTGTCCCAGGCAAGTGCAGTAGTGAACTTACTTATTTCTCTTTGCTCTCGCTAATTTGGAGGCATGTAATTTGGTTCAAACCAACATGTTAATTATTCTACTTCCTCTTGAACTATTGGACTGGGGCTAGAACAATTTTACCAAAATCCAGACTAGGAGAGGTGCGCCGCTCCAATTTAGGCGATTTTGATTTTGCCTTTCACTTCCTCCGAAAAGTCACAAACGGAGCTGTAAATGTAATTGTTTACCGTTGTGCTTTCGCTAATACAGTTTTTTTAGAATGTCGTTGGAATAAAAAATATAAAACTGAAATATTGAAGAACATGCGGCCTCTCCCCCCTTTCTTAAAATCGCTCATTCTCTCCAAGTCTAATTTTATTACCCTCTTGGCATCAGTAAACCAAGCTGTACTTGGTCTTAAAGAGCCTTATGACATTACAGCCTTGTGTCAACTCAATAATGAAGCGTATGATGAAAGCATAGACAATAGATTTATTGTCTATGATGAAAGCTCTTCTTTATCAATGTCAAGAAACGTTATCCTGTAACGCCTAGCCAAGTATGCAACCGATGCTACTCTACTGCAGTACAAGCAGCCTACGCCCAAGGCGCACACCCACATCAGCTCCTTTGCTGGTCTCGTGGGAGGCTGCCGTCTCGCACACGTGGGTGTCTCACATCGCATACCTTGTCTCACGTTCCACAAGCTCAGAGTGACACGCGACAGTCCTCCGATCGATACCCGGCCGATGGCCAACTCTTTGCCTGACAAATAATTGATAGTCGCGCTAGTTTCCCCCGGCGCCGCGGGATCGATGGGGCCGATTGATCGGTGCACGGCGCCCACGAGCTTGTTTGCCGTTTTGACGCGTGTGTGTTTTGCTTTCTGTCATTTCTAGCAGCTCGGGCAAGCGGATCGGATCCAATGCGTTGGCCAGGTGAGACACGTTACGTCATATTCACGTTTGTGTGCTATGAAGTCATTCATGGATTTTGAGGATTGGCAGTTCAAAGACGGCTGTGCGATATCGTTTAGAAAATCTGAGATATAATAGGACAGGAACTTTCGAAATGCTTTTTTTACCTGTCGATATGCCATAAACACCTTGTGTCATCAAACTGGATAATTCTACTTGTTGTTCCTCAAATGAGTTGCATTATACTGCATGATTACTGAAGTTTTGTGAAAAGTATCGATCAATTAGTTACATTCATTGTTGGCAACAATGCCATTTGTTTGTTTCTCTGAACTTTAATTTTAGTATATATACAAGACAAAAATGTGGTCATTTCGCTTCGCTTTGTTCGGCGCTTGCTGCTTTTACGCGGGGGCAGAAAAGCAACAAGTGAAAGTGTATTAGACAAAAATAGTCTTGCAAATATGTCTTGCCTTGGCCGGCAGCGAACGGTCAAGATTAACTTCCCTAAATCTGAATGAAACCAGTTGCACAACTTTATGAAACTCTCAATTAGCTTATTAAATCCCTGAATTAACAAAATTTTCGAGTTATTAATAAATACCTATTTGCAAATTAAAATGTTCAACCAAATGAGTCACGTCTTGGCAAGCTTAGTCATACATACACCTACGACCAGGCGCTAAGCCAATGCACTCAACGAGTCGGCCCGCCCTGTCATGTGACCTGCCCAAGGGTGCTAAACGCCCCCGTCCCGGGGTGCCCATGTTTGCAGCCAGCTTTACCGCAGCTCCAGCTTCAACTCTTCGGGACGCAGCTCCAACTGCGACACCGCCGAAGACATGTTCTCCGACGTATCGCTCGAGGAGGACGTGCTCGATCTCAACCACAAGGTAGGCGCAACGCCCCCATTGCTTCGTCTCACTCTGTTTTATATGTTGCAAATCTCTTGGTCGCGTATTTTAAAGTGTGACTATGGTGTGACCAATCATATTCAAACTATTAAATACTCATGTCACCTTTGCGTTCAAATTCGATGTTTCAAACTATTTGTGGAGTGACAGTTGAGTGCACGTCGAATAAGTATGACTCGTTGAGTATGAGCGAGTGCACGACTACAGTTCCAGATTCAAAATTGTGTAGGCAAATAATACCCATAAGATTAGCCTAGCATTTAAGTGGGCAAATCAGTGATTGACTCTGACACTCGCTCTGCACGTAAACAGGTGATTTTTATGGCAACGTTTTCCACAGCCTTCCAGAAATATAATGGCCATTAAGAGCCAATTTACAACAGCTCCGGCTAGAAGACTGTGCGATGGTATTATTGGTAAACTCAAATTAATCCTAGTATACGTATATATGGTGGTATAGGTATTAAGTACATCGAGTGGTATTAGCACAGGTATTAGTTCTATAAAGCAAACCTTATAGGGTGCCACGTAATGTGAATTCTCTCTAATGAATTTCTTTTTATGCATCGAACTATATATTATACGTTTAAATTATTCAGCATGGGAACTTTAATTTGTTTGGGGCCGTTGTTGGCGCATTGGCCCGTCCCGTGAGGGTGTCACTCGCGATATCAGCACGGCGAAGCCCAAGGACGCGACACGCGAGATTGCATTTCGGCTATTCTCCTCAGTCACTGCCGGGAAAACTGATCACTCGTACCCGGAAATTCTCTAAACAGAAATCGCTCTGCCAAAACCATTCCACTGAGCCGCTCAGTCTTGAGCTATCGAAACGCCTCCACCTGCATCGACTCTTGACTGTCTGGAGCGTTCCATTGTCACTATTCACGACCCAGTAAAGAAATCGCATAGCTCTATCATAGACGAACAAGACAAAGCTATCGAAACGCCTCCCATTAAAAGTACATACCTAAACAGAGATTCCCGCGAACGACCCGAAAGTCAACGTCGGCCTCATCAAGAGAATGTCGCCGCTAAGCCACGGACATAAAGAGACTAATTTGTTATCACTGTCACCGCGAACGCAGGCGTCGACGTCGATTGATATGCGAGGGCTTTGCGACACCGACGTCCTTGACTCTGTAATCTCCCACGGCGGCCACCTCGACTTCCATGCCGTCGCCGTTGTAGTCGCCGCGCAAACAACTCACTGCTCAGTCGCTTTGCCTGGTAGCCGACGGCCGGATCGTGGCGGTCGACTTCTAGGGGTTGACGGAAAGCTCCAGAGTTTGAACAACGGAAACTTTGTCGGGGCTTTTCGAGCGACCGAAGTCGCTCATGTGCGAGTGCTGGTTGTGCTTTATAATATACATACGAAATTTAGCCTCCCAGAGGCGAATACAGCGCCGAAAAGCCGAGTTCGTTACACATTGTATCTCGTGGTTTTACGTTTCCGTATAAATTTTCGCAAATTTCCCGGCGGAGCTTGTTTTGATATACATGGTGCAGTCTGCAAAATCACGCTCAGAGCACATAAATTTGATACTATAGGTATAGCAAGCTTGTATATTATATATACAAGCTTGCGTAAACTCCGTGAAAGACTCGCAAGCCGCACCTGCCATAGAAAACGAGAGCGAGCCGGCAAGGGTTGACGTGGACGCAAAGGGCGGAGGTCGAATTCACTGCACCACTGGCCGTCGTCGTCGTTCGACCCATGGTTCGACGGAAGGGCGCGACTTTAATAAACACGCCGCGCACATGCGGCACGCGGTGGGGGCGATCGGCTAGCGGCGAGGAGAGGCAGGATATCATCGTCGCCCGCCAGCCACAGTGAGCCACTCCTTGGTCTGTGCGCGCCGCGTACTCCGACTCCCAGTGCGCCGACCGTCGCCGACCGGAGAGTCGTTTCACGCGTGTTCTCTCTCCTCTCTTTCTCTCTCTGTGTCTGTGTGTGTGTCATCGTGTCAACGCGGTGCGTGCGGACCCGAATCTTGCGTCGCGAATGTTGTTGTTTATTTCTGCTCTCCTCCGATATATGCCAGGGGCGAAACAAATATGACGCGGTCCAGTGGCTACTAAAACGTTTGGCGAGCGCTCTCAGTCGTGTATTATTTGGCTGTGATCCTGATTTTCTCTGTGCAGTTGCAAACGGATTCGTGTGACCGGCACGTTAGCTTGTAACAACTCGCTCGGCACATACTGAACGGAAGTTTTATTATTTTTAATTATCATCGTAATTAATAGCGAGAACAGGTATATTGTAATGAGCGAGTCACTTTGTGTGCATACGGAATTGTTCCTGAACGCGAGCACACGCGTGCTGTAGACGTCGGACTGCCGGCGCTAATAGAATAGGGGGAGCGATTCACCACGCAGAAACGCGTTTGTAACTAAGATATAGAGCTGCGATCCCTGCGAACCAACGAGTTATCCGATGGGATAGGACTCATGCCGGCAGGGCTAAATCTGGATCGGCCGTTTGGCGCTCATTTACCGCGTGAGGTTTGTTATGTGTTTTCGAGGCGCACAGCCGCTAAATTTAGATCCCGCCGTCGCTCTGGGAAAGCACAATGCGGTGTTCACTGTGCGCTTGTGATGATGAGAACATTGCGAGCAAGACGCCTCTTTAAACATTAAAGTGCTGCGTCTGTTTCCGACAACGAGAATATAGAGGTCGGTCTGGGTCGAGACTTTGGCCGGCAGTTGTCGGGCGATTGATTGTGACGTCTTCACGCCCTCTCGACGCATGTGGCTGGAATTAGCCTCTCGTGGTGGTCGTCAGTGGAGTGACGTCACCCTCTACTTGGCCCGTCGAGCGGTGATGAGCAGTGACTTGACAGACGGCGGCGACGTTGGGACCACGATGGTTGGCGGTCGGCGATGAGAGCGCGGCAGAAGAAAGAAATCGCGACGAACATTCGGAAATATAACGAGGAAAATACTCATTTTTTTCTCTATTTGGACATAGTATGTGACATTTGCGAGATTGGCATGTGTTATTTTCGTATATGGTAGTTGCAAGGTTTTGTCGAGGCAAATAGTGAGTTATAATGTGAAAATCCATCAGTCGCAGAAACAGCAAGAGTACATCCACTACAAGTGCGCGCTGTGAAAAGGTTTATTCGTGAAATTTGGGGTTGCAAATTTATCGAAACTCATACGTGGAGAGAGTGAGTTGTGTTAGCGAGAATCCGAGCCAAGTTCGGCGCCAAAAAAGCGAGATTTTATCGCGATGCTCGCGGTCCACCGAGCGTCGACGTCGTCTCGATGAGCGACGGCGTCGCGACGGACCGCGACAAGACGATGACAGCGTCGCGACGGCTGGTCAGCGAGAGCGACGACGACCAGGAGTTGTCGCTCGATCTCTGGCAGGGACAGTTCGAGTTTGTCGGCGGCTACGACCCTCCGCCGACGTCGCCGTCGCCCGACGACCTCGGTTTCGACGCGCCGGCTCGACGCAAGGTCAACGGCGTCGTCAAAAGCGTCGTGCCGTGGGACGACGAAGATGACGACGCTCTAGCTTCGGAACAAGTAATTTCTCGTGGTTTGGCTGAGATTTTATCATGTTTGGTAGATTCTCTGCTTCTGATAAACATTTTCTTAGACTTGTTGTTTGTTAGACGAAGACGGTGGTCTGGTCTCAATAACAAGCCGGCGGACAGTTTAACTCTAAAGTCTAACAACCCTTGAGAATGCGATACCTACAATACGCAGTGCTGTTTTGTTGAGAATACTCCATGCAGTTTATAGCACAAGTAAATATCGAGGAAAATATCTCTATTCTCCATTCGTTTGTCAAAGTATTGGAACTTTCCGAAAAGTATTTTAGTTTGCAGTGATTGTAGAGCTTGAGTCGTAAAGTAATGTGGTCATTTTACTCGTTGCACATAGAATATGCCTCTAAAAGAGTCGGCAACCGCATATCATCATGAACCGAATGAACCGACAATCGCATTATGTCACAACCCCGGCGCTATCGGGCCGCTGACGCCAACGGCGGGTCATCGTACAACTTGGACACTACACAACACTTTCTGAATATCATTGCACCTCATCACGTGCGGCGGCCAATCGCTATCTGTCGGGGCGAGTGGCGACAGTAGCAGCTGTTGACCCTTCAGGGTCACTAGGGCGCGGGCATTGTGGCCAATTGCGCGCTAGGGCCGCGCAGCTAAATGCTAAACCATCGCGTGGGTTCGTGAACGTACACTCAAACACTGAATTACATGCGGGACCCTCAAAGAAAAGCGAGAATCTAAGTTCTATTCCAAGCACCTTATTTTCTTGTCTTTGGTGCCAGAACACGTCATGCACTCGATAGCAACCTCGTATTCAATTAAAAACTGAAATCGTAAAATTACCAAATTCCAAATGAAATTTGTGGTTGAAGGGATGCAGTTATAGGGTGCGCCAATTTGCTAATCACAGCACTTTCGTGGTCAACTAATGATGTCCCTCTGGCCCATTCGAAACGGAATGTCTCAAACTCATAAAACCTTACTCTATAGTATTTTTTCATAGTTCTGTAGACTCCAGACATTACGCTGTCAATCATTCGATGCTCACACCATTCAACCCTTTAGTGGGAAAATAGGGCGGCCCATGGGATTTTGACACCATTGGCTCTTCTGCAGGGGAGCCTCTTTGAGAGTGAAATACCGCTCTCGTTCATAAAGTGCAAAATACTTGAGCCAATTTGAGCCTGGTCCTCACTCATCCTTCATCTCGCTCGATACAATCAACGGCGTCGTCACAGGCACGCGAGGCCAACCATGGGAAATCTTGGTCGACATAACTACATAAGGCGCGTACATTATGCGATGTTGTTGTTGACGGCGTAATGCAGTGTATAATGTGTTAGCCAGAGTACTGTGATTATTCACCGACAGCATTATTGTTTGCTTGTCGTTTGCTACAGAGGAGGCTCTAGCAGCAGGGAAAGTTCCCACAGTTTTTTGGTCGGTGACTGCAGTTGGCTGAAGAAACCGACTGCAGTTGGATTAGAAGCATTAGTGCCTAGTGCAGTGAGCTTGGATTAGAGAGACGGTCATATTCTTTTATTTCAATTTTTATGTCACACATTCGAAGTGTTTCGTTGCTTGTTTTGGTTTTAACTTCATGCTCTGCCTTTGGAATTGTAAGAAAAACTTTATTTTACTGGCAGTATTTAATTGCCAAACTATTCACACCTAGAGAAAAGTATAGCAATACAAAGAAAGGAATTCAATAATCAATCTAGAGATCTACAGGGAGAAGTCGCGGTAGAGTGTTATCATATTGCAGTGGTCTTTGTGGCTTCGGAGTATAGATTAAACTATAAAACTCACAACATCCGACCTAGCTGTCACTTCCTTTATAAAATCAGGACGTAGAGGGGAAGGAAAAGAGGTCAAGTGCACATAGGATCCTGATCCCAAGATTGAATCCACGAAAGAGGGGGGTACCAGCATTGCCTGGGGGTCGTGGCCCGTGGGGTATGAATCATACAATTTGGTCATTGTTTGAATTGGGCATCGAAACCGGAAAAATGTGTGTGTCTTTTCCAGCTTCTCTTCCCTTCCATCCATTGCATCCTACAGTAACAATGTTCATCTGGAAGGGGTATTGTGTTTGCAGTGGCTTACAACAAAAATTCTAGTATTTTTATATCGAGCCCTTTCTGAGGTGAGGAACGTATATGCCCGTGCCGGATACTAGGATTTTCCACAGAATTTGGAGGGTGGTCACGTGTGCTAATCCTTTGGGTGGTGTTGCTGGTATTGCAGGTGCAGATGCTGCAGCAGCAGATGACGGTGTTGGCAGACGGGCACACTGGCATCGACGACCGCTACACGCGTGCCAAACAGGACAGCGCAGTGCTGCAGGAACGGTCAGTGTCTATAACCGATACAGCGTCACAGTCGAGACCTCTAGTCTCTGGCCGGCCCTTAATTTGGTGCGATTTGGTATCGTTTGTTAGTTTAATGTCAATTAGTTTTGAAAAGTGGAAAATAGGGTATGAACCCTCATAAGGGGCCCTTCCCCTTATAATAGAGCATATATATATATATATAAATCTTTAAAAATCGCCATTTCCCTACCTTTGGCCCTAGAGGCATGGTAGGTAATCTGGTCCCACAAAACAACAGCTTGCTTCAGCAATCCCCGCCAAAGTTTTACCCGCGGACATGAATTTAGCGGACAGATTACCGCGGCCAGTGAGCAGACACTTAACACGTGTGGTTCCCGCGTTGCCCACAGAGTGCATGCGCTGGAGGAGCAGCTGCGCGAGACGGAGGCCCGCGCCGAAGAGCGGCTGGCCGACGAGCAGCGCCGGCATCGCGAGAACGTGCAACGCTGCGACCGCGACAAGACGGCGCAGATAGAGGCGTGCGCCGGCAGGTAACTTGGCCTTCCCTCATACCTTATGTTACGGCCCCCATACTGGCACATCGAAATGTCCATATTTCTAACGGGAACTGACATGCGAATCGGAAATGCGGAATTCTTGTAAAAAATTCAAGTGGGGATGTTTCTTTGGAAGTGAAGTGGCAAGTACCCACACAAAACCTACACACATTTTTGTACAAATATTTTTTTTAACTTCCTTGCACATCAGGAACATAATATTCTGAAAGTAGGTATTGCGTACCTACTGAAAAATCTCAAATTAAGGCTAAAAAACATGGAAAGTGTAGCAGCAGCCAATATCCGGTATAAAAACGTAAGTGCCTTGCGAGAGGATTTGTGAGGCCTCAGCCACCTTGGCCGCCTCCTCCCCCCGACCCCGGAAACCACCCTAACGCCCGCTTGCGCCGCACAGACTCCAAGCGGCCGAGACGGAGACGGCCACGCTGCGCGAGGAGTGCACGCGACTGCGCATCGCGCAAGACCGACTGCGCGTGGAGAAGAATGCCGCGCAGGAGCGGCTGGAGGAGGCGCAGGTGGCCGCGCGAGCCGCGCAGGAGGACCGAGAGGTGGAGAGACGTGCGCGGGACGAAGCCGCCAGGGACGCTGTTGCCGCCAGGAGGGTACGTTGCGGATCGCGACGATCGGTTGTTGCGTTTGGAATTCGATGCTTGGATTTGCTTATAAGTCTGTGATCAATGCTAATTCTATGGTGAATTAAATGTACTTTCGTCTATTATCATTGCTGAATCAAGAGTAAACGGTTTGAAATATCACAGGAGGTACTAGGGTTTGTTGCTGTTTGTACTGTACATGGGAATGGGTTTGATTTCTTTCAAATAAGGGAATTTTAGATGCTGCAAGGAGGAGGCGTTGTTTTACTATAGCATATTGTGCTATTGAAATTAAGGGTTCAGAGGTCCAAAACTAATTTTAAATTTGCTGTTGATCAAGGCTTGATACTAGTTTGCTACAACCTTCTGTTGACTCTGTTATTACCTGATGTTCTCAAGTTTTACAAGTTCATTTGCCTTGCTATTATTATATTTCTCTCATGAATTGTGTTGGTTTGATTTTTTACTGCCGATTGACTTATATCTAGGTACCAAATTGAAATTCGTGATTCAAAAACAAATTGTCTGATTACAATCATTACAACTTGATGAACTATTTTCCTTTTGGGTTGTTTGTTTATTACGCTTTTGTTGAAGAAGTTTGCCAGTTTTGGAACAGCAATACAATAATATCATTGGAAAGTAGAATTAAAAATGTTTCGAACTCTTCTCAATACTCCCTCACACAGAAACAGATTTTAACGTTTAGAAGGTATAAATATGTAATCCCAAGGCAAGCCGCTGATTGGTATGTTTGTTGGCAGATGGTGGAGTCTCTGAGCAAGGAGGTGGAGCGTTTGCGAGCGACCAACACAACAGAAAACGGGCGGCTCGCGACTGACGAGCCGTCCGACCTGGCCGCGCGGTTGGCAGACATGCAGAATGAGCTGACCGAGTTGCTGCACCGAAACAAAGGTGAGTTGCCTCTAAAGCAAGTCCAAAGAAAACCAAAGCAGAGCATGACAAGAAGTCATACATACTGGCTATCAAAGAGCTGAAATTAGAGCCTGCTGAATTGGTTATTGCCCCATCCCAAAACTATTCTCTCGGTGGTGGTCGCTGGACCACAAGCATTTCCCCCAGTAATATGCAGGTCTCGAATTGAATTTTTTTCTTCTGCTGTTAATGCTGTTAATGTTGTTAAAATAAGAAAAATCAAAGTCTCACATAAAGTTATGATGCATAAACGTACTCGTCACTCAAGGTTCGTAACATAGGTAGCTAAAAACAAAACTGTTACCTCCTTTTATGTTCCCTACCAGAAAATAGCAATTAAGAAATATGTTCCTTTATATCCTGTGTATTGATTTGTTGGAAGTTAAAACCTAGATCCTGCCTGCTTCCTCTAAAGAGTAGCCCACAACAAAGTTAACGTTAAAGATGAGCACGACATTTAGTTAACCGCTGCGTCTTTCCGTGCGCAGGCCTGGAGGAGTCTAACGAAGAGCTGCAGGCGCAACTCATCTCCAAGAGCGTCCAGGAGGGCCGGCACCTGTTGTCCGGCACCAGTCTGGCTGCCGAGCTGCAAGCCATGACCAGCGACGAGGTAAGACACGTTGCCGCCCGTGGCACATAGCGGCAACGGGTTTGGAATGCTGCGTCTAAGCAGTTAGGCAACCAGTATTCCTAGCTCAGTTTCCGTTAAAATGTTATCATTTCCAATTCAGTCCTTAGGAATTTTCAGTTCAATATGCCTTCTGTATTTTTTTGCCATCAAATTACGAGCTGTAAGATTAAGTTTATTTGTATGACGTTGAATTCAAATCTCCCTTCATCAACTGACCACTGGCTATTGGTTCGATTGATAATCGTATAACGGGGACGCAAATGGAAAACATTATATTGATAACTACATAACTTTGTAATAACACATATATAACACAAAAAGTCCTGCCAGGTAAAAGTGCACATTCTTGTTTTAACAACCCACTCACACAGCTGTTAGCGCTTTGGGATTTAGTCACGGTTACTGCACACTGACCAATCCTATTATTTCGAAAGCTTGTTTACCGAATGGTTCTCAACAGACCGGTCCATTGTCACCTTTCCTCACATACACCCATAAATGTTAATCAAATAAAAATCATTGGGAGGTTTGTGGACCTCCAATTTGTAAAACCAGATGGGAAACGGGTTTACGTCTTGCTCGGTCGTTGCCAGGGGGCTGACGTTTCTTTGTTTCCACAGCTGAGAGATAGCGCTAGCGAGCAGGCGTCCGCCGAGCAGGTAGGTTGCCGCGGAGACAGACTCGTTAAGCTCGCACTAACCGAACGTCATGCAGCATGAGCATGCTGGGGTTTCTACGCTAATCGTTCGCTGCCCAGTGGACGCTGGGGAGTTAATCTTGGTTCGTGTTTTGCCTTCTGTTCTGTCTTCTCTTTAGCATGAGTGGGAGGTCCCCAGCATGAAGATGACTTATGAGCTACGTTTACGAAAATCGCGGACCGAGTTTTGCAAATTTGCATTTTCAAATGTTGGGTTTAAACGCACTTTGGGAGGGAAAAAATCGTGTCATTGTCTCCATTTCGCTAGAAATAGTATGATCCGCCTTAAGTGTGAACAGAGCTTTAGTGTGCGACCATACTAAGAACTAACATGGCATTTTTTGTAACCACAGTTGAATAGAGTAAGTACCTCATTGAATCTAAAGAATACTGGTTCTTTTTTACCCTCACTTCAACGTAGGAACAACCTGATAGGCAGGTCACTTCAACTAAATGTTTGTTATATTATACCTTCTTTCTAGGCTGGTGACCAAAAAATTTGTCATTTTTATAGTTTTCCTTTTTATATTGCACAATTACAATATGATTATGCGGGGTACACAGTAAGAACATTATTTATCAAATTTGTAAAATTATTGCGGTTAATGAGCTCAAAAGTGTGAAAACTAATGCAGTTGCATGCAGCGAAAAATTAAAATGCGTTTTGTACGGACTCGTACCTACCGTGATTTCATGCAATATGCCAAAGATGGACTAATTTTTTTCTTCCTGCATACCCTTCATATGGATTGGGAAAAACTACCATAACTGTGTGCAATTCTTACTAACACTTCCAATATCCTTTCGACAGAATCTTGTCACATTCAAAGCATCAGCTGCTGGTACACACAGCCAGCCAACTACACTTCGTAGAGCTACATTCTTGTTTTTTATCGCAACGGCATTACAGATGCTGAGAAACTCATTTCACGGCTTGTGCCATCTCCACCTGTGCATCCCAATTGTACCTGAATTGCGAATAAAACATTGAAAACGTTAAATTGCACACCTCTTCACGTTTGTGCTCGTTGCAGGTTCGATCTGCGTTAAAGGAGCAACAGGAAGTTAACGCTCAGCTACGAGCGTATATCGACGGAATCCTGCTCAACATCGTAGAGAATTACCCGCAGCTGCTCGAAGTAAAGCTCAAGTGATTTGTGCGGAAAAGCGTGAAGTCAAGCTCAAGTGATCCGTCCTGAAAGGCTAAATCGCAAGACTCGATACCCGAAAACCTGCCTGACCCGTGTGATAAAAGACACCACGCGTTTAACATATAACAATGATATAACGCAGCGATATGATAGATTTAGAGGCAGATCACTACACAGATCACAGTTATATATTTTGTGAAATCTCAAAAAGGCAAAAGAAGAAACGTCTGGCAATCGTGTCGAGGATTGTCGGCAAAACTTTTATATATTTATGTAATTTTACCGTTAAATTGTACATAATTTATAATAAACAGAGTTGCTATTAAATTATTAAACTAGGTAACTTAAAGGTAGTGACTTTTGTAGCGCCGCCCGTTATTGGTGGGCGGAAGGGCGCGGTCAGTCGCACGATCCGTCTTTCCATCCGTCTCGCCACCGCTCCATTACGAGGGAACAATCGAACACGGGTTTGCCCAGCTTGATGTTCACGACGTTGTGGAGCCGACACAGCCACTGAGAAAGCGACTCTGTCGATTGGGTCATTGGCGGCTCGATATCTAGCCTGCAAGCGGAAATCCAGGGGAGAGTGATAAGTAGCGAAACGGCTGAAAAATGTAGGTTGTGTAGGTAATACATCATAATTTGTTTCATGCTGAACCTACAATACTTTTAAGGATATTCTTGACGATGGAGAACCCATTGCTTCCTTATTCACATGAGTTTGTTTCAAGCTGGATGAAAATTCAAAATTTGAAACCCAATACCTACTAAGATATTCCTTCTTGATAACTAGGTCAATTCAATGTTTTATGGGACACTACCTACTACCATAGAATTTACAGGCTATAGAGGCTCGGTGCTTATGTAAGGTGGGTCATTTGGAATGTGCTGTAGTTGAGCCGAAAACGATCTATATCTAGTGCAGCGCTAGTAGAAACGCTCCATAATATTCCCACCTGGCATGTGGAAAAATTGTCTAGCGCTACTACCTACTAGCGCTGCACTAGGTATAGATCGTTTTCGGCTCAACTACAGAACATTCCAACCCACCTTACAGAAGCGCTGAGCTTCTATAGCCTTCAAATTCTATGCTACTACTAACATAGATTAATGAAACCCAGCTACACAGGGCCATGGATTGATTTCAATTTGGCTCAATTTGTCAGACTTGCGCAAATATGTGCATAATGATGATTTCCTTCATTGACCTACCTACTCTCTGGCTAGGATGAACTTAAGAGGCATAGGTCACACATAAAAAAATATCTTGCCACGAGAAGGAACGTCAAATCTCTAAGGTAAAGATGAAGGTGAGTAATGGCTGGGATGTCTTACTCTTTTCGGAAGTCAGAAGCGCAGGATTCGCATGGGTAGAATCTTGATATTAGCAAGAAGAACTGGTTCATATCCGATCTTTGCTGCGTGGTGGGTCTCTCAGGGTAATACGCTGCCATCGTATGGAGAAATCCCCACGTACTAGCACCTGGATGGCAGGAATTAATTATTCAGAAGACGTATTTTAGACGGATATACCAAATTGGAAAGAGATCGTCTTGAGGTAAAAAGAGTACAAAGAAATATTATACCACGAATAATTACTAGAATCTTACCCAACTGATCTTTATCCAGTGGACAATTTTTTGCGACCCTGCTTGCCAGATCATTGTTATCCGCTACAGGCGTAACGTTTGCTGGTTTCTAGAAAGATAAAAAACATTTGTTAGGTTATGAATGGCGCAAACAAAAATGATTACCACTTCAATAGTCCCCCAATGGCACTTACGTTTTCATCTGAAGTTGACTTTCTAAGTTGTTGTGACCACGTTTTGAAGTCCGTACACGCTCTACAAGATTTATCTGCAGAGGGTGAAGGAAAACCGTAACCTTTTCCTCCTACAGGCGCGTCGTGCGACGATGACATTTTTGAACTTGACGTTCCGTTCGGAATTCCGAGGACACGTGACACTATACAACAAATCAGCTGGCATAAGAGTGATTTGGCTGATCATGAGATCCCCATTCTTGCATCATAGATCGAACAAATAATGCAATTCGACCAGATATCAATTAAATACGCAAAAATGTACCAATAGTTCCAGGTGTAATAAGGTATCCGTCAAATCCGTGGTTCAATGCACTACGAAACCGATGTGTGTTTGTTTTTTAAGCACCATCATACCCACGTACCAGTCGGTGGCAAGGATCGCAGCGAGCACCACTTTACCACTCGGTCTCCTTTCGTAGCATTGGGCAGTCGATACGCATTTTTACATTTTAAATCCCAGATCTTTAATTATTCCAGGATTCACTCCAGAATACACTTTCAACAATATTCCCAATGTTTATTTATCTTTTTGATATTCACAGTGTTCATGCTTCGGTTCATGTGAAGCAGAAAGCACCTGTGGCGGTATATTTGTTTAAACCGGGGGTTCAAATTTTCTGACACGTAGGAAAGAGCGGCAAAGGGGCCATAAATGAATCTCTGGTAAATAACCCTTGTCAGCGTAATCCGAACATTCCAAAACAATATTGGAGTTTGAGATTGCATTGGCATCATCATGACATCTGTTGAGCCAGAACTTACGTTGCGTTTGGAATCCTCTCTATTTCAAACGACTTGAGTCTTTTGAGTCGTTGAAGTATTTCAAGTCTTAGAATTTTTGGTTCAAACTTCAAAATGGACATAACACCTTAAGTCTTAACCTAGAGGTACGCAATTAAAAACGCACTACAGAACACAAAAAGTATGCTTTGTAGGCAAATTCCAACAAGATGTTTCGATATTATTTCTCTCTCTAATTAGTTGCAATCAAGTTGGATAATGCATTTGAACTATCATTCACTCACCCAAACACCATTTTCGTTTCTTGAATAGGCACTCACTTGCACTCACACTTTGAGATCAGACATCAGATCGGACATCAAGCAACTCGTTATTTCAAATTTTAAGTTTGGCTGCCGCGCCTGGTAGTCGTGGGCTTGACCGGCGGATTGCATACATGCCAGGTTTCGTAGACAGAGCTCGACCACCCACCTGTTCGTTTCTGGTTTTCGTTAGATATTTAAGTTCTTTTGCGATTTATTCTCAAATAAACGGCTTCAGAAAATGCAAACCAAGCTCAACCTGATCGCGGCGGCGTGCGAAAACCTTGGTATTGGAAAGAATGGAGATTTACCATGGAGATTGAAGTAAGCCTAACCTGCTTTGACCTACCCCAACACCAATGCTAAAAGCACTAAACGCATTGATAAAGGAAATACTAGCGTTTTAATATGATTTCAAAAATTTAATAATGTGATTTGGCTTACAGAAATGAGATGGCCTTTTTTACTCGCATGACTTCGACGACCGTAGACCCACTGAAGAAGAACGCAGTCATAATGGGTCGAAAAACCTGGCAGTCAATTCCGCTCAAGTATCGACCGCTTGCTAAAAGAGTCAATATAGTACTAACCACCCAGAATAACTTGTATGTTGTTGCTGATTTATGTTGTGGTGCGAGCATCTGTAGTATCTTGTCTTGCAATCATGGCTGACAGTATTCAACTTATTTTAGCGAAACCAACGGTGAAGCAGTGGTGTGCCCGTCGCTGGAAGCGGCTATTGAAGCAATCAATACGGCCCCGCTCCGTGACGTTATTGAGAGTGTCTGGGTAATCGGCGGTAGCTCTGTTTACAAGGTAGGTCCATTTAAGTCTCGTCGCCCTGTAATCGAATTGTATGCCAAACTCTGTTGAAAGTCTCTAAAGTCCATGAAATATATTATTTATCAGTGCTAATCGAAATCGAGGGTCCTGTTTTAGTCGGCCATGGATTCAAGTCACTGCCACCGTGTTTACCTGACATCCATCATGAAGGAGTTTGAGTGTGACACATTCTTTCCTCCCCTCAGCAAAGGATTCACACAAGTCAAGTACGTTGTCTTTGTTGTCGTGTTCTGTCATGTTGACTTAATTGATATTGAAGCTTGAAGGAGCAAGATATAAATTAAGCTAGATGCCCAAACAACTAAAAAACAGGTTTTCCAATGCATTTCTCTAGGGACGAGCAAGTGCCGGAGGAAAAACAAGAAGAGAATGGCATTGAATACAAATTCCAGATCTTCCAACGCGTCTAGCTGTTTATTTGGCTATGTGCCCAAAAAAACGACGAAACACTCTCCGCAAGCAATTTAATGCTACAACGATATATCATTCCTATATTTTTTTAAATATATTACATCATAATGTACTAAAATATTTACATGTGTGTTATTAAAACTAGTAACGCTTGTAAGAAAATAGTTTGGCCGGTTATTGACAAATAAAAAGTTGGACTAAAAAAATTAAATGCTTAAACCATGAAAAGGGAATACACAGTCGATCCTGTTGAATTCTCAGCGGGAATCGATCGAGAAAGCGTCGACTTGGAGCAAATTGCGATAATAAAACCGGGGTGTAATAGCATTCATCCTCACTAACTAACATAAATTTCCTCTATCTTTAAAATGCTAAACTTGGCAGCCATTATCAGTCCTGTGCCCAACCAAAGAGTCGAGGCACTCGTTGCATACAATATACTCGTTTCGTACGAACTGACCATGAAATAAACGATCCTTCGTATTGGTAACTCCGTTGATATATCCTAGCCAGAAGTTGGATCCATGCACATTTTAGAAGCATGCCTTCAAAAGAATACACTCGTTTACAGCTTTTCCATAAGAGTCAACATACCTTTTGCTAATTTTGCTGCCAGCTTTGTTAGGAACAATCTGCAAACTGCAGTGGTATGATCAAATCATAAAAGTTTGTCCTTGAGCACTTTAAAGTTAAACTAATCCGTATTTGTAAGAATTGTTCGCATGTCGACAGATAGTAGGTTACAATTATTTGTCCAGATTTCGTACATTCATGTATCCAATCATCAAAAGTGTTTACGGTGATTGGCAGATTTACAGAAAATCATTGCAAAGTCGATCTTCAGTTCTCTCTTTGAGGACGTCGAATGAAGTAAACCTCAGCAGAAAAGTCAACGCATTCATTTTTAGTAGTCGATAGATTGCCTAAAGCGCATTTTGAAAGAACTTTTCAACGATAAACTCATGTTGAACTGCTTCATTTTCCGTCAAATATCTCTTAAATATAACGTGGACAAACAAACAAAGCTAGAGACTTTTCCTTTTAGATAATTATAGGTACATAATTACAATAAGGTCAAAATTGTATGTTCCGTATAAAGCTTGCAGCAATCACAGAATGTTGAAACTGCGGCTTGTGCTTCAGTCTAGCTTGTTCCCGAGAAAATTTTCACCCACATCACTTATCTCTTGTCGAGCATGCGCCGTCTCAGCTCTTGCCCGTCTGTCCTGGTAAACTAGGCCCCCGTCCTTCCGTACTCAGCAAATTCGTTCACCATCACGTTGCAGAGGTCGTATACCATTCTGTTCCTGGCATTGCACCGGAATTGAATCGATTCCATTAATTTTAGAAAACCGTCGATGCCAAAACCAAGAGAGAGAGAGAGAGAGATATTGTATGTACGGTTAATACAATGTTGTAGCTAGGTGCAAACAATCAACAGATCATATTTCTAGCCCTTAATTAGATCCGCAGTAACTCCAATGAACCCGTACTAGCATGTTGAGCATAATGCTAATTATAGCTAAAACCCTGACCCTAAATCGCTAGAAGCAAATTCGTTGCTTGTTAGTATTAAGCTACCTCTCTCCAACTCAAAGAAGAATTGCTTGTTCCACCCTGGAGATTAATCTGTACAACGCTGGTTAACTGAGATTCCCTATATTCCGAAGCAAGAGAACCCGCAGAATAAGACCCGGGATTCCAGCCTAACAATTCCAGTGCCGAGTATGGCAAAAACATGACGATAACCGAGCTGTCGTGTGGCAAGCACAGCTAGCCAACGATACAATAGCGGGCAAACTTGATGATCCGGTCTAGCATGTCGTTCCGCTACGCTCTTTAAAACCCTGGCTCTACAGAAGCTTAATTCGTCGTTTATTTAACTCCCCATTGAACCGGAACCAAACCAAGCAACGCCCTAGACCTGCACGTCCACAGCCAGCATCCTGATAACGAAACTTTGCAGTGCCGAGTGCAGTTAAACCTCAGGATCGCCAGGGCAGATGGCCGGCGCGAGACCCGTTTTTCCGCGGCTAGCACGAGACGGCTTGCGATGGACTTCCGACCGGCAGCTTGTGAGCCTTGTGCTGCCCGGTGGTCATGTGCCGGGTGGCCATCGTCGACGACTGGCTGCTCCAGTCGCCGGTCGGTATCGTCGTCTTGTAGAATCGACGCGACGTCTTGTTGAAGATTGGCAACAGCTCGTTGGCTTCGTTGGACAGCGCCTGGCGGGCGGAAGCAAACTGTTTGGTGCATGCCTCGTTTCAAGAAGGAGAATGATTTCATATGGCTTAGTTTTTGGTGCTTAAAATTTTAATAAGTTCAGGTTTACTAGTTAGTTACTAGTCTTAAGAGAGCATTTAAATGATGCAAAATTCTTGATGGAGCCCTCAGTTACTGGTACCTATACAATGATACTATCAATTTGAAGTTAGCCTTGTTAAAAGGAAGCTGAAGCTGTATGTGGTATCACGGTCCAGCCACAGCTCTTTTTGAAGCCCAGTGTTAATTTAATACAGTGCTTATTCCTGTATACCTACCTACCACTATGTAATAGTGGAAAACAGTTAATGCACTCAAACTCAAATTCTGTGCAAGTTCTAGTAAACACTTCAGTATCTATAGCTATGAGTGGATCCTCATCTTTCAAATGTTTAAATCCAATTGCATATAAATAAGCAGGCAATGTCATTTTCAATTAGCAGGAACAACTTTCATCTAACGCTTCTATCAACTCTCCGCTTACGCCCACCCAGCGTCCGCCCCCATCGAACTGCGCACGAAACTAGATGTCGAACACCCACCTTCATGTAGACGATCGTGTCGGTGCCGTGGCCCTCGCAGGAGAGCAGTATGAGGTCGCCCTGGAAGTAGCGCGCGTACAGCCTGCTGATCGGGAGGCCGTAGCCGTAGCCGGCCAGCGGCACGGTGTGGGCGTCGGACTTCGGCGGCTGCGGCGCCGTCGAGTACATGTAGTTGAACAGGTGGTCGGTCTGCGAGCGCGGGATGCCGCCGCCGCGGTCCGACAGCTGAACAGAGTGGCACGCCAATTAGTTTGATTTCGTTTACAAATCACAAGTAACTGCTCTTGTCGAAGAGCCTATCAATCAGAATTCAGAGCTCTTCAATAAAAAGGTATTCAACAGATATTTCAGATTCAAGGAATCGTTTGAATCGCCACACGTACTACCTAGGTTTATTCACATGGGAGCATTTGGGAAAAGTACATCTAAACGACAAAATGTCATTGCAACAGAAAGTATTGCCGCTTCAACCCTACAACCTCCTAGTCTATAAATAAGTATCTTTGCTCCCAGTCTCAGCAGACAGAACTTCAGGAACTTCAGGAACTTCAGTAAAATCGGCCGTTCAAAGCCAGACCCATGGCCGTGGGTGGTCACACGCACCTTGACGCAGATGTCTTCCTTGCCGCGTACCAGCGTGACTTCCAGCGGGGGATATTGCTCGGAGGCGCTGTGCTGCTCCATGACGGCACGCATCGAGTTCTTGAACAACTCGAACAGCATATGGTAGAGGTGCGACGGCACGTACACTATCCGCAGAGGGTCGGTGCTGCCGTCCAAGTCTGCAATCATTACCGGATAGTTCCCGCCTATTTAGCACTGCTACTCCAAAACTTTTCTGATTCTTATTTTATTAAAATTGTTGCTAGTTTTTAAAATACCTCTGCTGTGACTTTACAGTAAGCCACTTTCGCTAAATTCCGCATCATTTTGTTATCTGCACAAAGTAATTATAAATATTAATGATTAGGTACTATAAGTTTTTATTCTTTAGTGAAATGATTAGCTTAGCTAGAAGCTTGATAACTACACTCTTAACATTGTGGTTGAAATAAAGTCCCCGATTTAGCGTTAACCTATGGCTTCCTTGCACTCTGATTATTACAATCTCTTCTGACAACAGAAAAACGTACACAACAATTTGGCTGTCGGCATGGGTTACGAGATTTATGAATGACAGTGGTGATACGCTTCACGGTGAGAATGCAGAAGTTTACGAATAGAATAGTGCTATAAAATCCATTTTAAAAATTTCCTCAACTATAATATTATTTTTTTACCATCACAATACCAATACATACAGCAAAGCATAAGAAATCAGTAACTTACCTACCAATCTAGTTTTATTTGGTAACTTAATGCTATGTTTAGCTAAAATATCTGCAGCTGGTTGGATGTTATTTTTTTCTAGTTTAATTTTTACAATATTCGGATAGTTTCATAACAGGATTGTAAGCGGTCTGGTAACAATTCGGATACTATCCCGCCATCCGAATGCCCGCCGGCATCCGTACCCGACGTCGATGAATCGGGTTCGGCGTCCCTATCGCGACACCGCTCGCGAGCGCAGGCCCGCCAACCGCTCACCGTTGTGCTGCGTGACGACCAGCTCGGGCGACGCGAGGTAGTACTGGTCGCAGAGGAACCGCGCGTTCTCGTACGCGTCCCGCACGACGCTGCCGAGGTCGCAGTGCGGGTCGATGCAGCCGACTTGCCGGCTGTGCAGCGCTTCGGGGCTCTTGCCGAACAGCAGCGCTAACGGGGAAGCGCCGGGTTAGTTCAGGGCCACACACGCAGGGTGGTCACCGAACTGCTGGGAAACGCAGTCGCGAGAGCGGGCGCAGTTTTGCCAATTAGTTCTTTTGGGATTTTTATCACTGTTGGTAGTGTTAGGGGAATGCACTTAAATTACGTTACCCTTGATGGGGGCAGCGGGGGCGGGGGTTGCCAATGTGTGCAGACAGTTTAACACTTTGTTGTAGATAAATGTGACATTTTTCAAAATCAAAAATCAGAACTCATTGTCAATGAAAAATAATTCATAGGTACTGTCAAATTGGGCTCCATTCAAAATAGTTCATAGTGCAGAGTTCTCCGCAGTTGCGTTTACAGTGTGGAGGTAATCATGGTCAAATTTGTTAATCATTGTCAAATTTTGTTCATGCCATGTTTTTTGTCTATTTTGTATGCAATCCCAACATTTAGAATTCAGTTTATTAAACAAAAATTATATGGGGGGGGGGGGGCGTAGACTGTGACATACATTCAGACGGGGTGGATGATAATTGGCAATTAGTGTCAATGAGGTTGGGGAAGAGGGGGGAGGAGTAAAAAATGTAGCCAAAAGCATGGCATGATTTAAGTTTGTTCCCTAGCAAGATTGAAAAAATATATACATTTTGGTTTGGCTGTAAAGTTGTGGAAGCTTAGGTTGCTGTTAAACACCTGAATGTATAAGGCAGAATTTGGTATATGACACAATAGTTTAAAGTAGTTTAAACTTTCTAAAGGAAAAATGTAAGTGATGTTGTCATACTTGAACTTTGGTTTGATTACTCTGGAGTCTAAAGTGAGCAGGTAGATAGATGTAATTATTATGTCATATTGCCAGACTTTATTTCTGTCTAACTCTGAACTAGCTATAATTATCTTTATTGATTATCTAGAATCAATATAGCTGTCATGAATCATGCATCCAAATACAGTTTCCTCACAATTGTGAAACAAAACCACTGTTGCATCTTCTCTAAGGAAGTTGCAAGACTCATATCATCTGTTATCACTGTAATGAAACAGGCAATGTCTATTGACACTAATTCCCAGAAACTTTAATGTGATGACAAGGGGAACTGAAACAAAGTATTTAAAAAATTATCGTTTACATCAATAGGTACTGGCAGGACACTCAAGTTATATAAATTATCTATTAAATCCATAGCCCTTACAGAGGCACGCTCTCTCACGCAACGGAGAGCGCTACGGCTACGAACGCTACTCACTGTGTTGGTTGATGAGCATGCGGATGCTGATCCGCGACATGTAGAACCGGTCGAGGAAGTACTGGATCGAGTTCTCGGTCTGGTGGTCTACGTCGTGCGAGTCCTTGAGCTCGAGCACGCCCTGCGCCATCGTCTGCACCACGTCTGTGTGCCGGTTGCGGATCGTCGACAGACGCTCGCAGAATCTGGAATTACACGGGCACGGCTCGTATTTATAGATCTAAGATTTTGACTGCACTACCTTTTTCAGATTTTCTTGCAATTAAATTGAAATGTGTACATAAAACTCTTATGACAATGGAAGCTAAATCTAGCAATAAGCTAAATCTAGTAATTATTGATTTGAAATTACAAGAACTGATTTTCTCATCTCCTGACAAGCTGTGCTCTCAGATTAAAGATTTTTACTTTTTATAACCCATGGCAGAGGTAAAAACTTTTTCAAAACTTTTGAGTCCGCAAACAGCATTTATGTGGAGCCCTCTATGACGTCATCGTGGGCTCGGGGAATAGTTTTTTGGCCGTAATTACCTTCCCGAAGCACCGACTCGCTTCAAACTTTCGGTATTGACTTTTGATAGTGATCAATTTGCATTATTAATTTTGAAACTTTATTTTGAAATTGGAAATATTGGACAAAATGGGAATTGGACTAAATTATTATTTTTAGCTTTAATTGCTCCTGTATTGGGTACAAAATGGCAGAATCTTCAATCCGAGCGCAACTTGTGTGAAGGTGAGAGAATTCCTTTCAAGACAGAAACTGTCTTGAACGCACATTGCCAGGCCCTCGGAAAGGATTTATTTCGATATACCTAGTCTCTAAGTGGCCTTACCCTTGAACGAGATTCAACCAAAGTATTTTTTGCTTCTACCACTTTCTAAAGCCTCCTGGCAACATTTGCACCATGAGAGGGATGTGAGAGGGATGTGGCCTTGGTTTTGTGCTCGGACAGAAATTCAATGTGTGCTGTCGATGGCTGCCATGCCAGCCTACGCGGTCACGGACATTGGAAATACCTTGTACTTTTTTGGCAACAATTTTGCCTTACCAAATTCACAAAATGTGATATTTTGTTGCTGGGTCGTATTTCTGACCATTTACCCTGCGCATGCCTTTGTGAATGACACCTGGTGAGGTATTAAACCTTGTTTTCTAGAGGCTAGATTACAAGCATCAAATTCTAGAGTTCAATATCATAAATCAAAACTTATGATTCAAGATCACAGAGATTTTAAATCAACACTTTAATAAACTAATTGGAATTAAACTCCTGACAACTGGTATTTACAGTGGGACCTACAAAAGCTTCTAAAAGCCTAGAGCTTGGCATAGTACATTTAAATAGGTAGGTAGGCATAGGTAGTATTTGATGTAGCTATCACCTAACAAAACAAAAACAGCTTATGTGGCATTTCCTAAATTCCAAACCAAGCATGGCACTAAAAAAAAGAGCCTTGCTAGTCATTAAATCGCAAAATTGCGCAGTAGCTTGTTATTTCACAGCAATAAACTAATAGGTGTTTGTTATCACCTTACATATTTTCTTGAAAACAAATTTTTTAATTAAAGAACACGGTGGATTTAACATCCAGCAGAAGTAGGAAGAAATAGTCGGGTCTTCTTGTCTGGTTCAAAATAAATGGCCACTAAATCACAAAAAAAACTTCCAAAACATCCCTGAATAAAAGTAATTTGATGACCCTGATATCCTTGACTCTGTTAACAATAAAAATTGAATGCAACTCTGAGTGAGCCGCCCAATCGAACCTGTCCAGGTTGCCTTCGTTGACGTCGGTCTTCTCGAACTCGAGGATCTCGAGAAAGCTGCGCGCGTACCAGTCGCGCACGAGCCCGACGGACGGCATGCGCAGCAGGTTCTCGGGCAGCAGATGAATCTCCTGCATGATGTTGGCCAGCCGCACGGGCAGCTCCTTGCGCAGAAACACAAACGACTTGCGTTCGCACGCGCTCAGACCTGCAACCGAAACGGAGTCACTTCACAGCGGGGGAAGTCTCGGCCGAATTAAGGATCATCTGAATCTAATTCGTGCACTTTAATTGCGGCAGCGGAAAGGAAACTCAATTTTCGAAAATCATTAAGCATCTAAACATTGACTATTCTGGAAGTGGATGGCAGAATGTGGCTGAAGGACAAGAAGACAAGTAATTTCACCTAGATATCAAAGTAGAAGTAATCCCTACCAAAACAATGGTCACGTAACAATGGTCAGTGGCCATGGGAAAGTATGCCTCGAAGGTCCTGTACTGTACCAACCTTTTCTTTGAACAATTTAAAGGAGATGCTTAAAGATATTGGCATGAATTGATGTGATAATCAAAAGATTTTCTATGTGAAATCTAACATCATGGGAATGGGATTAGTGTCCATATCCAAAGAGTCATTGCTATCATCCTGTAACATGCACTGATTATCAAAACAACCAACTTTGCTTTTGATTAAAATATAGCTGCATCCTGTCCGTTGATTACCAGTAGCGCTACTGGCCATCTAGCTATCTATGGGCAGTCAGTGGTGTAGTGCTGGAAATAAAGGTGGTTATACGCTAAATTTTCGCAACCGGGGGGGGGGGGGGGGGGGGGGGGGGGGTAAAACGAAACTGAATTCTCATTTCCAAATTTTCGTAATTACCAACACACCCTATATTCACAAATCAAACGTTGGTTTTTTTCGGTTTTTTCGTTTCTTACCATTTGCGCCTCAAAGGTAAATGGATCAATGGGTAGTGGGTATATGGGTGTGCTATGGGTGGGTGGGAAACGGGTATGATACGGTGAATGGTATATGAAGTGTGAAACATAGAACAAGTATGGAAAACTCGCAAAAGTTTGATAATTAAAAGCTAGAACTTCGCGTAGGTACCAGCGTATTTCTTGAAAATAAATGTGAGTATACGCTAATTTCGAAAATAAAATGTGAGTAAATGCCGTATACCTCCACGTATACCCTGGACTACTCCACTGTGGCCAGCGACAGGTTTAATCCCATCCCATCATGCATGGTGCAAGCTGTGTGAAATGCTTGTTCCTAGCTGTCGGGGCGCAAAGAAATCTGGCTGGCTTTTCAATAGTTTTAGAGACTGGCTATTAGTTGACCCCTATTCCCAAATATTGAGATGATCTGGCCAAGATGTCTGTCAACATACGGACTGCAGCCGAAAGCTACACGCAATTAGCACCTTGATTCAATGGAAAGTGCTTCGGGTGCCATACTGCTATACCTATGCGTCGACCTTGTATTTATCCATTATTATAAATAGCCCGCGAGAGCCCGAAATATTCGTACTCTTTCAAGAAATTTTTCCGCGCGCGTTTACTCTGTAAGCCTGTGGACATTGATAGGTCTACAGGAGAAAATCCTACCTCGTGATCATTCGTTGGGGAGCCGAGGGTTGCGAAGGGGCGGGTGGGGTGAAGTTGGCAAGCTGACAGAATCCTTCATAATATGACATAAAGCCTTGGGTGATGACATCAGGTTGGCTAGCTGACAGCCAAGGGATTACCGAAGAGATGTCAAGGTCATGCTTCAGGAGTCGTAACTCGATATTTAATTACGATTGATATAGATTTCTTTCTTCTTTTGGGTCCTCCTTTTCATTATGACGCAAGACGTTCCACTAGATATCTTTTAAGTTTAGCTACCTCTGCTCAAAATCTTTCTAGAAAACATTAGAGCAGTCTTGCAGATTGAATTATCGGGGAGGTGATTTTTTCACAAAGTAAGTTTTAACTTGGTATTCCGCCACAAAGAACTAGAAAAAGATAATTTATCCTGGTTGTGGTTTTCCTGGATATCCCACAACCAGCCGCTACACATGCATAATTGCAGTCACGCTGCTTGTGGTATATGGCCCTTAGCAAAGATAGTTGATGAGCGTAGCGAGCGAAGCGAGCGGAGCGAAATCTTCAATTTCACTTACCCCAGAAAAAAGTCACTTGTGTATGTTTTTTTTTTTTTTTTTTTTGTGTTTGTGCGCGCTCTACAGACCAAACGCCTAAACCGACATGGATGAAAATTTCTGAGTATCTACCTCTGTTCTCAACTTCGACCCCATGTGTTTTTGAAAAAGATCGGTTCAGTAAATTTTTTATAAATCAATTTTTACGAAATTTTTCGATTTTTGTCAGAATTTTGAACCCCTGTAAATTTCAAAGTTCTGAACATAACTTCACCAAAACTTCTAAACATGTAGACCTTATGCATATTTATCATGCCTGCAAATCTTAGTTCGGTAGGTTTTTCCAATTGGTTTTTATTAGCATTTTTGTGGTGTTTTTTTCGTGATTTGACGGCTGATTCAATACGAGTCCGGTTTCCTTCGTTTCCTTGGTTACCAGCTTTGTTGACCTCGAAGAGAAACAAAGGAACGTCAGAATCCGTATGCATTTTCAAGTGATTAGAATTTTCGAGAAGGCAATGGTCAGATTTGGTGCTCCATGGTTTTCTTGTGACTGCTGCCTGCACCTTTTAATCCGCTATACACAAACCGCTACCTACGCTCATCTTCAACGCAACACAAATTGCGTTCGCGAAGCCCTAGTATTGATATAGGCGTCGTCAGGATGTCCTTATTCCGTCAATGAAACCTCCAATAAGCGAGTGAATCTTTGATGCGGAGAGTTGCATATGTCAACCTTTTTTCAGTTTCAATGTATAGAATCTAAACATAGATCTCATTCAGTGCTAAAAACCCGACAGCAAGCAGAAAAGATCCCTTTGATGTTTTTTTACAGCCGTGTGCACTGCTAATCCTAATTGATGTGGGCCACACAATTAAATAGTGTTAGTGGATAAGTATCAAATACCCACTGTTTACAGGATATACTACATAACAAGAACTATATATACTTCTATTTGCTTGAAAGTTGCTACAAACAAGACCACTCGCGGATGTATAGGGTCAGATAAACAGTGTGCCAATGCCAAATGCAGTCAATGTCATCGTATTTACGTTTATGCGGAAAGATAACTCTGATAAAATACCATCGGCTCTGTCTTCCCATTATCGCAATAAATATGTAGCGAAGTGCAGCGACAATCAGTTCGATGATTATTGTTTCGTGATTTATAGACATAAGTAATTTTTCTTCCGATTTCAATGACATTGTTTATATTATTGCAATAACCTAGCTACAATCTCCTTCAGTGATGAGATTGTAGAAGTTATTGGACTGTAAAAAACACAGAAGTTCATTTGGTGCCACTAGCAGGCGATCAAAACAAAGCACCGTAGGCTCAACATAACTGATTGACTGAGCAGCCGCATGTTGATCGACTGAGATGCTAATACAATATGCTAATAGGTACCAATGTTTACGTGCATTCGGCATCAATAAAAGTAGCTTGGAGGTCACGAGAGGACATACGGGTTGAGAAAGGTCCGGGGTATTGGGGCGTAACGGGCATTCAGGCGAGGATCAACTAGCGCCTAGCGGGTATCCTGGGGTCAATCAACCCTTGCCATGGGCGTACCAGTGTTGAGAAGACGAAAGATGCAACACTCTGGAACGATGACATTGGCGTTTCATTCTCAATTTCATTATTACAGCTGTTGCTGCATGTTCACAAAGTGATTCGACCGCGAAGGATATACACAATTTGGTGCAGTGGCAATTGGGTGTAGCTATATGACACAAACGTGTCGGCTGTCGCATTACGTGTTGCCCGACCCCAATTTTCAGTGTAATGTTACGAGCAGCACCGAATTGAACCAGTTAGAATCGCTTCTCGTTATCTAAGTTACGTCACTCATGACCGCCACGAGAGAGATTAATGAAAATTGATTTAAAAATCAAGTACACGCACAAGACGATCATAACAAAAACAACGGCGATCACAAAATCGACTTCACTGACGTGCGGGATTGTTATTAAATCATTGTGACATCGTGCGTCTACGTGTACGTGTGATCGATGTATTTTTCCGTGTTTTCCGTAATCGTATTCAAACAGTCGGTCCGTCGCAGGTGATAATTAGCATGTGGCTCAGTGTTGATTTATAAGTTAGGATGGAAATGCACGGTCCCAGTGCCAGGGGTTATTATTACGTGGGAGTTCGCCATCCGGGGATTTAATCACGTTCCTATCTCGCTCGATAAAAAACCGCAGAGCGTCAATCACGGACAATGCGGATTAAAATTAGAATCGAAAATATTTTGAATATCTAAAACAATATAAACACGAAAGAAGTTAAGAACTTACCGAAATCGATGAACTGTTTTATCGAGAGCGGTGATGGGTTGAATTGCGAGTAAAAGTCCAACATTTTGGTGATGTTGTTGAGCACAGCCTTTGTAGTCCTCATTGTACTATTTTCTAATTAATCCGCTCGCGTGGTGTTTAGTGTGGCGTCGATTGATGTTGCCGCTTCATGAATGACAACGGCAGAGGCGAGCAGCAAGGCAATTAAACGGTGACTGCTCTATCACGTCGCTCCGTCAGACGGCCATCACTGTATGCTGGCTCATAGGGTGCTTCTCGTGGGAGCACAACAGTGGACGAGAGATTCGCAGACACCTCGCTAGAATGCTCTAGCACGTTCGAAATCACACTTTCCATTCGGGGGGCAAAGATACTATTAACATTGAATAATCATAAAATCTTACTCTATGCTATAATGTCCGGGGGCTTTTTGAGGCGTTTGATTAGCAGCTTTTTGAAAATTAGTTAATCGAAAAAAGAAAAGTTCACTTCGATGTCTAATATTTAATAATAATTTCTTCGGTTTTGGTACATTTAACTTGTAAAATAATCAGTAACCAGGCAACTCGCATCTTTGTTGGTCTTTCGCATGCACTTGTTCAGCTCCCGCTATAAAAATGATGAACCTATAAGAATTTTTAACCTGTTGAGCCTTGGCCCTACATAACACCCTCCAGTACATTAAAAATTAACGATAGCAGAAGTTTGATTCAGTAAACAATAGCACGGCATTGAGAAACAATTTAATTTCCACTGTAATTGTTTCAGTACATTTCATAATCAAGTCTTTGGATTATTCACAATCGAAACGAACAAATACGCTAGCAAACATTGTGCAAATGGAAAAGATTGTTCAGTGAATCTATTTTTCTCACAATAAAAGAGTGTTTGTCTTTTGAGCTTTTTTTGTGTGACAAATTCACTCAAATACAACACCTCGCCACTAATCTCCTTTATCCGATACCGATGCCACTGTGCTTGTTATTTCCATGTGCCGCCACCGTATGCTTCCTCATAAAGTGTTTCTTAAGCGTCGCTTGGTAGTTGGTGCGGAAATCGCACGCTGAGCAGCTGAGATGAGGCGGTTTCCCACACTCCACCTCGACGTGTCTCCGCAGAGAGCTGACTTGCTGGTATCCCTTGCCGCATCTCGCGCAAATGTTGGGCTTAATGTCGCAAGCGTGCAGCCGCAGAGACAGGACCGAGCCGAGATGGCCGCAACGTTGGCATCGGTGCATCTGGAGACTTTCGTCAAAACCTGGGGCAACTGGAAAATAGTGCAGAGAATTATGGAGGGAATTTATTCCTTAAAAATAGTATTGATGTTGAGATCCAAATAGTCTCTTTGCAGCTCGGACGGAAAAAAACGAAACATGATGTCCATTTCAATTTGATCTTAAGAGCAGGTAAAGGAACCGTCAAACGGGCTAAAATTAAATTCCAAAATAGCCAACATAATTTGGTGCATAGTTTCATACTAAAAAAACATAGTGGTGTTAGCCAGATGAGACAATATCAAATTTATTGGAAAGCATGTGGAAGATTAGGGTAAAATCATCAATCATCTTTAACTTCACATACTAGGTAGGTACCTACTGCAGATACACTAACAAGAACTTCTCTTTGTTTAAGAGCAAATACAATTATGCAAATAAATGTTGCCCTAATTAATGATCTCAGCTGCTTGCAAAAATGGTCCTGGAATGCAGTAATTTATGTATGTACAGTGAACACACTTGTCAATATGACATCACATGAGCATATTACGGATAGGTAAGCATATTGCGGATCAGCATTTCAGCATATCAGCGTACTGCGGATGTGATTTCTTGAGGTGTCTTTTCATGTTATCTTTGCGGGAGAACTTGATATAGCAAGCCGGACACTGGAACTCTCGAAAGTCCTTGCACTCGTACTTGCAATGCCGGCGCAAGCTGCCCTGGCTTCGATACTGCTGACCACACAACGTGCAAGCGTGCAGTAGCTCTGCAACATAAGAGAAAATAATATACCATATGAATTACTTGCCGTTCATGGTAAGACCAACACACACACACAGTAACCCAAACCAACAAAATAACCCAGTAAAACAGTAGGTAACCCAATGTCGGGTAGGAATTGGGAATTTTTCTACCATAGGTTGTCGGCTAAACATCACTCATAAAAACAAGCAGTTTGATGAGCACAATTATTGCTGTTTTTACATGTGCACAAAAATTGGCATATTAATTTCACATTGTATTCCTGCACAAAGTATCTTTTAAGTTATAAACGGGTTTAAGGTCCAAATAGTGTTTTTTGTGCTTCGCGTGTTTCATAGCTTCTTGTCTTCATGGTTGATGCACACATCCTGGAAAAAAATGCATACATTTATAAATTATTGGCATGAAAAGCAAGTCTCCAGAACAAAGCTGGGATCCACCTATTTGCCAGGTTGCTGGCCAATAACCGAAGGTTATTATATAGTATCTTTGATCCTTATCATCCCTATCAAAGAACACTGCCTGAACCAAAACTAACTGCTTAACCTAAAATAAGTATTCAATTTCCGTAAATCACAGTCAATCTCTGTTGCACATTGTACAGCAAATTGGATATATTATGGATCAAAATTAGTGTAATAACTAAAGAATAGTTAAGCCATAGGTAATTTATGGTTAAGGTTCACAGATATAATATAGAAGCGGAAAACAGTACAAACACGGCAAATGCACTTGTCAAAACTTGCGATGACCAACCATCTTTGTTTTCAATTTATTTGAATTTTAGGAGGCAACAACTTGATTTGAGTTCGCCACTTTTTGGGGATCTCATATCATAGAGTACCATGTGTTAGAATAAAACGATTAAGTTTTTATCATACCAATAAAAATGCTATTTATCATTACTCTCATCATTACTATTATTTACCATTTTACTCTTTACAAAATGGTAACAAGTCAAATGATATTTTACTTCAAAGTCCACCAGGGTGTGGTAAAGTAAGGCTAACACAATTGCAGCACATTACAGACTCAGCTGTAATATAAAGACTCAAACAAAAAATTAGTGTTTCCTTCAAGTACTGCAGAAGAACTAAAAAGAGAGAAACATGTCAGATCTGTTTCAGCCGTTCGTTGGCCGTTCGAATGGGTTCGAGGTGGTGACTGGAGGGATGGGGATCTGCCGAGTCCAGCTGAGTAATGACGCATTCGCCGCAATAGTCGGCGGCACACTGTGCGCAATGCCAACGTGTACCCAGCAACGGCTCTTCCTCGCAGAGATCACACTGCAAACAAACAAAATAGCTCCCGTCAGCGCTGCAGACTTTTGCGAGTCAGAGTACAGCTGGATATGGTTGAAATCAACATGGTACTTCGACCATAATTAAATAATTTTCCATACTTTCGCCCTGACTTTAGGAAAATAAACTCCACGCAGATATCACATTGCCAACAAACAAAATAGCTCCCGTCAGCGCTGCAGACTTTTGCGAGTCAGAGTACTGCTGGATATGCTGAAATCAACATGGTATTTCGACCATAATTAAATATTTTTCCATATTTTCACCCAGACTTTTGGAAAATAAACTTTTGAAACCTTAATAATCTTTTACAAGGCCTAAAAACAGATTTTCTAAAAAGTAACTTTGACCTCGATGCTGTGTTCCCGGATCAATAGCACTGATTTGGTTGGGAATCAGAGAGGTGCAGACCAACCATACCTTGTACTTGGTGTGCCTGGCCAGAGGCGCCCCCGGCACGTCCTTCTCCTTGTCTTCGGCCACGCGTTCCAGCAGTCGGGCCGTTCTCGAGGCCACCGCCTCAGCCACCTTCTCCGAGATGTGCATCGTCTCGTCTTCCGAGTCTGACTCGGAGCCGCCTGACCAGACGCCACCGTCGCCGTCGCCACCCTGGGGCACGCAGACGGTTTTCGATTTGAGTGCTTGGTCAACGAGTCAAAACGCTCTTAATGTTTTGCATGAGGATCAGTGCCCATTGGATAACTTATGAATGATAATGATGCAGATTCCAGAACAGAACAGTGCCACCAAGTCTATATAGCAATGATAGGCAGAGCGAGTGAAAAAGAATATTTATCAGTGTCTCAACCCGCGACTACGGGAAAAATCATTAGGTAAGAGTGGGGGTAATGCGGGGAGCCGTTCGGGGATAGGGGTCCTGCAAGGTATGCACTGTCCTGTCATGGAGTTCTGTGTAGTAACCATATTACAAAGCAGGCAAAATAAAAAAAATCAATAAAAGTGGGGAAAACCAGACTTTGGTATATATCACCACGGCAATAACTAACTTACCCCCCCCCCCCCCCCCCCCCGGTTATGAGAACGCTGGTACACGAATCTGGTGGCCCCTGGTGGCAAGTATAAGTTAGAGTTCAGGTGCCAAGTAGCATTGGCCGCGGTCATACCTGTGCGGCCGCTTCGTAGTGTTCGGCCTCGTCGACGGCGTCGCCCATGCTCGGGTGGTTGGGGAAGAACGTGGTCGGACGGAACAGGTGGTGGTTGTACCGCTGGTGCGCGTGGCGGTGCACCGAGCCCACAGCGCGCGGTATTCGGCCCGGAACCGGCAGGCCCGCGCGGTGCAGCTTGATGAAGTACTTCTGCACGCGACTCGTCACCTGGTTCTTTGTGCGGTTGCCTGCGATGGAACGAAACAGATTTTTTGGATTTATTACATTCTTGAGACTTACGTGCACTTTTTAAGCCTACAAAATATATGTGAAGTTTTCCAAAATATCATATAGTGTGGTGTAACTGGGCATTGTTGGCAGCCAAAATGCACAGCCTGTTCTTAACGTACCTACTATGCAAGTTATTTTTAACTTATTACCTACATATTATAAAAAGTGATTAATTTTTAAAATTAACTTTTTCATTCCTCAAAAATGAGAGGAACATTACATCTTCTTTTGCATATTTAAGTGCTCCTTTTTGTTAAAACATATTTGACACTGGGCTTTCTTTCTGTGCCAATTACCTGTTGCTCTTTAGTCAGCCAACAAGAAGTTACCAAATAGCTGTTTCCACCAATGTTCGATATCTGTTAGTGTATCAATAACCGTAGCCGATGCTGGCTCATTAAATCCCAACCGAACTTTATTATTTTTCATTCCTTTTTTGACTGGTGGTTTGGCAACTGCAACCTTGTTACCGCACACCAAGACATGCCAGCATTCTCTGAGATCATCTTCGAACATGGCAAAAAACAGGAAACGCCTTTTCGACAGAATACCGACACCGATCGACAAAACTCGCGCATAGACGTTGAGAAGTTAAATTATATTAATTCCTTTTAAAGTTATCGAAGAGGTATTGTGGATTATTTGGGCCTCTTGAGACACAACGCTGTTGCCCTCAAGGGATCCCGAATATAGTCGTAGGTAGACGTCTTCATCAAATTCAACACTGGGTGAATACGTGTATGCTATGTACTGCCCTCCCGATGGTGATTGGTAAAAGTTGGCAGACAAACCGCTGCGGCAAACGTCCAGAGCATTCATTTAGGAGATGTCACAGCTGATTGATGACCAGTCTTGCAGCGAATCGCTCCAATAGGCACAACCCTGAGTGGCGTTATACTCGGTCTGCGCGAGGTACATTTCAACAAACTGCTCTTCCTCCTCTGCCCCCTCTCTTGGAACCAAGATGACGTCGACCACACGGCTGCTAAATATGGTGTGGCGGATGGATGGAAGCGGCGTTAAATACTAATCGAAAACGGAAAAACAAGAAATGCCTGACAACGGATTTGGAAATGTGGACCGCGTGCCAGTTTTCTTTTGAAAATAGATCTGAGGCCGAAAATTTATCTGCAGTGAACGACACTATGCATAATTCAACCCTCTTCTGCTGCATGAGTAGGCTATGATGGCACGGTTGCTGTTTAGATTTCTCGTGTCTACACACAAAGCATCAAAGAAAATAGATGTGGATTTCCTAGAAAAGTTCCTGTTACAATTGTTAACCTTCATTATGTTTTGTGCATCTTGGTTTAATTGTTGGAACAGTGGTCTGAGAATTTGGTGACGTCATTCGCAAGCTGGTCCCAAATTTGTCGCCCGGAGTGCCATTCCCGGTTAGCTAATCCTTATACCATGGGCTGTACGGTGCCTGTACCTAGTGCATTCATATTAAGTATTGTACAAAATGTTATACCCTTCTCTTGTCCCTTACAGTTTAAAACATTCCACAACCCAAGCCTCCGTGTCTCCAGCAGGCTCATGACTTGATCACCGCAACATATGCTAGCTAGCAGACTTACCGAGAGCTGCCGCGATCTTGCCCCACCGACGGGACTCCCTCTCCTCCGGTGGGAACTCCACGAGGAGTTCCTCAAGTCGTTGCTGCTCCTCGCTGGTCCACAGCTGGTTAAACGTCTCGGGCTTGCTCTCGTTGAACGCACGGCCCCGAACACGCACGGGCGCATCCTCCTCCTGTTCGGCGAGAATAAAGGTCAAACGATAATCTCGCATCCTATTCCAGTCCACCGAAATTTCAAAACGGTCTATCTCAACTGACGGAGAAGTTTACTGCAACTATTCATTTTTCTTAACAATGAACAGCTATCGAAAAAGAGCCATGCCACAAAAATTTAGTACAGAAGCATGGTGTGGAAGCAAAATTGATTGTGGATCTGTATGATAGGCTGAGTGATGAGCAACGATTAAATGGCAGCAAACTATATTTGTTAGAAAATAATACGTCAACAGCATTCAGGAGATGAAATTTGGTCTGATATGTGATAGAAAAACTGAAACAACTATTATGATTCTTACCTCTGGATCGTTGTCTGTGGCCGACGTGACTTTCTGAGCTACGCCTCTAGTTGATGGACCATCGAAACTTTGCGAGCTGTTGCTGTATTGGCTCCAGTTGATTTCTGGGATCTGAAGTCAATAATAAATGCAAATCTGCTTAGCGGTAATACAACACGGAGTTTTCACATACCTGTAACCTAGGTATGTACGTTGGTACACGTACCTTCGCTATTTTCAACCGTGGAGGAATGCCCAAACTCTCTCGTCTCTCCATTTTCTTGACAAATGCCATTGGATCCTTCAGAGCTTGTTCCTTCACCTCGAGAAGTGTTTCCAAATCCTGAAAATGCGAAAATAAGGTATTGAAGCACTCACCACTGCATTCTCGTCAATTGCAGTTGCAGTTGCCAGTTCCTACACGAAGCTTATGGTACCTAGGTATTAGGTAAGCAATTTTAGAGCAATAGATAAAGCGGTGATCTTCTCAGCATTCATCACAAAACTAAATGAACTTGGAGGAAACCACACATCAGAGTTACATTGGGCAGGGAGTTTGGGGCTGTGGTCAATATTAGTAGAAAAATCCTGGTAAATAACTATATATTGTTATTTAGGCCGTGTTTGAATTGGCTGCTTCATGCGGTCTCGCATACTCGTTCTTGACAAATGACGTAACAAGTACTGTCCGAATTGCAAATCCAGCGTATAACGGAGCGAGTCCGCGAGTCTTCGACAATTTTTTGTTTAAAGTATTTATTTAGCAATGCAGATGCTAATGTAATTACAATTTATGTCAGTTTTCATTTTTAACATAGATTCTTATTTCTTAAATTTTAACAAAGTTTTCTATTTTATTACTAAACTTAACAAAATCTTTCTCTTCTTTAATATAAGTTGGGAGTGTATAAAACTTTCTTATTCCCGTATAAAAAATACTTTTGTTTGCTCTTCCTTCTACACCTGAATTCATCTCAGATCTTGTATTGTGGTTATGTTCTTTGATTGACAACCTATTTTCTAAGTACTTTGGCATCTTACCATTTAATATTTTAAAAATAAAGCTACATACATCTATTACAAATTTTTCTTTTACATTCTTCCACTTAAGTTTACTTAGCATTTCTTTCTGGTCTGACAACCAGTTTTCCTTTAAAATTATTCTTGCTGCCCTGTTTTGTAATTTTTGTAGTTTCCTGGATTCTTTTTCATTTGCTAATGCAAGAATCGTACTACAGTAGTTATAATGTGGCTTAATTATTGTATTGAAGATTATTAACTTAGTCCACATAGATAGCTGTCTACTTATTCTGTATAAATATCCTATTTTTTTACTAATTGTATTTGTCACTGCTTTTATGTGTATATTGAAATTTAATTTACTATCAATAATTACTCCTAAGTACCTTATTTCGCTAACAATTTCAATATCTATCCCTTTAATGACTATTTTATTTCTCATGTCTATACAGTCTTGGGAGCTTCCTTTGTTTATATACATTACTTTGGACTTGCTTTCATTCAGCTTAAGTTTGTTGACATTTAGCCACTTAGACATTATATTAACATCATAATTTAATTTGCTTGTGATATCCTTAATGTTTACACCACTCGTCCACATTACCATATCATCTGCATACATGTTGACTTGGCTATATGATATGCACTTATATGAGTCATTGATGTATAGTATAAAAAGGAGGGGGCCCAGTATAGACCCCTGTGGCACTCCTTCCTTGCACTCCATGAGATCCGATTTTTCATTTCCATATTTCACTTTTTGATACCTGTTTGAGAGGTAGTCATCTATCCATCTCAGAGCGTTTCCAGTTATTCCATACATAGTTTTCAGTTTCAGAATAAGTCTTTCTCTGTTTATAGTTTCAAAAGCCCTTTTCAGGTCTAGGAAGATGGATATTATCGTATTCCCTTTTTCTTTTTCACTATAGAAATGGGATATTAGATTTTGGATCGCCGTTTCGCATGAATAGCCATTCCTAAATCCCGATTGGTTTTCATATATTAGATTATTTTTCTCCATATAATTAGTTAGTTGTTTATGTACTAACTTTTCAATTATTTTGTCCATGATTGATAACATATTTATTGGCCTATATTCAGTTATTTTAATTGATCCCCTTACTTTGGGCACCGGAACAATTTGAGATATTTTAAGTCTAGATGGGAAAATTCCATTGTGCAGCGAGGCATTTATTAGATCTAATAAGTACACCCTTATTATAGGGTATGAGTCTTTGAACAGTTTTCCTGGTATTCCATCCATATCACCTTTTTTGTTTTTTAGCTCTCCTACGACTTTATCTAGTTCTTCCAAGGATATCTTGTTAAAGTCTGTTAATTCACAGTCTTCTTCTCTTTCATATTTTTTAATGTTGTCAAGTTTCAGTTCTCCAACCTTATTTCCCCGATTACTGTTGACTTCCTCTACTTCAATGTTTTTTATAATATCATTGATACTCTCAATAAAATACTTATTAAACTTTTCTGCTATTTCCAGATCATTAGTTAACATTGTTAGGTCCGAGTCTATTATTTCATTCTTAGATTTTTCAGTATTTTGGGTTTTAACAAGATTAATTAGTGTGTTCCACATTTTCTCTCCATCGTTCTTAGCCTTGTCAATTTTTTCCTCATAGTATTTCTGTTCTGTCCAATTTAGAAACTTTGTCGTCAAATTTCTTTCTGTTTTATATTTTACCCAATCCTTTACCTCCCTGGAAATTTTTGACCTTTTGTACCAGTAATTCCTATTTGACACACTGGTTTTACATTCCTCATTGAACCATGGTTTACTTTTTTTCTGGTTCACTTTCTTCATTTCTTTTTTAACAAAACATTCCTTACATTTTAGGATATTATCCTCTATAGTACTAAACATTTCATTTACTTCTTTTTCATCCCTTTTCCATCTACATCCATATAGCATGCTTTGAAAATCCTCTTTTTCATATTGCTCCCAATTTTCAGTTTCTTTAGTAAGTTTGGGTATTTTTTTAGTCCTTTTTTCATTGAATACTCTTATTTCTAGTACCTCGTGATCTGTGATACTTATTTCATCCATCGTTGTGGCACTGATCGATTTATCATTTGAAATTACAATGTCTATTAAAGTAGGTACTAGAGTCCTTTGTTATTCTAGTTGGACTCTTTATTAATTGCCACATTTCAAACTGCACTACCATTTCTTTTAGTTTTTTTGTCAAATGGGAGTTTCCAAACCAGTCAAAGTTTATATCACCCATTATTATCACTCGTTCTCTTTTATACGCCTCATTTTCAAAAATAGTTTTTAGTTTTTTTAGCACCTCTTTCTTTTTCCCATTTGGAGAGACATAGGCTACATAGACATTTAGGACCTCATTATTTATCCGCACTCTGATTCCTAGCACCCATAAACCTATGTCCTTACAACTCTCATTGTATTTTATTTTAAATTTTAATCTATCATCTATATACATGCACAATGCAGATGCAGATGCAGACAATGCAGTCTCGCAGACTTGGTCTCGGTGACTTACCTGTTATCAAATGGCGGTCGGTACCGTAATTACATCAGGTAGCAAAAGTTATCTGTACAAATATGAAACAAATGAAGTCACCGAGACCAAGTACGCAAGATCAAGACCAAATCGCGAGACCGAGACCAAATCAATTCAGAAACGTCCTTAGCCATCGAAACATTTAGACCTACCTTAACCATCTGCACTCTCTGAACTTGCAGTGTAACTACGGTCTTGATCAGCTCCTGGTAGGTTGGGTTATTTTTTAAAACAACGTAGTCTGTCTCGAACGACCATTCTCCGCTTTCTTCTTCATCTGCCGCACACTGCTGTTTCGGGGCGTTTTCAGCCTCGTTGCAAACATCTTCCACACTTTCTATGTCTATTGGCTCTTCAATTCCTTCGTCAATTATGCCTTCTGTAATATCACTTTTGCTTTCTTCATCAGATATCATTTTATTTACCCACCTGCTCTGGATCCAACAGCAGTTCCAATATAGGTTATAACAGAGGGTTATGATTGCTGAGAACTCAGCTGATCTAAGTAGATTGTCAATCTAATGGTAGAATGAATAACTTAATAAGATAAGAGGGGAACGTATGAAGGTAAACTCATAATACTATCGAAAAAGGAAACCAGGTAGAAGGAACCAACTTTTTCCAAACAAGTATATATTTTTATACATTTAATGACAACTACCTACCACACAACAGCACCAGCCTCCATCCAGCTTGTTGATACAGCTTGCAAATACTTTTGTACTACTACATAAAACATCCATGCCATGCCCTCATCTTTTTACAGTGAGGTAATTAAAAGCCCATTGCTTTCAACAAAATAACTTTTATGCCACAAACAGGAAATGAAAACCAATCTGATCACTAATCAGCATAGGTTGTAACATATTCTAGCAATACCAGTGGCAGGTAGGTACTGGTTCTTATCCTAGGTCTAAAGGGATTTTGTGCATGTAATGAAACATAAGGTCAATTGAATTGATAAACAATTGATTTATACTTTTATAATTGATAAGATTAACATGATACATTGATGAGCACAGAGCAAGTGGCTCCTTGAATAGGACTAAACTCTCTCAGAAATTCGGTTTGCAACGTTCCTAAGCTGGCCATACACTTTGGATGGTGGCGAACCAAGGATAAGGTTGCACAATGCTCGTCGAGCGACAGCGATGTTCTGGAACGAGCCAAGGATGTGAATCTTCGAGTCCGCTAGCACAATCCTAGTCTTGGTCACGTTTTCTATAGTAAACTTAGTTCGACCACCTAACCCAGCCAGACGGCCAATTGCCCGAGACACATGGTCTCCTTTCAAAGGCTTTACATCTTTTATCTCGAATGTTTCAACAAAGAGATCATCAAGCCTAAGGAGAGCCAACGCGTCATTGATTTCGAATCCGGCAATAAAAGCTCGAACGAAGTCAGCAGCCTTCTGGAGGTTGCTGACGTCTGTTGTGTCTTTGCTGGTTCGTATTTCTACTTGACGAGTTTTAAGGTTGAAACGGATTTGGAGGCGCAGGTGCTCGACGACTGGCGAGAAGATTTTCATCCATTGTCGCTTTAGTGGAGTGTATCGATGAGGAGGAACCGATATCTTTCTGATTTCAGCTTGGGAAACGTGGGGCTTAGCCTTTTTAGCAGCACTCCCTTTTTGGGGTTGCTTGGTACCTTCAATTCCTTGAACAACCTCCATCTTCGACTCATCTTCATCTGCTGGCATGGGCCTTTTCTTTGCTTTCTTGCTTGCTACCGTTTGGAACGGTACAACCTCACTTGATGTGTCCATGATTGTTACTCGTTCAAGACTAAACCTGTGGAAGTAAATGTAATGTTATACGACGGTATGTTTTCTTTCACATGTAGTATAAGGGTTCTTTGAACTTTGAAATGTTTTCTTTTACTGCAAAATGTAAAAGTCAAAATACCAACCATGTGTCACACCACCAACAAAAAGTTTAATGGCAGTTGGTAGCTTCGTGATTTATTCGCCAGAGATCGCAAATGACAAAAATGGAGCAACACGCGCTTAAATTTAAAAACTATCAATCTAGGAAGTTTATTCTCGATCTATCAAGTTTCCCAACAGAAATTGGATACGTAGCAATAGTATATTGTAGCAAGAAGCAGTAGTTCGGCTAGACTAAAATATATATTTAAAATTTTGAGACAAAATGGTCTATTAAAACTCAGCTTTGGGACATAAATTTTAATGTTTGCCTAGACAGGTAAAGCCAGATGTAAAGGGCATCATTGCAATCAGAGAGTATATTATGGCAATAACAAACACAGCAAGAGCATGAACTCCTTCTTGGCAGCTGTGGCTGTCAATACGCAGATCGGCTCTACGAACAATCCAATCTGCAGTTTGGCAACTAATGCTAGCTTCAGCTTTGATCCAAGTTTCAAAATATTTTTGGGACCCTCAACAACACAGGTAAGAACAGAAACTCCATTTTGGTTGCACACTCAGCATTGACATTTTGTTCGTCAACGAGATCATGTTTTATTTGAACAAATCCTATGGCTTAAAGTTGTTAGTTTACTAATATGATACAAATAAAATAATATAAATTGTAATTTTCTACTTGGCTTTGCTTACAGCAATGTACACTCTAGAGAGCCTAATATTTTACACACATTCGTGGTACTAATCAGTTATCAACTTATCACTAAAAATGGCCTTTACAAAATCTGCTATATTAATATATGTATCAAAACTCAGTTCAAAACAAGAAAACAATATGAGTACATGCATTAGAAAAGTTGAGAGTCAGCCATGGATGACGTTTCCTTTCAGGTCACGAATAAATAGAAGGCGATTTTGCCGTCAATGGCTGCTAAAATGGGTTAGTTGTTAAAATACACGATTTCTGGACTCGACCGACACATGGACTGCCTAAAAAGCTCGGAGTTTGTCTCGAAAACTCGCGGTGTATTGCGTGGCAAAACTGAAGGCGTAGGAATCTACTTTTGCCGAGATTAAAATGTTCGTCTGAATAGCTGCTTCATCAATCAAACGTTTCTTGTTACATACTAACTATAGTCTATAATACCTCTACTACTTGCAATGGTTATTTTGTATTCAAAGAATGGGCATGCTTCTTTGACACAGACATTTTAGGATAACCCAATGCACAATATTTCTCTCAATATCTACATTTCAAAAAGTGTATTGAAATGTGATGATGACTATGAATTCATATCCCACACTGCTGATACAGTGTGCAAAGAATCCTTCTTGTCTTCTCCAGATATCAGGTTTGTAAACTTCGATCCACTTGAACAATGGTTGTAAGAAGTTAACTGCGAATTACTTCGTACTTCAGCCTGACGTCATGTACGTCGTGTAAACAGACCGTTTTCATTAACCAGTCATAGGAGCAAGCTGGGCTAAGCAATCCAACTAGACCAGACGCTGGGACCTCAGGGACAGCTTCGAGTTCTCCCACCGATCTCTAAAGACGACTTTTCCGATGTCCGGTGGCAATTTCACATCCATTGTTCGAGACTAACAGACTCTTTAGCGGTTTGCCCGCCTCGAAGCTAGCCCTCGACGGGGACGATCGGCGGCGGTTCGTACACATAGACCTCTCGATGGAGCCACACCTCGTAGTGTTGCTTGAAGTGGTCGGTGAGGTCGAACGGCTGGCCGAGCACGCTGGTGATGTCGTTGTCGGCGGGCTGGTAGTCGGGGTCGCGCGAGCCCGCGATGTAGCGGCGGTTGTTGAAGCGGTCGACGCACGCGCGCAGGGCGCACTCCTCGGCCTGGCGGAAGGGAGCGTTAGGACGGCGGTGGAATCGCGGGGACGAGTTGCCTGGATTCATAGGGGCGGATTTGAATGCTTGTATTAAGACTTCTTTGATAATCATTTGGATACCAATCGGTTTTCAGTTTCACTTTTATCCGGTTTTACCAAGTTATTCAACTCCTGGCTGAAATCGCATCTAGGAGTTACAGCTGAATTCGCTGCATGTGATTGGCCGAATTCAGTTGTACGTAACTCCTAGTTGGGATCTCAACCAGAAATTGAAAAACTTGGTATAACTGGGTGTAACTTTTCAATATCCAGTTTAAAATAGTTTTTTGATTAGGTACAGATAGTATTTTGTTTATTTTTTGGTATTTGTTCCAAGAAATCAAGAAGTCCTGCTATTAGAGCTGGCAAGAAAATCCTTGCTCAGAAGTACCTAATCCTAAAATGCCATAATAACAGAAAGCAATCAGCCAATTACAGAAATGACTCTCCAGCAAGTTGCTCGAACCTATATTAGCTTGTAGGCAACGAGAATTCCAGAATTCTTGCCAAGGCACTCTCCATTTTAGCGTAGCCACTTTTATCATAGCAATAGACCAGGGAAGTGATGGTGTAAAAACTTAAAAATGTATTGATCAGTAACTAAGGGTCACCGATTGATAGCTAAAAAATGCCTGTTGATGTCAAAGGGCCGGTCTACCGATAACTCATCAATAACTTAACACAATCCTACCATGTACCGTTACCCGCATCAATACTCGTCAATAACTTTACACAATCGCTACCATGTACCGTTACCCAAGTAACTATACCTACTCGCATCCTTAAAAAAAAGTACTAGGTCCGTTTTGAAAAAAACTATTTCAAACAGTACTGCGATTTCGTAACTCTGACTTCGCCGTTCTCGGTTACAAAGTTAAAATATTAACATGGACAACAATAGGAATTTTATCCATCAGAACCGATAACGGCATAACGTAAAAGTTACAAAATCGCAGTGCTGGTATTTGAATGCTAAATCAAAAGTCTCACTGGTTTCCCGACGTTTCGTAACACATAACTAGGTCCGTTGTTGAAAGCGCCTACCTGGAAGTCCCACGGCCGCGCGTCGAGGTCGTTGCCGTACGCCCAGTCGTCGTTGAGCCGGTGGCGCACCTTCTGGTAGATGGCGCTCATCGTCTTCATGTTGGACTTGCGCCACTGCCGGCCGAGGTACTTGGTCTGCATCTTGAGCAGCTTGAGCACGTAGAGCTGCGTGAGCGCGTGCCGCACCTTCAGCGTGCGCTTCAGGATCGGCGCCGACTTGAACACCACCTGCAAGCGGCCGCGCAACGTTGAGATTACGCGAGGTTTTTTTGTCGACTGCGTTGTTGACGTCATGGCCTAATGTTATGAATTTCCTCACGAAATCGTACACCAGGCTGTCCCTATCGCGGGTCTGGCTGTTTAGTTTGTAGTTTCCCCGCTAGACTGCTGCACTGGTGGGGGAAAAGTGCGAGCTCCGAGTGGCTCCGAGTCCAAAAAGCAACTTGGCGACACAAAAATGTGAGCGGTAATACAAAATGATTGCTTACAGTCAAGGTATTCAGAATAAATATAATTGGTTTTTGGACATAGGAATTTATTTCTAAAGATGAAAAGTAGGTAGGTACATAAAATAGTGTTCCTTGGTTGCAAAGCGAAATAAATTGCGCAAAAATGCATTCTATGTGAGCCAATGTTTCGTATGAGCCAATGTCGCCATGTTGCTTTTTCGTCTCGGGGCCGGAACTGACCTGAACTATTACCCAAACAGTGCAGCAATCTAACAGGAAAACTACAAACTAAAAAGCTCGAATCATGATTAGACGGCAAGAGGTAATATAACAGTGGGCCGTGGTTGACGTTATCTAGCCACGAGCGAATTTTTAGAACATTTCTTGCTCATTCACTACAATGTAAACTGGTCTCAAAGCCCAGTAATCTGTTACAGGTGTGTTAATAGTTAATACCACAGATATAAGGTAACCCAGATGTTCTACCATACCTAGCTATGGCTACGGCAAAAATCTGATGCTAGTATCTTCGCTAGCAATCGCTGGGGTACGTTGGCAGGCCATGCAACAAGGTCGTTACAGTTACCTTGGTTACAGTTGATATAATAACAAACAATGGCTCCATCCCTCGACTGCTGACGAAATTATTGTTGAGGGCAGAGGGTTTTTGCTTAGCAGCTTTAACATGGGAGTGGAAAATCTGAGTAGCCCTTCATCTGCAATGTTAATATATTCTTTTGAACATATCCATGGTTCATCCTTTCAGATGTAGATGTAGTAGCTGCGTTCCAAGCTTACTGGGTTCGTCTCTTTATTTGCTCACTGATCAAAGTAGGTAACTGGAATTAAATTACTTATCCACCAAGCTTTTAGAGCTAGTCGCTTCAGGTTGCAGAGCAACTTCTTAACAGCTCCCAGCATTGTGCCAAGGCTCCCGGAGCTTGAATTCTCCTTGAAACAGGAGCGCCCGGCATTGGGCAACATACCAGCATCATGATGCGTGAGTGCTTCCACTTGGTCAGCTTGTTGAGGATGCGCAAAAGGTTGATGCACGAGAACACGTTTCGCCACGCGAACGGAAGGCTGTCCCCAATCTCCAGGCTGTAGACAAACGTTGGGGTGACGTTGATCGAGTGAAACAAAACTGCCTGGTGTGTATTACGGGGAATTCGGTTGGTTGATCTGGAGTGCTCTGAGAGCAATTAGCGTGCTCGGTTGGTCAAACCAGAGCGCTACGGAGTGGACTTTGAATGTTAGGTTGGTAAGAGAGCTCGCTCTCAGAGTGCTTTTTCGTGCTCGGAGAATTTTGTCAGATCAGCACTCAAATCTAGCAAATCTGAGCAGAGCGACTCTTGAGCTTTCGGTTCAGATCGCTCTGACAGCGAATCTGCGAGCGAGCACGACGTCACAGAGCAGATTTCCTAGTGCTCTCAGAGCATACCAATAGAAAACGCCATTCGTTTCAGTTTCAGTTTCCACAAGTAAGTCTGAAGTGTAGGCAATAGAAACTATTTGGTACATAAAAACAAGGTACCTACCTCCTAGTTCGGTGCAGAAAGGCAATATTTCCTCCAGAGTTCAAGGAAATGTCATAGCTCAACATAAATCCTCTTTGCGGCTTCAAAAAATTTCGAAATTTTTTTTGCCTCTGCCATGGGTAAAAATCTTTTAACGTAAAAATCTTTAATCTGAGCACAGATTGTCAGGAGATAAGATTCGGCCTTTAATACCATGCCGCTGCCAACATCTGATTGATGTTTGATACCCAGTCAAAAATATGGCAACAAATCCGCAAGGTCCACACTGTCACGGTTTCTTTGCAAGCCTAACACTTTCTGTGGTGTCAACCTGATCGATATCAGCGATACTTTTGAGTCTCGGCTTTTTTGCCTAGAACCAAACGAGGCATAACGCTGCCTCTGCTTCCACGCTAGCATAAACCCGCTACACCACCGAGTCCGCTACTGACCTCTCCGCGGTGAGCTCGGGCTGGTCGCCAATCACGCACGACGGGAAGTCCAAGATGGGGATCGTGTTCTTTGCCCCGACGTACGCCATGATGTTCTGGTTGAAGAACTTGAGCACCAGTGGGATGCAGTTGGCAAAGACCTGACAAAGTAGGGGTAGGAATCAGAAACGATTCAAGACTTTACGAGACTTGATATTGAGAAACCGAATGCACTGAATGTAGGTGAAACATTGGGAAACTGGCAAGACCTGTTATTAAGCATTGAGAACCTTTTTTGCTAAAAGATGCGTCGTTAATTGATGACGGTGATTTTTTTGTTAAAAATTCACAACCAGTAAACATCTGGACTATCCAATAGCATAGTGGGTAATTCAAATTAAACGGCTCACCAAAACGTGCCAAACTGTTAGGTTGTTGCATAATTTAAATCCTCCTTTGTTTGAAGATATAGTTTCAAATCAAGTGTACATCACTTGACTGCTAGATCTTGATCTGCTAATAAGCTACTTAATGCCAACAATAGACGCGGTTGAAATATATTGCAGGCTTGCAACTTTATAAAACCAAGACCTAATGCACACTCACACAGAGTCCGCAATCAGTGCGCACTTTGGGGACAATTTATCATTGCAAATGCCAACTAAGTGTGCACCAAGCAATGACTCTGCATTTGGCCCCTAGACCGAACAGAATTCAGACATGGCCTCAGCAGGGACGCAAACCTGCGGAAATCAACACGAATCTTTGACGAACTTATACGCTTGCAAGAAAATGATATCGTTTTTAAAGCAACTTATAACTTGCCGAAGAGCGTGTTCATTATCCTGTGCAATGAATGTGACAATAAATACAAAATTCAATCAAGACGTGGCACCCGAAGCAAAACCATCGAATGCCGGCTCACCAAGTGCTGCGACATAAACTCAAACTGGTAGACGTGGTTGAGCTTGAAGTGCTTGAGCAGCAGCAGCAGGATGGCCGACACGGCCTTGACGATGATCTCCTTGTGGCGGTTGACGTCGATGCCGAGCTTCATCGACTGCAGCACCGTCATGGGCATCTCCTCGGGCAGCACGTCGGCCATGATGTTGATCGAGTCTGTCTTGGCCTTGGACGTGGGCGCGGCGGCCAGGAGGATCTTGAGCAGCGCGATCATGTACTGCGGCAGGTTCGAGAGCATCCCCTGCGGACGAGACGGCGTTGAGTCGGGAGAACGAGCACTCGGCACGAGAGGGACAGAGGTATGCGAGCTAGAGACGGCCAGAAGTATGTTTTGGGCTTGGATATTTTGTTATACGAGCCAAACAGACAGATTTCAGGCTTTGAAATACTTATAAATTATGTTGTACTTCACTTGACCAACTTAAGTAATCTTTTGCCAATTCCCAATTTTAAAGTTTCAAAGAGGGCTGTTTTTACAAGTGCTTCAACCTATCGTTGAAGCAGGAAATAAGTTATTTGTTATGGCAACTGCCAATAGGATGCTCTGGATTTAATCTGCTTCAGAGGGTAAGACTTTGTTTTTCAGTGGCACGTTAAAATCTAATGGACTGTTAACTTGTTATTTGCTTAGCAACATCCAATCAGAGAGCTTAATTTACTTGCTAATGGACTGTTAGTATCTTAACGTGCCACTGAAAAACCGGCACTTAGACTCTTGTTAGACGCTTAACCCTAAGTTGAAAAATATTGTAAATTCAGGGTAATTCCCTGACAACTTCCTAATTGTTATCACATTTTGAGTTCATGACAATGTCTCAAATCGCTCCAACTAATTATTATCATATTACCTACAAGAAATGATTCCACTGTTGATATGTATACATATCCACGGTAATTTCACAAATTTCATTTGGCACCACACATTTACCGGGTCTCACTCCACTTAAAATCAACACCGTTTTCTCATGACTTGGACATTTTAATACCCCAATGCATCACACACTCACAAAGTAATATGGCAAATCAAAACAACGAAACAACGTTTGCAAACGTGGGCGGACTCAGCGACCAAATAAAAACAGTCCGCGAACTCATCTTATTCCCGCTGCAACACAAGCAGCTCTGCCAGTCCCTGAACATGCGCGTGGCCCGCGGCTGCATCTTCCACGGCCCCCCGGGCACCGGCAAGACCCTGCTGGCGTCGGCGCTGGCACAAGAGTGCGCCACCGTCGACGGCCGCAAAGTCACGTTCATCTCGCGCAAAGGCACCGACATCCTCAACTGTTACGTCGGCGAGTCCGAGAAGAACCTGCGCCTGGTTTTCGCACGCGCCCGTCTCTTCGCGCCGGCGCTCATATTCTTCGACGAGATCGACGCGCTGGCGCCGGCGCGATCGTCTTTAGGTCGCACGTGCCCCGTGTACTCGAGCCTCGTCTCCGTGCTGCTCACCGAGATGGACGGCGTCGGCAGCGCCGGCGACGACGTCTTCGTCATCGGCGCGACCAACCGCCTCGAGACCGTCGACCCCGCCCTCCGCCGGCCCGGCCGCTTCGACAGCGAGCTCCGCTTCGAGCTGCCGAACGAAGCCGAGCGTCGCGCGATCATCCGCGTGCACGTCGCCCGCTGGCGCCCGACCGTGACGGACGCGACGGTGGCGCGGCTGGCGGCGCTAACGCACGGCCACTGCGGCGCCGACCTGGCCGCGATGTGCACGACGGCGCTGATGGAGGGCATCAGACGCGCGCCGCCGCCGCCCGGCTCCACGCGCGTCGCCGTCAGCGCCGCGGACTTCGAGCTCGCGCGGCGCAAGCTGAAGCCGGCGTCGAGGCGCGCGCACTGCCCGCACGCGCGCGCCATGCCGGCCGTCGTCGAGCCGCTGTTCCGCGGCGAAGTCGACGCCGTCGTGGCGGCGCTGTGGCGTCGGCATCCGCACGCGTTCCTGCGCGGCGGCGACGCAGTCGAACCGCGCGCCGCGTTGCCCGCGCTCGACGTGCCGCGCGTGCTGCTGACGGGCGCCGAGGACCACGGACACACGCGGTATCTGGCGCCCGCCGTGCTGCGTCGCCTCGAGCACCTGCCCGTCGTGGCGCTCGACTACGCGGCGGTGTTCGGCGCGAGCGGCTCGCCCGACGCCGCCTGCGCCGAGCTGCTGCGGCGCGCGGCGGCGTCGACGCCGTGCGTCCTGTACGCGCCCGACATCGCCGGCTGGTGGCGCCTCGTCGGGGAGGCCACGCGCTCGATGTTTGCGCAATTCGTCGAGAGTCTCGAGGCGAGCGCGGAGCTGCTCGTGGTGGCGACGGCGCACGAGAGCTACGACGGTTTGCCGCACGAACTGCGACGGCTGTTTGTCGGCGGCGGCGACGTGCATCGCGTGCGGGCGCCGCGCGACGAGCTGCGACGAGCGTTCTTCGCGCAGCTTATCCTGGACGTCGACGACGACGACGACGACGACGACGACGTTGCCACGGGATCGGACGATTCGGGAGACGAATCCAGCGGATCCGAGGCGCCATCGAGCAGCGCGAAGAAATCGGGCGCGGCTTATAAGGGCGTGCGGGGCGGCCGAGTGGAGAAGGCGCCAAAGCGCACGAGCAGGACGTCCGCCCCCGCCGCGCCGGCGCCGTCCTACGGCCCCCGCGGCGATCTGCTCGCGCGATTGGTTGCAGGCACATGCGGCCTGGCCAGCTTTCCGCTTGAGCGAGCCTACGGAGCCCTGCTCGACTGCGCGCGCAGGTGGCGGGAGCACGGCGAGGAGCGGCTGCTTGCGGAGTTGGGTCGTTGCGTCGCGGCTATCGAGCGAGACGCCAAGGAGTACGCCAGTCGACAAGAAGAACAGCCGGACTACCTCCTCTGATTGGCTGGCTGTCGGTCACTCCCCAGCGATTGTTTGTTTGCCTTGTTAACTTCTGGCATCACTTTCGGCGACCAAAGGCTACTAATCTTTTAAAATTGTACGGCAAGCAACTGTAAATTTGCTCTGTTAACTTCTGGCATTACTTTATATGCCATACTGTATGTTACTGTACCTTCCTGTGTATGGCCAGCAATTGTGGAGACATAAAACTAAAAAATTATTGTGTATTTTAATGGACTCGTTTCCTGAGAGAATAAGGATTTAATTAAGGTCACCTGCAATGATTTTATATTTGTTCAGTTAGTAAATTTGTCTCAATCTCGAGTTTTTTTGCAAATATCTAGTGCGGCCCATTTCCCTACCTACTTCAAAAACATTATCCATCTTCGACGATTTACCATGGAGCTAAAACCTCAGATCACTGCTCCGGTACGGGATAGGCAAATAGTATGCTGTGCCAGCTCTCACTGCACTCGACGTACATGCCGGTTTTCACTTCATCTTAAAACTGAACACACAAGTTATTTAAAAAAACTATGATATTATTTAGCTACTTGTAAAATTCAGTTTACTTGTTTAACCACTAGAATATAATGTCAGCTTTCAAATAACAATGCATAACGACACAATCTTTGTCACAGACTGGATCCGACAACGTGATTACAACTGAGGTTTGTATGGCGCCAGGGCAGGTGCTTAGCTAGATAGTTACATATCCCAACTAGCAAAGATCTATGCTAAAAGGGCCTGTGAGTGAGCACCTTACTGTGACCTTGCATGTTCTACCGACAGGGTTGGCAAAATCCTGGATAGGAACTCAATTTTCCTCAGGTGGTAACAGCTGTGGTTCATCTACCAGGCCATGGCCAGAGCCGGACTTGGGCATGTGCGGACAGTGCACGTGAATAGGGCCACGGAATTTGGTTATAGGTTATAAACATGTAGCCCATGGGTAAAACAGCAAAAATTACTAGAATCGCAGAAACGCTAGGTGACCGAAACGATGTACGATTTTTTTTTACATATTTATTTTGATTGTTATCTGCCGCTTTCGCCCAACATGATATTATTGGGAAAAGGGTTAAAACAGGTAGGTACCTATAGTTAGAGCGATACCTACTAGGCGGTACGCCTGACATCCGCCAGAGATCCGCTAGAGAAATTGTTGAAAATTGTGAACATTCTTGAAAAACGCAGGAGATCTAAATTGAGAACAATGGTAGATGTTCTGAAAATTTCACCAACATCGAAGCAGGCGTTTGGTCTTTAGGACGTTCACAAACAAAAAACGAACAAAGATGCACAAGTGGCTTTTTTGAGGCTGATGAAATTGAAGATTTCGCTTCGCTCGCTACGCTTATAATTTATGTAAACTTTGAAATGTAGCTCATAATGATGCTATCTCCAGTATCATGTATTACCTGAAATGCATAGATTTGCTTCAAGATAACCTTGGACTCAAATTTTTGTTCCCATTTGGGAGCCTTTCGGTACCCCGTTGCTGTTTCAATGACTTAACAATCAAGGGACCCAAAGTTCTAAAGGTAGTTACGTTTACCTCGATTACAGATGATATAATAACAAACAGTGGCTCCATCCCTTGACTGCCGGCGAAACTACTACTGCCGACGGAGGGTTTTCGCGTTGCTGCTTCAGTATAGGAGTGGATAACCTGGGTAGTCCTTCTATCTGTGTCCGGGTTTTTTCAGGCCAGCCCTGGCTCCCGAGGTCAGTGCTCTCACTCACCTGGTAGAGAACTTCGGCGGGATTCAGCGAGAAGTTGGGTTCGAGCGTCGAGATGGGATTCCGCGCAATCTCCTCCTCCTTGGCGATCTGTGTCTCGGCCAGCGACAGGTACATGTTCTGCTTGAGGACCTTGACGCCCTCGTGGATGGGCTGCGGTAGGCCAGCGAGGGAGACACGGTCGCCTGGGGTTGAGCAACGGCACGATGAGACGGGCGACGGATGGGTGATCATTACAAAGAAGATCGAGGGATTCTTGCCGCCGGTTTGGTGACAAAGTTAGGCAAGACTGTGCTGAACTTCATTGTTTGTTGGCATTTTCTTAAATAGGAAGTTCCACACTACAAAAACCCATTAGTCTAACATGTATAATAAACAAGAAAACGTTCCAAATTCAGCACGGAGACTCAAGTTTAAGTTTATAATGTTGGCGGACAACACGGTTTGAAGCCCAACCCCTCCCTGGACCCCTATTCTGTAACTTTTCTGATGTGAGATGAAATGAAATGACAGTGTGAACCTTAATTTGTTCCATATGAAAACATAGACAAACTTGGAGTTTTCACTCTCATTTCTTGTCACCTCACTTGGAAAAAGTTACAGAATAGGGGTCCAGACAGCCTTCTAGCAGCGTAAGGGCCACTAGTAAGAAGCCTCGACAATGATAAACTCAAAAAAATCCTTGTGTACATGACGTTGCCGTTGGGCCTACCTTGAAGCGCGAAACCGACAAACTTGAGACGAGTGTTCTCGAGGAACGAGTCGAGATCTTTCTGCCGCGCCTTCGGCGTCCAGGGCAGGCCCTTGCCCTTGGGCGGCGCAACCGGCGTGTCGGGCCGCTCTTCCAGCTGCTCCTTTTGGGCCGTCATCGGAAACACGACACGCGTTATTACACTGACAAGACGCATTTTTACTTTATCTAACCTGACTCTGATCTGACTCAAATCAGTCAAGCTGTGACCTTTGAAAAAGAACCTACCTAGAAGTGTTATGGAACAGTTGGAAAACAGTAACGACATCGATTAGCTTTCTATTCCCAGTATCAAAGGTTGTACGAGAATTGTATGAGAACGAGAATGCAGGTAAAAATACTTTTTTCAATGGTTAAAATGCTAACATGATTTAAGGTTTGTTGTTACCATATTTATGGCTCGATTGAGAAATGCCCACTAGGTACTGCTAAACTTGATCCAGAATTGGAACTGTCAATTGGTTGTTAGTATTCCAGGCAGCCTACCTGATATTCCTGCATCTGATCGATTTCCTCGTTGTCTACCTCCTGGTTCTCAAAGTCCATGCCCATCTGTTCGTCGAGCGACGACTGCTTGATGAGCGCGCGCCGAAACGGCCGATTCGACCGTTTCTGGTTCTGGGCCTCGAGCAGGTCGGCGGCAGAGGCGGGCGGAGACGACGCCCGCATCGTTCGCGCCACCTCCATCGTGTCCTGCGCGACCGTGAGCCCCGCAGCCTCGCGGTACTCTCGTTTCGTCGAGCGTAGAGTTGACGTGCCACCGACCGACACGAGCACAACCTGCGAGATGACGGACAGCGGTCTTTACTTGGGCACATTCTCGTTAAACGCTGGTACTAGAACTGAATCGTGCATGGGGTTTGGCATTGAAACAGTTATGCTCTGTAGTTAACCCATGTTTGACTTTAACATGCAATTTTGTCTATGTTTAAAAGGTAAATGACAATAACTAGCAGTGACAATATCCAATGACACAGGGAGATGTTCCTGCTTATTTTGTGGTAGGTAGGTACTACCTACTACGCACATAATGCTAACTTCTGAGGAATATTTTGAACAGTAAAAATCTTTAATTTTTTCAGGAACATACCTACCAAGCAAGCTCGGAGTCAATGTTTCTAACTACACCGTTAAACTAATCCTGTTCCTGCCTGTCCCAAAATGTCAAAATATGCAATCACAAACCTTCCAGAGCAAGAGTAGCACTTTCTTCATCGGGAAATGTGGTGCCGATCCCGAACAAAATCTGGTGACCATGCCAAGAAGCTTGACCGCAATCAGCTCATCAGTGTATGCCATTCCGAGCTCCAACTTGAACGACTCTCGGTGTGCTCGAAAATCCTCAGTGTCGTCTTCGCGTTCCAGGCGCATCACTTCCACCATTATGTAGAGAACATTTAGAATTACTCGTAGATCGGTTGAGTCTGCCAAACTCACGGCAAGCTTCCTCAAAGCTGTCGATGCAGCAGTACTATTTTCTATTTCGATATTAAGGAGTTCGACAAAAGCGGCAAAAACCCCACACTGGCACAGTAATACTACGTTTTGTCTAGCCAATGCTTGCTGTTCTGCATCCGATTGTGCCTCAGACCAACAGCCCTGGGCCAAGTAGAGTACACATCTTGCTGATTTCATGCGAAGTACCTTATTCGACACTTCCAGTTGGTCCAAAAGTTTCATTACGATTGATCTGTGCTGGTCGTCGGTAAGTTTGTGCCAGTATGGACCGAGCTTATAGGCTTTCATCTGGTCTTCGAAAGCCTTGAGGTTGAGTTGAAACTCAGGTTGTTCGGTGTAGCTGTAAAGTTCTGCAATTTCGTTTTCTATCGAGTCTGCATCGTCGTAGAGAAATTCTAAATCAGGGCAATCTGGTCCACTGTCAGAATCATTCCTTTGACGGCTGAACAGGTCCCTTAGCTTGGGGATACCTCGCTTGCCGTTCCCGTTAGCGTCCATCGTGGATATTTGATCAAGGAACTAGATGTAGTATCATAACAGAAGAAAAAGTGGCATCCTTACCACCAAACCATTAAAACAATTTTGATATTTGCATTGAAGTTTCGCCCTCCCGCAGCACTACGTCACCGCCATTTTATTTCTATCTGACAGATACCTGCCTGCCTGCCTCCTGCCTCCTGCCTGCTATTGGTGGAGATTCAGCGCCACATACAATTTTCCAGTAAATTACCTCCGAGGCTCCGGCAACCCAATTTTTAAAATGTGACTCTTTGCATTATTTAACAAGTCATTTCATCCTTAAAACCGAAAAACTTACAACTTGTTCCATTGTTTTAATCAAAATGTATTGTCGCTGGTATCGGCAACCTTACACACTGTTACGTACCGCGAGTTGCCTAGCCATCAAGGCGTACTGAAACTGGGGCGTACTGAGGCGTTTTGAAACATTTTTCATTATAATATGACGTTTCACCACATGGGACAGTAAACTCCATTTCACTTTAAGAAGGAGAGTCGATTTGCATCTCCCAAGAGAACCCACTGCTGCTAGACACAAGATAAGAGTTTCAAAACATACTAGCCATGCCCTGTTCCAGACAAAAAGCTTTATGGGCAATTTTGGAACTATTTGATCGTGTCTAGCAACAGTGGGTCCTTGAGGAAGATGCAAAACCACTCTCCTTCTTAACGTGAAATCGACTATAGCCGTATCGCTCGTGCTGTTTTTGGCAGCCTTCGGTAAACTGACCGCCCCCCCCCCCCACACACCTCTCTTGGAAGAACCCTATCTAAAGGGTTCAATGGAACCCTTTAGAGAGGAAGTAATGTGGTTTACTTAACCTTAGGTTCAACACCCTTTGTATAGAGTGCTTCCGGATTCACATTATTCATTACAGAGAAAAAGTTTATTCAGAAGTGGTCAACCTAAAAATTACATTGTCAAAATCATAATTTGGGCAAGAAAATACTTAACATAATTTTATGTGGACTGCTGTCCTAGTGAGCGATCAACTAATGAAGTTTAAACGATGCTATATATTTTCACGCACAAGTCCAATATATAAATTTATCATTCTGCACATGAAACAATCACCCAAGGTTATGCTAAATAGGACCATTGGGCAGGAGTGCGCATCATAAATATATATATCAAAAATAGTAGCAAAAGACTGCTGCATTTCGACATTTCAAGGTAACTTCAAATTTGATTGCCTTTCCTCTGTAGCTTTGCACATATGGTCACGACGGTAACATTCAAACCAGGTTCGATTTTCGTTTTTGCATCGGTTTTTTTCTTGTTATAACTTTGCAATGCGCATATACTGAATTTTAACTTGTTATAAATATGCCCAAGGCAATTATTCTGTAATTAACTGCCAAAAACCAAACAAAATTAGTACGCAACAGTACAGCATCGATATGCTCCTGTCCTTGACTAGGTCAAGAAGAGACACTTCCCTTCCTCCACCTATTAGATTCTGTTCGAAAAATTCAAGTATGAATGAACGTCCTACTATTATTGTAATTAAGCAATACATACCTTACCAGTTACCATTTATTGTATATTATTAATAATTGAGAGAAACATTGTTATTGGCGTCGTTGCTGGCAATTGTATTACTAATTGCATTTATTATTAGAAATCATGTTTAGCTGGTTAATAAGGTTATAAACTATCATATTAGTAATTATATTTATACAGTCTGTGCTGTTCCTCACAGTATAGGATTTTGTATGACAGAAATAATAAATAAAATAAACTATACGTTCCGCGCTCTGCTCGAGTGTTGGAACGAGGATACAGCGACAGCATCCGGAGAGACTCGAGCCAATAGCGGATTCGGCATCCACAGCCAGACGATCGACGGACGTCGTAGCTGTGAGAACGCCGTCCTCCGGACCAGGATAGCTGACATCTGAGGTACACTTGCTTGCTCGAAATTGTGTCATTAAAGGAATTCTCTCACCTTCACACAAGTTGTGCTCAGATTCAAGATTTCGCCTTTTTTTTTTAAAGAATGCAGAAGCAATTTAAGTTTTGTCTAATCTTTCCAATTTCAAAATATTCAAAATTGTAATATCGATTCCAAATTTTAATGTTGCGAAGTGATCGCTGTCAAAAGTCAATACCGAAAGTTAGAAGCGAATCGGTGTTTTGGAAGGTATTTACGGCCAAAAAACAATCCCAGAGCCCACGATGACGTCATAGAGGGCTCCACATAAATGCTGTTTGCGGCCTCAAAAAAAAAATTTAACATTTTTTGCCTCTGCCATATGGGTAGTAAAAAATAAAAATCTTTAATCTGAGCACAGCTTGTCAGAGATGAGAAATGGTCTTTAACACCGCATGGACGTAAATCATTTTAAAAATTTCAAAATCAAATCAAACCGGCCATTTTAACATCCGTTTTTACGACCCTGTTAGGACTTTATTGTTAGTGAGAGAGCTTAATTTCCTTAGCCGTAATGTTGAGCGCTTTCCAAAATATAAAATATTTTTATGAATATTTTCCTTGTTGGTGTTTAGGCTTCGGTTTAAGTGTCGGCAAGATATGGCATTCTTTAGGAAACGAGAAAAAGGAAACATTATTTCATGTTTTGAAGGTTTCTTTGCCGGATGGAAATTATCTACTTTCTATCAAATTGCAAAAAATACAACAATGACAGGTATAGTAATTTGACTGTAAGGTGGAATGTGGTGGAACTCTTCTGGAATATAGTGACAGAAAATACTGACGCTTATTTCCCCCTTTGGCCTGACATGTTATGTGTTCAACTGCCCACTATGCCGTGAATAGTATCTATCTAAAGATCACTCGTTGATAATGTAGCTCGGCTCGGTACTCCCATGGATTGCGTGCAGTGAGTAAATGCTCTAGGGGGTGGGATGGGTTCTTTGCGCAAGGGCGGATGCCTGTTTGTCACGCACTGCCGATTAATTGAAAGGGTAATTGGGATATGATATCTAAAAATATTTATATTTATTACAGACAAACTATTATATGTGACAGCCCAAAAGAAAATAGAAACCAAGGTATTTTAAAAGGATTACAATTTTGTGTTATGAAGGAGTATGATTTCTTAGAATCAACTGTTTACACGCTAGAGTTTTTACGCGCAATTTGAAATAGTTTTTAGATAATTTAAACGATTTTCCATACTTTTGGATACTTCAGAGAGTCTTTTGCTATAGATACCAAAAAGAAATTCTTTATTTTTTTTGCTGTCTCTAAATAGTTTGCTTGTAAAATAGATATTTGGAAGATATTAAAATGCAAGGGGTTTCCCCATGCTTCAAGTGACTTTACTGCCCAGCGAAGGGCTGTCTGGTTCGCCCTTAGCAAATATTTAAGCGGAAAAGGGGAAACAGGGTACGACAAACCGGGATGTTTTGGGAGACACAAACAGATACTTAGTCAACATGTAGTGATGATATCATTTTACGGCTCACTAGGTTCTTAGCCTCCATTATAAATTTCAATTCAAGCACATCTTTAGTAAATTACACTCGATTTACGCAAGCGATTTATATCATTCCACTAACAAACCATACTAAACAAGCGAACGGGGGGGGGGGGGGGGGGGGCAACATCCCCACTGAAAAACACTTCACACCTGTTGCTTCTGGAGAAAACAAAGAAAATCTAAGCCACCGCCTGCACCGAAGTCTCCCCATAACGTTTATAGAATAGTTTACACAAAGCGTAATTTGTATTTCGTTGTAGATGAGCGTATAAGCATGTGTAACAGAAAAAAGTGAATGCAAAGTGTAGTAAACAGCAAAGGACGGATTGCGGGAAATGGCTATGTATTTTCTTCTCGATTCAAAACGATTTTGAATGAAGTTTACGTGAAAGTCGCTAAGTAGTATCCTGGAAAATTTCAAATCGAAAAACCAAATCTAAAACCACAAAATTGATTTGGCTGAAAAGATTAGGGGAACCTCTGTAGAATTTTACCAAAATCAGAACATCGATGTGCATAAATTGTGGAGCGGAAAAATCACAAACAATTGTAAGTTTTTCCGCTTTCATTCGCTTCATCCCACTTCATTTTGCTTTTTCCGCTTCATCAAGAATTATCACTGTAAAATAATTATCAACTCTATGATTCATGTCCTGCAATAAATAACATCTAACAATTTTGTGATTAGGATTGAAGTTAAGTTTTTCGGCTTTACGGCTTTCGGCTTTTCCAAGTTCGGCTTTTCAGATTAAGATAACAAGAAAGTAACAAGATAGAAACATTCAAGAAAGTTTTGAAATAGCCTTGCGTAATGCTTACCTACCTATATTTATAATATAGATGGAATAAACGGAATATTATGTATCTGCAGAAGGCCCTCTTTGGTCTCCAGCGACCGAAGCACTCCACTTTTCCTGTGTCGATATGGATCTTAATTCATATAGAAAGAATGGACGCTTGAGCCGGCATGGTATCAATGAACAATAACAATAACAAAGCTCCGCGCTGCGAAAATGTGACTTGCGCAATGCAGGGAAGTTCAGGGTCATATTATATATGCGTGCGCAGGATAAACGGTTATATATAGACAGGCACCGTACGGGAGGGGCCAAAATGATGGTCAAGTGCCTACATTGGATGGCACGGCAGCCATCGACGGCACACATTGGATTCGTATCCGAGCACACAACCATGGCCTTCTACATGAAAATGATTCCATTTCTATCATGGCGTGAATGTTGCTAGGAGGCTGTGAACATGTCAGAGTAAAAATATCCTCGGGACGAATCTCGCTCAGGGCCACAGTCTTCTATAGCGTTAAAAGAATAGTTTTCATTTTCCTTGCGTTTGAATTATGGATATACTTATTTCATTTCTATTTTCTTTGCAAACTATGGGACGAATGCAGAGTCGTCACAGAGTGCGCACTCACATTGAGTCCGCACCCAGTGCGCACTTAGTTGGCATTTGCAATGATAAATTGTCTCCTCAGTGAGCACTGACTCGGTGTGAGTGTGCACTCAGTGTCGACTCTGCATTCGGGTCTTAGTATAGGTACTAAAAAAAATCTGTTAAACTGTAGTGCTGGGAAATAATGCGGCCTGTTCCGTTTCGGCCCGATCGGGATTTCAAATCCGACTCGAAATCCAGCCAGCATCCGAATTTTCTAGATATATATATATATATATATATGTATATACAAAATAAAATATCCCAGTTTTTGTCACCCACTTTAATTTCCGCTAGTTTGCCTGCCGGGGTCATGTGTGCCATTTGGCCCATGTCGGCGCTTTGGGAGCGTCGACACGTGCGCTGCCGCACGTGCCCGTGCGTGTGTCCGTGCTTTGGGGGCGCTTTGGGATACGTGCGTGTAGGAGGAGGAGGAGGGGGGGGGGGGGGTGAGAGCGTAATCCTGTAATGAGTCTGTAATAGTGTTCTATTACATGAGAGGCGTGATTCCCTTCAGAAATTGAGCCCTAGTGTTGATCGATGTACCCACGGGCTCCTACCAGCGGCCAAAACCCCATTGCACTATACGACCACCCTTCATGATCAAAACACGTCATCGCAGCCCGTTCTGGCGACTTGGTCAACTGCCCCAGTGACCTGTTGATACTCTGCGACGTTTGCGAGCAGCGACCAAAATGTGCGTATTGTCAGAAGAAAAAAACACTTGATTGGAATTCAAGGACATTTGCCAGCTTCTACGCCGGTACAGACTAGGCCAGATTAGTGTCCATAGTAGTGTCCATGTCCATGGATGTGCGAAAATAGCTTGAAGCAAAGGACGTCCCTAAAGCTGGTATACTACCAGTGTCGGACTGGCCAGGGCTGCTGGCGATTGCCAACAGGGCGGCCCTTTTGACCGCGGAGATCCCCAGTTTTCCGACCATGGGGGCCCCCAAAACATGCGGCGACCTTTTTTTTGTTTAGGGAATTGACTTTTAAATGCGAGTTGGAGGCACTTAAAGCCTCCTCGCCGCCGGGGCCCTTGGGTATAACCAGTCCGACACTGTATACTACGGATGGAAAAGACGCAAATCAATTGTTTACGAATTCAGCACGATTAAAATGAACCGTTTGGCCTTGACACCTGACCTTGCTCATTTATTTCATGCAATGCACGACCAATTCGTGCAAAACTACAGTATTTTTCACGTAAAGAATGAAAGTATTGTTCTGTCAGATCATTCGATGAATCATCCGCTGTCAATCATTCGATGCTCAGACCATTAAACCCTTTAGTGGAAAAATGGGACGGCCTGCGAATGTTGACAAATGGCTCTTCTATACAGCAGTGGAACCTCTTTGAGAGTGAAACACCGCTCCCTTTCTGGACGCGAAACTACTATAGTTCGACTCTTGGGCGTTGTTATGATTGTGCTGAGTGTGGATAGTAAAACACCGTTTCGGATATAGACCATCTAGATTGGTGTGAGGGGGGGGGGGCGATCTTGCATGGGCCCGACGTCAAGGTTTTTACACGGCTTGTACATACCAGAGTTGGTGTGGAACAAAATCACTCGAGCGAGTTGCTATTTATGGGTTGCGGTCATTGGCGTCCATTCAAGCTCGCAGCACGCTTCTAGCACGTTCACTTTATAAACGGTTTGGTTCCCTTTGTATCTTTCCGGAATCCGGTTATGTCGAATTGTGTTGTAACTTGCGATCGTGGATGAGGGGGAAAGATGTTGTATCAACAACCAATCGACAAGTTTTACACAATCGGAACTTGAGGATGTGAATTTGATGGGACATACTAACATGTAAATGGGGTTCGACCGCTGATCTGCCGAATCGAATTCATTTTTCTCGGTACAGTTCACCGGAAGGAGGGGAAGTTCACAACAATTGCTCACTGTAATTAGGCCTAAAAGCAAAACCAAATAGCGAAACCACAGCAAAACTGTATCGTATACTTTTTTTTATATTGCTGCTATATAATTGCTATATATTGATGCTATATATTGATTTAAATGCTTTAGCTTTCTAAATTGGTTTAAAAAAATTAAAAAACCCAAAATGAAACAAGTTGTGTGGGATACATTTTCTTTTGCAGCTCTGAAGATACAGAGACTACGTTTTTGCATGTATTTACTATTTAGGCTCTTTAATAATAATATTATACTCTTCGTCTTCCATGTCCACCGGTGTTATTTCGATTAATTAAATTAAATGACACTCAAACTGATTAATGCGCGGTAGGAAATTAAACACAGCATGGTGCCATATTAAGATGATAGTATGAGAGAGGAAATGATTGACACACAGAGCTGTCATAATATCCCATATACCTACTATTGCTTCTGGCCTAATAGTCTGGAGATACAGAGTTTTTTGCTATCGCCGGGAAAACGAATTACAGCAAGGAGCTGGCAGATTCAGCTGCTCGTCATGTCACCATTTTATCTGCACGCCTCCGCCGCGGTCCGCTCTTGTTTGGCTATCACGAACGACTACGAGACAACGAATAAAAAAATGGAAAAATGGAAACTATACATGGTTTCTGATTCATCATTGGGGTGTAACGTGCAACGCCTACTGCTTGCCGAAACATTGACTGTAATAAAATACCTTGGGCGCCGAATTAAATACATACTCATAAGACACACAGTTCACATGAATACATGGTATAATTAAAATAAAAACACAATTGATACATTAAGGCCGTAGTAGACAAGGCCCATTAAACAAATAACTATAAGGAATCTACGGGAAAATAGCTTCTTTGGAAATCAAACCTGGCAGCATGATTTTAAAGAACAATATTTTATAAAATTTCCAAAAAACCAATTTCCCACCGAAATAAACGCAATTAAAGTTATGTATCTAACGGTTTTCGGATAAGGATAATGGATAATACCAAATGTATACACCACCTAGCTGGCACCTTGCTCTTTGATTTTAATTTTTAGCTAAGGGCTGAGTCCTGGAATTAATTTTGTCACTCTCTGCATTTTTTTGCGTCAAAAAATGAGATGAGATTATAAATTTACAATCTCAATATCAAGTACTTATACGATGCCTTGCGGTCGTTCACCCGGGCTCGTATTCTCGAGTTTTAAGTCAACTTTTAGTCAAAGTGACAAACGACGTTAAAAACGTTCCTGGAAGACTAGCAGCCAGCGACAATGAACGTTAGTACACTCGGACCTTTGGCAAATTACTTAGGAGTAGCAACGTCTTCCAAAAATGTCCTGGAGTCGCCAAAATACAAACTAAATAAAGTGAATAATGCATGACTTAAACTCGAAAATTCGGCCCCAGTACTTTGGTGTTGTAAGTTTACAATTGGGGCTGCCAAACAAACAAACAGCCGATCTTTGAGAGAGTAATCAATTCCGTTCATGATCCATTCAGTGTCTGCGTGTGTTCTGAATTCTGATGGACCGGAAGCACACGGAGAGTTTGTTTAAAATGTGCATTTATAGATCTTGCGTGGCGGACTAATTGATTGCTATTTACTTCTGGTGCATTTCTCGTCTTTATAGAGAAAAAACGCATTGAAATACACATGAAGGTATTGGCATTAGACGTTATCTATGAATATATAATGACATTAATCAATACAGAGTTTTCTGATCTAAAATTAGTACCGCTGTTGTATTAATTCTTTCTTTCATTTGATTAAAAAATATTCTGCACTCGTACTCGCTTGCAAATATTATAGCTTGAAATAAGCATGGTCATGGTCTCTGTTTTCTAAAATAAAATTTTAGAGAAAAGTGCATTTTAGTTAGCTTAATGCCATATTACACTCAGGGGCGAAGCGTGGGTATTTTCACGGGGGAGACTCACATAATATTACATACATTTGGCAGTGGCACATGCGTATAGGGTACCATTATCTCTCTGTAGCACGGTAAATGATATTAAAATCAGTCTACGTGCCTTTAAAAAAATTTGTGTATTAGTTCGATCATACCGTCATGTCCATTCAGTACGTTGAGCAGGAAAGCAATGTGCATCGCTTTCAACGCTGGGTAAGCGCTACTACTAAACCTGAAAAATATCCCGCGCCACGGAGCGCGGTTGTGCGGCGGAGACGCGGTTCCCGAAGCAGATATTTTCAGGACGCGGATAAAGACATGACTCTCTGCCAGCAGTTTCGTTGCTGTGGGGGTGAGGCATCGGGCGGCGGGGGCCAGTGTATAAGACCCTATGCGAGGAGACAATCTCCAACTATGTCTCTCGCTCGGTGCTCGAATAGTAAATCGCTCGTAGCTCTTCGGTTGCGCTCGCGTTACAGCCGAGCTTGGCGCGCGAGTGTGAATGCACATGCAGCTCGCACCGAGCTCGTTCAAGCCACTCGCTAAATAAACTTAAAAGATCCGTAAAAAAAAACTTCATCGCGTAATTTTTAGGGTAAACACTGTCTCATTGTCTCATAGGACGCTTCGCCCCTGCAGTCACCAATGACATCAAGGAAGCGCCGCGTAACTTTCCACGGTAATAGTGGAAATTGAATCGGAACTTCCTTGCTGTCAATGCCTCTCACAAACAATAATTTAATAAGGGCCAGTTTTACAATATTTGTCAACTCTGGGTTAAGCATATCTAACCCTCAGAAACAGGTGAATTCCACGGCTTCCTATTGGCGGGTGCCATGTCAAATAACTTAACTCCGACTTTAACTCTGGGTTGAGGCACAGGTAATACCGGGCCTAAAGTAAATAATATCAGTAATAATTTACGTTGACCGATTGTTTATCGTTTCTCTTTTGGCCAGGGATAGGCCAGGAAAAGGGCTAAACTCCAGCCCACGATTGATTGCTGGCATGGTCTATATCGAATCATCGATCGTTTTATCCCTTTTGGGATGAGGTTTAAGAGAGGACGTGCCTATAATAAACGTCCCAAAGAAAGGTTTTAGCAGCTTCAGGGAAAAGGGTTCATCAATTAATCTTTCAGTGTCTTTCGGGAGGAAACAATGAAGAATTTTGCACGCTAATTTCCATCAATGTAGTTTCTTGAAAGACTATTCGCGTTTCTGGGCTGGGAAGCGAAGTGTGAATAAATGGGCGCAAGGTCATAATATATCCCCACCGGGTTGTCCCTTTCTCTCCAAGTCCCGATCTAGCGATGTTTATTTACTTGTGCGGGCTGGAGTTCGAGGAAAAAATAGGGCACATGCGTCACGGCGCGGCACACCCTGTCTCGAAACGTTTAACGACCAATTAGAAATGAAAGAAATCAAACAAATACTGAGATGGACCATTGGATGTACTCTTGAACGATCCTTGTGCATGGCGGGCAGCCAATATTTTAAATTAGAATCGCCACATCACATGTGTTGAAAGAAAAAACGAGCAGTGAGAAAGTTTATAGCATATCCGAATGACAAGTAATTATTTTCCGTCTGTAGACGGACCCCCCCCCCCCTCAAACAAACACATAAAACCTTCAATAACAACCCTCGATTGCTCTAGACTCCATCAAGTGAAGTATACAATATAAAAAATGCAAAAATGTTGCTGTTCACTCTCTCAGTCTCATGGTAAATGCCGTATGCGTATGAACCATTTTCACGTGCAAAGAAAAGATGACCTAAAATGTAGGTCTTCCACATTGAAATATGAGAAATTTATCGAAATAATAAAAGTGAACAGCCACACTTATCGGAAATCGTTCACTGACAAAAAATTTGTTATCATCTCAGAGCCCGGCCAATGTCACAATGTAACAAATGTCAGCAAGCTGCAGCAGGGCACGGCAGCTGTGTATTAACTCGACGGACTTGACATTTTTCTCTTTAGGTACTGTTTAGCGCCGTTCTAATTCAGTTGTTGGTGGTTGAAAACAGGCAATTATTAGTAACCTAATCGTTAACATATAACCTCGCGATAAAATCACCAAATCCTGATATTAGGTCAGGGGTCAGGGGCCTGATGAACTAAAACACATAAAATAATGAAGAATATATATACAAAATATATACTTGTTTACAAAGTAAGATATTAATTTCTGTAATTTATAAAATTTGTCCCACCCAAACATTTCTGGCGCGATTTCACTTCTCTTGTTTACTGAAACATAAAATAATTCATTACAAATTACCACTAACGAAGTTTATACCGGTATCACATAGCGTAACCTGACGTGTGTTTATATTTTTAGACTCTCAAAACATGGCACACCTAACCAGTATCTTTGCTCCAACCAGCCTCAGGTCCCGGTATGGTGTCAAAGAGCGGCTAGGACATCCCTTACGAGTTGCGAAAAGATACCATTCCAAGTCTGAAACAGTATCCCATATGAAATGATGTTGTTCCCTACTCCCCATTGGCGAACTGTAATTTTAATGTATGTAGCTGACATATTTGCTGAAATCTTGTCACCAGCAATCGTATTGGTGACAAAAGTTAAAAGAAGGTCACTCAAGAGTGACTCATGAGTCATGAGTAATGACCGAATGTCACTGACAAATGACAATAAATAGCCATAACCGCGTACGACACGATCTCGGCTCGCTTGTTTTGGAGTTTATTTAAGTACACCAAAATTACTAAAAATGTATAGGTCCAAGGATGCCTAAGATTTGCTTAAAAATTACCTTGGAATTTGGTGGAATGCTGAGCATCCCCTAACAGAAATCTCTGGCTACGCCCCTGTCTCTAGTCGATTTTGTTGAAAAGAGCAGTGAGGGTCTCGGCTGAACAAAATGTAGGTATATATCCTCACTGTATCAAAATTGGAGCAGGCATTCGGTCGGCTTAGAGCGAGCGCAAGCACACAGAAATGTACAAACAAACATAATCCTGCAGAAGTGACGCAAGGATGAGGGGCGAAGGGAAATTCGTTCACCAATGATACACATTAGTATTAAAAAATACATTTTGAAACTATTTTGTATGTTATAACAGATTGTTTGAACGTTTCCAGAACCAATATCATCTCAGCCTATGTCTAAACCCTCCAGAGATAGTCATTTAATACAGAGATAGTAGTGCACAGATAGTACAGAGATAGTAATTTAATACGATGAGTCAAAATGCACAAGATGGAGGCCATTCGTTGAATCCAGCGCTCCCTCGATACACAAACAGACAAAATGATTCATTGCGAACTGTTTGAATGTAAATAATAAATCACAAAACTGACAATCGAGATGTTTGATTGGTGGAAAGAAGGGAAAATAACTAAAAGATACCGGAAGTTTCCCATCGAAAGAGATTTAGATTTCAGAGCAATAAGAACAGGACCTCCTGACTGATCATGCGAATGTGATCATACTTAATAGGAGAGTAGTATAATTTTTAAGCATAGGATGCTTGACATGATGTATTAAAAAAATCAACAGTTTTATTTGAAATGAGAAAAGTTGTTCCATTATCTTTTCAGTCTTCCAAGAAGCGTCCGAGTTTCTTTGCCTCCCAGGAGCGAAGGTCCCCTTCAAGGTCGTCAGCGGAGCCGCTGCAATGGACACAGTACAGTACAAAGGCGGAGGTAACACCAAATCACCGGTCACCAATAGTCACCGAATCACACAAAGATGATCCGGAAATGATTGTGATATACATAATAAAATTCACGATTCCTATTTTAAGATTTTTTAAAGATAATTTGAGATTCTCAATTCTCATGATTCTCAGGAATGTCAGGATGTCAGGAATTTTGGCTATACGCATAATATATCGATAGTTTCATTTCATTTATCTGTGCAAAATGCAATAAGTAGGGGTGCCTGGGGTTGGGGGGGGGGGGAAGAGGGAGGGAGTTAAATAGGGACTGCATGATATCTATTTTGGGTTTGCAGGCAATTATATAGATGGTTCTATGTCTTTAACTAAGAACACTTTAAACCAAATTTATAAAAAGCACCAAAGAAGAATATTGCAAGTTGCAACTCTGACGTCTCCCAGTAGTGCTGTGTCTGAAACTGCAGCATTGTCTGATCTCTGTTAAAGTATGAAACAACTGAACCGTCCACTAACGCTGTGTGCAATTGTTCACTGTGCACTTTGGTAATTGCATGGCGCGCCAACTTAACTTGCCAAGGGGCAAGGACCCCAGTCACTACTACCTAACTTAACCTGCACCTAGGTCAGTTATAGCGAATCAAATTAAAGGCACGAAATGTGACAAGTTGAGGAGCGAGGGCTACATGGTTGTCATTAGACATGAAAAATGGGTACGGTTAGGTATATTATGGAACAGTGTTGTGATCTGAACATTGTAAGTAACGCGTCCAATTGAACTGCGGGACCTTGTCACGCCAAAGAGATACAATTACAATAGTAGGGTATTTTCTACAATTGGTGACCTGGGGTTGGATATTCTCTAGCTGGATCTACAGTACAATCGTCGCCAGTACAATTATTGGTATACCCATTAGGAATGGAGACCTGAATATAAAATTTCGCCGTCAACTTTTTGCTCAAGGATGGGAAATAAAATATGCGTTCATTACAATTGGTGGCCAACGGTGGGATCTCACTTAAACTTTCATTTCCAATAAGAATTGGACCTTGAAAGTTTTTTGGTATCACAGGGGAATTGTAAAAAAAAATTCACCAGCAAAACTATAATAGTGGCCAATCCTATTTGTATCGGATCAATCTATAATAGGGTCGTCCCATTTTGCCTTCCCATAGTTCTTACTTCTTACTAGGGGATACAATGTGACACAATATGCCACCCCGAAAAGATTTGCTATCACTGTCATAGGTGGTGTGAGCGCATCTAAAACTAACGTCGTACCCATGCAAATTTAATAATTTCATTCTTGTTTCCCTCTCTCTCGTTTTGGCTCTTCCAGGATTTTCAGGATAAGCTAACATCAACATAATGGCCTACTAACTGCGAACTAATTTCTTGTCTAGTCTTAACAGCGTAGCGATTGTGAAAGTTGCTAAGTTCCTATCGAGAGATTGTGCTTAATATGAGATCTAAAATTATTTTGCCAATGTTTAGAATAGTTCGTTCTAAAAGTAAACACCGATGAAATCCCGATTCGTTCTGAAAAAATAGAGCAGAATCACTACCCAAACAGCGCCTCATCCTTGGCTATTGAACGTAGGTATACGGTGCAGCAATTGGGAACTCTCCTGTGTATTTGGAATTCATCTTCAATTCAAGCAGATCTAGAAATGCAATTCTATTTTAAGAAGGTGCTACATATTTCAAATGAGTAAAACGCACACAAAACATAGGAGACTTCCCCGTTTCACTGACCCGAGTCCGCAACTGAAACCTCTTTCAGCGACGGCGCCGCCGCCAGGATTTGTGCCGGGCTATGCTCAACCACCGCCGCAGTACGTCGGGCAACCTCCGCAGCAGGTCGCCATCATACAAGCTCCCGGTAGGTTGGCGTTAAGGAGGCTATTTGAGGTGACCGGGGTCGGGGGTGATGGTGTAGGTTACCAGGGTCCAGATCCACTAAGCTAAGAAATTTTTAATTATGAACGGCCAATCACAAGCGGAGAATGCCTGGGTTTTCAGGGACAATCACCATGGTGATAACAAACTTGTCACTTTTTTACGATAACTGAGAACTCTGCTTTGTGCGATGTGGGCACAGGATTGATGAGAAACAAATCTGCCATAGGTATTCAGATTCCAGGGTCAATCCCATTTGGATGAACGAACGATCGAATACTTTACTTTGACTTCCAAATTTTGTACAAATACTGACCTTATTAATTTATATCATGAAAGCAGTATGAAAATCAAACCAGACCAATAAAGTCCATGCCACAATAGGCTGGATGCCAATCGCAGCCAGTCTCAGCCAAGAATGTAGGTGTATACCTAATTCATTTTCTATAAAATATCACTAATTAGAGATTTGTTACTCGCTATATCAGGAGTAATATGACAGCAACAACTTCAAGTGAAATCGACGGTTAGACCAGCGGCAATGAACTCGACCCGTCTTTGTTGTTGTGGCTACGGAAATGGCTGTGCCGATATACAGCTTGCAAAGCTTTGGTAAGCTGCGGTATTTTGGGAGCTTGGAGTTCCTTGTGGGCTGTGACTCAATGGCTCAGGAATCCGTGGAATTGTCTCGACATTTTAGGTACCGTCTTTGCCCGTTTTCCTTGCATGTGCTTTCATCTTGCTCTTTGGTTTATTTTTATTTATTTATATTATTTATTAGTGCACGTTGGAGAGCAACTCCGAGTGATTTGGCGTGCACCAATCCCGAAGTTAAGCATCGACCCCTGAATGACCTATGGAGATTAGGTTCCACCGGGGATATCAACAATGACATTGACACTTAATTTGGAAATTTGATGAAGCCACGCATGGCCACGGGGAATTACAGGACTGTAAGGGTATAGAAAACTTAGTCTGTGTTCGTCATATTTATTTATAACAGTGGTACTCAACCTGCAGCCCAACGTTCATATTTTTGCGGCCAACCTAAAATTTTCGTTTAAATTTGAAATGCCAACTTAACATGCAATTCGCCATGGAGAATCTATTAATTTGAAATGTCCGCAACCTTCTGTTAACAAGTGCGTAATTTCAAGGTCATTTCAAGGTCGAAACTCCCTGAAACTTATAGATTTGCACCATGAAAGAGCTCTAAATCAAACATTTTGGAGATTGAACCCCAAACCCCCTTATTGTGTTGTAAGCAATACCAATTTTCAATTATCTATAGTAATAACAGTGTTTATTGTCTGTAAACCATGTACATATAGGACGGTCTTAGACTAAAAATTATAATTAAAAACTAAGAATATCCTAGGTCTAAACAGCGGCCAGGTCAATTCAGTCCTTGATGTATACAAGTTTGAGAATGTGTTCAATCAATACCCACAAGATATACATTAGCGCTATATCTTGCAAATCGCGAGTTTCACGTCAAATTACTCTCAGCCCGCTGAGGTCACACATTTCCTTTAATTGACCCTGCGCAAAAAAAGGTTGAGTATGTACCACTGATTTATAAGCTTGGTCGATTCTCATTTCACGGTGCAAGGCAGTTGCTGATAAGAAAACTGATTTGCCAAAACGAGATTTCGATCCCCTAGACATGTCATCCAGTTCTTATCCACTATGTGCTCATCCACGTGGTCGGTGTACCTGCAGGTCATGCTTTTTCAGACAAATAGCTTCTTTGAGCCGATATTCGACTTGGCGGATTTATAAGTGCAGGTGTCTACATTTCCATTTAGCTTTTATTCTAGATAGTATAATTTATATTTCCATTGTAATGTGATATTGAATAACGAAACTAGATACATAAGAATAATCTGAAGAAGTCAGGTAGGAATGTGCCTTCACCAATAACAGATCAATAAAACACTGGTGGGAGTTTCTGCTGTTGCAAAATATTATTTTCCGAGATTCCTCATTAGTAGATAGTACTACTACCATTGAGTTTAGAGCCTCTAAATTCAACGGTACTGCCTACCTACTTTAATACTGAATGAAATAGATAATTTTTCAACCCAAAAGTACATTGGAATTTTGAATGGTGAAGCTCCATTTGAGGGATGTACAACTTTGCATCTCCCAATACATGTTCGATCCCCGGTTGCAGCGTTGAGTCTGGGCATGGATCCGGCCAACATTCGGTGCCCCAATTGTCAGCAACAGGTGGTCACCGAGGTCAAGAGGACAAATACTTCCAAGACCCACATGTGGATGTTCGGCCTCTGTATTTTGTAAGTTCTAGCATTGTAAGTTCTAGCGTTCCCCACCATTCCAGTAATCTCATTACTCTATACTTACACCATTGTCCATATTCCATGTATTCATCGATCCATCCTTCTAGTTTCACTGTTCCGTCCTTCCATGCTCATCCAGGAAAGGCTGAGAGGTGGAAGAATATGCGAGATTCAGACAAAATTAGGATTGGATTGGGAAAACATTTATTTTTGGTATCATAATGATTGATAAGTTGGCAGGGGCGTAGGAACTATTTTATTAGTGGGGGGGGGGGGGGGGGGCAGACACACAAAAAAATTGTGGGGTTTGGGGCGTAGCCCCAAAAAATGTTGAGTCCAAGGTTTTCATTAAAGCAAATCAACGCGTTTGCGGTAATTGTTTGGGGTTTGAGAATGAGTACTTCAGAGCTGCATATTTCATGGTTGATTTATGTTTCAAGGAGGTCCCATATTGCATTTCTGTTAATTAAAAAATCGTGTATATTACAATGGATTTCATTGACGCATTAATTTCTAAAGGCTTTGCGCAACCAGTGGTAGACTAGCTTGAAAACACCCGGTATGTTGTTATAAATTTACGCCCTTCATTGCAAATTAGGCATAGCCTTATAAAGCAAAGTCAGCAATTCTGCAAAGATTTTTTTAAATCTTCAAAACTAATCTAGGTGTCATACCATAAATTTTACCACACCTTTTTTTAGGTGTCATACCTTTATGGTGTCATACCATTTTTTAGGTGTCATGACCCCCCAGTGGTGGGGTCAAGCCAATGTGTTTGGGGGGGGGGGGGGGGGGGAATTGATCCCCACTCCCCCCCCCCCTTCCTACGCCCCTGTAAGTTGGTGATGATCATCTTACGAACATTTATTCTGAACCTTCAGCTTCTGAGAAGTGACATAGTACTTACAAGCAGGAAATAAGGTTTATGATGTCGCTGATAAAAATATTTGATACCAGTATAAAGTTATCATAAAAAAGAAGTGATGTGTCATTATTGCACATAAATTTTTTTCTGAAAAACGATCGAATCCTTTCTAAAAATATATACATATAAATTATCGGCTGTCACAATCTCAATTTTGCTGTTGTATTATGAAGGTTCCTGGGTAGGTGGCCCTCTATTCCGTGTGTGAAATAGACGTAAGGGCTTAACGTGTACACTTCAGTATGTCACACTTTTTGTGCCAATTTTCGACCCCCCCCCCCCCCCGTCGCGAATTGGCAACCACCCCTTCTAAAAGTTAATCAAAATCTACGACCCTCCGTCTCATTTTTTTTAAAACTTTATTCAGACTTTTGATTCTGCATACGAACATAACAGATAAACACCGCACAAACAAAAGATGACTGAGATTACCTCCATATTGTGGAGATGCACTGTGTTTAAGTGCGACGCATAATTTGACATTATGATTTTCAAAAAATTTGCTTTAACAATTAATTTTGAATAGGTAAAATTAACATTTATCTATAACAAAGTATGTCATCAGACATCACAAATGTCCGACCCCCCTCCGCTCCCCTGTCTTACAGTGGCAACCCCCACCCTCCCCCCTCCCGCAAGCAAATATCAGTAGGTACCAAGTACTATTACAGATACTGTGTACCGTCCATCAAACTTTTCCCTACACTTTGATAATTAGTATGCAACCATTGTATATCTGCTATTTAAATTCAGCAAAGGTTTATTGGCAAGACGTTTCTGCTTCTGTTCAAGGGGAGCCTAGTATAGTCGAAACATTTGTTTACATGTAACAAAAAGGCAACCAAATTAAGCTCGCTAAATGAGTTGTCCTTTTCAGCGGGTGCTGGCCGTGCTGCCTGATCCCATACTGCTGCGATGCTTGTCGAGGGGCTCTGCACTCCTGTCCGAGCTGCAAGATGGATCTCGGCATTGGTCAGGGCTAAAGTCTGGCGACAACCGGTGCGGATCTATCCGCAATACGTGTGCGGCACTTGGAAAACTTGAGACACATTGGCTATATAGCGATGCACCAACGACGGGCATAGGAATTCGGTTAGTTACATTTGGTTCTTGGAGGCATATTTACGCGATGATATTATTTGAGCCCAGCACTTGTAAGATTTTGGGCAGCAAGGCAGTACGTATTGTAAGAATGTTCTTTAAGAAAAAACATTTGAAGGTCATTTTGGCTAACAATCTTTGCGTTCGAATTACCGAACCAAGCTGAAACGTATCATTGTATTTCTGGAAATACGTGAAGCGACCTATCTACACTTTAAAGACAAACTTGCGAACCAATTTAGAAAAAATGTCCTTACTTTTGTGATTCCTGGAGACTTATCTAATTTACTGACAGTAAAATGTTTAAAATCAATACCGTTATATACTATATTCCACAAATGGATTTATCATATTTTAAATAAGTGTCAGTTTTCAATCCACGATAGATGCTTAATTAACTTTGTAATAAGAAGGTTAACATATTGTTTCTCTACGGCACAAAGCTATAACCACGTGTGTTATTTAGCCACAAGTACATGAACACTATAATTGTGGCTAAAAACAATACTATGGAGCCTTGCTCGCTGATACCGCATTGGCCAAAACAAATACGCTGGTTTAGGTGTTTAAGCGCAGAACGCGTATTGCAAATGGAAACTCGTGGCCGAGAGCAGGGAAGTCGTCTTTCCAGGCCCTGTGGAAGAAGGCAAGATGCCTTCTCCCCCATATTTTTTTAATTCAGATTTTTTATTTGACAACTTATTTTCCATCCCATTATCTTTTTCTTTTTCCATGATATACTTAGAAAGCTTATTGCCTTGATGCAGTAAGTACCTATATTGGTACCTATACTACATACTAAATACTACATACATACTACTACATACTACATACTAGGTACTATGTCTATAAGGCACTATATACCCACAAATAAATATTTCACATGAAAGCTTGCTGCATAAATGCCAGTTTGGAGTTCTATGTTTCTGTACGAAATATATGTTCTTAAAGTGCGTCTTAATACAGAGTTGCATATATTTTCTTCTTGCATTCTTATGATTTATACCCACATACAAACTTATATTCACAAACATCAAGTAAGCTTTTAGCATCAATTGCCACACCTTGTAACGAAAATGTGTTATGCATATTACACCATACAACAATGTATGTCATAGTGTTCCATGTTGCCTTCTTGTAATGTTTCAATTATTTGAAATATATTTTGGCAAGGTAGCACGTATATAGAGATAGAACAAGGCGGTCTGATTACGAGTCTTAAAATTGTGAAATTTTTTATTTAATGATCTAATAAAACGTTTGTAATGCCAAGAATTATTTATATGTAATAAAGCATCCCATTTACTCATTAATTGTTCATTAACCTTCATTCAATTGTTTCTTGTCTGTAAGGCCACTACAAACAGATTTTTTGTTAATTAAACAAGGCATTCACCAAAATTCAGAGCAATGGCCTTATTTTTCACACTCACAGTAGCTTACAAAGGATGGACAAGCAAGGAAGAAAACAACCCCAACTTAATTTACAATCTTTATTACAAAAACATTGACACAACATGTACAGGCAACTCTTTCTGGTGTCGAATCCACACGCGGTGGCAGGAATCCGTAAAAGACTAAGTGCACTTTGAGATCTAGGAGGCGTCGGCCGTAAAACAGTCGCGCCGAAGCATGGTGCGGCCTCTGGGCGTAGCGAGGGCAAAGGAATCGAGGGTGTACAGCATTTGCTAATCGTAGATACATCTTAGGCTAGTGGCTATTCCGTGCTAATTCGTGGACGGGTAAGAATGAATGCCAAACACGGCCCGATAATAATCGGGGGACAAGGTGTAACATAGTGATGTTAAAGATACACACTGATTCGCTTTTTAGAGTTTATAATAATATGCTGCAAAGAATACGTTTCGATGAGACTCTGCATTTACAGAAGATTTTTAAACAATTGTGGGGCTGAGCAATAGCACATATTCTAATCGTGACTACGTAATTCTTCTGAAACCGCGGGGTCCTTCAAGCGGTATTTTTCACAACATGAAGTACCCTAAAAAGTAAATCAGCGGACTCCTTTAATATTATCGCACCAACTAAACTATACAGTGAACAAGGCTCTAATGCAGTGATGGAAAACCCACAAGTATGTCTTCTGTATGCAGCATTATGCAAAAATGTGGTTTTCATATTCTTAAGATTCAGTGTAAACAAATCTGACACCATTGCAAATTTCTCTGTGATAGAGAAGAGAGTGAATCAAGCAAAATCAGAATATCCCAAAATTTTTCAGAATGGTGAGGTACACATGCATGCTGCTCCAAAAAAGTTTGCCATTACTACTACTCAAAAATTGTATCTTGTATATTTTTTATACCGTGACTAGCACCACTGTAAGATATTACATACTTTTGTCAGCATTTGTACTACATTTGTTAGGTACTTTTACATTACTAGGGCGAACGCAATTTGTGTTGCGTTGAAGATGAGCGTAGCGATTTGTATTTAGCGCTTAAAAAGATTAAGGCAAAAAGCCTAAATCATGGAGCAGCAAGCTGGACCATTGCTTTTTCGAAAATTCTGTTCACTTGAAATTGTAAACGGTTCTGGCCTTTCTTTGTTTCAGTCCGAGCTGTAGGGTAGCGGAAATATGCTCATTTTGAGGTCATAAAGCAATGTGCATGTTAATACATAGATGTAACTCATGTCCAAGGGTTTTTATTGGGTTTTATTGGGTTGGTTTTTATTGGAAAAAATCTGGTGTGATGTTTCGATTTGGTTTTGATGGTTTCTAAAGGCAAATCGAAATTGGGAACATTTGAAAAAAATACGCACTTTTAAATAAATTTCCGTACTTTTCCAAACATGCCCAATTGTCGAATTTTGCTCTTTTTTCTGCTTTGAAAGTGAAGGGTGTGGAGGATTTTCTTGAAAAACGCAGGGGGTCTAAGTTGAGAACAAAAGTAGACACCCTGAAAATTTCATCCCACTCGAAGCAGGCGTTTGGCCTGTAGAGCGCGCGCAAACACACATACAAAAAAAAAAAAAAAAAAAAACAAACACACACCAAGTGTTTTTTTAGCAGTAGTGAAATTGATGATTTTGCTTCGCTCGCTTCGCTCGCTACGCTCATCAATTATTTTACAGGGATGCCTTCAAGTGAACAACAGAAAAACTTGTAAACTTGCATACAAATTAAGTAACGTATTTACAGACTTGCAAGTGGTATACAATGAAACTAATATACGCACACAACTAAACATTTCACATGTCTAACATTTGTGACTGTGCAACAAAAAAAGTCGCACACAGAAATTAATTTTTTCAAATTGTATACAAATTCACTTCTTGACAAACCCCATTTGGCAACATGGTCGTGTAGAACAGTTTCAGCACTGTACCAACAGATCGCAGTTACTTCCTTAAAAGAAGCCAAAATTTGTCCGGAGCTGTCCTTAAAAAAATATCCCCAAGTACATGAACCGAAAACGTACGATGAAGAGTTTGGGGCTGTCCTTAAAAAAATCTCCCGAAAACGTGAGCCAGTACAGACATTGACAGAATTGACGCATTCCCTTGAGGCATTTCAAAACTCTCAGACAAGCCCGCACCATGTTGCCAAATGGCTTTTGTACACAACGGCATGTGTTGAACAGTTGACAATTTGAGAATTTGTATACGAGTTTTTTTGTATACCACTTGCAAGTCTCTGATTACGGGATTTCATTCGTATACGAGTATACAAAATTTATTACAAAATTTTAATTTAATGTAATTTTAACCGGACACCATACAACCGGCAATCATGATTTAACTGAAATGTACTTTCTTATTATTCTAAGTATTAGTATAACATGTATCTTGCCTAAGTATGAGAATAAATAAATAAATACAAGTTTTTTTGTTGATCACTTGTAAGTCTGAAAATATGGAATTTAATTTGTATACAAGTATACAAGGTTTTTTGTATACGAGTTGACGCATTCCGATTTTACAGCACTTCTTGATGGTTTTTTAAGACAGTCAATGTACTTTTCAAATACACTTAGGAATGTTTGTTCAGGTATTATTTTGTCCCAAGAATAAAGTACCTGAGTAAAGTAGGTCAAATACAAGGGTTGTTCTCTTATATTTTGATAAAATCTGTAGGTACACTGTGCAAAAATGAAGTACCTGTCAAGAATGAAGACAGTGGAGCAAAACAAAAATAGAAGTGCAAAATATTGGTTCAAAATAAAAATAAGGTAATCATGTTTGCTCTATAGGCTAGGTATAGATAGCCTCGATCACTGCATAGTAGTCTAGAATATGCGTCAACTTGCTACCTTATCCGACTTTATTATCCACAGCCTCTTGGCAACTCAACCCAACAATTATTGATGAGCGTAGCAAGCTGAGAGAAATCTTCATATTCACTACCTCAAAAAAAAAGTCACTTGTGAATGTTTTTTTCTTGTATGTGTGTTTGTGCGTGCTCTACAGACCAAACGCCTGAACCAAAAAAATGATAGGCAAATTTGAGAGGACCTACCTTTGTTCTCAAGTCTCAACTTAGATTCTCTGTGTTATTGGAAAATATCAGTTGAGGACTATTTTAATAAATCAATTTTCACGAAATTTTTAAATTTTTTCAAAATTTTGAAAAAATTTTGAAAATTTAATTTGACGCCAGATTCAATAACAGTCCGGTTTCCTTAGTTTTCTAGGTTACCAGCATTGTTGACTTCAAGTTTGGCCAAGGCATAGATTTGATGGTTATCGGAGGCTTAGTCAATTTCGTTTATGGAAGTAATTGTAAGTCAGAAATGGTAAGAAATTTATCTCCCATCTAATAAGAACCCTTGGGCATAAGGTATGTCTTATGTATTTACGTTATCATTACTCATAGTGTTCATAATCTACATGTTTTGCTATCAGACAGCTTGGAGAGAAACAAAGGCAGATCAAAACCATCAAAATTTTCTAGTGATTGGAATTTTGGAGAAGGCAATGATCTGTCGTGGTGCTCCATGGTTTTCGTATTAGGTTTTCTACCTTCTCCTTTATATAGCTGCTACACAAACCGCCACGCTCATCTTCAACGCAACACAAATTGTGTTCGCGAAGCTCTAGTAATAGTTAAACTGGAAACTTAAATGATCTAGTTTTAAAGTTAAATGTATTTACAGCTGTGACATCAACAACAGCCAACTACTGCATCTGGACTAAAAATGGTCAGTGTAAACTGTAAATGCAATGTATATCAATACTAACTCGTTTTTATAAAAAGTTACAAAATGGTCCTCGCGGCCCAATAAACGGCCCTTAAAATGTGTCTGGTACGAAAAAGCCCTCGTTACGCCGACGCTACCTACCCGCAAGACTACTGCGGCTTGTGAACTTCTGGCCGAAGAAACGACGAGTGTTCGAGACGTTTGGTGAGAGGCGGTGACAAAACGTTTCCGACGTTTAAACGTAAAAGAGCCGCACCTTAGACGTCGACACGAGGAGGTTGTCGTCGAAGAACTTGGTCTCGATCACAACGTTACCGCTGTTGAGGAAACCCATCGTTTAGCAAAATCTTTGTCAACAATCGATTATTTTATTGGAGTGGGTAACTGCCTTTGACTTTACCTATGTACGGTACAGGTTAGATAATAGGTATTAGGTACCCATATATAAATATATATACCCACCTAAGGTCTGAGGTATAGACAATATTGATTTTGTACAAGAGCTACAGCAACAAAATCATTTGGAGGCCTTTAATCAACCTATGCCACCCTAGTGGAAAGAGATCATTGCATAGTCACCTTGAAAAGCTCCTATCTATAACATTTAAATTTTCACCTAGCTCTAAGCCAGATAGGTATGTAATATAAGATTGAAAAGAGTAATACATTACACCAGGGGTGCAATCGTGTAACTTTATTTCTTTCGATTTGACTCAAAAATCACTCGATTTCAAATCACTGCCCGTGTTAAACCATAGGCAGTGATATTGAAAACGAATGGTTTTGAAACCAAAAAGTTACACAATCGCCTCCCAGGTTATTTTTTATTGAAAAAAAAACACTGTTTAGCTAACAGATTTTCCACGTACAAAATCTCTGCTCAGTTAATTTCACAGCATCTGCATACCTACAGATAACTTTATGGGTTCAAGATCAGTTACAATCAATCAACTCACTTGAGAACGGTAGCAGGCATCATTTGTGACTCGGGCGCCGCTTCAAGCATCGACTGCCAGGTGTTGGTCGAGTTGGGGATGACGAAACCAAACTCGAAGAACCACTCCTCCAGGCATCGACCCTGATTACAAACCAGATTTATTATCGTGGTAGTATTTTAAAGTATTTTTAACAGCCATCTTATACGTAGTTCAAACAAAGTTATCAAAGTTATGTTTTAATGAAGCACATAGATTGACCCCAGTAAGGAAGCTATTTTACATTCTTTAAAGCTGCATTAGGTAGGACCTTTCGGTATAGGTATTATATTTTACGTAGGTAATCGATGAAGCAATAAAATATCAATTACCCTAAGTACCTTTCCTCAATGGGGACCCTTGGGAGTAATAGCATGTCGTTTGATAATCAAATTCCTGCTTCCGCATTACTATTACCTACCTTGAACAAGATCTTCTGCTCCAGACGGAATTTCTCCATTGGTTCGACGGATGAGAAGTTGATCTCTCTGGACACGGCTCGGCATTTTAAGATCTTCTTTGGGACTCGAGCCTGGTGCTCGACTTCAGGGCAAGAGCTATGGAATAGCATCGTGAATGTCAGAGTTGGTAGGTACCTACCTATTTATAATAGTATCTTTGCTACCTACTAAATTGTGAAATCTACATGATCTTATAAAAGACAGGCAACCAAAAGCTTTGATTAGGTACCTAATAATGAGAATTTTATCGGAATATTGCCAGTACATAATTTACCAGAATATGCAAATGAGGCCATTTCATAAAGTTCAAAACATAAGTAATTAGACGAAAACAAGGCTGCGGAAACATGACCCAAAATTCAAAACAGTGAGATTTAATCTGGAAAAATACAAAAAAATCTTAATTGAGCGTGACTTACAGGTCAACATTTCCTTGCCAAAGTACTCTGCCAGAGTCTGCATCGCGTAACGTCATCCAATTTCTAAAAAGAATTAGTCAAGGAAGTGCCTGGCATAAACATATGACAATGATATGGCCATTGAAATGTGACATTGAGCAACATTTTTTTTCGGTTGACTAGTTCAAGCATAGAACAGAAGTTTCATTACTTTATGGTTAAAGCATATCAACCACCCAGTGGCAAAATAATCAAATAATGTTCGATGATTTCCTTAAATCTGTACATTTTGTTATTAAAATAAAAAGGATACACTTGAAACCCTTTCAGTATTTCTTCTCCCTTTGGTGCCATTTTTTATGTAACCGACTAGACTAGATACACTTTGGGGTTATGGTTGCGTGTTGCGGATTAGGTAACGTCAAGCATTAGGTTATTAGCTCAGTGCATATTGAGAAATTAAATGCACTGAAAATAAATATACACTCTTTATTTGCCTGTGGTTATTTTCGAACTGGCAAAGTAAAATAAACGGCTTCAACCCGATTCGAGGCACAAACACAAGTTATTGACGTTTCGTCGTTTAATTTTTTACTTGATCGTCACAAGTCCGAAGGTCATACGAACGGATGTGTCGTCACAGGAAGTAGTCTCATGCAGTTAGCAAGCAGCGAAACATGTCTGTCGGTGTGTATCAGTGACGATGTCTTGATTAATTCATAAAAGGCGATGGACCCTTCATTCCAGGTAAACGAAACGGAGTTTATTAATTTCCAAAATAAATCCCCCTATTAATTTTGTTGGGTGTCGTTGCACAAGTCTGGCAACTGACTTAACAAAACTTGTTGAAAACGTCGGCTCGGCCCCACGGACTGCACTCGCCATGCACTATCTGCACGTGGAGATCCCTATTTTTCCCTGCAAGTCCCGAAACCGATAAGGAATGACAACTGATACATCTGGAATCCGCGTCGGCCCCAATTTCTGTCCTCTGCGTCCCCAAGCGCGTTAATAGGATCTTCAATGAACGGAACCAATCACTTTATGATCGATCGGCCTTGAGTCGCCGTCGCACTCCCAATTGCGTTTTGGGAATAATTAGATGCCCATGACTTGCACAGGCCTAATGTCATGTCATCGTTTATAGGGCTTCGAGTTCCTCGACCTTGCCAATGTGAACGACGCTGAGCTCGATCACATCAACAATGTGCTCTATGCGTCGGACCGGAGCGTCAAATACCCAGAGCTGCCGTGGGAGGAGCCGAACTATGGTTAGTGTACTCCTAATTGTTACCTGTGTTGCATCCCGGTGCCGTTGGAGAGAGGATATCTCTGGCAGAAGCTTACGGACACGTCAGCTGAACTTGAGTCACATAGACTGACCCGTGTACGAGGCAGCTTTCAATCTGCAAAGCAGCTAGAATGACTGCAAAGTTCAAACCCCTTAGGGATACTGCTTACGACTTTCCCAAATATCCCTTATTTCTGCTGCCTACAGCCTTGATAGAATCACAATATTTCTAAGCAATCCATTAAATTTATGGAATAAACTCAATCAGTAGCAACAGTTGAGCTTGGATTGGCTGTAGTATTTGTGACGTGCTAACATTTAAGGGGCGCCAGATGTTGCAGCTGCGGTGCCTCCGCCTGCAGCTAGCTACTCCGTACCAGTGAGCCATGCGATGCCGATGTACCTGCCGTCGGTGTACGTCAACAACGTCACCGCCAATGTCAGCGTGCACCATCCCTATCTCGGCTACCACCATACGGTATGTTAAAAACGTGTGGGCAAAGTTGGAGGGTTTGAGAGCGTGGTTTGCTCTATATTATTACACTATTACTATTTCATGGAGCAAGGGGCCACATTATTACTAATTTATTTGTAACTTAATTATCTATGCAAGGCACATGGTCTTTTTATAATAGTTCTTCATATGATAGGGAAGGTATTTTAATATTTAAAAATAGAATGGTAGGAAATAAGAAGAATCATCTATAAACTGCATCCAAGATAGCTCAGGTGCTTGGTAAGATTTCCCATAGTACCTGTATGACATCTTATTTTCTGTTAAGAGGCACAATTCTGACAGGGTTAAACCTACAAATATTCATTCATGTTCTAATGTGACTGGTGTCAAATTATATTTTTTAGTCGGCAGTCAAATGTAACATCTTTAGAAATAGGCTATCAAACTTTGTAACACAGCTTGCTTATAGTTATTTCAAAGCTTTGTAAATGTCAGAGCTTGCCAATAAAATATAACCTATTCTTTGTAGCAGGTAGGTTACCAAATGGCGACGTAAGTGTGTACCTAGACAAAGGAGTAAAGCTATTAGAAACGCAACTTGCCACAGGGCAAAGAAAACCTGTTCTGCTTTGTACACGGAACCGGACCGAACACTGTATCGGCCACGCTTGACCCGCCGCTCGTCCGCAGATGTACGAGTCCCCGCCGCCTGCGCAGGGCCGTGGTCGCGGCCGCGCCAAGCTCAACAAGGTGCCGCGCGACGGGGCCGCACCGCACAACTATCAGCCCACCACCCCGCAGTACATGCAGCATCCGTACAACACTTACTACCCAGGTAGGCACACGGTGAATCTTACAGGGTGGGTGTGAGTTTGGCAATATTAAGCTGCAGAGATTCATGAGAATCTGGTAGAATCTAAAAGTCTGGTCCTGGCTCTTGGCTGTTAATGGATAGATATATTTTGAATGATGTTGCTAAACCAACCTTCAATGGGGAATGCTATTGCATTGGTACTTTTCCATTTTCCTAATTATACACCTATTTATTTATATACCTACCTACCAACAATGGGAAGGAAGATTGAAGAGTTTTTTGTAATTCACTTTCACTTTTAATAAGTATGATTGTCATAATGCCAGTGTCTCTCATAACAAATATGATTGTCTATTCAATTACATACATTAATTATACCTAGGTAGTACCTACCTATAGTGTTGATAACAGAAATAGCTATCTTCAAGGTTCATTGTAGGTACAAAACAAGGTAGGCATTCCATTCTTTCATGCTGGTCAATGATGTTAACAGAAGAGTGCATCACAATTTGTGCGTTTTGCTGATTTTTTACGCTCGAAGAGAAACGCCTGTCAAACTACCATCATGAAATGTGCTGTGTACCAAGATGTGGCACTGTTAATCTAAAGACAGACTGATCTGATGCATTTTTTAACAATCCAGACCATTAGTGCTGAGATTTATGAAACACCAGCCCTGCCAATACTGTCCCGCAAGGTTATCTCCTGCCGCTTTTGAAGTGCAGCCACTTGTGTGAATTGTGTGGTTGAAGTTCTCGAGTGGAAAGATTGAAAAGTCTTGTTCAAATTTAGAAAATTAATTAAAAGTCAATGTAGGTACCTACTACCAACTACTGTTTCCAAATATTGAACGGCTTTGTTGTGAAGTCCCCCTTTCCCAATTCATTTCCTAATGTATTTTTCCAAAAATCATCTCTCTGCTAACATGCTTCCAAAATCAGCTGCAAAATGAGTGTGCTGTCTGCAGTCCAAACCTTAACCATGAATACTTTTCAAGTTTTCAACAGGCTGAGAAGTTTCAATTGTTGTGACATTCGTATCCTGCTTCGGTTGCACATTTTTCCCACTTCGCTTCCATCCTTCACATTGTGGTATCTGTTTAAATATATATGTTAAAGTTATATCTGCCACTACTTTTTTTGCACTTCAAGCACAGTTTAAAATGAAACTGCCAACGTTCTAGGTTTAAAATTTTGATTTGCAAGGACAAAAAAGAATGACAGCCATGAACAAAAATATGTTTTATGTGACAGAACAGTGCCCGCTGTTTTCATCACCACATTTAAATATGTTTATTGTTTTTGCATCTTTTTGTGTGCATAAAATATCTTTTTCCCATTTGAAATCTTTCAAAATGATGAAAACTACGTAAAGTTATCTTTAAACTAGGTTTGCACCAAGTGTAGCCCGCGGCCCGCCTTGAGATAAATCGGCCACCAGACTGAAAAGTGTCATGTGTCGTTGACGAATTCACACGCGCCATTCCCCTCTTCTCCAGGCCACGCAGCGGCGCACGCCACCGGCCCGCCGCTGTTCCTGCCGAGCCACGTGCCGATGTACCCGGGCCCGGGCGGCATGACGTACGCGCCGTACCACGCGCAGCCGATGTACGCCCAGCACGACCCCGCCGCCGCCGCCGGCTACGCCAAGCAGTTCGAGCCGCAAGCGCCGGGACCGCACGAGTACGCGGCGCCGCCCGCTGTCGTCGGCAACGGCGGGCATCCGCACCACGAGCAGATTGCGTGAGTTGCCGGCTATTTTCGGCTTTGTTTTTTGATTTAGTCCCTGAATTGCAACCGCCGACGATTGTTTGGGCTAAAATAATTGGGATTACTTTGAGTTTACCGTCGCAAAGCCTTCTAACTGGAGCCGTTACACATTGACTATTGTAGCGTAGGCTAGTGTAGTGATGGACTTGTGGTCTAAAAAAGAACTTTGTTAATGTTTTATCGGAGTTGGCACCGAACTTGTGAGGACTGTCTTCAGGACCAATGTCTATCATAATTCTTTGTACTTGAGGTAATTTGGGGACTGTTTTAAATTAATTGGTGTAACTGCAATCAGATCAGATGCTAAAGCTGAGTTTACAGAGCAAATGACAAGTCATTCATGAGCTTGGACTCTGGACCAATCAGAGACTCCATGGCAGAGTTGCAATCAAGAAGTCTTGCTCATCCAGAGTCTTTTATCGGTCCAGAGCCAATGTTCATGACATTGTGGCATTCGTGGCACTGACATGGATATTTAAATTAAAATCCCGGCTCAAGTGACCATTACAGAGCGCAAAACAACGCCACCGACCGACCAATAACCCGGCCCCTCTCTCCCCGTCCGCAGCTACCGCGAGATGAAAGACCCGGCGGTCTCGTACACCGAGAAGGGCACGACCCACTACCGGCTGCCCGACGTCGCCGTGCCGACCACCAACGGCTTCTCCGCCCCGCACGAGACGGCCGGCCAATCGGACGACGGCTCCGCGCCCGACGTCATCGTCTCCGATCTCAAGGGCGACGCCCAGGTCTTCATGCCGGCGCGGCGCAACGTCAGCAAGCTCAGCTTCACCGTCGAAGAGAACAAACCCGGCTTCCACGCGGCCAACGAGACGAAGCCCGTCTTCGAGACGGCCGCCGCGAACAGGCCCGCCTACGCTGCCGTCGAGGAGGGCGCGCCCGCTTTCGTCCCGGCTAACGAGGTCCAGGCGCGATTCGTTCCGAGCAATGCGGCCAATCCTGCCGTCGCGCCAGCGAACGAGAGCAAACCCCAGACTGTCCCGACCAACGAGGCCAAGGCTGGCTGTCCGCCGACAATCGAGCCGAAGCCGCGGAACGACAACGACGGCAAGGCGAGCGACGGGATCGTGGCCAATGGGGGCAAGCCGGGCTTTGCGGCGGCCAATGAGCTGGCCGCTTCCGTGCCGGTGGCTGAGAAGCCGGCGGATGTGCCGGTTGCGGCGGAGGTTGCGGTGCCGAAGGTGGAAGTCGTCGCTGTGGCTGCGCCGAAGGTGATCGAGGTGAGTTACATTGGGCCTTCCATCGCTGCTGGCATAAGGGGATAGGCAACTCAGCTGTTTCGTATGCTGTGTGAATAGGGCACCATTGTGATTAGCAAGAAGTTGTTATGCATGCTGTATATATCCACTGTCTTTGGTTATGACTGCAACGTTGACAATCCTTAAACATTTTTGAATACCAATATTAACTTTTAAGACATGCATATATAATACAATCGTGAAATTCGATACATTTACAGTTTAGTTGTCCTTAAAGCAGCACTAAACAAACTGAAGTGGCGCTTGAAGCAAGGTCTCAATTTGTTGGCCGGTATTCTGTCGGCATCGCTTTATAACATCCACGGGCAACACAAGAAAATAGCTGGAGTTACCTATCCCCTCACGGCCAGTGATGATCGAAGGTTGGATGAGGTTGGGCTTTGTGGTTGCTTCTAGCATGTAAGGTTGAACAGTCTTATTTGGTCATATCTGCATACTGCCATGGTTGCATTATGTTTGATACTGACTTGATTCTCTGTTCTTCTTACTTTCCGAATTAAGTTAGATCAGTAGTGTCCAACTAAATCCCATTCAATCCCTAACAGTAACAGATCTATAAAGCCACAAAAGCGGAGTAATCTCTCGTCACAAGTTAATCCTCTACTTCAATACAGACACAGTGTGGTTAGGGTCATCATCAGCCTGACATTCACTGGTAAAAAAACCTGGGTAGACGTTACTTTTTTTCACTTAATGCTTATCAGTTATCCTTATCAATAATCATCATCCTGAAACTGACCCATGGTTAGGAACCAGGGATGCCTTCGGCTACCCGGCTAGGTTGCGGGGAATGAGAAATCGGGTCCACCTTTTCGGATCCGGGTTCTTTCGTCGCCGAGTGTGGTCGGCTGTACCATGCCGCGCTGGCGAGAATCACCGGGCCAAAGTTCCCCTCTCGACTCCCGGCCCGCATAGCTTCACTCACTCACACCACCCATCTAACCAAGTAGCTGATTGGCCGCTCGAGTCTCGGTGCGATTTCGGTGACAGTAGTCGAGGATGTCCAGACAGCTGCCAGTCAGAAGATTGTTTACGAACGCAACGCTAACAACCCCCCTCGTCGGTTGTCGGCAGGTCGCGATCGAAGCTCCCACCGCCGCGGCAAAGCCGGAGCCGACCGAGCCGAAGCCCGTCGAGACCGGCGGTGGCGGCGGCGGCAAGTCCTGGGCCAGCCTGTTCCGCAGCCCGTCCGGCCCCAAGGAGGCCGAGCCCAAGCTGGTGGCGCGCGTCGAGCCGTTCCAGTCGCCGGCGCAGTCGGCCGCCGATGCGTTGCGTGCCCAGCGCAAGTCCGACGACCCGCATCTCTATCGGCTCGGCGGTGAGTGCCGTTCCGCGGCTCTGCTCGGTTGAGACGGACTCGTGCATCGATTTAGGGGTGTCACAGCTCTTTACCAGCTTCCTTTTAGGCTAAGCCAGCGTCATACTCATTGCAAGTCCTCAATGGTCTTCTCATAGCATTCCATTTAAAAAGAAACTGTTTCAAACTGGTTATTGAATGCAAAGTGAATTTCAACTGGTTTGCCATGGGATTTAATTGACTACCTCTTAAATAGCAAATAGTACAAGTTATGATATCTGAGGAAAAAAAACTTATACTTTACGTAGCCCCAGTTGTAATTAGTTGTTATGAAAATTGAAAACTAGCTAGTGCTCGGTGGATATTATGTAACTTTTTACTTGTCGGTGTTCAGGGATAACATTCGTTATCTCCAGCAAAACCTTTACATAAGCTCCGCCCTGGTAAGATAGGAAAACGTAGGACAATAGTTTGAAATACTTGCTGATTTCGTTACCGCGAAGTGACCGTTGGCCGTCCCGCGCATTGCAGAGTTCCTGTGCCACCACGAGCTGGACCACCGCGCGGTGAGCCTGCAGCCGCGCGGCCTCACGAACCGCGGCAACTGGTGCTACATCAACTCGACACTGCAGGCGCTGCTCGCCTGTCCGCCGTTCTACAACCTGATGAAGTCGCTGCCGTTGCCGCGCGCCTCGCACAAGTCGCCGACGCCGATCGTCGACAGCATGTGAGTGCGCAACGGCGGCGGGGCTTCGCGTTTCGTCGCGGTTTCATTACCCGCTTTTGCTCAGACTAATCTACCAATCGAAGCAGTTCTCCCTTTTTTAAGTTGGACCTAGGGACGACTTCGATTTCATTTCTTTGGAACCGAGTACTTGATGCCAGGAACCGATTCTGGAACCGGTTCATAAAAACTCAAAAAAACTCACCAGAAATAAAAAAACATTTTTTGTTAATTTTTTTTTTTTAAATTGTGGGGTAATTAATTTTGATGAAATCATTTAAATAACTGTCTATTCTACAGTGGTTTTTAAATCCCTTAAGTATTTCCGCCTGAGAAATATCTACCCTCAACCAAGTAAAAAGTAATTTATCTGTGGCAAAAGCAATAATGAATTTTGTAGGTTCAAAATTTAGTGCCAAGTGTGACACTAGCGCTCCGGACGTGCACAGTTAGTACTACTGCAATATTGTGCTGCTGTCTATCCACAAATTGTCGAAACGTTTCAATTTTCTATTGTAGCCTCTGGCACAAAAATCAAATTATTCGGTTCTTGAAATTGGAGTCGGTTCCTGTAGGATCGGATAGGAACCGAGTACCCGAAGTCATCCCTATACTAATCGTAGCAGTTATACCTTTTTAAGTTGGATGCCGAATTTCCTGTATTATTGTTTTGAAACTCGTGACTGACAATCCAGATGAAACTATTTGCACATGTCCTTTTTTATCCTTACCATCAATGATGTTGCCAGCAACGTCAGAATCTTTTTGGAGAAGGAATTATCGAAACTAAGTGACGGCAAAAAACGTCATAATAAAAAATAGATAATAACGTTGAAAATGATTAGACCGTTTTAATTAAATATTCATGTTCGCTGCCACATAACCGAAAGAGATATGCGTATGCTCGGATCAAGCAATGCACCCCCTTCCAGTGCTTTCCTCATCGGTAGATTCTGTGCAAGTGCACACGTTGACACATTCCGCGCCAGGAGATTGCTTGCACGTGCACGTCTCGACTTTGGCGGCCTTGCGCACGACCATCGACGGCCATAAGTCGTAGAGCATTCGCTTGACCGGGCTAGACAGGACGGTATATGCTTCGGCTATCTCCTTGTTCTTGCGCTCGACTTCCATTCGCCTGGCCTCTGTAGCGTTAGCGTGTCGATCTGGAGAGGAAATGATATTAAGGTATTGGAAAAATCACTTCAGTATCGAAATATCATAGGTTCACAACTTGACCATCGCAATTAATCTCACCTGGGAACCAGTAGCATGACATCTTCCGATACGAGTAATCTATTTCTTCCCAGGAAGCATCGTCTTCTAGCGCCAAAACTGCGTAAAGATTCTTGTCGTTCGCTTCTTGCAGCATTTTCTGCGAGAGGGCTAATCGCTGCCTGCTGTATGCTAATTTGAAAAAAGTCAGTTAACAAATGGCATTTTTCCCGGCTTGAGTACTAGTTATGCCGAGAGATGGACAATGCAACCTCACTTTGTGATAGACCTATGCGATCAGTTAAATGTATTAAGTTTGATTAAGTACTAGGTATATCTTTGGCATCAATAGACGGCGAAACGAGATAGGCTAGAAAGTAGAAACGCGTGCAACCTAACGGGAATCCGAACCTAGGACATTCTCCTGATTAGGGGCTAGGCGTTCCCTACTGACTGAGCTATTGGGTACACGATCTCCAAGTTCACTTGGAGGGACAAGGAAGGATGCATCGGTTATTAACCTACTAATACACTTTATCCCTTAGGAGAACATTCCTAGACTGCTATTTTGAAGATGCCAGCCAAAAGGCAGCAAAGTGACTTGAGAACGCTGCAGTGGAGAGTATGCACATTAAAAAAAATCTAGTTTTTTTAGATAAACTAAGACAAAATGTTCTAAATAATCCCAAGAACAAATCTTTCCCAAGAACAAACAGCTTACCATTTATACCTACTCCTTTTTGAGTACATACAAATTTGATGTAATCCCAATGGCTTAGTTCCATTTTTTTATTTAGTTACCAAAAGAGACAAAGTAATCCCCGAAAGAACAACGTACCGCTTTTGCTAATGTCAACTTCCACCTGGAAGTCCCTTATGGCGGCTTCGAAATCGCCGGCGACCAAGTAAGTGTAGCCACGTAGCCTCCAGGTGTACGCGCTCGTCATCTCCAAGGCCAGGGACGCCGAGTAGTCGTCGATCGCGGCCGCAAATCTGCCTTGTTTTCGCGCGATGCAGCCCAGGTAGCGGTAGACGTCGACTTTGAGCTTCTTGTTTTCGGGCTCGGCGGCCAAAGCCTTCGTAAAGAGAGACCTTGCATCGTCAAGCCTTCCTCGGTTGAATGCGACGATTGCTTCAACTTCTAGTCGCTGTTGTGTCCGCTGTAAAATATGAAGGAGATTCTTTGAATTTCGGGAGATTTGAAAAACAACTCTGAATGGCACTAGAACTTGAGCAAAGTCACTCGTTATATCCTGCTGGGGTTTAAACTCCAACATGATTTCAATGACCCGGATAGATTAAAGGAAACCACGTCCTCTTTGGGACGAAAACGTAGAAATACCCATCGGAGCGTACTGCATAAAATCACAAAGTTCCCAAAAGTATTTTCTCATTAGATTAGGTGAACCTGTTGTAATAGTGAGTCAAAATCAGTTTGGCAGTTTGGCTATAAAACCTGACAATTGACAACAGTGTATATATAAGGAATTCAGGAATTTACCTTGGCCCATTTAAGTTTTACCTCTAGCTTCTAAATAACGAATCACCAAAATGGGCTTCTATAGTACGTCTCAGGTTCTTTTGGCAGCGCCCCGGGACATAGGTAAGGTACTGCAACTTTGCACAGCCTTTGCTAAAGGTAGCAGTGGTTCGCTGCCAGCTCCATCAAAAAGGTTCGGAAAAAAGGGGCAGCTACCTGTTTCGCAATCAATTTGAGCGTTTTTACTGAAGATAATTCGCACTGATTATGTGACGTTAAATGCGAAGAATAATTAATCCCGGCAAAAAATAGTCTGTACAGGACTTTGAAATTGAAAAATCGAAGCAGAATTAAGAAATCGTAAATCACTTGGAATATTATTTTGACGACTGATCACTCAGTTTAATGATCGTTCATTAGATTTGTGTAGGTATGCCATGCCATGATGTTATGTTTAATGACCAGGCAGCACAGCCCGCACCAAACTGATTAGAAAACAAGTTATCCAGACTGACATCGGCCAACTCAACACAATGGGAGAGTAAGGGGTATGCAAAACGAGGGTTCTTGCGGAAACATAAAAAACACTCTGTGGACTCCCGAGTCTGAGACTTTCTATAACTATCTATAATAATCTGTTCATATCTTTGAAATTTAAAAAATCGAAGCAGAATTAAGATTTCGTAAAGCACTAGGAATATTATTTTGACGACTGATCACTCAGTTTATTGATTGTTCATTAGATTTGTATCTAGGTATGCCATGATATTAAGTTTAATAAAGACCGCACAGAACCGATTACTGATTAGAAAACAAGTTATTCAGACCGACATCGGCCAACTCTACACAATGGGAGAGCAAGGGGTATTCTAAATGAGGGTTCTCGCGGAAAGAAAAAAAACGCTCTGTGGACTTCCGAACCTGAGACGTACTATACTTGACTATTCAACTGTCAATTAGGCACGTGCCAATTTAGTGATTATGGCATATTGGACGGTTTTTCTCATCTTACCAGTGGAAAATCGTCAATTGAACCAACATTATCTGAATGCGGCTCTGAACCACTTCGCCATTCCAACTAAGAGATAGTGCGTACTAACTGTAGGGTGGAGTCCATCTCTTGCAGCTTGCCTTCCTGCGCACAGATTGCTTCTGCGTTCAAGATCTGTCCAATCGGGCAAAAACATATTTTCGGGAAATGATTTTTCCTGGGTTACGACTTCAGCGTGCATTCTTTTAGATTGTTTTGTTCTTGTTATTGTAAATGAGGAACAATGACCATTGCCATGGGCCCACGGAGCTGTCATTGTTCTCTACATTTTCAACATATTTCCAATTCCATGAAATATCCGGCACTGAGGTGACTGTGAGTTTCTTCGAATGTGCTTCATGCGTGCTTAAAAAAAATGGTTCCCACATGTCGATGGTTTACCTACAAAGATTTGAACCCCCGTTTTTTTCTCTGTTCAGCGTTCAGTTTGTCAACGAGTTTGCGACGCTGTCGTCGGTGTCGCGCACGAACCGCAAGGAGCGTGGGAGCCGCAAAGACGACGTCGGCGCTTTGGACGTGCCGCCCGGGCCCGCCTTCGAGCCGACGTACATCTACAAGATGCTCAACAACATCCGTAGTGACACCTTCAAGGTAGGCGCACGCAAAACTTAAACTACGTCAACGGTGCTTAGTTCCAAGCATGATATTTTAACCCAATACTTTTTTTATCGTTTTGCAAATGTTTCGAAACCACTAAATTGGTATTTCCTTCAAATTGGTATTTCCAACGCAATTTGTGTTGCGTTGAAGATGAGCGTAGCGATTTGTATTTAGCGCATAAAAAGATTGAGGCAAGAAGCCTAAATCATAGAGTAGCAAGCCGGACCATTGCTTTTTCAAAAATTCTGATCACTTAAAATTGTTAACGATTCTGGCCTTTCTTTGCTTCTGTCCGAGCTGTAGGGTAGCGGAAATATGATCATTTTGAGGTCATAAAGCAATGTGCATGTTAATACATAGATGTAACTCATGCCCAAGGGTTTTTATTGGGTTGGTTTTTATTGGAAAAAATCTGGTGTGATGTTTCGATTTGGTTTCGATGGTTTCTAAAGGCAAATCGAATTTGGGAACATTTGAAAAAAACACGCACTTTTAAATAAATTTCCGTACTTTTCCAAACATGCCCAATTGTCGAATTTTGCCCTTTTTTCTGCTTTGAAAGTGAAGGGTGTGGAGGATTTTCTTGAAAAACGCAGGGGGTCTAAGTTGAGAACAAAAGTAGACACCCTGAAAATTTCATCCCACTCGAAGCAGGCGTTTGGCCTGTAGAGCGCGCGCAAACACACATACAAAAAAACAAACAAACAAACACACACCAAGTGTTTTTTTTAGCAGTAGTGAAATTGATGATTTCGCTTCGCTCATCAATGATACAGTATATGCCCAATGCCCCGAGGTGCTGACATAAGAACTTGAGACGCACCGCAGTGTTCGCCCTTCCGTTGCACGATTCCCCGCTGCGTTGCTTAACTCTGTGTCCCGTCTGCAGGTGGAGGGCCGCCAGGAAGACGCCGAGGAGTTCCTCAGCTGCCTGCTGAACGCGCTCAACGACGAGATGCTCGAGGTGATCAAGCTCGTGCAGGACCTGGACGCGGCCACGCCGCATGACGATGCTGCCGCCGTCGCCAGCGCAGACGACGACGACGAGTGGAGGGTACGTCGAGGATTGGCGGGATTCGTCTGTCGTTGGAACGGTGGATGTGTCCCTGTGACCTGCCCTGAAGTGTAGTGAATTGCGAACATGATTGGCTTATCCTGTGCCACTCCAGTTGACGAGTGTTACAGAAGTTATTTTTTGCCATCAGGAGTGTTGAGAGTCAAACTTGAGTCACCATGCTGCATTTGCATTGTTTTCTTGTTTCTTTTGAAACATTAGGCTGGTGATTTATGAGGTTCTATAACGACGCCCTGGCTAGATATTAATTTTTTACAAGATTGTGAAGGGCTTTAAGGATATATTTGAAGTTTCTCCAATTCTATCCAGATAGTATTCATATATTTTTCACTTGTAGAAAAAGAGCTGAGATTCACTCTCAATGAGGCTCCCATACATTTAGAAATCCAAAGATGTGTATGTCCCATTGTTATGCTAACGGGTTGAATGGTCTGAGCATCTATGTAATACAGAGGACAGTGTAGGTGTCTCCAGCGTAGGTATCAGTCTCCAAAACGCAATAGCATTTTGTTGCTAACGCAGAAGCTTATTGTTGCCACTGCTGAGCCGTAATTAGTTGCGTTGAAATACGTTCTTGGCTTTGGCCCTTCTAACCTCGTCGTCGTGTCCGTGCAGGTCATGGGCCCGAAGAACAAGGGCGCGTTGACCCGCCGCGCCGAGTTTGCACGCACGCCCGTCGCCGACATCTTCCGCGGCAACCTGCGGTCGCGCGTGCAGCGCGCCGGCGACCAGTCCACCGACAACGTGCAGCCGTTCTTCACGCTGCAGCTCGACATCGAGGTACGCTCCGACGATTCGCTGGCTCAGAGTTTTAAGTTGGTCATCGATCTTTGCTCAGTTTGTGTGACCCCCTGATCTGTTCATAGGATAGGTCTTTTGAAGTTGGTTGGGTTAGGTTACCAAGAATCCTCTGTTTTTGTTACCTGTGCAATGTACCCTGATCTATAGATCTGAATAGATCACTTGACTACAGTTGGAATCCAGCATGGCCTTCGATATCCCCTTATCTTTTTGGACGTATAGGTTTTGCCCACATTCATATCATGATTCATGGATAGCAAAACATGTGGATTGGCTTAGGTACCATTTCGACCTTTGATCTCACGCAATACTCTGCCTTAAGTGGAATGCTGGCCACTGTTTTCTGTCTGTTAACAAGGAAGTAGGTATATCAAGAATTCCTCACATCTGCCTGGCATGGCCGATGACAGTGTCTATTATAAATCCACCTTTAGCTGGGTTCCCGCTCACGCATTGTGTAGCGGTAAGACAGGACGGAGTGGCACCGCCGAATTAGGAGACGGGTCTACTTTAGCGGTACGGAACACGCCGGCAAGAATCTGTACTTAGGTGCACAAATAGCAGGTCCCTTCGGCTTGCTTTCAAGTCGGTAGTATCTTATTCCATTGACCTAGTAAGGGCCGACCCTTTCTAGGAAACTCATCCTGGTGCACGAAGGTAAGATCCCTCCCCGTGGCTCTGAAGCCAACTGGCCCTTCGGCCTCTCTCATCCCGACTTTGATTGCGCCAGCAAAACCGACTCCCGAATGTCTTGGCCCCGCAGAAGGCCGGCTCTGTCCGCGAGGCGCTGGAACTGCTGGCCGGGCGCGACCAGCTGGAGGGCGTGACGTGCACCAAGACCAACCAGGAGGTGGAGGCCTGGCAGCAGGTGACGCTCGACGACCTGCCGCTCGTGCTCGTGCTGCATCTCAAGTGGTTCGACTATCGCGTCGACGGCTGCACCAAGATCGTCAAGAGCGTCGAGTTCCCCGTCGAGCTCAAGCTGGACGCGAGTGAGTCTTGGCGACATCTTAGTATCTTAGGATCCAGTATCTTGGGTATCTTCGGTATCGTAGGATCCAGTATCTTCGACAGGCGACGGTTAATCATAAATTTGCCTGGTTAGCCAGTGGAATTCTATGAAGTGCAATGATGATTATTGATCATTTATTACGAAATAATAGATTGTACATGTTATTGCAAAGAGATGATAAAGAAATATACCTTAAAGGATAAATGCTTTATGGTAAAGGATTGAACGGGGACTGAACTATGACTTTATTTTCCAGAGCTGTTGTCGTCTACCAAGAAGTACGGGGCCAAGGCCAAGCAGTACAAGCTGTTTGCTGGTAAGTTCCATAAATTTGTCAAGGCATAGATGTGAGATTTGAGCAAATGTTTGGATGTATTTGGCACTGACCTCTTTCACTTTATGTTCAACGTTGTTTCTTTACAAGCACCTTCAAGAGGTAGTTTACATTTCTATTAGGACACCATTCAAATCTCTTCATTCCTCTATACTTCATTAAAATCTATATCACTTGCATTGCTTTACGTCAACATCAACGCTTTACAGTTTCCTCTCTGATAACTTGTGTCATATGGTCATACCACTTCTGAGTCCATTTCTGAGTAGGTAGTATTGTCGATGCATAAGTATTGGCCTAGAAAACTTGATTTGGAAACGGTCTGTTTCGAAATATGATGATTGACCTGGCAATACAAGATTTCATGCTGCACATATAGCAGTGTAGTTATAGCAGTGTAGGGCCAATTCCCTGGGTATAACTCTTCAAGCTGGTCGCTGGCTGCTTTGTCTGGAATTTATTTGTCTTGATAACAGAATTAGAACGTTTATTTATTTGAAATCAATCAATCAATTTGAGAATTGTCGTATTTTCATGTCCGTTTTGACATTTATGAAAGAGACAGTTGACCACCGAACATGTACAAAGACCGTGCAAAAATGTACCAGTCCAGCTCTGACTCGGGTGATAACAACATTGGAGTCCATTTCAACCCAGCCGATCACAGGCTTGGTCCGACCTAGGCAACCTGTTTATTATAATAACCTTAGGCCATTCGATGGGTCTGTGCAAATAATGCGCCATCATTCAAAACCAAAAATCAACATGGAGATGATTTCCCGTCGAGAAACCCCCGTGCCCCACGGGCCGCCTCACCACCGCTCCGTTCCCCCCCAGTGGTCTACCACGACGGCAAGGAGGCGTCCAAGGGCCACTACGTGACCGACGCGTTCCACGTCGGCTGCGGCGGCTGGGTGCGCTACGACGACTCTGCCGTCAAGGCCGTGACCGAGACGCAGGTGCTGCACCCCAAGTCGCCGCGCGTGCCCTACCTGCTCTACTACCGGCGCAGCGACACGATCGGGCCGCAGACGCCGGCCGCCGCCGGGAAGTGAGGCGGATGGCGCGGTTCGTGGCGGCCGATTTTGCGGCCGGCGCTGACTTCGCTGTCGGCGTTCACCGCTTTGGGTTTTAGCTGGTTGCTGATGCAATTATTGTTATCTAGCCTAAGATTTAGAATTTTAAGTACAATTACTTTCACTTCAGGGATAAAAAATGCTATATTATTGCATTTTTTTATCTGTCAGATTTAAGTGACTTAAGAAATTGCAGTTGTCTATCCGATCTGTCGCATTATTACGTAGAGCCCCGATTGACGTGACGGTTTGGCAATCTTTGCGTGTGCTGGCAGGGAAGCAAATGACACTGCCTTCAATTCCATCGAACGAGAGTGATTTTCATGAAGAATCCTTTGCGGATGTTCTTCACGTTCTACGCACGCGGGGTTCAGCAGATGGCGAGATTGCGTTGTAGCCGGTTTCAAAAGGGGAATTGATATCATTCACAACGAACAATGACTTTTTGGCTGTGCCATTGGTTATTCTGGACTTTGTTTCTATGGTTACTTGTGGAGGCAACTAGATTCTAAAGTTTTGTTGTTTACAGCTAGTTGTTGAGCAGAAGTGTTCACAAAGTTCCATCAGCACTAATTTAGGGATCATAGAAGTACAATTTTTGTGATCTAGCCTAGAAGATCAACTATTTTGTTAAAAATGACTGATTGAATAAGGTTCATGATACAACTAAGCAGGTAATCAGTGTTTCCTAGGGATAAGGTGGTGGTGATAATTTTGTTCGCTGGTATGTAGCGGCTCGAAAAGCCATGACGATCGAATCAAAACTCATTTTCGTTTCGTGCTGCTATCGAGGGGTTGGGATCTGCCGCAAACTCGTGCGTAGAACGCTGGGAACCGTTACGTTGGCCATTGCGTAACCAAGGTGGCAAATCAACGATCATTAGACTGTCAAAGGGACGAAAGTGTCTCTAGTGTTGTGCCGGCTGCTTCACGACTAGCCCGAAGAAAGAAGAACAAGAGTCCGCGACTTTAAAAGTTCCGGTCGTGTTACTCAGTCAGTCGTGTCGTAACGGCTAGCCGGTTTTTTGCGTCGGCAAAAGCTTTGTTTGAACATTTTAGCGATGAAAGAATAATCCGAAGACGACGATGACGAGCTCAAAGTTAGTTTGAAAGCAAAGTGTGCGTCTGGATGAAGAACGTTTGAAGGCGCCGCGGTTTTTCGCGAGCGCAGTGTAAATTATTGTACAGACATTTCCATGCGGTTTGCTAAGCGACGGCGATTGCGGAGCCGATGTTAAAGGTGTGAGGTCGGTGCCGGGCTCGTTAAAAAAGGGCGAGGGATGCCTTTCTTGCCGCCTTTGTTAGTCGCCCGTAGATTTTAAGCGTGTTGATTGCAAACGACGTGTAAAATTCACAGTCCTATTTTCCTCTCGACTGAAATAATATGAGCCCTGTTTAAATGTTTGTACGAAAGAGTACTACCACGTAGATACTAGTTGGGACTTGCTTGAATCACGTTAAAACACGTAGCTTGTGGAGATATTTCTTTAGTCATCTCTTTGTATATTTGCCAAACTATGAATATTTGTCTTCCGATGGTTTGCCTGCGGGCGCTCGTCTGCTGGGATTGAATGGGCTAGTATGTTTAAGAGTAGACTTTTAAGGCACGCGGCACGCCAGAGTTTTACCGGTAGTCCGATAGTTTTATTTGAGCTTCTAAGCGTGTTTCACCGAGTGACGTTGCAGGCAAACGGTTTTCATGCCAGGGCTAGCGATAGTATTGCATACATTGTTTTTATTTCGAGATTCTCTTTTGATAATTGTTTGTGAAACCTGTCATAATGGCTTCATGTCAACTAGTTTGGAAATCAAATTGTAATAAAAAATATTTGTTTATTTACATACTAAATTTGGTATTCATTTTTCAATCGAATTTAATTTTATGTATGCTTGTGTCTAGATCGTTCCCATCACTCCCATTTAATTGTTTATCAATTTTGCATGTTGAGTAGGGTGTCAGAAGGCAACGTAAACAAGGAGCACAACTTTCTGCAATAACTACATAATTTCAAGGTCATTCTTTTTTGCAAATCTGTGGATGAACGTTACATTAATAAATGATATTACTTGCCTATTGATTTTCTTAGACTCATGTCTACTATATCCTTACTTTAGCACTAGTTTTGAAAAAAAAAACTATTTCAAACTGGGATTTGAATGCTAAATCAAAAGTCTCACTGGTTTCCCAACGTTTCGTAACATATACTAGTTACTTTATCAAGGGTGAAAGCTTTATCAAGGGTGAAAGCTTATCAAGGGTGAAAGTCAAGCTTTCACCCTTGATAAAGTAACTAGTATATGTTACGAAACGTCAGGAAACCAGTGAGACTACTTGCCTGGCTATAGTTCATTGCTTCTGACTGTGTTTCTGCTTCAAAATTGTTCTCAATCTTACAACTGATTGCAAGAAATTTCAAGCTTTCCTTGTGAATAATCTTGGTGCTTGTACTGTATCGCTAGCCTAAAAGCGGGCACTGCTGTTAGATCCAGAGTCAGTGGCTGTGCAGAGAGGTACTTATAGAGAGACGTCTGAATAACACCATCTGGAATAAAACCATATTGGCATTTTTTTGTGTGATTGGGAACGTGGGTGGGGGGGGGGGGGGGGGGAGCGTGGTGCAGGCATTGGCAGAGTTGGACTGCGGTGTTTTGCAAGACAGTAGACCAGGAGCATTAGAAAACACTTCCTTCTGCCTTGAGAGCTGGATAACAATATGATACCCGTAAGCTTCGATTTTGTGGCAGCCGGCGAAACTAGCTTCCGGTGACGATACATTCTATCAAATTTTGAGCCCAGTCCTCCACCCCCTTCCCCTTTAAATCACACATGTGTGAATCACTCATATCAGATCGGAAACATATCAGAAATTGGGAACATTCGGAAAAATATTCCGAAGTTATTCAAATGGTGAATTTTCCTAATTTTCCCAAAATTACTGTGGAGAGCGGTAGCTGCCGAGTTTAGCACACATGTCTTCACGTTACTACGGCTGCAAGAAAGACTTCTTCTTTGACGGCATCTAAGATGATTGTCAAAGAAATAGTTAAGAAATAAACAGCTCTTTGCTTAGATACATGAAGATAATCAAGTAGGTATAGGTGATTTTTTAGTTTAATAAACTGTACGGGAATTCACTATTGTCAACAAGCATTTATGCTTTTGCAAGTATGCTTTTTTGCGATATGATTTATCTGTGTTTAGGTGGAAAACAAATTTGTTAAAGTATTGTTCCAAGAGTGAAAAATTATGAAATCAATGAGTAAGGTGCATAAAATCAGCATGATTTGATTTTTTTTTATTCCAAGAGAATGAGTAATTGTGAGCTTTCGGCGATGAGTGAGTCTCCACCTGTACTCGAAGTGATTTACTTTCTTCAAATTATTAGTTTTTGTATCCTTTATCCCACCCCTATCCCTTCACTATCCCTGCCTGCGGGGCGGGAGAATGCGTCCCCGATTAACTCAAACGGTACAGCACCAAACGCAGGGGGTCTAAGTTGAGAACAAAAGTAGACACCCTGTAAATTTCATCGCAATCGACGCAGGCTTTTGGTCTGTACAGCGCGCTCAAATACACATACAAACAAACACACACACACACACACACGTTTTTTTTAGCAGTATTCGATTTGATGATTTCGCTTCGCTGGCTTCGCTCGCTACGCTCATCAATTATTACTAGACGTATGTGCCCATGCTACGCATGTGTAGCGGTAGCACGGGCGAGGTCAAGGGTTGTAGGGAGAAGGGGATGCAATTTTTTCTGTTATTTTTAGACACGACAGATAATTGTATGATGTCCTCGCACTGCAAAGAAACCTTAACCTATTTTTTCTTGTCAATAGACAACTGAATCATATTTTGATTGCAGTATGGGCCCTAAGTATGCAAGTTCATGGCTCTAAGTATGAACAATAAATATTCATTAAAATATTTTTTGAGTGGTCTGGAGCAAAATGCCCCCCCCCCCCCCCCCCCCCCCCCCCACCGCACAAAGTTAATGTACTGGCCACCTCAACACCCTCCCCCACCCCCGCGTGAAAAATAACATTAAGGAAAGGAGAAAAATATCAAATATTTGTAAAGAATTAATAATATCCCCAAATCCCATCCCAATCCCTAGCCGGTGGAGCGGGAGAATGCGTCACGGTCCCCGAAGAGCTCCAATGGTAAGCAACTGACCGGCAGTAATTGAGGTCCCCGGTGCGTGTTTCTGTTTCGTGCCTCGTAGACGCAATGTTAAATTCCTCTTGTTTAGATTGGCTTTTTGGGCAATTTCACCGGAGCCGGCATAGAAAAATCCTAGGGTACATTAAACGACAATGTACTGTGTGTTCGCGGCAAAAAATAAAAAAATAAAAAAATAAAAAATCAGTACACGCAGCACGCCCGAAAAACAAACGATAGAGACCGTTATAGGAATACAAAGAAATGTCAACGAATCTACCTAGTTAATAACATGAAAACAAAGCAAAATACTGTGTAAATGCTTGTAAATAAGATGTTTTGAATCCAGATCGTTTTTAGGAAAAAAACAAAATGATCGAACGACGCGGTCGCGGACTTGAATGCAAGACCCCCCACACTAAGAGCGAGCGCTGTACGAGTGTGGCCAACAGACCCCAGGCCGGTTGCCGCTATTTGACGCTTCTTATAATATGCTCACCATGTGGTTGAAATTTAACATTGCGTCGCCGAAGCACGACAGTTCTTGGTTGTCCAATTATTATTTTTTTTAACGCACTCGACTTAAGTTTAATATTTTCACAGTCGTGCAGGCTCGGGGTAGAATTAGTTCTCACATGCTCAAACCTGCTTTCTATCTGTGCTAAAAGTTGATCAAATTGACACAAATCATTTTCAGGACATTTTTGTTACTGGTTTTAGCAGATACCAATATGGAATAGCGAGAAGGGAAACGAAGCTTGGAAAATGTGCAACCGAACCGGAATACGAACCCGACGCCTCCAAGATTGCCGCGCAGGGATGGATTCACGAAACGGGATTAACAGCTTTTGAGGCTAAAATCGGGGTTAAATATATTTTCAGCCAATCACATGCAATGTTTAGTTCATTTTAGTGGTTATCACCATGGTAATAACAAATTTACCCCCAGGGTTATGATAACCAAGCCCGGTAAAACTCGCCTGAAACTCGACATAACATTTTTTATTATGGAGGAGCCGTGTTTGCTCTGCGGGGTGCGTTCAGGGACTACACGAACCTTCCTGCAAAGCCGAGGCCATGCCCGCTAGGATTTCTTGGAGACTAACATTTCTATCATTTGAGCCATTATAGACTGAGACATTATAGACATTATGCCAGACATTATGTTCTGGGATTAAAGTAGGCACCATTTTCAACACTCCTAGTAAGGATGATAAAAAATGAGCAAAGTACAACATTTCACTTTTGAGTGATTTGAGTCATTAGATTGAATAAATCTGTGTGCAGACAATCAAGTTTAGTTGTTTAATCGTATTTTATAGGTCATGTTGAAATACAAAAATCCATTAAGCAGGTGAACATCACATCAACAAAGAGTTACCCATACGAACTAAAATGTTGGACATAAAGTGCGACTTTTTGTGCGACTTTTCCTCCGTGGTATTCCTCAATCGACCAAATTTCTGACCGCATCACTTAAACCAGAGTCGTTGGCATTTCGCCTTCCAACTGCGAATTCATCTGCGGTTTGTCCAGGGCTTCGGCAGCCTCCTCGGCCGCGATGGTGTCTTTGGCGCGCTCTTTGAGCAGTTGCAGTCGCGCCAAAAGCCGGTTGGTCGTCACCGTCCGCCGCGCCGCCGCGATGAACTTGCACAGGATCTGATAGCGCACGAAGAAGTCGGCGTTGACGCGCGAGGACCAGCCGGTCGCGGCTTTCTGCGGGGTGGAGGCGTTTTGTGCTCGAGGAAATTTTTATTTAGGTACACAGTAAGGGCATAGATGATGCTGCTAATGGTTGACTGTAGAATTCTTCGAAAGTTGCACAAATCTGCCAAAATTGGTTCGTACACTTTGGAAATGACAGTGTAACTTTAGTGCCGATTGCTGAATCAAAGAAGTACAAAGCTCTCAAAAGAGGCACTTCCTTTCTGGTCCGAACCTTTAATTTGACCTATTCTAGCTGTAGTTGACCCTGCTGACTGTTCGGTTTCGTTTCGAGAGTGGATGTCGACAGCTGAGGCTTCTTTGGGCATGTACTATATTTTACCACAGGCACCTCTGTCTCAAGGTGGAAATGGAGTACGTAGTCAGAGAAAGTTTATCATTTGTGTAGTACCTGGTAGTACGTTTTTAGCATAGCTAGATTTGATCTAGATATTCATGGACGGTGAACCAAATACTGTCCTTACAGGGGAAAGTGGCCGCAATGCTCAAAACCCCTATTTTGAATGCTGTTTCCATTGTTTGGAGCTGCGCTGCACTATAAATAGTGTCAGGGTATCGGTGACGGTGTTTTTCGTACCTCCTCGTCCTGGGTGTGCTTTCTCATCGTCCTTTGGCAGAGGAACCGCGGTGCCTCGCGGATCATGGACTGTTCTTCCGAGGCAACCTGACAAAAATATTGGCACTCATTATAGTCATAATTTCACCTTAACAAAATGTGTCAGGTTGCCAAATGGGCACGGAGCCTGCCTGGACCAAGGGTCGACATCTCTCGCCTCCAGCGCCTTGCTTGGTCGATCTTGATTGGGTCGTGGGAACCAGACGTGACGACACGTCGAGTCATTAATAGAGACGGGTCATCGATAGGTCAGATGTACATTTTTATCGATCGCTATAGCCGATTAAAAGTCGATCATGCACTTAGCATCCAATTCAACAGTTTCAAATATTCCATCTGAAAGAAAAAGTGCTTACTGTCCAAGGTTACATAGGAGTGATTTTCCTAAGGAAAAGAGCCGCTGTATTGTGAGGTCAGCTGATGTGACGTCTTTACTGGCCCCCAGAACGGTGAAAACTTTAAGCTAGTTTCTAGAGCAGTACCTGACCATGTTAGAACGCAAGATGCAAAATCCATCTCTTTTTCTTACGATGAAATTATAGAACTGATTTTCGTAAAATATATTTTATTGTTAAAAATAAGTTACTGCGCCGCCAATAAAAATTCCACTTGGGTGAAAAGTAACACCAATTGAAACTATAGGTTGGTACGACTTGCCTCCTGAATACTGATGGCTGACTGCTGTAAGGACGCATACCTTGGCCTGCTGAAGGGACAGCCGCTTCTGTTCGAGCGACGCCCTCTGCTTGGAGGGCGTCGCGACGTTGGCGCCGAGACGCACGATCTCGTCGCGCACGCGCACACGCCACGAGTCATCGCGCTGTGCCGTCGCGGCGAGGGCGAACTGTTCGCACTGGGCGAGATACGCCGAGCGCTCCTGCTCGAGCGGCCGGCCGAAAGGACCTGGGGGGGGGGGGGGGGGGGGGGGGGGTGCGATCATTAACCTTTTTCATTAGTTTTCGCACGAAATCAGTCGATTTAAAAACAAACACAGGCAGTGAGATTGATAACGAATGATTTGGAAAGTACAAAGTTACGTTATATAGTCCTCCCGGCCGACCACAAAGGGTTTGGGGACATGGGTACGGTTTTACACGGTCCGTGTTGCTGAAATGAGAAGGTCTCGAAATGACGTTTCGCAGCTATAACCCATTGGCCTGAAAGAGGTTTGAATGCAATCTACGCCTTCACCGTCGCAACCTCTCACCGCAAGGTGTAATTAAGAGTGTGCAATATTTTGGTGATCATATCTCCAGCCTATTCTCCTATACGTAGTTGAAGCTAAATAACTACCTAATCTGCGTTTATCTGATGCAGGGATTGGTTTTATTTTTAAGAAGTGTTACCTCCCCTTTTCTACACCTCTTTGAGAAGAGTTGCTGTACACTTTAACATTGAAAAACTTGCCGAGCCAAGCACCGTTTTATTTTGGTACAGCTTTCTAAAATATTAAATCCAGCTCATATTTACTATTACTTCTTTCGATAAGACATTCAACGAGTAGCACTAGCAGGCAGTAGATGATGTGTGTGGTTCTATAGACGACGCACTGTTTCGACAGCGACCCTTTAGCCCAGTTTCATTCATTTGCGTCGATAAAATAAATGATGAGGTCGATGAAGTATGCAGACAATGAGTTGGAGCCTATTAGCTATAGTCTAATTGCGTATGACCACAGCCAGCCCTTAGTGCTGTTGTACAGGCGAATTACCTAGCTGTGTGTGTGTTTCGGGGTGGCACTTATTGGCGGGGGTCGCCGGTTTGGGGTGCGCTATCGGCGTCGTCTTCGTGAACTTGCTGCGGGGCTTGCTCGCCTTCCGGGGCCGCTCCGGCACGGCGGGCAATCCGCGAAGCAGCCGGTCTCTGCGGGGACAAAGCAGGGTCGCCTTTTTGGGATTAGTTCCCCCCTGTATGTTGCAGAGGACCGATATCAGTCCCCTTCCTAGGACGAGGGTTCCCATTGTTGCTTGACGTCAGCCAATGAAGAGACTGGTTGCTATGGTTGATCTCAGGTTCGTATGTAAACGACACATACGACATAGTTAATGGCTGACAGATATGTCAACTTCAAATCGGAATTCTACAAGGTTATCGTATACCTCCTGATTGCCGGTCAGGTGCTCTACTGCTGAGCTACCCGGTCACAGGTAACACGACGCAGCGGATGGAAGGGAAGCGAAGCTGGGAAAATGTGCAGCCGAACAGGGATATGAACTCGGGACCTCCTAGCCTGCCACGCAAGCAGAAGGTACCGGGTTCGTATCCCGGTCCGTCAAAACATTTTCTGGCTTCGCTCCCCTTCCAAATGGAGGAATGTTTCTCATTGCTATTTGCTATTTCATTAAACGTGACAGTCCAGTTGACCATTTGTGTGTCGGAAACCGTGAAAAATCGATAGCACTTGAAAATCGAATAAACGCTCAAAGCTAAAAAATCATAACAAAATCAGGTACCGACTCCCGGATTTCGACAGACCTGTGCAGACCTGGCACGCAGACGGCGGCGACGGCGACGCGGAACGGCGTCAGGGAGGCGGTGGGCACGAACACCCTCAGCTCGTAGACGGCCGTGACGTAGGCGCTCGGCGAGAACACGATGCGCACGCGTCGAGGCTCGTCGCTCGGACGCACGATGCCTGTGCGGGTTTAGGCACCTTCATATCTCGGGACGTTCTAGGGACAGATTGTCCCTTTGGAGGCGATGTGAAGGGGTGCAGCTGTAACTACGTTAGGTAGGGCGCGATGGGACATGATGTGTTCTTGACACGATGCATAGCATAGCCAGCCATGACCTCTAAGCAAGGCTCTGTCATGGGAGATGGGGGCAAGGTCCACGTTAGGCAGGGTGCGATGGGATAGGGCAAGGTGAGTTCTTGGCATGCTATAAGCACGGTGTTTTTCATACCTTACATGGGGACATGGTTCACTTCAGACAGGGCGCAATATGGACAGGGATGAGATGGGATTGTGAATGGATCACTGAATTATTTAGACTAGTGACTGGGACCACGTGGGTTCGTCGGCATGGCACGGCGTAGAATTTTCGGATGCCACCTCACGAGGACGTGTGTACGCACCCCACAGCGGTCCGACGCGCAGGTCGCAGTCCCACTTGTCGCGCAGCACGGTGAACTTGACGTCGTGGTCTGCGCACGGCGGGATCACCAGGCTGCGCTCGACGCTGAGGGAGCGAAACAAGCACCCTGTCACGGAATGTCCAGCACAGATGCGACGGCGAGTGTCCGCTCCTTTGCGGGGAGCGAGACAATGCACCCTGTCATGGAATGTCCAGCACAGAGGCGACTGCGAGTGTCCGCTCCTTTGCGGGGAGCGAGACAATGCACCCTGTCACGGAATGTCCAGCACAGAGGCGACGGCGAATGTCCGCTCCTTTGCGGGGAGCGAGACAATGCACCCTGCCACATAATGTCCAGCACAGAGGCGACGGCGAGTGTCCGCTCCTTTGCGGGGAGCAACTATCTCACAGCATTTCCAGCATTTCACACCATTCCACTAACACATCGCACGAATTTGACGCATACATTCACGCCAATGTAATGAAACTGATGAAAGATTAAAATTTAGCTAATCCAACACTGGAATTTTCCGGGTTTTGCATTTTTAGCTTTGTTTGTAGTTCGGTTTCGAGTGGTAGTAAACAATTAATGCAAATCATCGTTATTATTTCATCAGGGTAACTAGTGGGGTCCGACCGGTTTTGGTCGAGCCCATGTTGTCAATGTGGAGGCGAGATGGTAGGTAGGTAAGGCAGGTCAGTTAGTAGAGCGCCGCTGTGCTCCGCGGGTTGGTTCTGTGTGCGATTGTGACCAGGAAGTCGGGAGTTTTGGTATTCATGTGTCGAAGCGAACCTCCGCGAGGGAGAAGGCGAGTGCCGGATTATAATATTTTAAAGTCTCTCTTACGTTTGGTCTCCGTATCCATGGCATCGCCAATTTTTCAACGAATTCTGTGCGAAAATGTGTGCGCGATTGGAACATGTTTACTTTAATATGATAATATCTATTTAAATCATAACTAACGTTGCTTTTGTTTCTTTAATGAGTATATAGCAACACTTTATGGAAAAAATGGCAAAAAACGCCAAAACGTCACCCTCCTAATTTTTATACGCCGTAATCTTAAAAGCGAGTTCGGTGACCCCGGTTTTTCTTTTGCTGAGAATGTTCAGCAGAGAATTATCTTTCAAGTATATAGAAATTTGTTAAAAGCCTATGGTTATATTAGGAGCTATCATGGGTTAAATGCCAGTTTTGACGTGATTTCCTATACCACCCATGTTAAAATTCGAGTTTTCAAACCCTAATATCTCAGTAAGTAGGCCGGTGACCCCCCAATATTATTATACCGTTGGATGCGGCGTTACATTTCCAACTGAAACCGACTAATTTTGAGATTTTTTCATGAACTTTGAGTTATGAGTGAGAGACTTTAAGTGACCTTGTCAAGTCAAGTCAGATTGTACTTGTAGTCCTAGCTATATAACAGTGTTGCTATTGAGTAATTTTGCATGACTATAATTGCAGTAATGGCGGTCAATGAAGTCGATGACTATGAGTGTTTTGTCGTGTCGTGTCGTGTCGTGTCGTGTCGTGTCGTGTCGTGTCGTGTCGTGTCGTGTCGTGTCGTGTCGTGTCGTGTCGTGTCGTGTCGTGTCGTGTTTTGTCGTGTCGTGTCGTGTCGTGTCGTGTTGTGTTGTGTTGTGTTGTGTTGTGGAAGACTTCCCTCTCCGTTCGCGAGAGGTTTTATTTGGTCGGCGAAGGAAATGGATGGTGTCCAACTAAACGGTTAGATTAATTTTCCTTGGTTGCGGTAGTATGTAAGACTTTGAGCCATCCTTCACTGGAGCTGGTTAGCAAAACATAGAATGATAAGGTGGTGCATGCCCGAAGGCATAACGCGATACCGAGGAATCATGAAGATGGAGGCTGGGGGTTCAAGCGAGTGTGGATGAGGAACCCCACAAGAGTACCGAAGAGCGGGGACTGAAGAGGGAAGAGGGTGAAAATGGGTGAGTCTAAGATCTCGTTGCTACTAATTTGGTTTTTACTTTGTCCCCCCCCCCCCCCAACCGCAGTCAATGAGCTGCCTACAGTGTAAGCGACGACAACCACTTGCTGATTTCTTTCATTACTATACGATTTACAGCTTTCCTCAAATGACCGATATCATTGAATCACTTATTGAATAATAGACGAGGTAAAAGTAAATTGCCTGTTTCAACCCAATATTCGGATCTACCTTCAGTAACGAGTCTGCACACAAATTTCAGCTTGATTGGATGACGGAGACAGATAGTGTATCTCCAGATTTATTGATGAGCGTAGCGAGGTATGCGAGCGAAGCGAAATCACCAATTTCACTACTGTTAAAAAAACACAATTGTGTTTTTTTTTTGTATATGTGTTTGCGCGCGCTCTACAGACCAAACGCCTGCATCGATTGCTATGAATTTTTCAGGGTGTCTACTTTTGTTCCCAGCTTAGACCCCTGCCCTTTTCAAGAAAATCCTCCATACCCCTCCCCTTAGGAAAAAGGGCAATATTCGAAATTGGGTACATTTGGAAAAGTACGGTAATTTTTCTAAAAATGCGTATTTTTTCCAAATGTTCCCAATTTCAAATATCGTTCTTTGAGACCATCGAAACCACAACGAAAAATCAAACCAGTCACTGTCCAAGGCAATGATTTGACAGATATCAGAAATTTTGTCAATTTCGTGCATGCAAGTTATTGAAAGTAAATCCGCGACATAAATATATTTCCAGTCTAATAAAAACCCTTAGGCATGCCGCATGAGACACATCTATGTATTTATGTGCACATTCCTCAATGTGCTGAAAATGAGCATATTCTCGCTACCTGACAGCTCGGAGGAAACAGGAAAGTCAGAACCGTCAACATTTTCAAGTGCTCAGAATTTTCGAGAAGGCTTGGTGCTTCGTGGTTTTCATCAGCCTTATGCCTCCGCCTTTTTATTCGCTATATAATGTTCAAACCGCTACGCTCATCTTCAACGCAACACAAATTGCGTTCGCGAAGCCTTAGTTAATTCCCACACATCTATAGTAAAAAACGTAACGGCGCTCCACAAAATGGATTTAGTAAAGGGTGTAATAATTAGAAGGAAAACGAAGCTGGAAAAATGTAAAACCGAACCGCGATACGAACCCGGGACCACCTGCTTGCCGGGCGGTAGTTCGGTTGCACATTTTTCCAGCTTCGTTTTCGTTCCATCCATCGCGTACTGGTTAAGCTTCTATACTAATCCTTACAGAAAAAACAATTACAGGTGTAATAATTTATTGAATTTCAATAAAGGATTTAAACTTTAAAGCGAGAAAGTATCCTAGGTTACTTAACCTCATAGATATCATACTATTTGTTCTCCTATGAGCCAGCTCGGGAACTAAAGAAATTTTGGCAATCATGGAAACGAAGCTCAAATATCAGAAATAATCATTAAACCTGTGCCGGGGAAGGTAGTGCTTCTCTGTAAATTCAGCGTAAAGAATGGCAAAAGTTCGTGGAATCTAGGCTCGTGGAGTCTGCGGCCGTTCACAAGCGTGGTAGCATGACGACCGCGACTTTGAGGACTCAGAGATCGCGGTCGTTTGGCGCCCCAAAAGGTGTTCGGTGCCAGTCGAAAAAGCCTACCATGAGACGTGTGCCGAGTGGATAGGTTCTCGCACCAAGCCCACGTGTCGCCGCAAAGGTGCTAGCGCGGTGGTAGAGACAGGGCGTGGGCGCCAGGGAGATACAGGCTAGGTGACAACTTGGCGGGAAGAGCGAGCGAGGTAGTGGCCTGGACATTTCGCCCGGCGTCGGCGGCCAAGGTGCGTTAGGTAGGTGAGCGGTCTGATTCCTGGGACACCGGGAACGGACTACGGGGTGGCGGGGTTCGGTACTAGGTTCGTTAGGGCGGCGACAGGGATCGGGCAGGTGTTTGCATGGACCTGTACTTACGGATCGCACGTTCTTCACGGTGACACGAACATTTTTTGTTTGTTTTCGGATGTGTTTTCGCAATTTTGTTTGTTAGAGTAATAACTGGGTTTATCGTAAATATAAATCCGAGAAACTCCGGAAATTCATTCTGCAACTACTTCACAACCATACCTACTTCATAGCTCAAAAAGCTACCGACAAATGTTGAAGAACCTGAGACGTACTTTACCCTGCACTGTACGTACTGAACCGTACTGTACGGGGTGCCTAGAGTGCCTATGTGGCTGCCTAGATCTGTGCCAAGGTGGGTGCCAAGGTGGGTGCCTATAGATGGATACCAAGGTGGGTGCCTAGGTGGGTGCCAAGGAGGGTGCCTAGGTGGGTGCCTAAGTAGGTGCCAAGGTGGGTGCCAAGGTGGGTGCCTAGGTGGATGCCTAGGTGGGTGCCAAGGTGGGTGCCTAGGTGGGTGCCAAGGTGGGTGCCAAGGTGGGTGCCTAGGTGGGTGCCAAGGTGGGTGCCTAAGTAGGTGCCTAGGTGGGTGCCTAGGTGGGTGCCTAGGTGGGTGCCTATAGCGGTACCTGCTGCCCAGCGAGACGGTGCCTAGGTCGATGCGTGCGGGGAAGGCGGCGAACCGACACCGCGGCTTGGCTTCGAGGTCGACGACGATGCTCGCCTCCCCGGGACAGTCGACGCGCACCTTATCGCAGTAGTGGCGAGGCTCGCACGGCGTGAAGGTCACCTCCACGCGCAGCGGACGCCCGGGGTAGACGTAGGCCTGGACGAGTCGGCATATACAAGTACAGTCTTTCATAGGCAATGCGATTTGGGATTGCGTTATTTGGCTGGTTATATACAAGCAAAGCAGCGAATAACTAGAATGCAATGATGGCGGGGAGCGACGGGCCCGATTATCAAAACAAGGTCCCAAAACGAAACCGCCGAATCATATCGTCATACAGCTAATTTCCGTCAATTTTTATCGGTTTGAATTTTTATACCGGGAGGACCCTATTAAATTTCTTAGACTCATGTCTACTATGTCCTGCTTTTGTTTCTTGTTAACTTGCTTCTTGTTTCTTCAGCACTGCGAAGGGTAGCAAACTGATATTACCGTAAAGCTGGGTTTTCAGCTAGTAATGTCAGTGACACGATGTCATGAACATTGGCTCTGGACCAATCAGAGACTCTGGATGTGCATGACGTCATGGTCGCGACTCCGCCACGGAGTCGCTGATTGGTCCAGAGCCAATGTTGGTGACACTGTGTCATTGACATTCCTAGCTGTGAACCCTGCTTAAAGTCCGCTCACCACGCGGTCGCATTGCATCGTGAAGTGCTTCGACTGCGGCTGCGTCAGGTACACCTTGACCTTGTGTCCGCGAAGGTTGTGCACGCGCAGCGTTTGCGTGATGGCCGTCCGGCTCTTGTGCGCAAACTCGAAACACAGGCTCGCTGGCTCGGCAGAAAGCGTGCTAGACTCGCCTATACGGCATGTATAGAGAGAAGGACCATGTCCATGAATTTCGCTGAGTTTACAGCTAGCAAGTGGAAGTGACACGATGTCATCAACATTGGCTCTGCCACCAATCAGCGACTCTGGATGTGCATGGCATTGACGTCATGTCCGCGACTCTGCCATGGCGTCTCTGATTGGTGGCAGAGCCAGTGTTCATGACATCGTGTCACTGACATTGCCAGCGGCAAACCTCTCCGATTCTCTCCCACCATCTAAAGAGAGTGTCCACCTTCATTCCTATATATATACCTCTGACGTTGTCACGAAAATATCTCCAAAAGAGGAACCCTCACTCTCTTATGGTGATTGGAGCTTAATACACACATGATGATCGAAGTGTTGAGATGAAGAGTTCCTTTCGCTCACCCTTTTCCGGCTGCGCACGCGGCTGCACATTGCAGATTCGCTCGAGGCTGGGCGCGTGCTCGAAGCTGCGCACCTCCGACAAGAGTTGCTCGATTTCGAACGCGCTGGGCACGCGCCGGTCACGCGCTGCGTGCTCCGACATTGCGAAACGCCCTCGCGACAAGCAGTCTCGGTGGTGACGTTTCAGGGAACCTGACGATCAGCTGTAAGAGTCTTCGCTTGTTTTTCGGACCTATGCACACAGCCGTTTGGATAATTTGATAATGTTATATTCGTACTAATTCGTACTTGTCAGTTGGCAATTGTGATAGCCAGCGCAAGCGCAAGCGCAGTGATTTCAAGAGTGTTATCGTAGGCTGAAAACAAAATTGGATTTCAGTAGAATCTTTGAGTTTACTCGTGACAGTTCGGGTGTAAAATGTGGTTTCTACCACTATCTGAAGATCCCTTTTTGCTTTATTTTCTATATTTTCCTGCTTTCATCTCGTTCTTGCTTATTATTGCATCACATTGTTTTCTTCGACAACAAATTCAACACATTTTCGCGACATCAGCGGACTTCGCCACAGCGGCTCGCCACGAGCCGTGGTCTCATTCGATTGGACAAAACAATTTTATTTTTAACTCGAAACAAATCGTTTGCAATCACCTGCCAATAGCGTGCTTACTTCGTTTTAGAGTTTGTTATTCCCATTGAACAGTAGGATGCAAAGAGCATTGCAATACAGTCAGTATGACTCATTTGGTTGCATCTTTCAACTTGTAAACAAATGTGTGATCACGCTTTCCTATTTTACTATTTGACTTGATCTGTTTCGATTCTCTACGCTGGTACTGACTTTAGTATAGAAGTGGAATTCGGTAGAGCACGGCGCAGTTAATTGGTGTGTGCTCTGAGTAATGCGACTGGAATTTAGCTGACCGCGTGCAATTTTGGGTACCTACTACCTACTAGTCCGCCGGTGATACATGCTGATGCAGTCTCTGAGCTATTTTCAGCATGTCACTTGTTATACAAGGGTTTACTTTTTAGTGTTAATGTACTGGATGAATTGGGTATGAAGGTTAAGCTGATTAACTTGGCGTGTACTCGCAATTCGAGAGGGCGTATAATAGATGAACGGTGTGGCGTTAATCACGTTGAAGGATGAGCAAAACAAGAGGCATGCCTCCCATTTAAAAGTGTGAGAGACATGGACTTTATAAATCATTTGGTTTTGGATGTTGATGGAGGTTAAAAATCGATCACTATTTGAATCTAGCTAGAAAAACACCAAGTCACGAAAATTCACTACAAATATGCCCGAAATCGTAAAGACGTAGGCATGCGGATCGAAGACCATAAGTCTATATCGTAATAGGGTCATCATATTGGTTGAGTTTGGGGAAATGCTTATTTAAAATTATGAAATAATCGATATACTTTGTAAAAACCGATTGATGAAAAAACTAATTGCGTGATCTTAAAAAAAAACAGATCTAGGGTTCGAGATGTCAAAAGTGTCTTGAATATTATGTAATGCACATGGTCGGACCTTTTGGCATTCTAGCCGCTAAGTGTACGCTCCATCGTGCCTGGGAAAAAGTTATTGGGAAATGGAGCGTATTCCCAAATTTTGCCTCGTCTTATAGATATCTATGGATACATTATTGCAACTTTCAGCACATGGCTGTGTGCCTAATCTTACAAGCAGAGAGACTTTGCTGCATTAAAGAAATAGACTCTTTAATCCATCACCTGACGTCATCATATACGCTTTAACATCGCATCGTACAGGCATAGTGTAACGGTGAGTGGTGAGTGGTGAGTGGTGACTGGTGTGTGTTGCACCAAAATGTCATGCATGTGTTCCGTTCGACTACAACTTTTGACTTGGCGCTATGGGAGCGTTGCTATTCCATCTGCAGGCTGGCTTGTCTTTACCGCCCTGGCTTTCAGGGAAGCGGAGTAGGCCCTTGCGATTGAAAACCTGTTTGCCCACCCCCTCTGCCCATAAGAGTAGCGAATTGTCCGTCGCCCCCTACTGGCAGTAGAATTAACCGCACCATTATGACTCAAATTCGAGAATTTTCACCCTAGCAAAGTTATTGAAATGTGAATAAATCTTGAGGATCCTGGGGATTTGGGAGGAAATGTTATGAGAAACGACGACTACTGCGCTTGCCTATAAAGTGCAGGGGGGCAAATGAAATTCCATTCCCCCTCCCGGCGACATTGTGCTAGTAGTTGTTGTTGTTTCTTCCAAAACATTCGCGTCTTATCAGTTTAATTGCAATCACTTTGAAGATGAGGTCGATTTCGATCGTATGTCTGGCAATCTTGGTGGTTCTCGTTGTCATCTTGACTGTGGCTCCATTAATGGAAGCCGCAACACTCGGGCATTATAGTACTGCTTCTGGTAAGAAATAACTATTTGCTTTTTAGTTTATGTAAACAAAATAGTAAGCAAAATTGGTGAATCGCAGAGAACATGTATATAACATGGCGTCGGCTTGTGCCCAAGATCAAGACCAAGGTCATGATTTCGTTGGTTCCAATTTATTTTAACTATATGCATTTTCCTTTTTATCAGAAAGAAAAATGGCCAACGATGAGCTCAGCAGTCAAAAGTGTATATTATTTAATATAAGTTACATAAAAGCATTTCCAGATTCAGCAAAATTTCTACATCTGAAAATGCTTTTGAACTTTGGGTTGTTGAGATATGGAGTTTCCACTTCCTTATATAGTATTCCGTAAGAGAACAAGCCATCAGCAAGAGCCGCATCTTGAAAATGCAAGGCCAAGGCGCGCACTCAAATGCATGTTGGGAAGTTGGCGCTTGGTCCTGGGTCGAGATCCTAGTATATTAATTTAGGCGTATGCCTGCCCTCCATATTAGGGAGGTTTACGCAGGGATCGACTATACATAGATCGAGTATAGATCCAAGCGCGCTTCATTTCATCTCGTAGTTCCCCACCGGCCGCGGTTGCCGTACCACAAGCGGCCACGTCGACAAGGAGGAGTCGTCAAGACCGGATGTATTCGAGGTTACCTTCTAGATGCGAAGGGCGCTTGCGTGAAAATAGTGCACAGGTCCAGCAACTCCCGCAGCCACCTCAATCAGAAAGTCACGAGGATGTGACCGATCGATGGTAAACTCTCTTGATTACCTGTTACAAACATGGTTTTTTCTCATTTTTGGTTGCAAATTACTGTAATATGCTGCTTGTTGATAAATGTGGGATAATTGTTTCTGATAATTGGCTCTTTGGAACAGCGAATTAAACATTTTATCTGGAAACTAGATTTCGAAAGGAGCAGGCAGTTGTTCAACAGCACCAATGACCAGCGATCGTTGCATTTGACTCAACAATGGTTTTGGGATATTCCAGGATTCTCCCGAGATTCCGGAAATCCAGAGATATCAAGACTCGACCAGCAAGGACCGCCCAGCCACGAGAATGTTTGGGCATGTGATAAAATCCTGAAGAAAACAACAACAGTATTTTGTAAACTATACATTGCAGCTAAGAAAGGGGGTTCCAGCCTGGCTCCAACCCTATTGTATTACTTTCATGGGAGTGCACAGGGGTGCGCCCGACAAGACAAAGGTCATGTCTAGAAGATTTTGCCCGCACTTGCAGCATCATTATGCCAGAAGAGCTTTTTAAAATGTTCCTCCCTACAAAATGCAATGTGAAGTTCGGAGTAGTGATGTCATATAAAGTTAACGATATTCATTACAAAATGTAATTTAAACAGTACAAAAACAGGACTGATTATTTATTTAAGGCAACCAATTCGCATTGGCCGCGTAAAACCGTAGAAATTTCAGATGTAGATAAGGGGATACAACTAAAGAATACGTGTTTTCAGTTATCGCCAACAGCCTCAGATTCTTCTATACCAAGTTTACTAATTTCCATTCATATGTCTGTCCTCGAATCACGACTGAACCCTCGCCTTCTGACTTCGTGCTGGGAGTAAATATTTGATGGGCAAGCCGGGCGATAGGCACGCATTCCCTGGTTGGACCCGACTGTACATGGTGACCATAATCAAAACGATGTTATACTATCTTGAGATTTAACGCGTCTTAATACAACTTCACAATATCTAATTATCTATTTATTGAACTTAAATTGTGATGAGGCATAAGTATTTAATGCAATTTATAGACATAATCTGCATCTATATGATTCGATACGTTTTCAATTCGGTGTTGGTGTGGAAAATAACGTGTAATAAAGTGTTGCAAATTTTCTTTGAGTTGTCTATGGACTAGAACTGCTCCATGGATTTTAAATAGTGGTATTTATTCATTTTCACCCCATCTAATGGAAATACCATCCCATCCTTTAGAAAATCAGTGTCAGGATTCAGGATAGCTCGATAGGTATCATCTTATTTCCAGTGGCGTAGCTTCAAATCGGAGGCCCCAGAGCAAGAAAGAACTGAGGCCCCTCCCCTCGCGCCTTCTCCCCTTTTTGTCAACCGTCACCTGCCTCGTTTCAAATAAGCCATTACCCAAAAATAAGGTAATATCGCCTACTTTTCGGATTCACTTTTCTAAAATTCCATAAAAACGTCGTCGTCTTTTTTCGGGATTAACTAAGCGCCCCAAAAAATCTTTTCGGAGGTCCCACTGAGCCCAAGGCACCCGAGCACTGGTATGCCTGATCCCCTCTAGTTACGCCACTCTTTATTTCCCAGATCCGCATTCACACAAAGAATAATCACACATTTCCTTGCAATGGCCATTCCCACAATAATGACAGAGCTGTGGTCGATATTTTCAAGCTCATTGGTGGGTTCAATGATCTTCGAAACCGCAGCTTGAGACAAGAATAATAATATAATATATTAATATATAATATATATATATATATATATATATATATATATATATATATATATATATATATATATATATATATATATATATATATATATATATATATATATATATAATATAATATATATATATTTGGTGGGAGAGCTGAAAAAGAAAGAAAAAGGTTAAAGGATGAGTTAGTCCCATGGTTCGTCTCAGGGATGTCCACAGCAAACGGTTATATTCCACAATGTTACAGCACCTGCCCTAAGCCCCAAGACGATGACAAAAGTACCTGATACGTACTGTAGGGTTAATGCCCGGGAATCCTCTATGCTAAACACTCATGTGTTGACCAACATATTATTTTATTTATCAACTTGACCTTTCACACTCAACCATTTAATCACAACAAGATATATATCCCACCGAACCTTCCGCTTGACCTCCCGGTGATCCAAAAATCCACATCGCATTAAACACTCTACGTCCAATCTTCGTTTCAATCGCTTGGAGGATGAAGTCGCCTACATTTGTGCGTTTCTTAGTGATTGCGTTGGTTGCTTTTTGAGTGTCGCTCCTCTGTTGGAAGCTGGCCCTCTGGAAAGCACCACGACTACCTCAGGTAAGAACCTGCTGAAAGAACTGGCGGTAAAGTCAATTGACTCATGACTCATGTTGACTATCCTATCTTTAGCACTAGTTTTGAAAAAAATCTGTTTCAAACAGGGGTTTCGAGGCTAAATAAAAGTAGCGCTGTGAGACTTTGGCCCAAATGCAGAGACGTAACACTTCGTCCGCACTCAGTGCACACTTTTGGCAGTTGCAATGATAACTTGTCCCTTAAGTGCGCACTGAGTGCGGACTCAGTGTGAGTGTGCACTCAGTGTCGACCCTGCATTCAGATCTTTTACTTAGCATTCAAAACCCAGTTGGAAATAGTTTTTTTTCAACTAGATCCGTATATTATATTATTATTTTAATGCATTATGCCTTACCTATAATATTATGCATTGTCCAGGGCGATTGCAAGTTACCACAGTAGTTCCGGTCTCGTGTCGGAACGGTCTTGTGCTGGACGCGAATGGCAGGTGTGTTAAAGCCTTGCAAACGCGTCGGAACAACAACAACCCCAAACCCAAGAACACGCAACAGGTATCTGGTTTATTTATTTACAGAATTATGTTTACCGGCCCATGACCCTTACATGGCAAGGGTGTGAGCTGTGAATAATTTTATAATTTATATTCTAATTTACATTCTAAAATGGTACTTATAAGAATTATTTTACCTATATTTACTTTACCTTTTAACTCTAATCTATTATTGCCATAGAGATGATACTTGCATGAATCTGTGTTAAGCTGGGTTGACAACTGGCAATGCCAGTGACACGATGTCATCAAATGAATTTTTATGATAATAAATAAACAAACAAACAAACAAATAAACATTGGTTCTGCCGCCTATCAGAGACTCTGAATGTGCATGACGTCATTTTCGCGACTCTGCCATGGAGTCTCTGATTTCAGAGCCAATTTTCATGACATCTTGTCACTGACATTGCTAGCTGTAAACCCAGCTTTAAAAGTCTTTTGATCAGTTCTTTTGTGCTGTGTTCGTGCCGGTAGGATTTTGACTAGTGAAGAGCGCCGCCACGGAGCCGTGCGGGGAAAGATGGCAACCGGTAAGCGACCTTGAACGACCTGGGAAGTCGTCTGGACGACCTTGGCGCAACGCTACAAACTGGACAACCCTCTCCGATTGTCGCCGATTCAGCAAACGTGGCAATGAAAATAACGTGTTTACAATAACTAGTGTTACAAAATTTTGGTATTTTATTTTCTGTACGTGAATATTACATTATACAGGGCAAATACAAAAAAGGTCATTAAAAGTGTGTGTCTTGACTCTTGAGGTTGATCGAAGAGAAAATCCAAATACGCATTCCGTATCAAGAATTTGAATAAAGGAAGAGAAATGAGAAAATGAGAAATGAGAGGTGAGAAATGTCTAGCCTCTGCTTGTTTTTTCTTGATTGTTCAGATGACTAAAGGCGCGCAGATAAGCGTGCTGTACACCGGGGCTCGATGAGGCTTTAGGGCTGCCAAAGCTGCCGAGAGTTCCCGCTCGTGGTTTCCGTGTTTTCCCACAATCATTCCAGGCAAATCCAAAGATTTCGTATAGCTCTGATTCCGCCGTTCTCGGTTCAAAGTTAAAAAACTAATATGGACAACAATAGGGATTTTATCCATAAGAACCGATAACGGCATAACGCAAAAGTTACAAAATCGCTAGGCACGTTCCAAGCCCGGTCCAGTCTAGCGATTTTGTAACTTTTACGTTATGCCGTTATCGGTTCTGATGGATAAAATCCCTATTGTTGTCCATTCTAATTTTTTAACTTTGAAACCGAGTACGGCCAAGTCAGAGATACACTGCAGACAATGGGCAACTTCAGGTCCAGAGTCAATCATAATATGGGCAAATCAGTGATTGACTCTGGAGCTGTGGTCGTCCAATGACATATTTTAAAGGATTTTTACTCCTTTCCATGTAATTTGCCAATTTTGTCACCTGAAAAAAGACATAAATTTACGACCATTACTCGGTAAGAGTAAGTAATGAGTTGCAGTCTAGAAGCACTATTAAATCATTTATAGATCAGCTGTTGCAGTCACACTCTTGAAAGAAGCCTCCATATGTTACATGAAAGATGTGTTTCTCCACATGTTACATCACAACACTGCTGGCATAGCGGGCTCCTTTTAAGGTTAACAGCCGCGGGTATTACGTCGTTAAAAATGTTAAAATATCCATTTTATTTCGCATCCTTGGCTCTTGACCATTCACTATCAACTTCTTTTTATCGCTGCCGATATGTTTTTAAACGCATTCAGTGTAATGATGCAATCAGTTCGGAGATGAAGTCTACCAGTGTTCTTTGCGTTGCAGTTTTAGTGTTGTTCGCAGTCTCCAGTTTGGCTCCGTCGTTGGTAGCTGCTACCCTCGAAGCTGCTACGGCGAGACAGGATGTCACTGCCACTGGTAAGGAAGCTGGCCACTATGCAATCGGCTCGGAGATGAAGACGACTTCTGTTCTGTGTGTGGCAGCGATTGTGTTGGTCTCGGTCGCTGGTCTGGCCACGTTTGTAGATGCCAACTTCGACGCGGACTACGCTACCAGACAATATCTTATCTTGCCACTTGTGAGAACGCCATGCGACAGACGTTTCCCAACGTTTTTTTTTTACCAGCGATTGAATAAGCGAGTAACATTATTTTTAATGATTGGATATAAAATATTATATAGACGTACCATAATTCTGCAGTACCAATAGGTAGTAGGGAAGCGACTTTTCCACTCACTTTGCCATTTGGGAAGAAAACGTTTGTTTCTTTTCCTCCCAAAGTATAACACTTCGAAAACTTTTGATATTTCCTACTCTCAAGATTCCCTATACATACCCTCTGTGTATATAATATAGGGTGCAATGTCAAGAGATTCACTTCAGTGGCGTAGCTTCAAATCGGAGGTCCCATGGCAAAAAAATGCGAGGCCCCCCTACCCCCACCAGTGTTGCCAATTTTGTAAAAGTTGACCCGAAATATAAAGGCCTAGACGTTTTTTAGGGAATTGATTTTTCCAGGGATTTTCCAATGGATTTTTGGGAATGGATTCCCCAAAAAAGGTAATCGCCCTTTTTTTGGGTTCAACTTCGGCCTCCGCGATGCCCCCCCTGAGCACTGGTATGCCTGATCCATAGCCCCTGATTCACGTGCTGAGTACCAAATACATGCTTGAAGCTCTGTAAACTGACAATGTCCACGAGTTATCCAGTATTTTCCAATTTCCAAGTGAGAGTAAGCAACGTAGCCTTTCAGCCAGTCTCCAAAGAAAACCTGGAAATCTGCCCGTTATAACACCACCCAAGGAGAATTTGCAGCCTTTGTTTTGCAGTCGTTGGATCAATGTTTGACATTGCAAGCAAACATTGAATCTAACCAAACCATTTTTACTTTGAGAGCAATCGTTTCAAATTTGTCTGGGAGGGCTGGTTTAATATGGTTATCATTTTCTTAGAATATCGATATCTGTGTTAGTTTCCGTGTCTGTCTAAAGTCGGTGTTGTTATAAAGGAGGTAAGTGTTTGTTCATTGTTGACAACAGTAATTGTCTATCGTGTTATTTAATTCATAAGAAAGACTAAACAAAAAGAGAACTGCACTCCACCGCAGAGTGCAGAGTGCAGAGTGTTGTAATGGTCTTTGTCCCAAAGCGTCGGTCGTTGGTTTTTCCCACAGAGCCCCTGCCGATTTATCTGGCCAGTGCCACCGCGTCCATGTGTCGAGAGGGCCACAAGGAAGACGCTGATGGAAGGTGCCGCAGAATCGTTGGAGTTTTTCGCTCTCTGAAAAACAAAATCAAAGACAAGAGCGCAAAGCTGCGAATAAGTACGTGCGCCGATACTATACTTGTCAATAGCTTGCTTAAAGTACCTCCAGCGAATCTCACTATACGATGAAAGTGTTTTTTTTATACCTTAACGTAAACTTTAAGACGTAAGGAAATAGGGAAATTTTTTTTTATGGTGCCTTCCCAGGCTAATTTTCGAGATATTTGATAAAATAACAAGTAAGTCTTCCATTTAGCTAACATGGGGAACATGGGTTTTCACCTTCTTTACACTATAACAAAAAAACCAGCCGATGGAAAAATTCTAAACTTTACACACACAATGCTTGATGTATAAGGAACCTAATAATACTTTCATACTAATGTGCAGCGGGATTAACTACTAAGATATTTAAGGATTAGGACGTAGAAGTGCAATTATGACGTCATTGCAAATGATTCCCGCATCAAATCTGGCAACACTGCTAAAAGCAATATGGTGGTAAATGACGATGGTCTGACAGTTTGGAAGGACTCTTTGGTTTCGAAATTGGCTAGTATGATATTGGGAGATATTTCTTTGTAAATTGTCAGAAAATTATTATTATTTCGAGTTTAAAATTAATACAAAATTAGTAAATTCTTACCGTATAGCCTGGGGATTCATCTAAGACTATCCTAAATATAAAATTAATTGGTACCCAATTAAAATACCTATAGGATCTGGAGGTAACTGAAAATGTGTTATTCAGGTGTATTTCAGTTGTTGAAAATACCCATGCAAAAATTCATACGACCAAGAGGCTGCACCCATGAAGAAAATATTGAAGAATAATATTATAGCAGATAAATAATAATAATATATTAACTCAAAAACTCACGTAACTCCAACCTCAGAAAACTGGATACAAGAGACATTCACTGAGCCAATATAATATTACCATCAATTAAATGATTATGAAAATGATAAAGCATTTATAAAAAAAAAACTACAAATGTCAAGGTTCATTCCCAAAAAGTTTATTTTTTCAGTACCTAGTACCTAGTACCTAGTACCCTAGTACCTAGTACCTGTGCAACAGCTTGCACAATCTTTTTAGACCTTGTGACCCGTGGCCGTCCGTTACAATTTTCTGAAAACAGAATGAACAGGGCAGCTTCTCCGCCTCTTTCAAAAACTTTTTCAATGTCGGCCAAGTTTATATTAGCGGTTGCAATTTTTCCAATCATCATCGAGGAAATATGCCCTTTGAAAATGGTTAAGGTTGAGGCTACTAACTTTCTTTGATCACATTTAGTTTTCTTTTGAATTTGCCCCAATAACGATTGACAATATTGGCCAAGACTATTATCGAAAAACAAGCGTAAGACAATGTTTCTTAAAGTAAAAACATCACCAACTGCATTATGTGCATGCAACAACTGATCGTTGGCACACAGGTCACTGGCAATATCGGTTTGCTTGTAAGAAAGCCTCCCAGGGAGTTCACTTTTGAACACTTTCAATGTATCTACAGTGCTATGTACAATTTTCAAAAAATCACTATACATATTTACATCCATCAGTTCTTTCAAAGAAAACCTGAGATCAAAGCTAATATTGTGGCCTACAAGAACAATAGGTTTTTTAAATTGACCTAAAAAATCTACAAGCCCTTTCCATGCCTCATTTTTTGAAGTAACTGACAGTTTTTGGTTATGCAAATACAAATTTCCAGCTCTAATGTGGAGTCCTGTAACATCAGTGACTTTCTCTGGAACTCTCTGGAAAATCATGCTTATATAATATAATGGTAAAGCCCTTCTACCTGTGCTCATATATTGTATTCGTGTGCTAGAAAATCAGATAGATTCATATATTCATATACTAACGGCAGTGAGTGCACGTGCACTGGGCATTATTACCTATCCGTTATGTCATGTAATGCGTCATGTCGGGGTTTATAACGGGCAATGTCAGTGACAAGATGTCCTAAACATTGGCTCTGGACCAATCAGCCACTCCATGGCAGAGTCGCGAACATGGCGTCATGCACATCCAGAGTCTCTGATTGGCCCTGAGCTGATGTTGATTATGTCGTGTCACTGACATTGCTAGCTGTAAACCCAGCTTTCGGGTATACGGAGGTACTGTAATTGCAGCCTGCATGATTGCGGGCAGATAGTAGGTACCGAGAGCACGTGGCAACCAATTACCAAGTTCCAATTATCACTAACTCACTCCACTCGCTGGCTAATGGCCCATGGATGGTTGACTGTGTTTGGAATGCATCGTCAACCTTGCATTGCCTCGTACATTATTATAAATCATATTATGCATATTCATATTCATAGTTATTCATATCACTGGGTTAGACTCTTCACCCGGCGTTGGAAAATATTGTAAACTTGGGTGTTTGAAGTACATATTATTAAACAAGACCGAAAAAAATAATTTTGACACGTCCTTTGCAAGGGGGCATGGTGCGTGTATATAGGTACTTTAACATAGTCACATACCGATTTGCTGGAACTTCCCACTTTGAGACGTACTTAATAGTCCAGTTAGTCTATCCTATTTTAGCCTGTCACATGTTGCTATGACGTCAATGTTTTGGGCAGTTGCTTCCAGGTTTTTGGATGTGAACAGGCTCCTGAGGCTTAGCAGTGGGGACGAGACGCGTGCCTGATGCCCACGAAGACTGTTGATGTCAGCGGAAGACCGTGGACAGTTGATTGCAACATAGGAAACGGCCGCGTTGCAGGGATGTCAACTCAGAACGGCCGGAAATGTGTGAACTCTCCCACCACCTCACTGCACCATGTCTTATGCAGCGAAGAGAGGGCTATCATTTTTATTGAAATCTTCTTTTGAAATCTACAATACACTGAACTGTTTTTTCATGAAAGTGGTTAAAATAGTTTCAATTTGTATTGCTAGTCAATTTTAGATAAACACCAGCATTTAACATAACACTTCATAATAGTGTACTGAGTAGTATTTGAGAGGAAATTGTTATTGGTTTAAGCAGTTACCAGTATGAAATTGATGGAAGGGAGGCGAAACCTCCCTTTTGTTGTCTTAACGTATTATTGCCTATATGAATGTTAATATATTTCACGACATGACACAGATTTTCCCTTCATAGCTTTAATTATTTCCCGCTAAAAAATGTATCCTTAACTGGATAGAGGGTGATGTGAAACCAGTCTTAATTAATCAAAACAATTCTTAACAATTCATAACAAATCCTGTTAAACACAATAAAAATTTGCATTAATGCTTCCATTATCTTTTCACTATTCTGTAATCAATTAGCTATGACCAGAATTCTGAGTTGTCAAACTAATCGACAAGCCAACGCCCTCTCGATGACCCCACGAGGTTACGACGCGTTCCTTTACCTTCATCTCGCGGACACCAAACCTGACAAACGCCCTCGCAAGGGTGTTACTCTGTGATTTGAACGGAAAACACTTTTCCAATGTCATTGAACGACGTGGTTTTAGCTTGCATTAAAGACACTAAATTGCAAAGACACTGTATCGTAATTTACACCTGAAATTTAGGCTAATATGCTTGCCGATGTGTAACTAATTTGCCTATCAATGCATTCGCGGGGGCAGGATCCATGTTTTGTGTGGAATGCTTGTGAAATGATTGTTTTCCTATCTTTGTACATGTGGAACTATGGTAATTATTTTATAAATTTTTTGTACTAGACATATAAACTAAAAGAAATAATTCCGTATCTGACATATACCAACCTACATTGTGGACCGAAACTATAATATCATAATAATAATAATAAAATAAACTATATTTACAAACCCTACATACCTTACCTACCTTACCTACCTTACCAACCTTACCAACCTTACCTACCTTACCTGCCTTACCTATCTTACCTACCTTACCTACCTTACCTACCTTACCTACCTTACCTTTGGTAATTAGTGTTAGGATTAACTAAATATTATGTATGTTTTTTAAATGGTCAAACATGGAAATGTGGCCACTTATCTCTTCAATCATAATACAGAAGTAATTACCAGGCATTCGTTTCGTGTAACCTTAATCTTTGCAGAGGTTCACTTATTATCTCTCTCATCATGGTATAATGCAAGCTTTTAGAAATACCTTTTACAAAACAGGTTTTTCCTTGCCATTTGCTCCCGTATATTCAGAGCAGTTTACCAAACAGTGGGGAAAATGAAGTCCCTTTCGGCTGTGTTCCTGGCAGCAGTTGCTTTGGTTGTCGTTCCGAATTTCTCTACGTTATTGGACGCTGCAACACTGACGGAAAGGCCAACAACCAGTGAGTATGCGTCCAATCCATCCATGTAAACACTAAACAATGTCCACCTGTTCGATTGCTATTAAAGCAATACATTATTATATGTAGGTAAAGGTACCTAGTACCTACCTAAATGGCTTTAAACTAATATTGAAATACGCCCACTTGTCTTTCTTGCAGCCCCTCCATGGCAGATCAGTAGGACCGAAACCATGGAACCAGCAGTGCAGCACTATACAGTTCAATCGCAGAAAATGCCGCGTGTCACGAGGGGTTTCGAGGAGATGTCAATGGCAGGTGTCACAGCGTGGTCAAGAGCCTCGCCGTCCGGAACCCAAAACCCAAGGAGAACACACAGGCATCAAGTGCTTTGACTTTGACAGTTCCACACTAAAATGGGTGAGTCAACTATAACTCAAAGTAATTGAAAAATGAATAAACTATTGTTAAGTTGAATGTATAATTACCTCAAATATGCGATGATTGATTTTGAGGAAGGTATGTTACTTGGAAATGATGTCAAAGGGATGAACTTGGTATACCCATGGTAGCTCTGACTTCGACATCTCTTACTACGCTTTGTACACAATAAGTCATATTACACTAATCGTGTGATCCGTGTGAATCGACCAAAGTCGAACTCCGACTGAATCTCGACCTTTCTTTGCACTCCGTCGAGATTTCACTACCGGGAAGGTCATCCCGGACATTTGGCACAGAGCTCTCATGACACCATGCCTTCTAAACGCCTCCACAAGTTGGCCACTCTGTCCACGACTTCATCTCGAGATGATCGACACATGTGATTTAGGCAACTTAGAATGCAGGATTGGATAGGGGAGAAATACCGGTTCGGGGATTTCAGAAGAAAAGTCGGCAAAAACCCGCCTTTTCCGAATGCCATTGTGTCAATCACTGAAAAAAACGCCACCGCTTTTTTCCGCGGCAATCCCTAAAAAAACGCCGTCGCTCCTGTGAGGCCTTCCATCCCTAGTTTGTTTCTTGTGTCTTAGACAACGACAGCGGCCCCAAGCCGGTTTACCGGCCCAGAAACTACCCCAGCCCCATTTTCCCGATCGTCTAGTGGGCCTATCCAAATCTGGCAGCATGTCTATATATATATGGTAGAATATCTATCAAACAAATATTTACAAGCAAAATCTAAGTGACAGCCCCACCAAAATAGATTAGTACCTAGGTAATATTAAAGGCTTCAAAATGAGTACAAATCATTTGTTGATGATTAGTTTCGGTATACACAACATCTGCATCTATGGGGATCATAAGTTTCCGTAGTGTCTATTATTTTCCATAGTTACGAACGTCACTTAGCAAAACTAATCATAACACAACCATTATTTTGCTGCAGGCTGTCACTAATAGTACTCGTCGACCGAGGGGAACATTCCACCTTCAAGTGATAGACAGGGGAATTTTCATGACGCTCGGAAGTTAGACCACTAGAGAGCGCACAGTATAATGCAGGAGCGTCTATCGAGCAAGGGCTGATGGGTCCTCAGCCACTTTGGTTCTTGCCCTCGCGAACGGAACGGACAATGAAAGAATGCGCCATGCAGCTGCAGCCCAACCCTGCTGAAAATTCTTAACAAGACCTTGCAAGATCTTGCCACGTTCTTGCAAAATATTTCAAGATTTTCCACAAACTTGTAAGACCTTGAGACAAGATCTCGAGACAAGATATTCAGTGAAGATCTTGTCTCTAGATTGTGACTTTTCTTGTAATACATTGCAATATCGTGGCAAGGTCTTGCAAGATTGTGGCATGATCTTGCAAGAGGGTGGCAAGATCTTGGTAAGAATTTTCAGCAGGGATGATGCAGTATCTCACATTATTGTGAGTAGCAATAAAAGGCTCATCGTGCAATTCAACCATGCACCACGCACTTGGATAACCGATTTACCTCGAATGTTTGTACTCAAGCTGAAAGTGAAAAGAAGTTAACATTGCAAACTATTCGTGGTGCCTACACGCTTCCTCATTATCTCAGTCCAAGAAACTATAAAGTATCTCAGCTCTGGAAGTCTACAGAAAATGCTTTTTGATATTTCCGCGTAGCCCATTGTTATAATTTCTGATACCCCAATTTACATAATCTCCCATTGTGTATGGCAATAGTAGAACAGGCCGGTGTGCTCTCGAATAACTAGTTTTCTAAGCGGTTTGGCTTGGGTTTTACCTGCCATGGCAAAGCATACCGAAGCAATTTTCATTAACAATCGATGTATCTTTCGTACAAATATTTAAATCTGACCAGCATTTTAAACTTCGAATTCTGGTATCGTATAGAATAATCATTGTCATTATTTGTAATTTATGGCAATGCGAATCACTTTATCAGCTTGAATTGTCAGGAAGAGACCCCTTTTGTTTTCATGGAGTCGCACCTTGTTTTGTCTCACCTGATTCATCATGGATTGCGCAAAAGTAAACTCGCAACTTAATATGGGCCAATGGCCGGTATAGCAACGACGTGCGAATGCTGCCAAACTAGTTTGGATCTCTCGTCCTTGGCCTTTCCACGGTGATTCTAGTGAATCCATCACAAAATTATGCTCACCTGTTTCCTTGTTGTGTCGCGGTGTATCCCAATTCGCAGACGGTAGGATCTCGTCAGTGCGCACTTGCGAGGCCTTCGAAGATGAAGTCGACTTCGGTGCTCTGTTTGGTGGTTGTCTCGTTGTTTGCTTTCTCGAGTTCGGCTCCATTGTTGGAGGCTGCGGTGCCGAGGAGCAAACGTCAGGGTGAGAACGCCACGAATTTATTTAATTTATACCTTTTACTTAACAATTAAAATACAATGTATTTTAATTGCTAATTTAAAGGTATAAATAAAATAAATCTATGGTGTTCATTAAAGACCAAATGTCATTTGGTCTTTAATGAACACATATTACATTAAATCTTTCAACGCCCATCTGCCTCATTTGCAAGTGGTATAAATTAAAAAACAAATATAATAATGTACGTGTTCCTATAAGCGGGCTAATTTGATCCTATACCTAGATATTTAATTGTGGCTTATACCATTATTAGTAATTACAGCAATGTGTGGTACTTGTAGTTTTACTTATCACTTAATGAACCTAGTACCTATAGTTTGACATTTTAACACTCCTCGCAAAATGGCTGGTTAAGGAATTAACTTTATAACTTCATTAGTTATTAGCAAGTACTTATTAGTACTTATTAACTTTATTAGTTGTAACCTTAAAATATTTTTTTGGTAGGTATAATTTAAAGTATAATCGTAGAAGAAGTAATTTATCTTCTTTTCTTAACCCATTCTTCAGTCTTCCTTAACTTCTGCATTTCTTTTTCCATTAATCACCCATGCTCTCAAAATATGCATTTTTTGTCGGTAACGTTTACCTTCTTTGTAATCCACTTGGTCAAACGCTAATAAAACAAACCCGCCTGACTCGGCCACAGGAGTACTGGGTTCGGTTCCCCACAAGAACCGACATAAACATTGATGATTATGCCCGTAGTTTCACGTAGACCGGGCCCCTACGACCAACCCAAAGCCCGCCCGGGGGCGGTCAACGGACAGCCCAACACAAGACAGGGGACTTTTGGACAACCTGCCACGCGGCCTGGGGCATATAATGGACAACCCTCAGCTCGGCCTGGACGACCTGGGGATATTAATGGACAACCTGCCGGACGACCAGTGACATTTAATGGACAACGTGCTACTCGGCCGGGAGGGTTCAATGGACAACCTGCTACTCGGCCTGGTCAACCTGTCGGACGACCTGGGGCATTTAATGGACAACCTGCTGGGCGACCTGGGACATTTAATGGACAACCTGCCACTCGGCCTGGGACATCTAACAATCAGCCCGTCGCTAGACCGGGCGTACAGCCTAAGGTTTGTATGCTTGGCTATGTGGTGATGACATATTTTCTTAGACTCATGTCAACTATCCTATTTTTAGCACTTCCAAACAACTATGTCAAAGTGGGGTATGAAATCGCTTTCCCGACATTTCGCAAAAATACTAGTTACCTACTTCAAAAATTATATCTCGACTCTCGACTGTCGTGGTGGGAGGGGGGGGGGGGGGGGGGGGGTTGAACCCCATAGACTCAAATTCAAATGATTTACTATGTGTTTAAATATCCTTGGAAATGAACTTCTTAGATTCTACTTATCTGTGGGTTATTTATGATTTATGATCTTTTTGTACCAAATTTCAACTAATACAATAACGTTTTAACACAATATAATATAAACTATATAAAGTTTTACTATGTGCGCTATTATATTGTCTTGCACTCCATATATCATATACGTTACATCCGCAGCCCGGTACCCGGCCAGGCAAAATAAAGAAACCAATAGTCGGACAGATCACCCCAACCGGCTGCCAGCAGGGCTTCGTGGAGGACTTCAACGGCAACTGCCGGCGAGTCGTGGACGCCAACTCGAACGGCAACCCCAAGCCACAAGACTCGCAGGTACGGATATTGCACGATCCATTCCGTTCCTTTCTGGTTCAGGTTATCCTACACTGCACGACCCTGTAGTACAAACACCAAAGTCGCTAATGTTTTGTCAAGAGGAACTAGGAATCGGTAAGGAATGTGGTAGGGTGACGATCACTCAATTTTAAGGGAAAACCCATTGTGATCAATTGTATATCACTTTCAATTAGATTCCATGATATGTTTTTATCGTTATTATTTTACCTAATTAACACCGTTTATTTTAATTCAGGGGGCCTATAGTTGGCACCAACCGAAGAATTCAAGTTGTACCCGGCTTGCCCCTCAAATATTGCCTCAACGCGTGAAGAAAGCGGTATCCCCGTGGCACTGGTCTATTAGCTGTCGGTTTTAGGGAAGGGAGGTTTTTAAGGGAGCCCCTGCGATAGTGTGTGCTGGCCACTTTTTGACCCTTAAATCCGCGCCTGGTGTCGAGAACCTGTATGACTTCCTCGCCGCCGGGGCCATTGTATAGCCAGTCCGACACTGAAAGCAAGCCTAGCCCGGAAGGGAGCACACGGTGAATTCGGGTACCGGACCGATAGCATTTTTCAACTGTTCTTCTTGGCACCAAGGTATACCGTGTCCAAGGTACAGTTATTGCCTAGCCTTGACGGCAATGTTTTGGGTGATTCTAGGACTATTTCTGATGATGAAGTCCATCTCGAGATCCGATGCCCGTTCGAAGTCGACAAGCATGAGCATCCTTGGAGGAACACGTCGACGCAATTGTCCCAATCGTCGAAGACTGTGCATATGGTTCTCTCATGGACGGCAGTTCTGAACACGTACAATAAATCACGCTTTACTTTTGTCAGTTCCAATGGCAGAAAACTCTTCCTCCTTGTTGTAAACGTGTAGGGTGATTCCGCCCAAACATTCCGCCCCGCAATGTAACCAGCATAAAATAACCACCAAGGTCATGAATCATGATCTTGCTCGTATACCCGTACCAAAACCCATCTTTTGCGTTTGTGCCTGCACGTGCTTTGGCAATGGTGTGATGCACACGATGATAATAATGTGATGTTCTCAGTTTGAAATAGTTTTTTTCATGATAAAAGAAGTTTGCACATTTTAGTTCATTTTAGTTTTACGTATTTATTATATACTCTACAATTATTATAAGTACGTACTTATTTAAACATTTTATTGCTAACTCAACTGATATTGTTATATGTGTATAACTGCATGTTTTGATATTGATAGAAAATAGGTACCTTATCAATGGTTGATCGAACGTGATCAGGGGTCAATTCGACTCTATAAGAGTGCGTGAATTTTCCACGCATGCAAACGAATTGTTTTATTATAAAATATGTTTTAATATGTTTACTAAATATGTTTTACTCAATGAGCTCAAAATATGCATATTTTGGTTATCTGACATTTCTAGAGGGAAACAAAGGAACGCCATAATCGTCTAAATTTTCGAGTGATTAGAGTTTTCGAGAAGGTATTTGTCTAGCTTGGTGCTCCGTGGTTTGCATAGGCCAAGCCTTCATCTTTTTTATCCGCCATACAAACCGCTACGCTCATCTTCAACGCAACACAAATTACGTTCGCGAAGCCCTAGTTAAGCAACATTGCGCCGAGTCGGTGCGTTGGATGGGTGACCACCGCACCTTGCACAAGGCCAGCTGGATGGATTTGGTGGCAAGGAATCATTTTTTCGAGTTACATATTATCACTTTGGAAGGTTAGGTGCCGATGCTGTTGGTGCTATGCTGTGCTGCTGTTGGACAAGAGCATGCGAATTATGTTTAGTAAAAACGCTCAAGATGATTGCGCAACAGGTAACAGCCCCTTTTTTCCGAACCTTTTTGATGGAGCTGGCAGCGAACCACTGCTACCTTTAGCAAAGACTGTGCAAAGTTGCAGAACCTGACCAATGTCCCGGGGCGCTGCCAAAAGAACCTGAGGCGAACTATAGAAAATGTGACCACTTATCCCTTCAATCATAATACAGAAGTATTTACAAGGCATTCGTTTCGTATAACCTTGATCTTTGCAGCGGTTCACTAATTATCTCTCATCATGATATAATGCAAGTTATTTTGTGAATACCATTTTCAAAACAGGTTTTTTCCCTTACCATTTGCACCCGTACATTCAGAGCAGTTTACCAAACAGTGGGAAGATGAAGTCCGTTTCGGCTGTGTTCCTGGCAGGAGTTGCATTGGTTGTCGTTCCGAATTTCTCTACTTTATTGGACGCAGCAACACTGACGGAAAGGTCAACAACCAGTGAGTATGCGTACAATCCATCCATGTAAACACTAAACAATGTCTACCTGTTCGATTACTATTAAAGCAATGAATTATTATATGTAGGTAAAGGTACCTACCTAAATGGCTTTAAACTAATATAGATATAAGCCCACCCGTCTTTCTTGCGGCCCCTCCATGGCAGATCAGTAGGACCGAAACCATGGAACCAGCAGTGCAGCACTACAGTTCAATCGCAGAACATGCCGCGTGTCACGAGGGGTTTCGAGGAGATGTCAATGGCAGGTGTCACAGCGTGGTCAAGAGCCTCGCCGTCCGGAACCCAAAACCCAAGGAGAACACACAGGCATCAAGTGCTTTGACTTTGACAGTTCCACTCTAAAGTGGGTAAGTCGACCATAACTCAAAGTCTCTGACTTCGATACCCTGCTGAAAATTCTCACCACGATCTTGCAATATATTACAAGATTTGTCACAATATAGAGACAAGATCTTGAGACAAGATCTTGAGACAAGATCTTGAGACAAGATCTTGAGACAAGATCTTGCAAATTCTTGACTTAAGATCTTGTCTGAAGATCTAGATTCAATATCTTGTGGAAAATCTTGTTATATTTTGCAAGATCGTGGAAAGATCTTGCAAGATCTTGCAGGATCTTGACACAATATATTATAAGATCTTGAGACAATGTCTTGCAAGATATTGACAAGATCTTGCAAGATCTTGGTAAGAATTTTCAGCAGGGTGTCTCAAACTATACGCTTTGTACACAATTAGTCTTATTACACTAATCGTGTGATCCGTGTGAATCGACCGAAGTCGAACTCCGACTAAATCTCGACCTTTCTTTGCACTCCGTCGAGATTTCATTACTGGGGAGGTCATGCCGGACATTTGGCACAGAGCTCTCATGACACCATGCCTTCTAAACGCCTCCACAAGTTCGCCACTCTGTCCGCGTCTTCATCTCGAAATGATCGACACCTGTGATTAAGGCAACGCAGCATGTCTATGTATTTAAGGTGGAATGATCACCTTGGCCTACGAATATCTATCAAACAAATATTTACAAGCAAAATCGTAGTGGCAGCCCCACCAAAATAGATTAGTACCTAGGTAATATTAAAGGCTTCCAAAAAGAGTACAAATCATTTTTTTTGTTCTATGATTAGTTTCGGTACACAACATCCGTAACTACGGGGATTATAAGTTTCCATAGTTTCTATAATTTTCCATAGTTACGAACGTTATTTAGCAAAACCGCAAAACTCTAATTATAACACAAACATTATTTTGGTGCAGGTTGTCACCAATAGTTTTTGCCTGTAAACGAATATTTTTGTAAATACTCGTCTACCGAGTGGAACATTCCACCTTCACGTGATTGGCAGGGGAATTTTCATGCCGCCCGGATGTTAGGCCACTAGAGAGCGCACAGCATCATGCACGAGCGTGTGGCTGTCGTCTATCGAGCAAGGGCTGATGGGTCCTCATCCACTTTGGTTCTTGCACACGCGAACGGAACGGACAAATGAAAGAATGCGCCATACAGCCCAAGATGCAGAAATGACTCCGAATGTTTCCAATAAAAAGGAAATACCAATAAAAAGCTAATCGTGCAATTCAACCTTGCACCACGCACTTGGATAACCGATTTACCTCGAATTTTTGTACTCAAACTGAAAGTGAAAAGAAGTTGACATTGCAAGCTATTCGTGGTGCTACACGCTTCCTCTTCATCCCAGTCGGCGAAACTATAAAGTATCTGTGATAGTAACTCAGCACTGGAAGTCTACAGATAATATTTTGAGATGTTTCCGCATAGTCCATTGTTTTAATTTTTGATACCCAAATTAACATAATCTCTAATTGTTTAAGGCAATAGTAGAACAGGCCGGTGTTGCTCTCGAATAACTAGTTTTATAAGTGGTTTGGCGCGGGTTTAACCTGCCTTGACATAGCAATAGCGTACCGAAGCAATTTTAATGAACAATCGATGTATCTTTCGTACAAATATTTAATTCTGACCAGCATTTTTCCAGCTTCGCCTCCCTTCCATTAATTGCATATTGGTAACTGCTCAGATTATTCTTTGTCATTATTTGTAATTTCTAGCAATGCAAATCACTAAATCAGCATGAATTGTCAGGAAGAGACCCCTTTTGCTTTCAAGGAGTCGCACCTTTTTTTGATACACCTGAATCATCATGGATGGCGCAAAGGTAAACCCGCAACTTGAAATGGGCCAATGGCCCATGACATGTAGCAATGTAATGACGTGCGAATGCTGCCAAACCAGTTTGGATCTCTTGCCGTGGCCTTTCCACGGTGATTCTAGTGAATCCATAGCAAAATGCTGCTCACCTGTTTCCTTGTGGTGCCCGCCGCGATATATCCCAATTCGCAGGCGGTATGGTCTCGTCAGTGTGCACTTGTGAAGCGTCCGAAGATGAAGTCGACTTCGGTGCTCTGTTTGGTGGTTGTCTCGTTGTTTGCTACCTCGAGTTTGGCTCCGTTGTTGGAGGCTGCTGTGCTGAGGAGCAAACGGCAGGGTGAGAACGTCATAGATTTATTTTTTTATTTATACATTTAACTAAAAATTTAAATTAAAAATGCAATTGGACTTTAATAAACACAAACATGAAATCTTTAAACGAATGTGCCACGAAGTCCTCGCGTCTCATTTGCAACTGGTTTAAATTAAATAAACAAATTGAATAAGGTACGTGTTCCTATATAGGCGAACTAATTTGTTTCTATATCTATATCTTTGATTGTGGCCTATACCATTATTATTAAATACAGCAATTTGTAGTACGTGTGTAATTGTACTTATCACTTATTGATGCTAGTATCTATAGTTCGACATTTTAGACTGCTTGCTAAATGTCTGGTTAAGTAATTAACAATCCGTTAACCTACTTGCAGTCAATACATTTGATTAACATCGTAAAGAACCCTTAATTTCCATATTTAGCTCTTTTATACGAATCTTGAGTGTATTGAAATCAGGCTACTTTTACTCCCAGGTAATTTTGTCTTCGCTTTCAAATCCTCTTTTGCACATGCGCTTCTTTCGAGATGAACATTTTCTTTTCCACATTTGATTTTTGTTTCCATTTCATTGCTCTTCTATAATATACAAGTACAACAATACAATCTAAATCCACCTCTATCTTTTATTTCTTATTAGTTATATCTTTATAATATTTCTTGGGTATAATTTGCGGTATACTCTTAGAGGAAGTAATTTATATTCTTTCCTTATCCATTCTTCAGTCTTCCTAAACACCTGCATTTCTTTTCCCATTTTATAACCCATGCTCACCAAATGTGCATTTTTTGTCGGTGACGTTTACCTTCTTTTTGATCCACTTGGCCAAACGTTAATATAACAAACTCGCCTGACTCGGCCACAGGAGTACTGGGTTCGGTTCCTCACCAGAACTGACAGAAACGTTGATGATTTTGCCCGTAGTTTCACGTAGACCAGGCCCCTACGACCAACCCAAAGCCCGCCCGGGGGCGGTCAACGGACAGCCCAACGCAAGACAGGGGACTTTTGGACAACCTGCCACGCGGCCTGGGGCATTTAATGGACAACCCTCAGCTCGGCCTGGACAACCTGCCACGCGGCCTGGGGCATATAATGGACAACCCGCAGCTCGGCCTGGACAACCTGCCACGCGGCCTGGGGCAGTTAATGGACAACCCGCAGCTCGGCCTGGACAACCTGCCACGCGGCCTGGGGCAGTTAATGGACAACCCGCAGCTCGGCCTGGACAATCTGCCACGCGGCCTGGGGCATTTAATGGACAACCTGCCACTCGGCCTGGACAATCTGCCACTCGGCCTGGACAATCTGCCACTCGGCCTGGACAACCTGCCACTCGGCCGGGAGGCTTCAATGGACAACCTGCCACTCGGCCTGGGACATTTAACAATCAGCCCGTCGTGAGACCGGGCGTACAGCCTAAGGTTTGTTTGCTTTTTATTTCTAACTGGGGTAAGAAATTGGTTTCCCGATAATACTAGTTACCTACTTATTCAAAGATTATGGCTCGACTGTCAGGGGAGGGGGGGGGGGTGGACCCCGTAGACTCACATTCAAATGATATTCTATTTGTTTACATTTCCTTGGAAATGGGCTTATCAATTTCTACATATCTGTGGGCTAATTATGATTTATGGTTTTTATATACTAAATTCTAACTCATACTACCTATAACATTTTAACACAATTTACAAACTACCTTATACGTTTTACTATGTACGCTATTATATTGCCTTGCACTCCATATCATGTACGTTTCATCCGCAGCCCGGTACCCAGTCAGGAGGCAACAAAAAGAAACCAGGACAAGTCGGACAGATCACCCCCACCAACTGCCAGCAGGGCTTCGTGGAGGACTCCGACGGCGTCTGCCGGCAGGTCGTGGACGCCAACTCGAACGGCAACCCCAAGCCACAAGACTCGCAGGTACGGATATTGCACGATCCATTCCGTTCCTTTCTGGTTCAGGTTATCCTACACTGCACTACCCTGTAGTACAAACACCAAAGTCGCTAATGTTTTGTCAGGAGGAACTAGGAATCGGTAAGGAATATATAAGGGAGACGATCACTCAATTTTAAGGGAAGAACTATTGTGATCAATTGAAAAAATTTTCAATTAGATTGCATGTTATGTTTTTATTTTTTTTATTCTATGTAATTAACACCGTTTTATTGTAATTAAGGGGGCATATAGTTGGCACCAGCTATAGAAGACTAGTTTTACCCGGCTTGCCCCTCAAATATTGACTCACCGCATGCAGAAAGCGGTGTCCCTGTGGCTCTGGTCTATAGCTGTCGGTGAATGACTGGCTGATAATAAAGCAAGCGGTGACGGACTGGCCAAGGCGGCTAGGCGGCGATTGCCGCCGAGCCCCGAGCTTATTTAGCTCAAGGGCCCCCCCAGTTTTCGACCACGGGGGCCCAGGCGATTACCTTTTGTTTAGGGAATGGATTTTTAGAAAAGTGAATCCGAAAAAGAGGCGATTACGTTTTATTTTAGAGAATGGAAGATTTTAAAAGAGCCCCTGAATGAATAGTGGGGCTTATAGGCGCGCCAACCTTGTGGTCATTTTGCGGCAGTGTGTGCTGACCACCTTTTGACCCTTAAATCCAAGCCTGGTGTCGGGGGCCCCTACGAGCTCTTCGCCGCCGGGACCCTTGGGTAGCCAGTCCGACACAGAAAGCAACCTAGCCTGGAAGGGAGCACATGGTGAATTTCGGTACCAAGCCTGAATTACACGGACACATTTTTTGACAAACCCTGGTGTACAACCTTGGTGCACTCTGAAACTTGTGTCGTGTAAACGGTAAATTGTGCACAATTATTTGTCCACAACGGCTGCGCGCAAGGGCTGCACACAACTTTCTCGTTTGGAACATGTTCTATAAATCAACAAATTTTGTGTGAAACCCACCAATCACAGCCAAAGCGCCAGTCAAATTGTCAGTGCGACACAGGTACGTCCTTTCGGTAACAACAGGCACATGGAAAAGTTAACATGCTCTTTTAGCGCAAAGTTGAACCAAGGAAAATATGTGTCCGTGTACATAGTTCACAATATTTCCAGCACAGGGTTGTGCAACATGGTTGCGCACCAGGGTTGTGCGCAAGGGTTTGTCAAAACATGTGTCCGTGTAATTCAGGCTTAAGGTACAGTAATCGCCTAGCCTTGACGGCAATGTTTTGGGTGATTCTAGGACTATGACTGATGATGAAGTCCATCTCGAGATCCGATGCCCGTGCGAAGTGGACAAGCATGAGCATCCTTGGAGGAACATGTCGACGCAATAGTGAAAACCGTAGAAGGCAGTGCATATGGCTCTCTCGTGGACGGCAGTTCTGAACTCAAGCGTTACGATTGTCAGTTACAATGGCAGAAAACTCTTCCTCGTTGTTTTAACCGTGTAGGGTGATTCCGCCGAAACATTCCGCCCCGCAATGTAACCAGTATAAAATAATCACCAAGGTCATGATCTTGCCCGTATTCCTGGACCAAAACCCACCTTTTTCGTTTGTGCCTGCACGTGATTTGGCAATGGCGTCATGCACACAATGATAATAATATGATATTCTCAGTTTGAAATAATTATTTTCATGATAAAAGAAGTTTGCACCTTCTAGTTTTTTTATTATATACTCTACATTTATAATATGTACCTACTAATTAAAATGTTTATTGCTAACTCAACTGACATTGTTATGTGTGATCAATGGTTGATCGAACGTGATCAGGGGTCAATTCGACACTATAAGAGTGCGTGAATTTAGTACGCATTCACACGAATTGTTTTCGTATAAAATTCTTATTAAAGAAAACTTAAAAATCTGTAATTATATGTAACCGTATACAGATGAGCTAGCACAGCTAGGTTATGTACAATAAATGTGTATAATATTGTTTGTAAAGCAAACGTGGACATTTGTGAATTTCGTGAACGCACTAAATATATTTTACCACCAATTGGCTCTTGACTGGTCTAAATATAGTATTTAAGAAAGTAAAAAAGGCTTCTACCCAGCGTTGTAATGGGCTCTAACGTAGAACTATGCTCAATTTCACGATATGAAGGAGAGTGTATTTGCATCTTCCTTGAGGACCCACTGTTGCTAGACACGAGCTAAGAGTTTCAAAACTCACAAGCCATACATTGAGACAGACAAAAGGCTCTGAGAGCAGTTTTGAAACTCTTGTCTCACGACTAGCGTCAGTGGGTCCTCGAGGAAAATGCAAATCCACTCTCCTTCCGTGAAATGGAGTATAGCTTCTAATGTACTTGAACACAAATAGCTACATTTTGACCATGATCACCACGTCGATCAGATAGACGAGTGCGTTGATGAGGGCTACGATGCCCGAGATGAGGAGCCTGTCGTCTGGCTTGGCTTGAATGCAAAAGACCCCTGCAAGGGCTTGCATGTCGATCGCAGCTTTTTCCGAACGGGGAGACAGCCTCCCAAGAACGGGTCCAACAATTTTCAAGATGTGGTTAATTGCTTGTTCGGGCACGGGTGACTTTGTTGGTATGGCCATGGGCTCGGCGGTGGCGATGGATTGCCGGTAATGGTGAACGATCATGCTGCCCGTCGTCGCCCACATGGCCAGTCCTGCCACCCCGACCAGCAACAACTGGGGACAAGGTGGGGGCGATCAGAAGCCTTGGACGTCGGCGCCAAGAACCTAAGCCATGGTGTCGACAGGAGGTGGGAAGACCGGTGCACTTCTGTCAAGAAACATCAATGGAATCAAAGACTTGCAATTAAGTGTAGACTTACGAACGAACGGTCAAATTTGAAGAAGAGGATTTCTTCACTAATCCATGCTGTCGAGAGGTTGATACGCAATTTGAGTAAAGCTCTTGTAATATCATCTCTCTCTTGAAATGATTGTAATGGTCGCGAATAATGATGGTCATCCATACAATACCGATTGCTCAGTGCACTATTTTAAGTCTAAATTCATAATTTTTTTTCAGGAAGTGGGTTTTCCAAAACGCCAAGTCAAAGTAAACTAAAGTTGAAGCAGAGGCAACCTTAAAACGTGAAACAAGGAATCAGCACCGATGGGTTTCACTCACAATCATCTTGTGCATATGATGGTCGAAAAGGTAGCTGTGCACGACGATCACTCCGATCATGATGAAGCCGATCTGCGTGCCGTAGACGGTCGCCAGCGTGGGTATCCTGACGAGCATGGGGTCGCCGTCGACCACCACGGCGATGCTCGCCACTGCCAGGATCTGAAGCAATATGTTAGGTACTGAATCAACTGGGTGTCTCCCTCACTTTATTTATTTGTATTCATTATTTTAGTCTTGGAAATTCCTAATACTTTGCGGGACAGTGGAACGTACATATGTACTTATTGATGAGCGTAGCGAGCGAAGCGAGCGAAGCGAAATCATCAATTTCACTACTGCTAAAAAAAACACTTGTGTGTGTTTTTTTTTTTTTTTTTTTGTTTGTTTGTTTTTTTTTGTATGTGTGTTTGCGCGCGCTCTACAGGCCAAACGCCTGCCTCGATTGGGATGAATTTTCAGGGTGTCTACTTTTCTTCTCAACTTAGACCCCCTGCGGTTTTCAAGAAAATCCTCCATACCCTTCACTTTCAAAGCAGAAAAAATAGCAATATTCGACAGTTGGGCAAGTTTGGAAAAGTACGGAAATTTATTTAAAAGTGCGTATTTTTTTCAAATTTTCCCAACTTTGATTGTTGCCCTTAGATACCATCGAAACATCACACCAGATTTTTTTACTTGAAGTTGACTTCAAGATTTGACAGATATTATCAATTTTGTCAACTTCGTGCATGCAAGTTTTTGAAAGTAAGTCCGCGGCAGAAATATATCTCCAACCTAACAAAAACCCATGGGCATAAGTTACATCTATGTATTACTATGTATGTCTATGTACATGCCCAGGCGCGTAGGAACGCTTTTCAAGTTGTGGGGGGGGGGGGGGGGGGGGGGAGGGGGGCTATATTTTTTAAAGCAAATCTGAGGGTTTGAGAAAAAATTGCAGCCTGGGAACATGGGGGTAAGAAATATACATTTAGAATACTTAATTTAAAGATATCAAATTAACGCATTACGAAAATTACTATCACGTTTTCTGTGATGCCTGTAAATATCGCACATCGAATACAGCAGAGCGTCTTGCCGTGGCGAATTCCAGCTCTACACTAGCAATACAAAATTCTTCCTCTCCCTCTCCCAGTCTGGGTGCATGTGACTCAGACTATAACATAAACAGTGTTAGTCTGCATTTCTGCTACTGCTATAGTCATATTCCTGGAAGTGATTTGTTTTTGCGAGTCAAAAGATTTCGTTCAACATCAGCTAAGCAGAAACACTAGGTATAATCAACTCTGAGCAGCAGACAAAATGAATGATTTCAACTATAAAATTTGCCCCCCAGTTGCCCCCCATGCCTAAAAGTTGGGGGGGGGGGCATTGCCTTCCTTCCCCCCTGTTCCTACGCCAGTGTACATGCCCATTGCTCAATGACCTCAAAGTGAGCATCTTTCCACTACCCGACAGCTCGGACAGAAACAAAGAAAGGCCAGAATCGTTTACAATTTCAAGTAGGGATGTCAAACGATTAATTTTGGCACATCGATTATTCGAAATTTCCAAAACATGAAAATCGATTTTTAATTGATTTCAATCGATTTTTAATCGAGTTTAATCGATTTTGATTATTAATCGATTTAATCGATTTTTTCCTAAATTTTGTTGTAAAATGATAGCAAACATTTATGTTTTTGTTGGCAAGTTGCATATAGGGGTTTCAAAGTTGATAAGTTGTAAATAAACAAGTCTTCATGATGTCTTTAATGTTTTCTCTAATCCTGCCATAAATCACAGAGATAGTGTATTCTTTGCTGCTTGAAATGCTTATCCTGAGAGATTTGTGCATTATTCTTGGACAATGTTCTTGTTTAGTGTTCAAAGCACTGCCTTAAGCTGGGTTTACAGCTGGCAATGTCAGTGAAACGATGTCATCAACATTGGCTCTGCACCAATCAGAGACTCTGGATGTGCATGACGTCATGTTCCCGATTTTGGCATGGAGTCTCTGATTGGTGCAGAGCCATTGTTGATCACATCGTGTCACTGATATTACCAGCTATAAACCCAGCTTTATAGTCTTGTCCTCTGGAACAAGAGCTGTATTACCAAAAGATAACAAACACTGTTTTCTATGGGGATTATAGAATTATTAGCTTTTTTCTTGGACAAAAACAGAAAAGAGCAGTAATGCTGCTGAGGCATGTTCAGTGCTAGTGGTTTTAACAACAAACAGATAACCTTCTTTGAAAAAAATGCTGAAATTTTAGATTTTCAAGATTTTTTTTAAATTTTCGATTTTTTCGATTTTTTAAACGAACATCGATTAATCGTTTTGGAGGCCATAATCGATTAATCGAACGATTAATCGTAATCGATTGACACCCCTAATTTCAAGTGATCAGAATTTTCGAAAAAGCAATGGTCCGGCTTGCTGCTCCATGATTTAGGTTTTTTGCCTCAATCTTTTTATGCGCTATATACAAACCGCTACGCTCATCTTCAACGCAACACAAATTGCGTTCGTCCTAGTAATTTCAATTATAATATAATTGATGAGCGTAGCGAGCGAAGCGAAATCTTCAATTTCACTACTGCTAAAAAAAGCACTTATGTGTGTTTTTTTTTGTATGTGTGTTTGTGCGCGCTCTACAGGCCAAACGCCTGCGTCGATTGCGATGAAATTTTCAGGGTGTCTACTTTTGTTCTCAACTTAGACCCCCTGCATTTTTCAATAAAATCCTCTATACATCTTCCATTCAAAGCAGAAAAAATAGCAATATTCGACATTTGGGAAAGTTCGGCAAAGTACGGAAATTTATTTTAAAGAGCGTATTGTTATCAAATTTACCCAATTTCGATTGTTACCTTTAGAAACCAAATAAAACAAATCGAATAATCACACCAGATTTTTTGACTTGAAGTTGACTTCAAGATTTGACAGATATTATAAATTTTGTCAATTTCGTGCATGCAAGTTTTTGAAAGTAAGTCCGCGGCAGAAATATATCCCCAGCCTAATAAAAACCCTTGGGCATGAGTTGCTTCTATGTATTTACATGCACATTGCTCAATGATCTCAAAATGAGCATATTTCCGCTACCCGACAGCTCGGACAGAAACAAAGAAAGGTCAGAATTGTTTACATTTTCAAGTGATCAGAAATTTTGAGAAAGCAATGGTCCGGCTTGCCGCTCCATGATTTTCATATGCTTTTTGCCTCAATCTTTTTATGCGCTGTTTACAAACCGCTACGCTCATCATCAACGCAACACAAATTGCGTTCGCGAAGCCCTAGTTAATAAACAAAACAAATTAATGAAATGAAATAACACAATAATGGGAATAAATCGCACACAGTCAAATAATAAAAGAATAGATCATAAGAGAATAAGATAAGAGAATAAGATAAAATAGCAAGATAAAATAGCTATGGATCAAGCTAATTTAATAGGCTTTCAAATGAACAATTTTTTGAGATGAATAGTTTTGCTGCAGTTTTTCCTTGACGATGGAAGACACTTTGGAATTACTTTTTGACAGTTGTAGACATGTTCCAGAAATCTGATCGTAACACAGGCAAAATCATATACTTTCGTATCTTGAAAGCCCCTAAAATTACTTAAATAGATTTCTAGCTATTTTATTTGGGATGTCAGGTGTCACTAATAAATTCCCTGTCGACGTAAAGGAAAAACGACATGGATTTGCACTTTTCGGCGAAACTTGGCTGTAACATTGCCAGTACCTAACACAAAATGTTGGGCAAGTTTTGTCAGAATCAGGTGAGGACATTGGCTGAGGAAATGTTTCCATATGTCTGAAAGCGCCAGTGTTAATATCTTCTGTATGTAAAATGGCAAAAATGGCAAGTTGTGAAAGCATTTATAGTCGGCCATTGACAAAAAGCAATTATGCGACTTCCAGCCAGTCTCAAAGCAGCGGGCTCGAGAGACCTTTGATCTGATGGCTGAAGATTGTTTCTTGCTGAATCAAGGTAATCAATTAACATTTCCGATGGCTTATTTCGTTTGTTTGTTAATGTCAAAATGAAATATTTCCTTCTTAAATGTCTCCGAACACAATGGAAAATTGAACAAATGTTGACGAAACAAAAGCAAACTAATTCCGCTTGCCCGTTTGATTGAACATTTATCCAGGTTCACTACCCGTGGTTCGACAAAACCCGTTCTCGTGCTCATTTTGAATAAAAATGAGAAACCTCGCCAATCACAGGTTTGATTTTGCGAAGTGGTCACTGTAAAGAGTCACCCCGTCAGAGGCGTAGCGAGGGGGGGGGGGCGGGCATGAGGGACAAGATGCCCCGGACGCCGGCCACAAAGGGGCGCCAAAAAGGAGAGAAAAGGGAAAAAAGAAACGAGAAATGAGAGAAAAGGAAAGGAAAAATTGAAAATTGAAAATAATTAAGTAAAAAATAATGTAGCTACATAACCTCTTGATCCTGCCGTCAATTGTCAAGTGGTGCACATGTTATTTCATACCTATTATTACAGGATTTACACGACTTCACCAAATGCTCTTCATTGCGTTAAAGGATGATCGTGTGCGCGGGCCTAGGGGCTCTTTGAACCGATTTTCCTCAGTTTAAGATAAAGTGTAAACAACAGAATGTTCTTTGCCCCACGCTCTGCCCTAGAAAATAAGCGTTATAGTGCTAATGATCATGCATTGCAAAACTGCTCGCAAAAAGGTTTTCCTTGCGCCATTGGCGTCGCCCCCGGCGTTATGAACTTCGTCCGTCCTGCTGTCCCTGTTCGGCTTCCCTACGATTATACCATGCTTTCATTCATCTATCATTATACCTATACCCCTTTTCAATTGTCACCTAAGCCAGATGAAATTTGCCCTCAAACGCATAGATTTTCACCACAAACAACCGTAAGCTACTGTTTTTCTTGTGGGCTGCGCCGCCGAACCCGCACCCCTTTCCCTTGTCTTGTTCTGCTTTGAGTTTTTTTTGAGTTTTTTTAAACTACATGGAAGCATGGGTCCAAAAGTCGACTCTCCTACGGCTAGATGCGCCCCAGGGATTAAAAAAAAACAAGATAAATATGCCCATTTAAGGCTCGAGCACAGTTTCGATTATTAATTAAGTATTTGAATAGTTGACTCAAACTTGATACAAAGTAGATGTATTCAGCGTAAAATTGTCCAAGTACTCGTGTCTATTTCATCACATGGGGTGACCAAAAGTTGCCGAGTTCTCCGGTCACATCGTTAAAGTTATCGTTTCAATATTTCAGTATGTTGTAGACAAAAGACGTAAAGAAGGGCGACCATGGCTCTTTTCCCCAATTTCTCTTTGCACTTTCGTATACAATAGCTCTAAAAGGGGTAAAAAATGAAGAGTTTTGGGGTATATTCTTGCATTCGAAAAAAGGGGCAAATTTTCGAAAAAAGGGAAATTATCGCCCTTATTTACTTCTTTTGCCTGCAACATACTGAAAAATTGAAATGTTAACTTGAACGATGTGGTCTTGAGATGTCGGCAACTTTTGGTCTGAAAAGCCACTTTCTGGCGAACTGATCTGTGGCCTAATCTACGTACTGATTTAAATAATTCTCAGCCAAAAAAATCTAGTTACAATAGGGTTAAAAAGATCACTTTTTAAATTAAAAACCTAGAAATGAACTTATGGGTTATGACCCTAGAATTATCGTAGAATTTTCGCCAATGAGTTGGGGGGGGGGGGGGGGCGGCTTAAATTTTTGGGTTTCCCCCGGGCGCCCATAACCCTCGCTACGCCTCTGACCCCCGTGCGTTTTGCATGAATCACCGCAAAGGGAATGTGCACGGGCGTAAAACGAAATCCAATGCCCAAGATTACGTCACCTATCTATGGATATCTTCGAAACTAGAGAGTGATCCGGCTCTATTTCAGCTAGGGTTGGTAAAGAGTGAAAATATGTTTTGCATCTTCTTTCAAGATCAGAGAATACCTTTCAGATTACGATTATATTACGATGCTTACCAGTTCCAGACATTTGGGGACTATGTTCGACTTGATCAGCGGAGACACTCCACCCATGGCTGAAACAATTCGCACAAAGCTTACTGGAACCATAGTCAAAGATTTATATTATAATATATACCTGCTTGATAATATATTATTATACAACATGTGATTGCTGAAGTGAAATTTCCAGTATGCCTGTCGCCTATATACCTACCGCTGCTGTAGTAATGCGTGTTGGTGCTGTATCGTCACTATGGTGACTGGTAGCCAGTATTACTGTTGCATTTTCCTTCTTGTCTACGCGCTTGCTCTCGCTGGATTCGCTGGAGTTGTGCTCTGATTGGCCTTGCTCTATCGAATTTCGGTTATCGCTGAAATGTCCGTCTAATCTTTGCGATGTGTCCGGCATGAGCGAATTTCGTGTACACTGATGGTTTTCCTCGTTCGAGTGTCAAGGACTCTTTAAAAAATATTGCAGTCCATAATCATTCGCAACATGTAATTAATCAATTCAAGAATGCTTTATTTTATGCGCAAAGTTATGTTATAGTTCAGTTTCAGGACTAACTTTTGGCTGTACATGCACCTGGACAAAATTGTGAATATTTTATGAATTTTTATTGGTTCAAAAACCATTGAATCGATTTTTCTGAAAATGGGGAGCTATTCGTAACCTAAGCGAAGGACCTCTGCAAATTTTCTTAAAATTAGGTCAGCTATTTTCGTCGTCAATTTATTTGACAATAGTGTTTTCGGGATGCCAGACTCACTGTTATTTTATCGGTTTCACTCGCTGGCCTAAAAGCTAGTCTACGAATAGGTTTTTTCGTGTTGCCGTTGCTCTTTTGATTATGCACCATCTAGAAGTATGCATATAAATGGGTCATGAACCTCATATATCATTTTTTTATAGTTCTGGTCGGATTGAAAACGTTCGCGTTGGTGATCCAACGTATCCCGCCGCCTGGGCGGGTGGCAACCAGAGGACCACGACCCCGGCCAACGGCCGGACAGAACACCTCTACCAGCTGGCTGCCAGCAGGGATTCGCGGGGGACGCCTTCGAACCCTGGACGCCAACACGAGAGGAAACTCCAAGCCACGACACACGCCACGCCAGTACGGAAATTGCGGTCTGAATGCCTTAGTAATAATTTTTAGTATTTTCGATACTTATTGATAATGCTATTATCTTTTCTTGGTTCAAAGTAGCCACACAAGGTTTTTAACGGCTTGCCCGGAGGAACTAGGGACAAGTAGGGAATTTGAAAGGGAGGTGGCCGCTCCCTTTTCAGATAGAACCCGTTGAGCAATCAACTCTGAAACACTTGTCTTGAAACTCGATTCATTTACATGCTTTAATTTATTCACTTCACTGCTCGAAGCAATAGCAAAATCTGTGCTATATTCTATTCGATCCGATGACTTCTTATCTGTGAAGTAACTTTCTGATGTAAACTCTGTTGTAATTAGAACTAAGATTTCAGACCTTTACAATGGGACCAACTTTGAGTATACCTACATTAAAACTATAAGCAAGGGACACAAGTTAAACAGTATTTCAAAAACTTAGAAAAAGTTTCAATGAAAAGTTACTTTGATCAAATTTGCAGTCATATTATTGGGACCAGCTGTTGACTGAGTGACTGTCAGCAACTATATGAATCAGTTCAAGAAAATTTCAAGGTTTGCTATAGAAATGCATTATTTTCTGAAATAAAAAAAAGAATCTCAGACCTCATCAATGTTGAAGTACAAAATAAATTATTGACAATAACTGTTACATAATAGAGACCGCGATTTTCACAGGTGTTAGCAATGTAGTATTGTCGGAACGTTGGAAGCGTTGACAAATTCATGACATTTAGGAAAATTTCGAAAAATATTCCCAAATTTTGTTGCTACCTCTTTCAAAAGTTTCCAAAGTGTGTTCCAATTTTTGTTGTGTCTAGATGTGTGGTTCAAGAAGAAAGGGAGATGAAGACGAGGCTGAAAAATTAATAAAACGAATTTTCACCGGCAACGTGTGACCTACCAGCTTGGGACGGTGATCGGACGACGCTCGTTGGCTGGTGCAGTCAACTAATCTTAAAACTAGGGTGGGTTGGGAAGGATCAAAGGAAGCAAGCACAACCCAAAATAAGAATTTACGTGGATTATAATGACGTTAAAGCACGACAATGCACAATATCACTCGGCTTTCTTTACCGAACGGTAAAGAGACGGCGATGTCGGCGACGGAAGGAAACCAATTGGCTTGCTCAGCGGCGTCGTTCGCGGGAGCACTCGATCACCGTGCGTATAGAGCGGTAGCCTTGGGTAAAACCCACTCGTTCTTCAATTATTTAAGCTTGGGGTGACCGAAGCCGATGAAGTTAATTGGTGCCAGTGCCAGCAATTGCCAGCAATCCGCCTCCTTGGTCCAGTGCCGGCAATCCGCCTCCTTGGTCCAGTGCCGGAAATCCGCCTCCTTGGTCCAGTGCCAGCAATCCGCCTCCTTGGTCCCGTGCCGGCAATCCGCCTCCTTGGTCCAGTGCCGGCAATCCGCCTCCTAGGTCCAGTGCCGGCAATCCGCCTCCTTGGTCCAGTGCCAGCAATCCGCCTCCATGATTTCCGGCTGCCGGAAATCATGCAGCCTCCGAAACGCAGCTGCAACTCGACCCTCTCTGAAACTTGATTTTCTCGGGGGTTCGAGGTCTGGCCTTGTAAGTCTGCGTGTAGAAAAAGGAAGGTGACAAATTTCCATCCCACTTATTTCCTTCTCTTGCTAGCCCTGATAATAAACAGAACATTAAAAACCTTTGCTACATATTAAATACATTTACTATTTCCCCAATTAAACTCTACAAGGGCTGTCATCGTCATTTATAGCCTTGTCCTTGTCCCAGTCCATGTGATGTGGAAGCCGGCGGAGGGTGTTAAGAGGGTGAGTTGGCGGCATGCCACAGGCCACCCATGTTACGTAGCTACACTGCTGAACCAATGGCTCTTAAACTCCGACCTCGTCCACGAAACGCAACGCCTGAAGGTAGGCAATGTTTGCTACACGCCTGCCGTGCCTGGTAGTCTAGCTCCGAGGGGCACTGCTGGGCGTCCTATGCTCGAAGGCAGGTCTCCATCCCTGGAACCCTGTCACCATGGTCATGGACGACCCTCTCAACGAGTCGCCGAGGTCCGCGTTGTCTCGCCGTGCGCACACTCACCTGGGCGGCTGCGCGTGGGCGATCCTTGCTGCGCACGCGCCAGTCGAGTCGCTGCACACCGACGGACAAGCAGTTGGGGTTGGAAAGTAATGATATAAGACACGAGGGAATTTTATTCCCGATGCAGCTAATTGATATTAACATACACAATTAAATCCCTGAAGCAGTTGCAAGTACGTCTGTCTTCGCGTGCTGTAGTCCGGAGCGTTTGAAAGGGTTGGTAAAACACACTTGATAATTTTATCTAGGTTCTTGATTAAATTTGGCTGAAAAATAACGTTGAAATTGTTGCAAGTAGAGTAGGGTACTCTTACGTGTTGGGGCCTTTGGAGCATGAAAAGCAGAAACCAATGACAGGTAGCCTGATGCGGGTTTAATTGGCCATAACCAAAGAAGAACCACGCCGCAGGACTCAAACCCATGCACTCCTCTTAAGAGTCGATCCGTTTCACCATTCGACCACAAGGTCATCACAACACGATGGTTGCAAGCGATGTTCCAAGTCTCCGGCATTAACCGCTTGGCACTAGCACTCGCTCTCGTTCCAAGTCAACCAAGCCAGCAGCCCAACAACCAACGCTCTGCAGACTGCCCATGAGTGACTCTCAAAGAACTCAGAACACCCGGGGGCCTCAATGCGAATCTCGTAACTACAGAGATCTTGGCCAACTCACATCGCTAGTCACAAAAATGTTGTACCAGAGTTGCCAACAGAGGTACAGACCATACAACAAATTCTCAAACAACATCAAATATTGCTCTCTTAAAGATTTTAACACCTTGGCGAAAGCATACCTTATTAAAACCCCGTTTTACTCCATCAAAAAAATCTAAACGTCAACAGAATGCTATTGTAATTTGTAATTCCCTTTTTTGTATTTCTTCAACAAATAACTTAACTACTTTTACAGCATTAAATGTAAATTTTTACATTACAAATGACTCGTGCTATACTATTGTAATAAGTGTACGGAACATGAATATAAATAAATAAATAAACAAATAAATAAATAAATATATAACAAGATTAGTTGCATACTCCCAGTTATAACCCGAATCTAACCACTATTGGTATAACAGAGACGTAAGTAACAAAAGGGGAACCGCGTCCGCCGAGTGCGCGCGGGGAGAGACCCACCCACGAACCCCCCCCCCCCCCCGGGGGACCGCGTCCGCCGAGTGCGCGCGGGGAGAGACCCACCCACGAACCCCCCCCCCCCCCCCCCGGGGGACCGCGTCCGCCGAGTGCGCGCGGGGAGAGACCCACCCACGAACCCCCCCCCCCCCCCCCGGGGGACCGCGTCCGCCGAGTGCGCGCGGGGAGAGACCCACCCACGAACCCCCCCCCCCCCCGGGGGACCGCGTCCGCCGAGTGCGCGCGGGGAGAGACCCACCCACGAACCCCCCCCCCCCCCCCCCCCCCCCCCCCCCCCCCCCCCCCCCCCCCCCCCGGGGGACCGCGTCCGGGGGAGAGACCCACCCACGAACCCCCCCCCCCCCCCCCCCCCGGGGGACCGCGTCCGCCGAGTGCGCGCGGGGAGAGACCCACCCACGAACCCCCCCCCCCCCCCCCCCCGGGGGACCGCGTCCGCCGAGTGCGCGCGGGGAGAGACCCACCCACGAACCCCCCCCCCCCCCCCCGGGGGACCTTGTCAATCAATCAATTGTTTCAGTGTTCCCTTAATCACTCTTTTATAGAGCCACCGGCAAACTAGGAATAATGTGTCTGTGTAATTGATCCACAACATTTTCAGCACAGGGTTGTGCATCATGGTTGTGCACCAGGGTTTGCCAAAAAATGTGTCCGTGTAATTAAGGCTTTAGAGAACTTATATAAAAATTGATATCTAATCGAAGATGCTATAGTTTAACGATTAGCTACCAGCACGTCTGCAGCACAGGTTGCACAGGTCGGCACAGGTTGCAAAAACCGTCAAAGACTAGGATCAAACCAGCCATCGCCACGCTGCGAGGGAATCATGCTAACCACAAGGCCTCACTCGCTCCTTAAATTGTTTTTTATTAAAAGCTTGAGGACAATTTTGTTTGTACAGCAAGTATATGTTATGCGTGAGGCGCACTGCCCCGCACATTTGGGGGTCAAGCTGCTGGGAGAGATGGCACGCATTAAGTATTATGATGAAGCTTTCAGCTACGTAAATGACATACCATCAAATTAAGTGTCAAATCTGAGACGTTGTCTATCGGGCAGCATTTGCTTCAACAACAAACTCAACCCACCGCACTGCCAAGTGAAAAACGTACTAACGCGAATTAGATGATCAATCAGTAAGACGTCCCGCTCGACGCAGCGACCCTTACTATTGCCCGCACCGCTCATACGCACTTGGCGTTGGAAGGCTGATCCAACGCTGCTGCGATAAATCGCAAGCACGCGGCCAGCAGACTTTGATAGCGAAACGCCACTTCGAGGTCCTGGGGAGGCCCAAGACCAAGGCCCAAAAAATTGCCCCAAGCCATAGAAAGCCACCTACCAGCAAGTGGGTGGGGTTCGAGCTGGGCCAGCGGGGAAATTGTTTTTTTATTTTCAACTTGAAGACAGTTATTTGTACAGCAAGCAAATAAGAGTACGATGCGCACTGCCCCGCACACAAGGGTAAGACCCACAAAGACACTACCATAATCTAAAACAGTATAGGACAACACAACCATCAGAAAAATACATAATACAGCACAAACCCAGCATAACACAACACAACACAGCAAGAAAATACGAGCACTATGCGCACCGCCCCGCACAGGAGGACAAGACCCACAAAGACACCACCATAGTACAAAACAGTATAGGACAACATAACCAACAAACAAATACACAATACAGCACAAACCAAGCAAAACACAATACAACATAGCCATGTAATCGGTCTGACAGAAGATATGTAATTGATAGTGTCGATTGACTAGAATTGTTTGCGGCCCGTTACATGTTCTATATAAATATCACGGGACCACTTGATGGTGTCGCTGGTCATGAGGCGACGCATCGTGATGGCGTATCGCCGGCCAATGTCGAGCTTTCGCAGCACTTCCTCGTTGCGCGGGTCCCAGGCGCCCAGGCTGCCCACGACGAACGCGTCAAGCCAGGTGGTGTAGCCTCGGTCGCGGAAGGCCTGCGCGGTCGCTGCATATTTGGTGCGCTTCCTTGTGCGAGCGTCGTCGAACGCGTCGGGGCCTCCTTCAAATGGACAGGCGACATCAACGATGGCCACGGTCTTTTTTGCCTCGTTAATTATCACAATGTCTGGCCTTAGGTTGTTGATGCCGAGGGGCACCTCGGCACCTTGCCGTATGCGGGCGGGTAGGGCGTCGACCAGCCGGTTCTGGATGGAATTGTGGCGGTTCTGCACAGCCTGCGCATGGCGCCGAAGGCAATGGTTCAGCACGTGGGGAAGGGTTTCTTGCGGCCACTCGCAGTATCGGCACTCTCGTGGGGCCGTGTCAGGGCCAAACCTCCGAGTGCCATTGAGTGGCACCACTCCCAGACGCGCCCGATGTATGAACCGCCAATCACAGAACCGGGTGAAATTACCAGCAGCAAGGAAGTGGTTGCTTGAGTTCCACTTTGAAATCAGATGGAATGTCTTGCCCTGGTCTTTCAATGCAAGAAGACTTCGCTTGTAGTTAAGTCTGATGGCCAGCCGAAGGGTGTTAGTAGCCCGGTCGCGCATCCTGTGCGCTATGACCGCCGGGTCGTTGCGCTGCCCAGGGAGCGGAACGCGCAGTTGCAGCTCATCGTGAGCCTCGTCCACCTGCCACGCGACGCCAATGCGCGCGGCCAGACGGCGGGTCGCCTTCCTTGCCGTCGTCCAGATGTTGCTGTGGTGGGTGCCGTGACGGGCACCGAACTCTCCCTCGGTGCTGCCCGTCAGGTAAGTGCAACAATCGGCAAGCGTCGGCTCACGGAGGATCTTCGTGGCCACCACCGCGCGCAGGGATGCACGGGCGATGTCGCGGCACAGCGGGTCTTTGCCCGTGAGAAGCCTGAAGGGATGGCTGACTGCCAGCACGTCGACCGAGTCGGAAAGAGGCGTGAGACCGGCACCTCCCTCGTAGAGCGGCAGGGTGGTGATGAGCGCACTCGCTCGATTAGGAAGGTGAAGCCAACCCTTCGCGGCCGCTTTCATAGCTTTATCAAAGGGGGTAAACAGCGATTTTTTCATTTTGCCCCCGCGCATGATGAAGTCTAGCCGTGGCAGCAGGAAGGTGCGTACAGCGTCCAGTTTTTGCCACGGGGCTAGCAACGAGGCGTCAATCTTGTCGAGGTCTGCGCTCATCGTTGCTAGTTCTGCCGTCGGCGTCTGCTCAACCCGATGTCCCGTGGGCACCCCTAGGTGTCGATAGGTCTCGCCCTCGGCCAGGGTCGTGAGCGCACAGCCTTGGATGGCGAAGGCGGTGGGCAGCGCTTGCTGGCGCCGTCGACATAGGTGGAGGGTGGCGCACTTTGACGGCTTGAACTTTAGGCCCGCCCAAGCGGCGGCTTCCTCAGCGGTCTGGAGTAGCGTCGTCAGCGAGGCAGCGTCGCGGGCCGTGAGCACAAGGTCATCCGCGTACGCCAACACGCTGATGCTGTTGCCATGGATTGCAGTACCCAGTTCCGCGGCTCTGCTGGTCAGTGCGCGGATTATAGGTTCGATCGTAAGATTGAAAATGATCGGGCTGAGAGGGCAGCCTTGCTTCACTCCTGAGAGCAGGGGGATTGGAGTCGTGTAGCCGTCAGCAGTGCGGACCGTTGTCGTACTGTCGGTGTACATGTCGCCGATGATGTTGCGCATTTGGGAGGGTACACCGAACATTCCAAGAACGCCCTGAATGCAGGGGTGCGGTACTGATCCGAAGGCATTGGCCAGATCGAGCCAGCCCAGGCAAAGTTCGCGGCTTGAGCCTTGACGGCAGCCATCAATCATCGACTGTAGCACGAAATTATGCTCAAGGCAACCCTCGAACTCGAGGAACCCTTTCTGCATTGGCGATAGCAGGTCATTCGCCGCCGACCAAGATGACAACCGGTCGGCTAAGATAGCGGCGTACAGCTTGCCCATGGTAGGTCCCAGCGTCAGAGGTCGCCAGTTAGCCAAATCGTCGCGAGGGCCCTTTTTGTAGATTAGGACCGTCCTGGATTTCTTCCAGGCGGCGGGCACGCGCTGGCTGCCAAGGCACGCATTAAAGATGGTAGTAAGGAGCGTGCCTTCAGGGTCCATCGACTTTAGGTGGCAATATTTGAGTCGGTCGAGACCCGGGGCGGTGTTCTTTGTGCGGCCCAGGCGGGCGGTGACCTCACCCGCTGTGACTGGGCGCAACATGGCTTCGCCGCCGAAGACTGCTTGGCGAAGATCGGGGATTACCGCAGGTGGGTCGGTCCACTGGTATCCTGCGCCGCTGAATACGTGGGTATAGTAGTCAGTTACCGTGTCGGTGTCAAGTAGGCAGAACGGGGATTCTCTGCCAGCGACCTCCTGGAATGCCGAGCGCTTGTCTGTCCTGTATAGGCGCTGCAGCCGTGATGCCTCGATCGCGTTAAAGTGGTGCGTGTAACCGGCAGGGAAGGCGTGATTGGCCGTTGGTCTGTTGGCGTTCAACGGTGGCGGCGGTGCCTGTAGGTCGTCGTCAGGCTCGTCGCCGTCGATGCCGACAGGTTGGGCGCGTCCTCCATTGGCACGGCGATGTCCTCGTCCGCGGCCTCCACGACCGCGACCCAAGCCGCGGTTCGCCCCTCTTCCTTGGCCGCGTCCTTGGGCGAGCAGCGGAGTTGCGACAGCGTTGTTCTGTCGTGGGGGGTCTTGATTGTTTGACCTCATAAACTCGTGGATAATGGAGTCCAGAGTGGTCTCAAACTCCAACGACCGAACCGGCCACTGAGGCACTTGTGAGTGCGACATCGAGGCTCTGGTCTTTGGATAGTGCGCTGGAACTGTATCGAGTGTTAGTGATTGCGCACTCTACTGCGCAGCGCATGGCATTGTGATAGCGCTATTGATGTCATTAAAAATCAACTCCAATCATAGTCGCTTCGTATCCGAGTGGACAGCGTGCAGAACTTGTACACCTAGGGACCGGGGTTCTATTACGGGAGAGGATGCTGATTTTTTTTAAATCGCTTTTTGCTCATGTTTATCGACTATTTAGACAAAATGTTTTAATTAACACACAAGACGCCTTCAAATTGGTTTGATATATGTACGCATTTATAAGAGTTGGTCTATTAAGAAACCAATTTTACCAATAAAGGAAGTTGAGGGCACGGTGCACAAGAAAATGGTGGGTTCGAGGCGATTTCTGAGAATTTCGGGGGCAATTTTGGGTATAATTGAGTGTACAATATGCCAATTAGGTATACTGGAGTCACAGCCTTGACACATATTATGTCACAGATGTCACTCACTCACTAGTAACTTTTCTACGAACCTTTTCCCCTACGGTCCCAGCCATGGTACCACCGACCCACACCCACCCAACCCTCGTATGGTCATCGAGCTACCCCTCGTTGTGAGAATACCTTCCCTGCACGGTCCCACAGAGACCCACCCAACCCTCGTACAGTCATTGAGCTACACCCTGGTTGTGAGAATACCTTCCCCCCACGGTCCCACCGACCAAGCCAAGCTAACCCATACCATCCACCCCCATCGAGGTACGGGCGCGGCCGCTCCAAACTACCAGATCTTCAGGCCGCCACTGTATCCAAGTGTCTTTATGCTAATACATATTGACATATTGCCAAAAGCGGCAGCGGTGGACACTGAACCCACACCCCCGCGTTTGGTGATGAGGTCCTGAGCCAGCTGGCATCCGATGCCGCTGTGGTTTATGTCTCAAATTGAAACCTCATGATAGTTCAGCTGCCCTTTGATTAGCCGAATTTTCCGGTGTTTAATGATGTATTGCACTCTATTCTTCATTGTCTTCGTGTCGCTGGCTTCGCCAGCGACGATCTGTCAACACTGCGGCCGTTAGGCCATATTGTTTGAAGCTTAGTTTATAGTCACTGCACTTGTCGGTGGATTGATTAATTGTAGTGCAGGGCACTAATCAGCGGGTTCGCTGATTCTTGGGTGGAGACAGCGAAGGTGTTGTTTAGGCGAGCTGTGGTCTCGCCCAGGGTCGCCATCCGGCACTGTCGATGGACGTCTGCCGTCCTGGCGTAGCGCGGCAGCCGCAACGCCGCCTTCAGCGCCGCATTTTGGATGCGTTGCAGGCGCATCTGGTGCGAGCGCGCTGCGTTTGCCCAGATCGGTGATGCGTACGTCATCGTTGGTCGGATGACCGCCTCGTAGAGTCGCACCTTGGTGGCGGCCAGCATGGAGCGTGCTCGGAAGAGTGGCCGGAGTGCGGCCAGCTTGCGATACGCCTTGGTGGCAGTTTGGCGTAGGTGCTCGGCAAACGTCAGTCTCTTGTCGAACACGACTCCTAGGTAGCGGCTGTGCGGTCGCCACTGGACGGCCTCACCCACTACTCGAATCAGGGGCCGAACCACCTTGGTTCGGCGGGTGAAGAAGGTTGCCTCAGTCTTGGTGGCATTGACGAGGATGCGCTCCCGATGGTAGTAGGCGCAGACCTTGTCCACGGACGCTTGGAGGCGACGTCGCATCGCGCCCCCGGTGTGTGTCTGGCAGAGGATCGCTGCGTCGTCGGCATACAGCGCAAGCTGCGTGTCCGGCAGGTCGGTGGGGATGTCGTTCGTCAGCAGGTTGAAGAGCAGAGGACTGATAAGGCCTCCCTGTGGAACGCCCGCTGCGATAGGCCGCGTCGACGATTGCTCCCCGCGCAGCGCCACGAAGAAAGAGCGGCTGTCTAGGTAGTTGACTACCCAGTTGATGAGGTAGCTGTCGAAGCCCTGGGAGATCAGCTTCCCCACGAGACCGGTGTGCCAGACGCGGTCAAATGCTTTGGCGATGTCAAGGAAAATGACCCCCGTGCTCTTTTGGGTTCTCAGACCTTCCCCTATGTGACTTGTCACTCGCAGCAATTGGTGCGTTGTAGAGTGCTTCGAACGAGAACCAAATTGCTGCGGAATGAGGAGGTCATGGCGTTCGACAAAGTCCTTGAGGCGGCTAAGTATAACTTTATCGAGTAACTTTGACAGGCAAGATAGCAGACTGATTGGCCTGTAGTTCGCCGGGTCGCGCAGAGGTTTGCCTGGTTTGGGAAAGACGATGATTTTCGCACGTTTCCATGGTGTTGGGAAGTGCTGGAGCTGCAGGCTAGCGTTGATGATGGCAACTAGCCGGAGAGCTCCCTCTTCAGGCAGTTCACGAATCATTGTGTTTGTTACACCGTCGGCGCCGGGGGACTTTTTCCTCGGAAGTCCTAAGACAATGTCGGCCACTTGGCTCCTGGTCACGGGGGGTGGCGATTGGTCCCGTGGTCTGGTGGCTGCGAGGTGAGGGGTCACGGCCTGCTCTACTCCTGCTGAGTGGTCATTTGGTGGGTTCGGGGTGAACTGGGCCTCGAGCGAATCGGCCAGTACCTCGGCTTTGTCTCTGGGCGAGCACGCGAGGTGATTGCGCCCTTGCAGTGGCGGACTTGGTTCTGCTCGGTTTAGCAGTTTGCGAGTCATAGTCCATATGCTGGCGTCTTCGGGCGTGAGTTCGCCGACGGTTTGCTCCCAGCGCTTGCCGCGAAAGACGGCGATGTCTCGCGTCAGTTCCCGTTCCAGCTTGTTGTATTGCGCCTTGCGGTCTGGCGTGCGCAGCTGTTGCCATTGGCGTCGGGCCTTGTTCTTCTCACGGATGGCCGTCATCAGGTTGGGCGGGAGGTCGTAAATCGAGCAGTGGCTGGGTGGTAACAGGGGCACGCTGCGCTCGACTGCCGCCACGATGGTGTCGGTGAGTTGAGTGACTGCCTTGTCCAGCTCGGCCGCCGTCGTAATTGGCGAGGTGGCCACGGTCTCTGATACGGCGACGCGATACGCGTCCCAGTCAGCCCGTCGCCAGCAGCGTCTCGGTACTTGGGGCGCAGGCAGCAGCTCGTCCCCGATGGTGATGCGCACTGGGTTATGGTCTGATGATAACTCGGCGAGTGTTTCCAGCTCCAGTGAATGCTGGCAGTTCTTCATCAGTACGATGTCTAGTACGTCAGCAGTGGTGTTGTGGTGAATATGCGTTGGTTCGGTCGGACCATAAACATCGAAGCCGGACCGAATGGCGTGCGCTCTGAGTCAAAGGCCCTTGGCGTTCCCGCGACGTGAGTTCCATGCCGGGTCCTTACAGTTGAGGTCACCTGCTATGATGGTGGGCAGGGGGGAGTCGAGCAGGGCGTCCAGGTCGCTGAGCACAAGTTTGGCATTGGGGGCCGAGTAGACCGCGAAGAGCCGCAGCGGCCCTCGCTCTGTGTGAACCAGCACTCCTGTCGCCTCCAGCCGCTCTAGGGGCGGCAAGGCGAGTTCTTCGTGGCGGACTTTGTGATTTACGAGGATGGCCGTGCCTCCCGCGCTTCGCTGGGTCGCCGCGATGGGGCGGTCGGTGCGGTAGACTTGGTGGTTTGCCATTGCGAATCGGTTCGGGTTTCGGAGGTGCGTTTCAGAGATTAGCGCGACTGAGAACTCGTGTGACGTCACGAATGCTAGTAGTTCGTCCCGTCTGGAGATAACGCCGTTGGCGTTCCACATCACTAGGTGGGTGAGAGCGGGGGGCCGTCTACCCATGGTGGGAGGGCGCGCTGTGACAGAACGTTAATACGAGTTGCGCAATCGTGGTGACAACCGGGTGTAGAGCCAAGTCGATCACCAGCTTGGCCATCTGCCGCACGGCGCTCATCCAGTCGAGCGCTGGTGGAGGCGTCTGGGGACATTCCTGCGCGGCAGGAGCGGAGGCAGGAGCGGGCTCGGCGAGGAGCGGCGGGTTGTTGGCAGTGATGGCACTGTAGCTGACGTTCGGCGACATCGGGCGCGCGATGGCCGTCAGGTTGTGCGTGGGGGCGCGCTGCGCAGAGTTTGCACCCGGGGCTCGGCGCGCCGCTGTCGCTGGTGCGCGTTTCTGCGCAGCCTTGAGATAGGCGCAGCCACGGTAATTAGCCGCGTGCGCCTCGCCGCAGTTCGTGCACGTGCACGGCTGGTCGCGGGGACGTGGGCACTCGGCGCTGGCGTGCGGCGCGTCGCACTTGACGCAGCGGGCCTGTTGTCTGCAGTAGGGCGCTAGGTGACCGGTCTTTTGGCACCGGTAGCACATGGTGACTGCCGCGGGGGCAATACCTTTGCGCGGAGCTTCTGCAGAGACCACGCACCCCTGGAGGCGCGTAATCTCTCCAAGATCTACCGGCCTGCTGCCGGGAAGGGCCGGCGCAAGCACCACCGTGAGGAGCGGCATGATGGTGTCGCCTCTCTTCACTTGTTCTACGGCTTTGACATCGTAGCCGCGTTCTATTAACTCCAGCTTGATGTCTGCTGGGTCGGCGTTGAATGGGCAACCTCGCAGAATAAAGCGCTTTGATGCGCTAGTCTCTGTAGAGTATGTGTAATACTCTACTTTCCTGGCATCTAGTAAGGACGTCAGCGTCATGTAGTAATTGATGTTGCTGGGGATGACCTTAGAGAATTCGCGTCTGGGGGTGACGGTGAATGCCTCTGCGGACGGGCTCACTTCCTTGAGAAGATTCAGCAGTTCCCTGTGCGTCCTGAAGTTCTTAACGCATATGGGAACTATGCGCCTGTTCTTCTGTGGCTGCGTCGTTGGCTGCGTCGTTGGCTGCGTCGTTGGCTGTGGCTGCGAATCAGTGTCTTCCTCATTCTCCGCTTCCGATTCGGTGTCCATGCACGAATCGGAGTCGGACAACACCTCGAATTGGTTCGAGGTGTGCAGTGGGGGCAGTTCGGCGTGGCGGAATTGCCTTCGTTTGTTAGCCGGGGATAGTTCGGCCGACGACGGCGATTTGGACGCTCGGCGTTCCGAGTGTCTCTTCTTTTTAGTGGCTGGGGTAAAAGCCGCCTGAACCGCGTTGTCTATATAAGAGTGTTAATCTCATCATCTGTTACTTGCGGTTTTGTCTGTAGAAAGGTGTCGCGACCTCCCCTTCCATCGCTTGTGGTCTGGCTGCAGGCGAGGGAGGCAGAGGCCACGTGGGTGGTCTGGCTCTGGCTTTGGCTGGCGGCTGTGCCGGGGGGCTGACCGCGCGTCGACCGACGTTGCCGGCTTGGGAGAGCCGGGAAGTCAGATGGGACCGCTACAAAAGCTTCGGTGCGCTTTTTGGGGTGAGGCGCAGGAATTCTGGAGGACTGCATGTTGACACAGCCCAATGGGCAACACTGAAGGGGTACACCCTCTAGCACTTGTTGTCGTCGCTGAGACTGGCAACTCTATAATACACTGTTACGTGCAATCGCACTCTTGTCTTTCGCTAATTGTACCCAACTGATGCGCTTAATCACTATTTTCACAAAACATAACCCTCACTGTGCCCAGAATGCAATTGTATTCACCATTTCCGGTTCACTTTCACACGGAGAACTCGAAATAAAACCCGATGTTTGGGGAGCGCGAAACGCACACGACTGCACGCGTCCGATCTTGTGTCTGTGTCCGTATTGCACTCTATTGACAACCGGGCTTCTGGCACTAGTTTAAAGGTGTCTGGGATGATAGGAATTATTCTTAGAGAAGGGAGTAGTCCGAAGCCAGCACGAGCAGCTATAGTATCGAAAAGCACGGAATCACTGTCTACAAGTCCCAATTCCATACAAGAGTCTTCCATGCATTTAATTCATTCTGTTGTGAGGTTGATAAGCAAGCTTTGGCACTAAATTCAATCCCTACAGCCTGTTTCGGTCTACTTGAAAAATAAACACACTTGCAACCTCTAATTTGTTAAGGCCCCACCTAGTTTTCACAATTTGCATAAGAAAAAGGATTAAATAACGAGATGTACATACCTTTAAATTTTCTACCACCGAATCCCTGGATAGTTAGGCAACCGCAACTACACGCGTGCATAAATACCAGCCTAGTCCGAAGGCTGAGCAAGTCAAAACTCGGCGTAAAATTGGTTTAAACTTTAAGATAATTTCGCCATCGCCACCCGGCGCCCAGGAGAGCGAGTAGTGACGACTGCGCTTGCCGTCGCTGCGGATGTTCAATGGCCCACACGGGAAAGACATAGGCCGCGGAGTCTGGCGGAGCCCGAAGCTTCCGTACCTAACCGAAGTTTACCGACGTGTGTTTAAAAAGCCGCGCGGATGTGGAAATCTATCATAGGTGGTTTTGCAATCAAAGCGAGACGTTCTTGAATTTATGTTTTCTGCATCGTAATTTTCTCTATCACTATGCCAATCAGACCAAAAGTGCACTCAAGAGATTAAAATTGATAGATCTCACTTTTACTTCGGTGAATTAAATTTACTCTGCCACTCTGATAACCGCGTTTGAGTGTGTAGTTGCTCGGAGACCCCCATGTAATGACTTCTTCAAAACATTATCAAAGACTGTATACTTACCCATGCTATTGGGTAGATATAAGGTGTCACAAGCAGATAACACATTTTTCACACAGGGAATGGAAACGCGCAATTCAAATGACTCTTGAGTTGTCAAGGTGAGCTTTCGTAGACGCAAATTATTTCAGCGAAGTTCGCAAATGGCTTCATTTTGAAACAGATTTTATAACTTGTATTGCTAGGTCCAAATGTCGTCAAATATACTCAGACGAAGAAAGTCAAAGAAATAAATTCGGCTGGTTTGTAGGTCAGGTTCATACTGATTCAAAACCTTATTAGATCATAAACCTAGAATTCTCATACTTAGTCAAACTCAAAGATTATCGTCATATAAAATTTGTTTCCTATAGTTACTTACCGGGTCAAGGTATGATAATATAGTATAGGCACATGACATTGTTTTACAGTCAATAATTTCAACATCATCATTGCTAAACATATTATGGTATACATTGGTATTACTTTATTGCTAACAATACTTGTGCTCATCCCACTATAATGGCTCTTTTAATTTTGTACAAAATATACAGCCCCGAAATATCCGGTTGAAAGCTTGCCGTCTTTAGCCTTACCAAGTAATTTTGCAATTTATGACCACTGAAACTTCAATCGCTATCTTGAAGCGGTTTCAATTGTTCACATTTGATGAGCAAAGACTGAACTCAATAGAATGGAAAATAAACCCTTTTCTCTTCATGGACATTTATCCAGATCTTTCAAGTTTGCAGCATTCAGCAAATTCCCACTTTTTTAGTCATAATTTCTTACTGCATTATGGATTACCTACAGCTGTCTTTTTCTCCAAAGCGATGTAGTCTGTACCTTATTGTCATTGTATTGTCAGCGTTTCTTTAATTCATAAATAAATAACGCCAGCAAACTGACCTGTGCCCAGTGGTGTAGTCCAGGGTTTCCGCAGGTATATGGCGTACCTATAGGTATACTCACCTTACATTTTCGAAATTAGCTTATACCTACTCATCCTTTATTTTAAAGAAATACGCTGGTATACGCCGGTACCTACGTGAAGTACTAGCTTTTAAATCAAACTTTTGCAAGGTTTCCATACTTGTTCTTTGTTTCACACTTTATATAGGTACCCATTTGCACCTTATCTAACCCATTTCCCACCCACCTATAGCACACCCATTTATCCCATGTGTTTTGTGGGGGTTATTTCCAGCACAACACCAATGCCTGTGTCCAACTATTACTAACATCGCGCAGTCCATGCAAAAGATGTGTATAATTCAGATGCCCATGTCTTATTTCTTCATAAATGCATTTAATTTTTCTGCTGGTTTCATATTTAAACTGAAAAGCACTCAATTTTCATCTATAGCGCTATCCTTATTTAATTCCAAACTTACCTACATAGCTCTGTTAGGTAAAGGGTAAGAAAGATAGTAGGTAGTACCTACGTGTCTTGTGCTGCAGGAGAAATTAATCGGAATTTTCTTGCGATCAAGCAAGCACTATCATGAAGTAGGTACTATGAGTATTAAAGTTTCCTACAACAGTTCCACTCACCAGTCACATTGCTTACAAGCAAATTGCTTGAGCAAATTAACATTTTGATTTTGATAGAAAAATTAAATTTGAATGTTGGTAGGTAGTACCATTGAAAATCTTCTGATTCACTCTCATTAGATCATCAGATGGGTATTGTATTGGCTTTTAGTAGTATATGGATATAGCTTTGTTACTATTTTGATAAACCCAATGATAAAACTGACAGCTATAAATTATAGTTGTAGAATGTATTATTCATCGGAAACATTGCAGAGGAAAAAGAAACGGCCAAGAATGTGCATGGTTGGGGACCGTTGGGGGTTCGTGGGGAAGGGTTGGAGTGGAACGTGGTAGCCATAATTAAACAATTTAAACAATAAATGTTACAACCCACCAGTTGAACTTCATATTTGTGGGTGTAATGTTTGTTTGAGTAATTCATGTTTGCGTTTCAAACCAATATGAAGTTGAGATTTTGGCGCCAGCTCCTTAACTTCATCTTAACCAATCAAATCAAAGATATATTAAGATGGCGGCTAAGGTGGAACTTTCAAGACCGTAAGAATTGCAGTAATATTTATGAATTACCCTGTATTTAACTGCTCATCTAGAATAAATAATGATTTGCTACTGTTATGCAAATATAAATAACTTTTAAAGGAGTGCTTGTTTCACCAAATAGACTACCAAAAATTTCATGACAAATTAACCTTAAAATTTGTAAATACCATAGAGAATACTCTATGATTTTCCCTCTAACCATCTCCTAGTTTGTGAAATTACTTCAAATTTCCATTTCCATTCATTCATCAGTGACCTGACTCTCGCTGAAGAAGATGTGGCTGTAACTGCCAGTGATGATGGAACGCTACCCCCAAAGCGAAGCCGAGAGGAGAGCCGCGTTGGGAGTGGCGAATGCACACCGGATACGGCGTGAGTTTAAAGTCAATAAAAATTGCCAATTCCAGCAGGGATGGAAGGTTCCATCTCTACTTTTTTACCACCCATATCTTTATGAAAACAATTGTATGATTTACAATTTTTACATGCTACTGTTGGAAATGTATTAGGTACCTACCTAAAGCATTGCCTAAAGTTTTCTTGTGATCAGTTAAGTTAAACCTATAGATTAATGATTCATTAATCTATGGTTTAACATCACTTGTGAGCTGGTCATGGGTTACCCTTTGATTAGGCAACAATCTTTTGCAATGACTGATCCTGTTGGAAAGAGCTACCTAAGTAGTCGAGGTAGACTGGGATTGATCAAAGTTTTCTACCACAGTTTCACTCACCAGTCACATTGCTTATTAAAATTTTGATGGAAAAATTCTATTTTGGTATCTGGCAAAAAATAAAGTTATTGAAAATCTTCTGTTTCATAAGATGGGTACCTACCTACCTAAATCTATTTTACTGTTTTGATAAAACTGATACATACATATTACATAGGTAAATTTTCTTCTTCATCAGAAACATCGCAGATGAACCAGAGGAGGAAAACTTACCACCTTTAGTCATTGACACAGTTCCGGCTGACATTCCTGACATTCCGCCTCCGGAAGCCATTGTCACCGGGCGTCGGATCATCGACGTGGCGCACTTCTTCAAGGAAATCAAACGGCTCGAGGCCCACACGGGCCGGTGCACGTACGGCAGGATGGAGCTGGCCAGAGAAATCCGTTGCGGCCTGCACTCGACGTTCGTGCACAGGTGCGTCTCCTGCGGCGTGCAGGCAAACGTCACGACGTGCCCGAACAAAGGTGTCAACGACGACGCCGTTCTCGGAGCAATGGCGGCGGGGATTACTCGCACGCAACTGGGGGACTTAATGCGAGTGCTGGAAGTGCCAATGATGTCAAAACAGAAGTTTGAAAAGTGTTTGAAAAAGAATAAAAGTGTCATTGGATGACCTGGAGGCAGGCGAGGTGATTGTGCAAATGGACACGAGAATATAATAAGTGCTACTATTAATAATATTAGCAAGTGTATCGTAAACTTCCTTCTCATGGGCAATTTTAATAAATTGAGCATTGTACTTATTTAAATTGGCACATTGTGAATGAATTCTTTGTGTACCTAGCTCCCAAGTTTGAAATTTATGTTGAGGTACCATTTCAAAAAAATTTAATTAAAATTATTATTATTATTTTATTTTAATAAAATAAAATTTTATTTAATTTAATTATTTATGTTATCAGCCAAAGGTATATCAGGCAAGTAGACTAATCACAAGGTTAGTAGGCATGTGAATAAAATTTGAAACACCTACTGTTTGACAAGGCAGCAATTCTCGTTAATGCATTTCTGGAATGGTGTGTTTAATGAATCTCAAACATCTCAAACATCACAAATAGAGCTATTACTCCAGAGTCAAGACCAAGACCCACAAATGATAATTTTTTAAGTGTTAGGTTTCAATTTTTCAATGTTAAAGTTCCACTCCATCCTACCCTGTGACTGTATCTGACCACCGATAACATTGCCAACAACAAGGGATTTTATCTGTATCTCCTGATGACAAGCAGGGCAAAGTAGTAAGTAGGTATTGTTAGCAATATTGTAACTGTAAGTAACATGATATTTCAACAAACTACCCAACGGCCAAGATACATTTTGCCCAAAGAGATAAAGATGTATGCATACGAAGGACTCTGGTTTTACGTATCTATTGAGATATACGAAGTTCAAATTCACATTCAAGTTCCCAGCCACTACTCAACCAGACATGCCATAAAATTGACCTGCCAACATTCTAAGAGGAAAACATGCGGAAGGTAAAGGAAAAAGAAAGGACTTTCGTTCCCAATCCGGATTTATTTCGGGTAACTTTGATTTCAACAATCAAATCGAAGGAAATAAAAAAATCCTTTGAATAAAATCTCACAGACATGGAATCGAAGACGAGAACACTGTCGGAAACTCGGCTATCCGACGCTCTCGCTTTAGTTAACGTAAAAACATTCAAAGTAGCTAAACATATCGTTTATATGTATCCTATTCAATTAATATGGCAATTCGTTAATTAATGCTACCACAAAATTAGTGCCCTTTTCTTAGCTGATAAAAAAATAAGCCGACTCCGGCGCTAGGAACCGAGCCGACTGCTTCCCTAGCGCCACGCCGACTCAACGCAAGATATCTACACATCGCTACTCACATTAAACATAACCCTACTTCTCCGTTTCGCTCGCCCGCGACCGCGCTGGCTGGAATGTCGGAAACGCTTAGCTCGGCACTTCGAGATCTCGCACCTGTCGCACGATGATAGATAACTGACCGGTTTGTAAAAGTATCGGATGGCTGGTTTCACCTTTTGGTGACCCATGAGCGCTGGTGGGATTTTTTTTAGCTATATGAAGTGTCAGCACCAAAACAAGTTGACATTGAAATTCATTTCTGAGGATATTGCCACCGAACGAGAGAGAGAGCGTAACAATCGGTAAAAGCAGCCGTTGAACAGACACCGAGATAAGAAAGACATTCTAGCCGACTGATCCGTCTTGCCCGGCTCTGGACTCTGATCGGTCCAGAGATGCCGCGGGCGAAACAACACAGAACGAAAACGCAGACGCAACGGAAAACTCGCCGCTGCCGCTGCCGAATCCGTTTTTTTTATACAAACAAAAGAACAGTATGTCTAGCCTAACCACAGTCCACCTGATTCGACATGATTTGCTGTGCGCATTTTTCGCCGCGGCCCCCCTCCCCTCAAATCGATTCTAGGCACCACGGAAACGTAAAGTGTCGCGGGGTTCATTGATTATCTGGGTGGCAGGCACGTACATTGTGTAGGCAGTAAAACTGGCTGGCCGTTTTGAGTTTTCATTTTTTATTTTTTCGCGCGGAGAGATCGTAGAGACGCAGACGTTATTGTCAACGTTCGAGGGAGGGATCGTACAGCTACCGTTAATAGAATTAAGCTACCGTCTCGCGCTGAAGCAGAAGAAATCGTTCGTTTTTCGTCGCTTATCGCTCGCACTTTCATTTCGTTATCACTAGTTTTTTTTTACAGTTAGGTATAAGTTGTCGTTTCGTAACCGAGCACTCGCTGTCTATTGTCCACACTTCTGTTCGTTACGTAACTTATCGTCTTCACTGTCGGTCCGAGGTTTCTTGCTGACGAGCTGGCGCTCGACGCTGATTGGCCGGGGACTTGCGGTGGCTGCGTTCGATTGGTCGACTGGGATCGTCGACGGCGTTTCATTGGCTAGCGTTGTGGGCCGCCTACGGTCAGTTTGCGTAGTGGTCGAACGAGCCGAGATACTCGAGAGCGGCGCGGTAGCAGAACTGATACTGGTCCTGGAACGGAAAGAAAGGTGGAGTTGAGCTGCGGAGAGGTAATCGACGGGCACGTGAGAAGAGTAATTGTTACGAGGAGGTAACGATTCTAGTTCTCCTAAGAAAGTATCTTGCCTCATGCCAAAGTTTTCTTTTGGGGAAATTCTTAATACATTTCATATTTATCTTTTGAAGAGTATAAATTGGGAATTTGCAATGTACCTACCTACCTACCTACTGGAGTGAAGTCTTTTGTGCTTCTATTTCCACAAAAGCTCCTGAAGCTACCTCAATTTCAATTTGTGAATTCCATTTACCAATCATTGTTACACAGTTATCTTGCTCTCATGACAAGGTATTAGTCATTCCCACCTTGTTATTACCATAAATGTTTCTTGCTCAGCCTGTTCTATGATTGCATAACATCAATATCTGTGTTTAAACATTGCACACTCGTGACTGTCCCATCATGATCTTGCAGTGAATGTTTAGCTCAGACTACGCTTAGCTATATCTGTACAGGCACAGACTTGACTTATTTTTGCCTCTTAAAAACATGAACACTCTCATAAAGCATTGCCAAGCGTAAACCTACGTGCCGGCTACGTACCTCTGTCTGCACCATCGCGGGGCGCTGCGTGCGCAGTATGCGCACAGTCTGGAACACGTCGACGACGCCCTCGTGCTGCATGCGTTCCAGCACGATGCTCAGCGTGATGAACACGCCCGTGCGACCGACACCCGCGCTGCGACCAATCGGACACGCTCAGGCAAAGGGCACGGTTATCGAGGAGGGTGGAGGGAAAAAGAGGCCTCTCTGAGGTAGGTACCTATATCTAGGTTTTCCCTGATGGTGTAACGTACAAGCAAGTTCCGTTACCCACATATAGTAGGGAACAATAGGAAAATTTTGAATTTTGTTCAAAAACAAGCCCAAACCATGGTGTGTTTCAAACTCCGCAACCTCTAAGCAAAGCTAGAATTTGGGGATTTGATCCCCGAGATAGCAGGGTTGAATGATTGTTCCTAAGAGGTTTTGATCTGTATCATAACATTAGGTAATAGGTATACTTTTCTGCAAAGTTAATAGAATTGGTAAATTATATGCAAATTCTCACACTCCGAACTGGCTTGCTAGGAAACACGAGTTATTCAATGGCGACTGTCGAATCATACCTGCAGTGCACGGTGATTGGCCCGTCCTGGCCGAACTGCTCCTTGGTCTTGTGCACCTGTCCGATGAAATCGATGAAGCCGTCGCCCAATTTCGGCACGCCCTGCTCGGGCCAGTCGATGAACTGGAACTGTCGGAGCGTGCGCGAGCTGCCGTCGCGGGCGTCCGTCACCTTGAACTCGCGCAGGATGTACTGCGGCATGTTGTACTCGGCGATGGGGTCGACGACGAAGCACTGGTAGCGCACTGAGCGGTCGCTCGGCCAGTACTGGTGGCACTTCTCCTGTTGGACGTGCAAAGATATTTGTTAGGCGTACGGGAACATGGGATTTTCGTTAGCATCACGGCGGAATGGGGTTTCTGGGAAAGCCAATGCTTTGGAAATTTGGCTTTCAAATCTTTAATAGTTTCTCTAGGGTTTTCTTTAGTTACCTGTATACTACTGTTTTGTTTGGCAAAGCACTTAATTTATTTAGAATCATGCATTGTGTATTGTATCTGGAATCCAAAATAATGTCAATAAATTTGATCTTTTTGATCTAATGACAAGTTAAAATCAAAATTACCTGTCAGGAAAACAGAATCTTGGTTGGTAGCACTAGCTGTTTCTAAATTTCATGCTGTTTAAGCAATCTCAGTAGGTATCCAATTTTAAATGCATGCAGCATGCATTGAAAATTGGATACTTACTGAGATTGCTTAAAAGCTTGCTAGAAAATCTGACTACGATTCAGAACCATAACTAAACCAGGGTAGCAATTATGAATGTTTTTTCATTTGATTTTACACTAAAGTCTAAATCACTAGATTTCCAATCACTGCCCATGTTGAGCAATAGCCAGTTAACTGCATATGATTTTAATTGCAAATTTACATGATAGGCATCCTGGATTTCCAAGGAAATAAAATTGACTTACAGAATAGGCCCAAATGTCTGGCATTTTCCTGAGTAACAAAAAGTAATGCATACGGACAGCAATTTGCAATGCGAAAGCCAACGTACCCGTCCCATCTCCTTAAGCTTGGTGAGCATCACGACGATGGTCGAGTTGTGCTCCCACAGCATCCGCCAGAGGTCCTCGGTGGTATCGATGAGCGGCCCCTGCGTCGCGATGTACGCCGCTCGATACCGGTAGCCGTCAACGAAGCTGGCGTTGACGTAGTCGCTGCCCTCGATGCCGCGCGCCGGCGCCAGACACACTCGAGACGACTCGTACGGCAGGATGTGCACCAGGCGGTTCTTGTGCTTGTTGCACGCGAGGTTGGCGCTGATGAATCGCGTCGAGTCGGCCTTCATGTTCGACAGCTTCTGTGAGGTGCACGGAGCGAAACGACCGGTCAGAACTGGATGGAAGGGTCAGTATTACAAGTGCTTCAGCTGCAAATAGGATGCTGTGGAATTCATCTGTGTAACTCTTTGAGTAACCCCAGAGTTGAAAATTATTTTAAATCATGGCAATATCCAACTTTGGCTACTTAGCCATGATGGTGGAGTAAAATTTATGAAAGAATCATAGTAAACCGTGATATTTCATGTTGTGTACAAATTTAATAGCCACTGTGAAGTGAAAATATCTATTACGCTTAGACACACATGCTTGAAAACTCTCTCTTGAGCTCAAGCAAGCTGTAGCTTGTTTTCGTACCTAACTATAGCACCAAATTTCTTTTAAATTCAAGGCTTTTTCAGTTTCTTTTAGATTTATTTGTTCTGTATAAGAGATATCTGTAGGTACCTATAACATAGAATGAATGCTACTAAATTACGTAGACCCATTCAGGAAGTGCGCGGCTGCAGTGAGGCGACTGACCTTGAACTCGAGCTCCATGCCCGTGATGTTCTCGCCCATCTCGGGCTGCATCAGCCGCTGGATGTGCGTGTGCAGGTTGCGCGCAGCCACCTCCGTGTTGCCGCCGATCACCGCCTCCAGCAACGCGTCGTGGATGAAGATGTACTGGTCCTCGGTCTGCGTGCGGAAACACCCACACTCAGCGACGACAAACAACACTTTGATAGCCAGGGCCACTTAGATAGCGCAAACACGTAGCCACTGCTAAGAATCTATGAACATCTGTAAGGAAATAGCCAAATTCAAATCCTCAAACTTCTCTATTAAAAAACTATAATTTTTAGATGCTGAAATAATTTACTAAAATAATAATAAATAAAAATAATAATAAATAAATTTAATAAATAACTAAAAACTAAAATGCTAAGAGTTACAATATTCCACTCAGATGGCTAGAGAAGTCTATTGTTGTGGTATATGTTTGGTAACCACTGCTACTTAACAGTGCACTTGTAAGATAAATCGAAATAAATTGCAATAAATAAATAAAGACAGTTTTACGTCGAAACTATGTGCAAAACTTGTGCAACACACAAGTCTGAAACTGGCAAGGAATAATTTCTCTTCAGACTTGATGTTCTCAGAAACTATATAAGTTCTAAAATAATATGCAGCTGCAAGTCCAAGATTGCTCAAGATCGACTCGTCTATCCTCCGCAAGGTCGCCAACCGATTCCCGTTCTCCCATCGCGGTCGCACCTGCACCATGTAGTTCCTCTGCGCGCGCAGACACGTCACGTGCCCGTAGATGTCGATCATCTTCTCGTGACGCATGCGCTCGAGCATCGAGTCGATGACGATGAAGCAGCCGGTCCGTCCGACGCCGGCCGAGCAGTGCACGATCATGGGCCCGGCGTCGGCGGGGTTCATGGCGCGCACGCGGCGCAGGAACAGCAGGAACGGCGCGGGGTGGTCGGGCACGCCGTGGTCGGGCCACGCCGTGAACTGGAACTGCTTGATCTCGCGGCGCTCCGGGTGGCTGGCGGGGGGAGCGCGAGGGGATTTAGATCATGGAGACGTTGGAACGATGTTGATACATATTAAGAATTGTTGATATTGATGTACATATTAAGAATTTTCACTCAAAGAATGTTGTTGTTTTAAACTCGAAATTTGGACCCCTTTTTACATCAATTTTACAAAACATGTGGGGAAGAAGATTCTGGACATGCTGGACCAAGAGGCGTACATTTAAGAAAATCTTGTTTTCTACTTGAACTTTGGATCAATAATTCCACCTTTGTTGAGGAAATGATTTTTCCAGAAAATTACGTGAACCTATTACTGTAGATAATATATTATAGGAAAGTGAAAAATCATGTCACTTCACTTTGCTTTTTGCAGCATAACTGTTTACTTTCAGTGTAAAGCTGGCTGGCAAATTACATTCCAATATGTGATTGAAGAATATTGATTTTGAAATTTCAAATAACAAGACTAAACATTGCTTTGCTATGAATACCATAGGTATACCAATTCAATGACACCTACAGAATTGTTGTGAATTCGGAACTCATATACCCCTGGCTTATGAACTAACAAAACAACATAATATATACCCGGCCTTGTGGATCTGGAAGGTGCGAATGCAGTACGTAGCCAGCTCCTGCACGTCGCTAATGGTGACGGTGGTGGCGCCGTAAGTGTCGGTCCCGCGCGTCGGCCAGTACTGGTCGCACTTGATCCGCGTGCGCTCCTCCAACTTGGTCATCATCACGATCGTGGCCGTGTGCAGCTCCCAGCACATGCGCCAGAAGTCAGCGAACGTGTCTTGCAGCGGACCCTGCGAGAAGTACGGGTGGTCGGGGTCAGTTTGGACGGTGCTACTCTTACAAGTTGAGAGCAAAATGATTTTTTTATTGCCTTGATGCTATACATGATATTAGGAGTCCATTTTGCTCCAAAATCTTTACTCCATATATCAGTTACTGAGATTTACTATTTATAAGGACAGTATTTGCCACAGGATCCATTGCTTCACAGTTTACACCCTTACTTTGAGATCTGGAACTAGATATTGGATTTGAGTGGACTTGTTTTAATCCCAAACATAACTTCCTCTATAATTTGTCATCTTAGGTTCTTAAATAAGTAGGTATACTTTACTTTCAGATCAGAAGCGTCAGAAATCATCATGGACGATTAGTGAATAGTGATTACTGATAGTGATTAGTGATTATTGCTTATATTTGAGCAAGGAAAAAACTCCAAGTTTAAACTCCATGTTTCTTGTGACTAGATGAACCCCTGGTTCTACCATGGCTGATATCCAGCAATGTCTAATCATTTGCCCATGTGGGGTATGGTTTCTCTTTTTAATGGTTTCCCGCCCCTTAACCACTTAAGACCTATTACGTAGCATCTTGAAGTCACTCACTCATAACTCAAAGTTCATGAAAAAATCTGAAAATATATTGGTTTTAGTTGGAAATGTAATGCCGCATCCAATGGTGTAATAATATTGAGGGGTCACTGGCCTAATTACAGAGATATTAGGGTTTGAAAATTTGAAATTTAGCAAGGGAGGCATAGGAAATCAGGTCAAAACCCGCATAGGTATAGGCTATAGCCCAGAATAGCGCCAAATATAACTATCTACTTGATCTGATCTGATCTATCTACTTGAAAGATCTGCTGAAGAAATTATCTGCTGAACACTATCAGCAAAAGAAGAACTGGGGTCTTTGAACTCACTTTTAAGATAACGGCATACCAAAATTCTGAGGGTGACGTTTTTAGCGCTTTTTTGCAAATTTTTTCATGAAAGTGTTGCTATACTCATTTAAGACCAATCGCGCACACTTTTCCGCACATAATTACTTATAAAAATTGGCGTTGCCATGGATACGGATACCAAACGTAAGAGAGACTTTAAAATGAAGTAGCTAAGTAATGGGGGTTATCACTTTTCACCATTGAAAGGGCCAGACCTTCTCCTTACCCTTCCCAGTTGGCCTCTTGGCCTTGGAGCTTGTGTGTCAATCCCACGTAAAAAAAAAGTACTGCGGGCGGTTTTGCACCCTTGTTCAACCCTTGGGGAGGCGGCTAGCCCACCGAGCCGTGAGCGATGACTCGCAGTTGAGCAAGTGGCATGGCTGAGCATTGTGGAATCCCTTGCTTGGGCATAGACACCCACGTAAAGATTAGCGCAGCCAAACTCTGGCTTGTTCATGCCGATTTCAATCTTTGTTATACATTTCTAAGGTTCACGAGAGTGACCAAAGCTATCCATACCTACAGCTCTTGATCAGAGTACAATGGACTTTTCTTAGTTTTGTATAAGTCCAATTAGCAGAACAATTATATTGAAAAGAATATGTACCTACTGTCATGCAAAATTGGTAATTTATTATTCTTTTCATTATCAGTGATTCAGGATTCCACAACCTTCATAGGCTCAAAATTTGAGCCAGAAAGACAATGTAACAAAAGGTTGTTTATTAGTTGAAAATTATACTGGTTGTCTTTTGACCAATTTAGTATCTGTTAAGCAATGTCGTGTGAACAAGGAGCTAATTAGGAAAAATGTGAATTTGATGCTTATGGTAGGTAGACCACGATGTACTCGGTACTCAAAATCAATTGCCATAATTTGATGAACACGGAGTTCTCAATTCACAGGTATTGTTGTAACTTTCATGTTGAGGTTTAAAACAACTGGGCAACTGTTCCCAATGAGAAAAAAAGCACCTAGCAAAGTCCTTTTAATGCTCTTACCTACATTTAAAGTATCTCAAATACTGTGATTTAAAAAATGCAAGCAACTAGGGATGCCTTCGGGTAGTGAATTTCGGAACCGGGTACCCGGATTTAATACCCGGATCCTACCCAGTTCAAAATAAAAAAAAAAAAAAAAATCAAAGGAATTTTTAAAGTAGCTTGGCAAAAATTATGTTTTCCTTTAGTTTTTGTTCAATTTCACTAATCAATTTATGTACGAGCTTATTCTTGCATTCCTATTTCCTTGCACACCACTTTTCCCTCATCTTTCACGATGCTGAAGTGGTGCTAGGCAAAGGAAGCATTTTTTTCGCCGTGACCGTAAAACCCCACCGCCACGACCGACGGTAGTCGACTCGACTGTCATTGAAATCGCGCAGAGACACTGTTTGGGTGGAGGGGAAGTTCGAGTGGTGGGGAAGGTGTGCTGGCCGGGAGGGGAGGGACTCGAGCGACCAATCAGCTGCTTGGTTGGAGGGGAAGTGAGAGTGGGGGGAAGCTATACGCGCAGGGAGTCGGGAGGGGAACTTTGCCGCCGTGATTCAAGCTGGCGCGGCGGGGTACAGCTGAGTGAATTCGCCGACGGAAAAACCCGGATCCTAAAAGTTGGAACCGGGTTTCTCATTACCCGGAACCGACCCGGGTACCCGAAGGCATCCCTACAAGCAACCAACTTCCAGTCAGCTGTACAAGAGTCGTGTCCATGAACGCAACGAGCAGGACCCGACGGTCACCGCAAGGGTTTTGCACCAACCTGCGTGGCTACGTAGGCGTTGTGTTTCCGGTATCCGTCGCAGTAGTTGGCGTTGATGTAGTCGGCACCGGGCAAACTGTCGAGGGGCTGGAGGATGACGCGCGAGTGGTCGTATGCAATGACGTTCGCGTAGCGGTTCTTCGGCTTGTTGCTCTCCATGTTCGAGTGGTCCCATGTGAACTGCTGGCCTGGCTCAATCGACTGAAATGACACAGAGAATGCTGTTAGCTTGTAGGTAGACCTAACCTAGCAATGCATTTTAGACATGTAACATTTTAACAGCACACAATGGCTTTATTTATTATTATAGTACCAAACCAAAAACAATTAGCAGTGTCTATCTTTACCTAGTGATACAAACTTTGTTCCCCTGACCAAACTTGAAAGGCTGGTCAACTAAGATCTGATTCTCAGAGTGTGAAAGATTCTAGTCAGCATTAGAGGTTATAGTTTGAACTTCCTGTGTTTAAGAACTGTGTTTAAGAACTGCCAATAAATGTCATAACATTGCAATAACATTCAAAATAGAACCTGACAAGAAAAAATACTATATTTTAGGAATAAAAATACAAAAGATGTGATGATATAAAAGATGAGGGGAAATTGAGCAGAACAGGAGAAGAATGGATACTAGTTGATGAAATTATGTGAGGAGTCATATCATATTTGACATGAAAACACTTGGATTAAGATTAGAAAATAATACATATTAGATCTTTGTTCCTTTGAAAAATCGTGCAAGGCCATGGATGCTAACTGTGAGTCTACGCATCAGTGCACTGATACATGAACAAAGCTTTGATTCTCCTGGTGTTAAAACATTTATCAGCACCGCACCACAAACAGTTCTCGGAACTCGAAAGGGTTGCCCGTACCTCGTACTCCTGCGAGAACTTGAGATTGTCGGCAGCCTTGAGCCGCTCGATGTGGTTGCCGAGCTCGGAGATGGGGATGGGCGGGTGCGAGATCATGCCGGGCGTCTGGAAATTGAGTCGGCGCATCTCGACGGGATCGGTCGGCGCGTGGCTCGCGCTCACGTCGGCGGCCATCAGCGGCCGGGTCACGGCGGCCTGGTCCGGGGCCTGGCCGGGAACGGCGGAAACATCGGGCGTGAGTTAGTTGTTAACAACAATGTTAGCAATAGGTAGTTTTAATCACGTTACGGGGGTAGACTTTCTGATCTATTGATAAGGTACCTACTTATAATATCCCTTAGTAAATTTTGACAATGACAAGTACTTAGTAGGTACATCTCTAATTAACATTGCATGAAGAAACAGAAAGTAAGTGGCATTGATAAGCCTCACACAATGCTTTGAAAATATTTCCTCTCTTATCTTTATCTTGAAATGATTTTGTGTTTCTTTGAGGACCAACAGCGTGTTACCAAACCGAGTAAACTAACAGCGTGAAGACCAACTGAGCAAAGAGTCTTTTACCTTGAAAATTTTCAAAATACTTAAAAAGTTGTAGGTCTATAGGTAGGTACTCTAGAGTTACTGATCTTAGAAGAAACAGATTGGGCCTATGGATTGTGCAACATTCAGTGTTTGAAGATTCTTCTTTCATCACAGGCCAAAATTATTCTACACTGAAGTATACCTACCTAGGTACATCAAATGTTTCAGTTGCAGTCAAGAAACAATTCCATGGGACCTTGATTACTTTTTGAATTAAAGTTGTCTCTAGCGCAATTTAGCCATCAAACTATCATTTGCCAATCAAATGAAGAAATCCATTAATTTAAAGAACAATATGTTAAAACATTAGCAATGTTTTTTGCTAGTTTTAGTGCAAAGTCGCATTTAGAGCTGGTTCTGGTATTTAGGTACCGAGTTCGCCGCCAGGTAACGTTTGTTATCTCCAAGGTCAAAGCCAGATAATTTATGGCTGCCAATTTCTAGCTACCACATAATCTTTAACTGTACATTGTATTTTTAAAACTGGCCATAAATAGCCTACCTTGCACGGCTGCCGCCGCTTCTTGATGATGAAGAGCAGCACGAAGCAAATGGAGAGCATGAGCGCGAGAATGATGGGTCCGATGACCCACACCATGCCGGCCTCCTCCTGGTTCGAGATGACCGACACCTCGGTGTTCTCGGACGGCACGTTCGGGTTGGGCCGGCTGGGCGGCGCGCCCGGCGGGACTTGCCGCATGTCGAGCGACAGGAACTCGGAGAACGGGCTCGAAGTGTACAAGTGCTGGGTGGGAAGGGGGGTCGAAAACATTAGCGGGAATTTCTCGGTTGGAAATATATGTTTCCTAGAGATAAGAGGGTGATCAATAGCTTGTTTGACCACAATAGACTTTCAGCGGTTTTCTGTTGATTTGAGTGTCTGACAACGTTTGCATTGGTTTGATAAATTCCTGTTTTCTGTAATGGAGATACACCTTCCAAATTTAATGACAAACTCTAATAATTTTCTATATGCAAAAAGCCAACTACCACAATTCATTTTCCATGCGACTACGGTAGATGATTTACGAAATAGGCACATATTGCCTTTTTTTAAGATACCTAAGATAATTAAAATTATTGTGCAATATGTTTATTATGGGGTTGTGATTTTAGATACAACTTTCAAAGTATCTCTGGGTAGGTGCTATCTGTGGTAGGAGGCTTGTTTCTCCTCACTTCTAGTTCAGGTACCTGCTTTTTGTAATGTACCGAATGAGAGAAAAATAAAGAGAATCCGTTCTGATTCCGTAAAAGCCACTACATTCGCTGGTCACTGGTTTACCTTCTGCGGCGTGTCTACGACGGCTCGCACGAAGATGCGGTACTTGTTGACGGGCTCCAGCTTGCGGTTGACGAATCCCTCGGCCGTCTCGCCGTTGCCTAGGTGGAACGTGTACGGGATGTTCCGCTGAGGGAACTTGGCCGCGATGTACGGCGCGTTGGCGCGCTCCTGCTTCTGGCCCTTGCTGGCGATCATCTGGCGAAGGGAGCATGTTACGTTTCATGAACATGTTTCATGTTTCATGGGCCTGAATCTGGTTTCACTGTTTGAAAATTAAATAATATTTTATTTAGAAAACTGTACCTCCATTAGGCATACCTTCATGGAAGACTGAGCAACTAATTTTAATTTTTGATGCAATAATTTTTTGAGTAATTGATCCAATAAAATTAACTGCCATCAGCAGAAAGGTATTCAAAATTTGACAAAACTTGTAGGTATCTACAGCAGTATTGAGTCACTCAGTCATTGGCACAATTAATATACGTACCCATGCAGTTATTCTTAACTTGGGATAATATGCTTCTAAATCCATGCTTTCCAAATTCTTGGAACTTTCCTCACATACCTCAAATCAATACCAAATCAATACCTCGAATCAATACAAGTAGTCTACGCAAAAGCTAAGACTAGTGCAAGAATTCCAAGCGAAACTCACCTCCTCCGTAAGAAACTGGTCTGGATTCTTGTGCAACGTCTGCTTGTCCTCGGGAACGACGATGAGGTAGTAGTGACTGATCGGGCCGTACTCCTCGGACGCTTGCGGCAGGATGACCTGAATCTCGGCGCCATTCACCACGCCGTAGAAGTCGGGCTTGACCATCGGCTGCGGTGCCGCCATCTGCGTGGTCACGGTGATCTTGGTCGGCGGGCGGTACTGGTGGTCGGCGGGTATCGCGCTCACGTTGACGTTGTACGTCGTGAACGGCGACAGCTCGTTGATCGTGTGCGATCGCGTCTCCGGGTCGAGCAGCAGCGAACGGCGCGGCACGATCTGGAACGGGGCAGAGTTGTGGTTTTGTGGTCTCTTTGTTGTTAACGGCCGATTTGTACTCATGGCCGATTACTATAGTATCACAACCTAGAGTTAAAGTAGGAGTTAAATTATTTGTCACAGCAACCGCCAATGGGATGGCGTTACATTAATCTGTTTCTGAGGGTTAAACGTTTAACTTAGAGTTGAAAAATATTGTAATACTGGCCATTAGAATTACATCAAAATTACATCAATTAGAATTACATGTCTGGTCAGATGGTACAGATATTTAGGCTGATTCCATTTTGGCTGATGTAGAATTACTTTAACTTTTAGTTTTCATTTAATAAAAAAAATGAACTAGGTATTATTTTTTACATTCTTGTCGTATATTCATAGCCGGTTCATTGTTCAAGCTTTGATAAGTATGAAATAAGACCGACTAGATGATGGGTGGGTACTTTAACGTTCAAAAAATTAAAAAGGAACTATGGAACAAATTAATTGATTAAGGTGTTGAACTTGAGTAATTCTGAATTTTCACAGAAATTACAAAATGTAGAGATTCAGGGAATAAGACAAATAAAAGAGATGATATTGGCAAGAAGTTGAGATTAAATTGAAGGGGATCAAAACAAAAAAAAGGCTGTTTTCTCTGATTAAAAAAAAGAAATCTAAAGGAAGCTGTTTTCTAGCATAAACGTCCCAAAAATATCTCCCAAAACTTGTCGTGTCTATGTAGGTCTCCTAAAGAAGACCCAAGAAAGTGTTGCTTTATCTAATGCGATCCAAACCTACCAAAGTTTCTGCCACGTAGGTCGTTATTTCCTTACCTGCGTCTGCGTAATGCCCTGGGAGTCAACAAACTCCTTGGTGGCATCGAAAGAGATCTTGAAGTTGACGGGATTGAGTCGGATGGGCGGCGCCCACGACAGCGTCATGCTGTGCGTGCTGACGTCGTGTGCGCGCAGACCCAACGGGACGTCCTCGGGCTTCACTTTCACCGTCACCTGCGCGCCGATCGAACGCGGTTACAATCCAGGCAACGTTCGGCCAAGGGGATTTCAATCCAGGCAACAGCGCTGCTTTTTCAGTAACTGTTATAATAATTTAAAGTTCCATTCATCTAAGAGCCATTCCATGCCCATTCCCATGACTGATCTACTAACTTTTATCAACGGTGACCAGCAGTAACTGATATTCTGTACAGCATATTGCAGAAGTTCCTACAATTAAATTGAATCAATAGCAAATTCAATCTGATACATGAGCCGTTCAAGAGCCCATACTCCGTTTTTGAAGGTTGACGTTCTGTTTTACGTAAAAGTTGTTCGAATTTGTATATTTCAACGGTGGCGCAAGAACTCCTCAAACTTACAGCCAGCTACCAATTAGTGGACTTGTCCACGTCACTAGGCCGTGCAAATTCTGACCTGCCTTGACTTGGACCACTTGGCTGTTAATGGCTCACATAGTTGCGGTGATAGGTAATTATTGGTTTAACACGAACAGTAACATAAAATGATACTTTCAGTCCTTGGAATTTGTTCACATTATTTGCAAAAAACCAAACAATCAACCATTTCCAGGGCAGTCAAATTGCCTCGATCCAAAGTCGAACGTCCTTCTCCTGTTCCCACGCACCTTCTCCGAAAGTCTCCCGAGCCCCGAGGTCTTGGTCCGCGCGGCCACGGCGATCGCGTACTGCGCAAACTTCTCGAGGTTGGAGAGATCGGCCGACTCGGTCAGACCCACCGCCTTCTGTTGCCACTCGTCCAGATCCTCCACCGCGGTCATCGTGTAGAAGATCTGGTAGCCTATCACCTGGCGACCCGATAAACAGATGGAGTCACACACGGATGATGATTTCTCTCTAGTCGACAGCAACTGTGTGTGTTTATATTACATTCTGACTCCTTTTCAAGTTCATTGTTTCAACAAACATAGATAAAAAGCATTCAGTAAAAGAAATGAAAAATGAAATAAAATTCATTAGTAGGTACATTACTTGTTTGAGCATGGATGACTTGCTACTTTTCACTGGACATTTGGACGATGAATGGCAGAGAAGCACTTACTGGATTTGTGGTGGGAAAGAAATTCAGTATAACAAATCCAGACAAGATTTGAGGCTTCCTACAAACACCTTAAATTAAATTTGTACATTCGACCACACAAATATAGATTTTTAATGGATATTAATTGCCATTTGGCAGGATTGTTGCATCAATGCTTTGCAATGCTCTTGAAGATCAAAAGTCAAAACACTATATATTTCTTCTTTGAAATGTGACATAGCTACGTAGATTTAAAATAACTACATGCAGTTCTGAACTAACCTGATTAAAAGAGATTAAAAGAGAACCTGAGCCTTGTCCAGAAAAAAACAGAGCCAGGTGAAGATCACAATTCTCACGCCTTATCACCTTTCCAACAATACTGTCAGTGCAACACCATTTCAGTTCATTCCAGTACAGTACAGTTCAGGATTCACAATTCTACAAGGAACCAGTACAGAACCGTAGCATTCCAGTACAGTCTGTCCTGCGGCTTCTCGAAACAAGCTCACGCCAAGCGCAAAGGCGTACCTTTCCGCCGCGGCTGGGCACCGGCTCCCACCAGACCTCGACGCTCTGCTCGGACGTGGCCACCGCTTGCACGCTCATCGGGGCGCGTACGATGTCGCGCTCGGTGTGGATCGGCAGCCGCTCGCTCTGCGGCCCGGCGCCCTGCGACGTGTACGCCCGCACGCGGAACACGTAGTCCGTGTCCTCGTCAAGGTTCGTGAACACCGCCTGCAATGTTGCAACGGAGCGCCGGTGTTATCGCATCTCTTTGACGCATTACTGTTTGCCCTATCTTTAGCACCAGTTTACAAAAAAACCCATTTCAAACTGGGTTTTGAATTCTAAATAAAAGTCTCTCTGGTTTCCCACTGATTTATTTATCATTTGAAACTCAGTTTCAGATAATTTTACTGAAATTGTGTTTGTAATATGAATTTTGGACATAATCCCTAAATTGTCCCCAACATCCTTCATGGCCTGCATTAATGTTTGTTTTGTTTATGCTGCCGTGCTGTTGTACGTAGTGTTCAAGCAGGCTAAACCCAAGCCTTGCCAGCTGTCATCACGCCGTCAGGTAAACTATGTGACGAAGATTATGTCGTAATGTTTTGTTATTTGAAAGCTAAATATGTAATAGAGGCTTCTAAATATTAAAATAAAATTTAGAAGTTGCTGTATAAGTCCCTAGTTTGTTTGTAGGTATTAATGTTTCTTTCCTTTTGACATGAAGTGGAAACTGGCCCGCACTCAAATCTTGTCGAATGCACTAAGTACCGGCACGACACACACTTTGCGTATCCCGTACCGCAGCAGTGATCGAAGATTGTACCGCATAGTTCTTGTCCTCTCCCATACCTTGGTCTGCGTCGTGTTCCTGTCCGTGACGGTCGTGTGGTCGATCTTCTTGTGGAACTGCACGTCGTACCGCGTGATCTGTCCGTTGCGGTGTTCGCGCAGCGGCGTGGCCCACGACACGCAGACGACGTCGGGCGTTTGGAAGTGCACGGTGATGTTGGTCGGCGGACCGGTGGGCGGGCCCTCGGGCGTCAGCAGGTACTTGATGGTCTCCTGGCCGAACCCGATCGCGTTCTGCCCGCAGATACGGAACTCGTATTCCACGCCACGCTCTGGCGGGAAGGAAGGAATCGTGTTAGCATCGTTTGGGCATGTTGTTGGCGCAAAGATTTACTTTGTTGTTCTCCTTTAGCGGTTTTATCTCAAAGGAGGTGTTGATTATTCTGACATCCTTTGTTTTATATGTAATTTATTTGCACAAAATTCCTTCCAAATACTGAACATGATTCGAACTCTAAACCAGTGACCATGCATTTTGTCCAAATCCGTTATCTTCATATTAATTGTTAGTCAGTAAACTATATTTAAATACAGATAGACAAGAGCCTTCAAATTTATCCAGTTTTGCCAAGTCGCATTGCTTGTAGAAGTGCAGGTTTAGCTGCATATGTTTTAAGGAAAACTATTCATAAATTTCATACAGCTCTTCACTTTTCAGCGATAGACAGAAAGTCTTTTCGTCAGAGCCATACATGAAACTCAATTTCTAAATGTTCCTTTCCAGTTCCTTAGGCCAGTGGTCAGAGCATCAACCACAATAGCCACAATACTGGGATTTGACATCCGATGAGTAGATGTACTTATTTTGCACGTACACTGACATGTGCAATTCCAATTTCACATTGTTGTTACCGAGATCGTGGATTTTGTGGTGTTGGACAGCGGTGCCCTTGAACATCTCCTCCTTCAGCGGCTGATCCTTGACGCCGTATCGCAGCCGGTACCCGAGCAAGTCGCCAAAGGTGGCGGTCGGTCGGCCCCACTCGAGCTCGATGCTGACGACGGGATCGCGCTCCAGCACTCTGTGTGGATACGAGGGGTCAAGAATGCGTCAGCAAGGGGCAGAATCAGCGGGTTGCGGAACATGTCTTAGGCCGTGTCTGAATTGGCTATTTTATGCGGTCTCGCGTGCTCGTTCTTGACAAATGACATTACCAGTGCTGTCCGAATTGCAAAACCACCAAGACCAAGACCCAAACTTGGCCGCAAACTTGGCCTCGGTGACTTGCCTGTTATCGAATGGTGGTAGGAACCGTAATTATGTTTCAGACACGTTCTTAGCACTGGTTCATATTCTGAGGGAAATAACTCAGGGAAATTTAAAAAAGAAATCTTTTAACTAAAATTTTTTTAAAAATTTTGTATTGATTTATTTGAGACAAGAAAATGTTTATAATTCGAGACAACTTTCAAAACTACAGAAAGGGTTGTTTCTTCTCATATCTAGTTAGGAAGGTACCTTTAAAAAAAATATATATACCAGATGAAAAAAATTAATAAAACAAAGGAACTATCTGCAAGCAATAATATCTATGACTATCTAGTTTCCAAGACATCAAAGGGGGTAGAATTTGCTAAGTTGGTCTCTCTGACTTGTACCTCCAATTTTTCATACACCGTTTTGCCCAAAGAGGACTGTAGGGGACCAAAATGTATAGGTACCTGGTTATAATATCAGTATAAGCGGGAATCCTAGCCAGATCAGAGAGAACCGTTATTCACAGCTCTGAACGCTCCACCATTCTATTTAAGTGATTGTTTCTCCTCTCTATATACATCTTCTATGTACAATTATATTCTAGTAAAGCTTGCACAGTTGGGTCAATTATGAAGTAGATTGAACTTGCCCCTTGCCGCTATCAGCATTCACAAACAGACATTGCCAAGCGTCCGCCCTGGCTCCTTACTTGAGATTGACGGTCGGCCGATTCGGCACGCCTCCTGGCGTCTTCACGCTGACCGGCGTGCTGCGGTCCCCGTCGCCCTTCCGCGTCAGCGCCGCCACCTGCACCGAGTACTTGGTGTCCGGCTGCAGGCCGGTGACGTTCAGCTCCTGCGCGTTGCCGTCGAGCACGTCGAAACGCATCGGGTCGTTCAGCAGACTCTTGCCCTGCGCAGGACAGGGAAGATCGGAGGATTAGTCGGAGGAGAATTCGTTTATCGGTTGTTCATTGTTTCCATACTATTTTCTGGGTAGTTTTTTAAACACTGATGTTTCTTAGAACCATAATGCTGGAAATCATTTGACAACTCAACAATGGTGCCTAGTTCAAGCCTTGATATTAGTTGATATCTCAAATTGTAACAGAAGAGCTAGTAGCACTGAAAATAGAATATTAATACGTTTAAGACTTAAATAACTCTGATTTTGCAGTTCTCGGTTTCAAAGTTGAAATAAGATTGAAAACAATATGGATTTTATCGATCAGAAGCAATAACGACCCAACACAAAAGCTATACCATCGATACATAGAACAAGATGGCTTTATACCACAAGATAATTTCCAACAAAAATACCAATAACTCTGTGATTGCAGACAGAGTAGATGTATATATTATCTAAATTCCAAATTACCATCAAAAGATTTGTCAACATAATTTTACAGGCTTGTAAAATCATATAGATCCCATTTCAATTCATACCTCCTCCCTGGTCTCTTGCACGTGGATGTGATAGCCGCGAATGATCCCGTTCCGATCTTTCTCCGTTGGCGGCCGCCAAGACACGTGGATCGCCGTCGAGTTGACGGGCGTCGCCTTGACGTCTTGCGGGTCGCCGGGCACTGCAACCGACCAATCACGTGAGCCGGGATCTCGGGAGCCGGCCAATGAGGGCGCGGCTGGGTGGGGCTCGCGCAAACGTCGGCTCTTGCTTCGAAGGTGAACTTGTGCTGCGAACCGGCTTTTAGCTACGGTAGAGCGATGTTGGCAATGAATTGATCCCTTTGCTTTTGCATCAGAAATGGATGTTATTTCTATGAGATCTTTATAATCAGCCTTGAAACATTGCACAGTGTTTTTATGTTTGTAATGCGTTACAGAGTCAATAATAGTGGTGGGAAGTAAATGCTTTTAAGCAGAGGACTGCGCATTTATTATTAGTAATTGGTTTTGGAACACAGACACAGTTGATTTCTCTGTCGAAGCGAGAGTTGACGTTACGAAGCATTATTTATTTTGTGAGTTTGAAATGCAAGAGGCAAATAGGCTCATTACATAAAGTGGAAGAAGCTACGAGTAAGTTGCATTATCTGTTTGAAACAAACAAGTCAAGATTTTAAAGCTTTAATGTTTTTCAAGTGAAAGTTGGAGCTCTGGCCAGCAGAGAGTCAAGATGAAGGCACAGATTGTAAGAGCTGTTACTGCTAAAGGTCGCTTGCAAGTCGCTTGCTAGTCGCCTAGTTACAATACCTGACAATTCCAGCTGACGATAGCGATAGACGGAAGATTGACAAAAACGCACAACACAAATTTCGCAACCCACGAGATTTTGACAAGGCTGTTACTTGAACAGTACGAGGTATTTTCAAAGTTGAAGCTACCATTTGAATACCAACACTTAATGTAAGGGTCGTTGTCTTATCTAAATTAGTCAGAGTCGATTCGATTAACGTACCTTCCTCTTTCGAGTGTCTCAAGTTTGAGAGAGTGTCGTCAGACAAAGACAAAGCTACCTACGTTTACTTTATGGACAGAGACAGCACAACGACAATTTCTACACTAGTTCTGGTTCAAATGCTACGGTTTTTAATATATCGATAATTTCATCGACAGTTTTCAAATCTACGGGCAGGGTAAACTACTTTCACACAGTTAAGTAAGATTTGCGGGGTACTTACTGCGTTCCACTGTGAAACCACGAACCCAACAGTTTGTCAGGAAAAAAGTGGAAAAAATTGTATTTGTAAGTGAGAATATTTGATGTATTCTTTTTTGCTCTAAGTTAATAAGCGGTTACTAACAAAATCTTTAGTTTCTAGACATTGAAAAATTCTGCCGTGTCAAAATCGTAGCATAGCCCCCTCGAAACGACAGCTGTGAAAATATGTCCGTATTCAGCTACAAAAACAAGTGTTGTGGAAAAATGTCAAGACCGTAGACTGTGTCTGTTGGTTTCTGTTGTGGGTTGTTTGGTAGTTTTTTTTTGTTAGGTTTTCTGTCGAATGTTGTGGTTGTGAAAAAGAGTGTTTCAAAAAGCAAAAGAAAAACAAGTCTTCGCTGCTGAGAGGCGAGATTTCGTCGTCGCTGAGTGTTTTGTTTCTAACATGCATCTGTATTTTACTGTACAACAGCCTACAGTATAGAAAACTTTGTAGGTAAAACCAAAGCCAAACAAAGAGCTTGAAACGAAAAACCAAATCAAACGGGAGAGAGAATTTACAATGAGAAATCAATTAGGTATTGAGTTTTGTGGGAAATTAGGAACTTTGGTCTGGTTTCGAGGATAACAAATCTAAATAAAACGTCTCGATTCGAAAACGACTAAAAGCAATGTATAAAAATTACTCGTGTTGTAAATATAAAACTGTCAAATCGCACAAACATCTGAGCCAACCCAAGAAGTACGACTGAGTCAAACGCATGCACAAAGGTGAAGATATTTAGAGATAAGAAAGAATAGAAAGGTATATATATATATAGAGAGAGAGAGAATATATAGACTTCCTTGAATACTGCGACGATGCGGACGACATTTTGTGATGCCGTACGGTATTGGTATTCAAATGTGAGAGTCGAATGTGGTATAGTTAAGTACTCGAATAGCGTACGGATTTGTCGCAATCAAATCCGTCCCCTTGTTTTCTCGTTGTAAGTATGGTGTACTGTAGTGTGGGTACCTTGATACTTATTGCGTTCGCCTTTGAGCTTTTTGTTTTTTTCTGACAGAAAAACTTTGCCGGCCCGGTTGCGGCTGACATACGATTCGATGTACTTACGGCGATATATATACATATGTCATATGCAGTATTATTCTTAATCAATATTATAATCAAAACATCGAGTGCAGTTTAAGACACACAGTGAGAGAGATATAATATATATGGTGCTCAATACAAAACATGTGAAGTGGCTACTTGTGCTCGTTCTAAGTCAGACCTCGTAAGGATCGGGAATCGAATCGCCGGGAAGTTTTGAGTACGGAATGAGCCGGGATCGGGGAGATCGGAGGCCGGGTTTTTGCAGCAAAAGGCACTTATCGGCATGCGGTTCTCGTTTTTAGATAAAAAGGTGAACTTTCTAAGATATACAAGGTGGTGCAGTTTGTAAAAAAATCGACAACGTATATGTTCAAAAAAACCCAACGAAAAAATTGGTGCGTGTGTGAGATTTCTTGAATTAAAAAAGACATTCAAGTGTGCTGGTGATTTGGAAGCAAGTCATCAAACAAGATACTGTGAGAGAGAGAGAGAGATAGAGTGAGATATTGTGAACGCTAAAGGGGGGGCAGGGGGAGGGGAGGGCAATTACCACATAGTGACACAGAGCTGGAGTGATTATTTTACAAGGGACTTTCTTTTTCTGAGTGGGCATTTTGAACAAAGATAAAGGTTTATTAATTTGTGAAACATTGCCTCTCGGATCGTCGCTGGCTGCGCTCTTGATTGCAGAGAGAGAGAGAGAGGAGAGAAAAACAGAGAGAGACAAGACACAGTTTGTTAATCGCTTCGCCGAAGTCCGGGAAAAAATCTGAGAGCGTAGTCGCACGCACACACATCGAATACACACACACACACACACATGGGGCGGGCCAGGAGGACGGAAAAAACACGCCGCAAAAATATCACAAGCGCCGCACTCGCAATGGGGTTCGCTGCAAAAAATACCGCCACCAAAAAAGAGGTGCACACATGATTAGCAGAGAAAAAAAGTACGTCTGTTAGTTCATGTAGCTGCTCGTTTGGTGAAAAAAATCATCTTTCTATGATTGCCAAAATGGAGTCGGCGTCTCTCGATGAAGATGGTTGAAGATGAGATTGTGAGTTTGAGAGAATGAAGAGAGCAGGGTTTTTGGAATCACTTCTGGAAACTGGGTAGGTGTGACCTTCTCTTCCTTTTGCCATTGGAATTTTACAGAGTGACTGCGTTATTTTTGCAATTCGTGAACTTGACTAGACATTATGAACAGGTGATTGCAATTTGCATGATTTTAAATGAGCAGGAAACAACTTTACAAAGAGAAAGAATGACTCGGAAACAACCAATATAAGCTTAACATTTAAATCCTTATTGTAAACCTTAACGAAAATGAGAGCCTTATTTCCCAAACTAAACAGACTACAACGGCCCAACCAAACCCCCGAGCACAAACTCTACGCCGCTTAAAACCACCTCCACCACGGCGCCGTCACCTGCGCAAACCCGTCCCAAAACCCGACCACCGGTCGCAGCCACGGATACGTACCGTCCTCGTGCGTCCGCACAATAATCGGGTAACTCGGCGGGCCGTCGCCGACGCTGGTGCCGGCGAGCACCCAGATCCGGTACTCGGTCCAGCGCTTGAGCTCGTCCATCAGGAACGAGGTGTCGTTAAGCGTGACGACCGACGCCTCCGAGTCGGAGCGGCCGCTCTCGGCGAACTGCAGCTTGTAGTAGACGATGCGGCCGTTGCTGCGTTCGGCGGGCGGCGGCGACCACGCCACGCGGATCGACGTCGGTCCGACCGGGACGCCCGTCACGTTTTGCGGGGGCGCACCGGGAACTGTGCACGGGCGGAGGGGGGGCGGCGGGTCAAATCGGGCCGCGGCCGGTTGCGATTCGTGGTCGAGGCTTTTTCGGTTGCGGTCGTCGCTCGTTCGGGTTTGTTAGCGGGTGGGATACGTTGTTGGATTTGCGGGGCCGGTTTAGTGTGAAGTAGTCGGATTTCCTTTCGCTGTTCGTGCGAACGTTTTAGGAAAATTGAAGCGATTGGGGACGATTAAAGCACTGATACTAAGGAAAAGTTCAACTTTTGATGAATTGAACTGGTCTTTTAGAAAATTGGTTTGTATCTTTATGAACCTCATGTATTGTGAGCCACAAAAGTATTGAAATTTAATGGGATATAATCATGAACTTTGATGAACACAAAAGATATTTAACATAAACTCATGTTTTATGTTTTAGTGGCTCATTGCAAGGGAATTTGTTTCAAGATCAGGAACGTAATACAACAAAATAAAGTTGCTAGGTACCCGATTATCTACGGCCATCTCTGCACCCAAACAGATGTCAGTTTCTAATTTCCTTAAAATCCCACTACCCCGCACTAAACCGATATTTCGGAGGCAAGAGGTTCTCGAAAACGTTTAGAGAGAGGTGAGACGATTGCACGAGACTCCGTCGATTATCGCCGAATTCCTTTCCGCCGCCTCCGCGTCAAAAATCGTTTTGCGGAGGCGGCGAATGCCGTCGCTGTCGACGACCACTCACACACTCTCACACCTAGCGTAGAGATCCAAGGTCGGGGCGAAAAACGGTAGTGGGCGGGGTATTAATCGCCGTTAATTTAGCTGTTAGGGGGTGGTTTTGGCAAAGTAGTGGCAGGGAGGGAGTGCGTAATACAAAATGCACATCGATCGTTAATCAATTACAAATACAATAACATACGTTGTGAAGGCAATTATAAAAAATTGGTGCATAAAATAGATAGTATATCAAATACGGTGCAGTGGTGTGATATCAAAATTACTTTCAAACTTCTGAGTGGTGCTGCAACAAGTGGAAAATTAAGCCATCGACAGTGATAAAAAAAAAATATACAAAAAACTGAAAACATTCCGACTGGCACGTGGTTTTTTGTGAGTGCATGCATTTGACGGTGCTCTGCGGTGTGACAGCGATTTCGGCCGCTCTCATTGGCTGTTGCCCTTCGGGATTCCACGCGGCGGGAATGTGCCTAGGCCTAGGTTGACTCGGTTTGCTTGCGTTGGGAAACTTCACAACACGTTCTCGCTCAAGCATCGTATTAAGATTCTAGAAGTATAGATCGTGTTTCAAGGAAGAATTCTGTTGCTATTTATTCTAAGGCCACAAACGTTGTACTTTTGGACTGGAGGCTTTGCAAATTTAGAAATGAACATGTATTTTTTTTTGAAAAACCAACAGACTAGATATTGAACTCATTTGTTATTTTGTTGTCTGATACTACCTTTAAAGAAGTTTATGTACAGGGAATATACCTATACATTTAGCAAATTTGGACTTGAAAATTCATTTGTTGTGACAAATTGACAGACTAGACTAGAAACTCACTTGTTCTTTTGATATTATTAATAATTTTTAAGAAGTTTACAAGGAATTTAAGGACTGACTGAATATCATTACTTGGATAGACTGTAAAAAGACAAAGTTACATCTAGCTTTTCGCCACTTTATTTAACAATGCAGCTGGCTCGATGAAAGCCCCGAGTCAACCTCTGGCCGCTGCCCATTGCGCCGAGACGGGCGTCGTCGAAGAGTGGGGATTCGTTTGCGGCATCGAAGGCTGGAGGGAAATCTGACGAGACTACAGAACGCGGTGCAGACAACGTTACTCAAACCGTGCGCCGCATTTCGCGCAACGTCAGACAGACATTGGCCGAAATGCGACGGGAGCAAACAGCTGATTGGTCGCGGCGGGAAATCCTTGAGTCTACGTTGATATGCATGCCGATAAGGGAACGGCAACGTGGGCACAAAGCTCAGAGGTTCTGTTTTCGAATAAAAAAGAAATGGGAGGTTGACCAATTTCTATGTTAGACTCAATTTTCACAACTGTAATAACTGAACTCAATAACAGACTTCTTACTGTAAGCTAAACTATCGTTATTACTTCGCCTTGTTTCTTTAGACGTTTCTCCAATGTCGTAGACGGATTTCCTTTGCCCGCAATCGTCAGTCAGCTGTCCGCTCGGCAAACGGACTTACCTCGCCACCACCACGAGCCGTTCCCGCGGTTCGCTCGACGCAAAACACACCGCAAAGCAATTCTGCCTAAATCGCACGTTAGTAAATCGACACACAGCTCGTTAGGCCACGGAATCGGCCGCGGGGCGGGCCGGCTGGAATGTTTCACCTTGGTGCAACGGAGCGGGGAACGTTACGGAGCAGCTTTGAAAGCTGATTGCCTTAAATTTTACTAGTTTTTATGCTAACTCTTAAGAAAAATGGCCATAACATGATTTAGAAATGATTTAAAGTCCTGGTTGGTGAAGAATTCCTTTAAAATATATTCCTATAATATGTACATGCAGAATACATTTTAATTGATAAAAAAAACTTATAGCATTGAACTTTTACTGTCTTTAAAAAAATCATTCCCATTTTTAAGTCTGATATATTTTTGATTTTATGATTTGTAGTAATATGTATATAGTAATGAATCACATAAAATAAAGCCACACAAGTTAAAATTTCTCTTGTACCTAGTACCAAATCGGCTCGATTCCCGCCCCCTCCCACGCAAGGCGTCGACATCCCGCCCCCCCCCCTCCCCGCGCGTCTCGTAGGCCGCGTTAGTTTGGCGCGGCGCCTGCACGTTGCGTTGTCTTACCGTACTGCTTGGTGCGGACGGGAATCGGGGGGGTCGTGGCGCCCTCTCCGCGCTGGGATCGCGCCGCCAGCCACACGAAGTACAGCGTGTTCGGGTAGAGGCCCGTCAGCAGGTAGCTCTCGGAGATCGGGATCCGACGGTGGTGTTTCTCCTGCGGGGCGAAAGCAATGGGACGTGTTCGGACTCCTATCACTGCATCCCGTATGGGATGAGGAACTTATAGTATGCGAACGGCATACTTAAGGCACTTACTTAAATTTACATGCGTGCTCCGTTTCCAATTTATATTAAACATTGAGGAACATGAATACAAATTAACTAGTGCAGTGGTTTTCACACTTGTTGGATCCATGGATTCCTTAACAAGGGAACAAATTTTCGTGGCTCCCTGGTACCTACTATCAAGAGTTTTACAATGCAATCTATATATACTTATCCTCATGTCTTTGCAAGATGCACTCCTAGATACGAGTCATTTGAGAGAACAAGGATTTTTGTCAACCGTATTCATGTGAATCGTATGCATTGGGAATAAATATTAATTACATACATACAGAAATGCATGAAATCTTGTAAAAATTTTGCAATGCCCCTGGGAACTATTTAGAAACTAGGGAGTTATTTAGCAAATTCTAATTGAATTTAATTCTTTAGAAGCTACCAGTACCTACCTACAAATTTCGCTTTCAAGTGACAAAACATAACAACACATTCATTGTTTAAGAGTTGATCTGGTAGCATGACGACATGCTGACAAGGCTTCGATTTTTCCTACTTGAACGTTGGACGGCATCGTCCATTTGATTTAGAGCGTGCAAAGCTACTTGCATATTGCTGCTAGCACTGAATGATCGAAGGTTATCCTGTACACGGCAACTCGCTCTCAAAATGAAACCAGACAATCAGGGAATAGGCCCATCGGCTTATCAGAGGCCCACTCACCTTGGCGTAGGTGTCGTTCCAGTACAACTCGTAGGTGACGATGTTCTCGCCCGAGTGACTCGGCCGACTCCACTGCAGCGTGACGGACGTCTCGCCGACGTCCGACGTCCGCAGATTGCTCGGCTGACTCGGCACGCCTTGCTGCGTCTTGACCAGCACCGGATTCGACAGCGGGCCCGGGCCGACGCTCGTGAACGCCTGCACGCGGATCGTGTAGATCGTGTGCGGCGTCAGCTCGCTGATCGTCGTCAGCTGGTTGTTGTCGACCATTTGCGATTCCCACGACGCCATGGCTAGGTTCGGGGTCGTCGTGTAGTAGACTTTGTAGCCCTGTGGACGTTGGTGAGATTAGCGATTGTTATGTTCAGTTGCTAAGACTCATGTCTGATTGTCCTATCTTTGGCACATGTTTTGAAAAGGAAAATTCTTTAAACAGGTTTCAAACTGAGATTTGAAAACTGGGTTTGAAGACCAAGTTTGAAACAGATTTTTGCAGTGATTGATATGGTTTAAAGTATATTTTTCACATAAAAACAGAGTGAAATAACCAACAGTGGAAATACATGACATGAACTCTGTTCACAATATTTTTTCTGAAATCGACAACTAGATTGCGATCTTTGACTGTCATAACGTACAATGGCTGCTGATGGATTGAAAACGATTGATGACGAATGACCAACTAGAAACGGCTTGCTGGCTGAATTTTAAACAAGATTATTGTTGATTGCGGCATGGGATGCATCAGATATTAAGCTGTGAGAGGAAAGCAGCAATTGTTTCCTGAGAGCAAAAATATCCACCGGAACTGAATTGTCACGCAAAGTAGTTAGAGCATATTGCGTGCGTTTGCGTGACTTACGGTAACTTGACCGTTGGGCGTCTCGGGTTCGTCCCATTGGATGACCATCGTGCTCGAACTCAGCGGCCTCACTTGCACGTTCCGTGGAGCCGTTCCCGGTTCTGCAAGGCACCAAGCTTTCCGTCAGACTCATTTCGGTCGTCAAACTGTCGCTGGCTCCGTGGAGGCATTGCAGGACATTCTGTCTATATTTTCCCAACAATACACGTCTTGACGAAAGAACTTGACCATTATCTGGCTGGTAACAAGGGATTTGTAACATATTTTCTCTTTGCCAAAGTCTTATAAATGTTAAAATGTTAAAATGTTTAATAACTATGAAGAGTAAAACTTAATTAAAATTAAGCTTAAAAAGTAAACAAATAAATTGTCAACAAACTTGCTTATCAATTACGGTAGAAAGCAGAAGAGCTACAACACAGAAAAAGTAAAAACAAATGAGTGGTTAAATATTTGCTGCTGCAAAATAATGCCAAGTTGCGTTTCATTATTTTGCAATGAATTTGCAAAGACATTTAGCCTATGCGACTCAATTCTGATAAGCTCTTGGCACGATTCATCAGTACAGAGTACATGCTTACAACAAACAACAAAAAAAATATCACAAAACGAAACAAGAGATCAAGTTACCACAATGAACATCAAAATAGATATCCTCGCAACTTCGAACACCGACGCAACGCAACTACAGCAACAACTTTGGCAAACTAAGTTACCCAAACTTGTACACAGCAGACTGCCATCTAGAAGTTAGAACGCTAACTGTCAAACGGCGGCAAAGTTCGGCGGCTAGCCGACGGAAGCACATCAAAAGCGTGGGGCGACTACGAGAGTGCGACGTTCAGAGTGCGGGTACCTACTTTGGTGCCCGTTTCGTGTACTTACTAAAGCACGCAAGCGTTCCGTGCTTTAAAGTGTCACACATAAACGCTGGGTACCGGGAAACAATTCGAGTGATTGGTAGTGAGAGAGACAGAGAGAAAGGAAAAACAACGGTGAAATCACGACATCGATCCACATGAAATTATAAACACACACGTGCGTAAATTGTTTTTTTTTTTTAGATAGAGTCGAGAAGAAACTTACTGGCGCCTCCATTGGTTGAACCGACTGTAAAAACAGAGACACGGAAAGCTTTTTAAGCATGTATCGTAGATTGGTGGATAGGTGATCTGGTTCATTTGTTAAGTGGGAGTCACATAGAAAAGTGGAAATGCACATTCGATGAAAGATATTGCTGCTGAAGTAGGTAGTCTCCCTTTTAAAATCAAATGGTGATAGGAATGGCACTCTATAACAATTAGTTGTGCAATCAATTTTAAGAAATGTTTTTCTTATGCATATATTGCTCATGTGGCAAGATACCTACAATCTTCTTAATGGGTTGAAAAACTAGAAAATTGACCATTATAATACTTCAGCAACAATACAAATTCACTTAATGTGCATCCAACACTTTATAATCTCCTTAACTGATCAAGATTTCTAGAAAATCTTGGGTGTGATTCAAATTTTTGTGGGGCATCGCGAAAACCGAGGGTTGTCTCGCGCGAGATACGTGGGTGAGTTTCTAAACTACGTAAAATATTTGAATTCCTGGCATCAAGTCGATACCAAAACTTACATCGCACAATAGCCAGGTCCGTCGTAGTGTTACGAGGTAGAGAGGGCATGAAAGATCACAAAAACTCATTCAAAATACATAATAGAAATAAAATCCAGCCACTTTCCACAAAGTGGCGCAAAAATCCAAAAATTGGGCGCGCCAAAGAGCAAAATTCTCATGCCGGCGGCTAAAAAAAAGACCTGTTTTCGTTTGGAAATTTGAAAATAAATTAGTACGTCCGAAACTGTTGAGATTTCTTGCAGAGATTTCATCACGCAATCCTGTGCTTGTTGGAATAAAACATAGGGGTACAGATGGTTAGCGTCAATCTATGATTACACTGAAACCAGGAATTTAGAACCGAGTCTAAAGCAATTTGGTAGGGACCAACATAAACAAGCTCAAAGCACACACAAAACATAACACCTTCATAAACATTGACTTTAGCTGAACTCTCTTTTGAAAGGACATTTTAAAAAGAGTCTTTCCAAATACAATTCACAGTTGGTAAGCAACATTTAACCACTGTTCTGTATCAGATGTTGCAATGTGATGCACACTGTTGATTAACTATTTTCATTTGTCAATTTCAATTCCTATTCAGCAAACTAAGACCACATGCTGACAAGAAAAGTACCCCAGATTTCACAGTGATTTACACACTAGTCATTTTGAATTTGATACACCCAGATTGGTTATTCTGTAAAAGACTTGTGTTAACGTCACAATTATTGTATTAACATTGCCATCTTAAGTAATGAATTGAGAAAGACAATATAACCGATGACGGGTGGTATCGCGCTCAAACTTTCTATGTTGCACTTGTAATTTAACGAAGCTTATTTATTTGAGGGTTATTCAGCCTAAAAGAATTTCAATTTGTAACGTCCTTCCTACTGTATTTGTCTGAAACATCAATGAAATTGGAATATAACATCGCCGTGCGGCAAACACGTCCGATGTCCGCGCAAAACGCGACCGTCCCAACACCGACCTGTCTCGCCGGTCGTCACGATCGCGGGCGTGCTCGGCGGTCCGCGACCGATGTTGTTGACCGCGATGACAAACAGCTCGTACTCGGTGTACGGACTGAGGCCGCGCACGGTGTAGTACATGGTGATGATGCCCGATATCTCGCTGTACGCCTGGTTCGCGTACTTGGGCTTGTACTGGATCACGTAGTACTGGAGCTCTTCGGCGCCGCCGTACGACCAGGTCAGGCGGACGGACGTGGCGGTGATCTCGGACACGCGGACGTTCGACGGGGGTCCGGGTAGCGCTGCGGACGGAACGAGGCGGCGTTAGGCGGAGAACGTGTTCAACGTGCGTTACCGCTACATTGTGATATCAAAAATTTGTAGTGAATATTGTAACGCTTGTAATTATTAACTAAAAATAAATTTTGATTTCTATCCAAAATGATTTAATTTTTCTGCTACCTATATACACTACGCTTTTTCCACGCTTTCGAGCCCGTGGGCTGGGCCCGTCCGAGCCCGTCGGAGCCCGAAACGCTCTGAGAGGCCGAGAACGAGACGGATTCGCAATACCCACTGTGCTTTAGAATCCGACGGGCTCAGCCCACGGGCTCTAAAGCTTGGGTGTGTATTGGCTATAAAATAATGAACAGTGTCCTTGCCAAGAGCACCTGTCCTTCATCGATGCTAACAGCTGTATGACTAATTTATCTAAATGTATACACTGCAGTGATCTGATAAGCAATTCAACAATGTGAACTGTGCTGGTAACATTTAGAAATGCCTGTGAGACCTCGTAAGTTTTCAAAATATCACATATTACGACACTTGGCATATCAATTTTGCAAAAATGTTCAGCATTTCAAATTTTACAACATTTTTGTAAAATTACTGGTACCTACCTACCAATATATATAACAAATTTAAAATAACCTGTAATCTTCCATCTCAAGACGTTGCCGACAAAGTGGCCAAAGTGTTGGACAAAGTGGCGCGTACTCACATTGCACCTTGACCATGGACACGGCCTCGATGACGCCGAGCGCGCTGGCGGCGACGCACGTGTAGTTGGCCGACTCCTGGATGCCGGTCAGCTCGAGCACGTTGCGTCCGATCGGCAGCTTGTCGTCGGGCGTGATGTCCGTCGCCAGGCCCTTGCGCCACTTGACGAACGGCATCGGCGAGCCCACCGCCACGCACGTCAGGTTCAGGTCGGTGCCGAGCATCACCTCGTTGACGGGCGGCGGCGGGATCGAGAACTGCGGCGGCACGCGGCGGACTGCAATCGGGCGGGCGGTCAAACAAACGTTCAAATAAAACTGCTTCTGACTCAAATAAACTAGTTCAAATAAACTTCCTCCGACTGGGTATTGAATGCTAATTGAAATTGCCACTGTTTTTCCAGCACTGTGTAGCCTGTTGTACCATTGACGAAGAAATAGCTATAGTATTTGTCACGTCAAGAAGGAAAGTATTGTTCTGTAGACTCAGACCATTCAACCGTCTAGCGGAACAATGGGACAGCCTGGGAATGTTGACACCTTTGGCTCTTCTAACAGCAGGCGAGCGTCTTTGATATTGAAACAACATTCTCCTTCTAAACGTGACAAATATTGTAGTACAGCCTAGAAGAGAATCGCAGGTGAACCGGAGATGGTATGAAGACTGCCTATTTCTTTCTTTTTGACACACTGTTGTGCTGTTCCTGTTATAACATGACATACATCCTGTAATGGCAGGTTTCTGACGAAGCTGTGGTCATATTTGGTCTGCTACTCCTCTTTTTTACTAGACTCTTCATGCTGTTGAGTTGTTGATTACCATGAAACGAATAGAATTTCACTTGATAGTGCGTTTTACAAAGATTCAAAATCTCGTCAACGACATTATTACACTCTGCAAAGTGCAAATTCTACAAAACCTCTTGCAGCAGCGGCGCCGAAATGAAAATACGAACATTATATGAGGCAACATCTTCAGCCCTGTTATCATCAAAGAGTGTCCATTTCAGGGAGACTGAATTCCCATGACCACCTGTCAAGAATCAATCCTACAGACGGCCGAGCAATTTCCAGATGACATGATGACATGTCCGAAACATCAATGGCGAGCATGAATCAGCCATGAATAAGTCTAATACACATGCGAATCTGCCAAAGGACCCATTTAGTGGCATGGTCCAATTAACCGCAGCACTCAGGAGATGCTCTTGGACACTCTTCACTCTCCACCTCACCACAAGGACCATTGAATACCATCTCCCGCAACGTAACATTTTCACGCTACCGACGAAGTAACTCAAGGGACCAAACATATACCAAGGGACCGTGTCTTTAAACTGTAAACAAAAGCGCGAGCGAGCCAAACGCACAGAGCTCTCAAAATAAAAACGCAGCCATTCAAATTCAAACACTCAAACGGCAACATGAATATACTTGTACCGCGCGTAGCTTTCCAACCGCGAACTCCACGACATTATCATCGCCATCATCGTCATATCCCCGTCGTGGAATTATCAAAGCGCTTTGCCTGGCAGTCATGGTCGTTAAATCGCCGAGACATAGAAGATGCAAATCTCTTCACGTCGCTCGCTCTATACTCTATATGCCCCTAGTACGACGTCGACGACGACGACGACGCGGTAGTGAGCAAGCACTTAATCTTGATTCAACGTCGGCTACCAACCTCTCGCCCTCTGCCGCGCCAACCCTTCTCTCATCCACTTACGTTAAATAGGTGCACTTAATGATATTACTATATACAGTAGGTAGGTATCTAGTGCGGCGTCGGCTGGTCTCGGGTCGTCGCGGACATCGACGGAGGCGTTTGGCCAAGAGAGGGTGTGTGCAGACATGGGGATGGTGGCAGGTTACTCATGGCGTAAGCGGATCCTTGCAGATATTTACACGCTAGTCTTTATATTATGATGTACAACAGACAACCTGCACTGCGACGGCGGCGGTTGGCCGAGGTTGTGTTGAGATATTAGATCTTGTGCTGTGCTCTGGAGAATGTTTCTCGGGCAAATTGTCGGCGTTTTTATAATAACTTCTGCAGTCTGCACCAAGTTGTTATATCGTCGGAAGTAGGTCAAGAATTCAATCTGCGGCGCCCCAATTTCAAGATATAATGAGAAATGTCTGAAATTTAGCCATCCAATTGTTTATAATAATATATATGATGATCAATTTCAACAATCCACTTCGCCTTTGTGTAGAAAAATGGACGTGAAAACTCATGCAGTCTCGGAAAAGTCTGTACGACCGTGCATGCACACGGTCTTGTCGATTCGCTTTTCCACGGCCGCCGCGAGCGTTTCCCGCGCGACGGCGAGCGCGATCAAGTTTTCTGCGCGACCAAGTCGTAAATTCTCGCGAGAATCAACTTGGCGTATCAGCGAGCTCTCTCCCGCAGGTATCGAGACGCGGAACTCGACTAATAGTAATAAAGTAGGTACCTACAGCGAAATTATCTTAGGACCATTTGCGAGAAACTATGATTTGACCCACATGTCCTAGAACGAAACTTCTCAATATAATTATAGCAATAGATTTTCCACCCCTATAGCAATAGATTTTCCCAGTTGATGAAAAAAAAACCCTAAAACAAGAGTGTTTAGGTATACCAGAACTGAGATGAAATTTCTGATATTCATGTCTGCTGGCCCTGATGTGAAGTCTAGCTGGATTCGCGTTGTTGACTACAGTTGGCCCTGATGTGAAGTCTAGCTGGATTCGCGTTGTTGGCTACAGTTTACGAAACGTTGGGAAACCAGTTCGACCTTAATTTAGTCGACACTTTATTCAAAAACCAGCGTAAAAATCCGTTTTTTAGAACGTAGGAAACTTTATTGGCATTTTTAAACTTCAACACGTTGAGTTTGCGAACGTATAGGTATACCATGTCCATGTCCATGTCCATAGTTATATAATATAGACATTGGTAACAAATCCTCATGGTTATCTTACCCCCGGACCAGACAGCTTGGTTGGCTCTGTGTTAGCTCGCTGCCAAAATGTGTTTAACTCATAACCTCTATATATAAATACATTGGCCACGTCACCACATATTAAATTTCCAGACTGAAGACATCACACACACACACACAAGGCAACCTGCCCTTCCAGCCACTGCACTAACCATCGACAAAACGAATTAATCCGACTAGATTTAATTACAGCCGACCACACAGACAGCAGCCAGCGCTCCTTTCGCCGGGCGACCGCACTAGCGCACGCTATCTCGGCAAACATATTGAAGCCCGACCAAACCAATTAGCCCAGCGCCGGCCAGCGTCCACTAGATCACCGACCGGCACGCTGAAGTTAATGAGTTGACCGCGCCGCCACGTCAGCGTGCACGCCTTCTGGATACATCAAGAGTTATGTCCGCACACGCATAATTCAAAGTCAAACGGGCCGGCCGTATGCGGGTGTCTGAATTGCAAATTAGTTCGGCGGAATCGCCGACGCAGCGCTACTGCAGGTCGACCAAATAGAATGCCAAAAGCATGATTTAGTCGAACAGTGAAGGGAAAATAATGATTGGAAAAGCATTGCAGGCAGCGGTGCTATAGGTGTATTTATCTATAATAACGGTGCAACGTTAAGGTCGAATGATCACACTGGCCAACGAATATACCAAATATATATTAATATACAAAATAATTGTTTACAGGCAAACTATTAGTGACAGCCCCACCAAAATAGCTCACCTCATACGTTAAAGCTTTCAAATTACGTGAGAATAATTTTCGTATTATGATTAAGTTAGCTAATAAACTTCCGTAACTATAGATGATTATGGTTGCCATGGAAACTAATACTTCCAACAGTTACGGATGTTATTTAGCCACCCAATCACAGCACAAAAATAATGTTTGCTTATTTTGAAAGCCTTATATATAACCTAGGAAGTGAGCTATTTTGGTGGGGCTGTCAGTAACAGTTTGCCTGTAAACAATTGTTTGGTTGATATTCGTTGGGCAAGGTGATCATTCCACCTTAATATGAGCAATATTGATGGCACGTGGTTGATTTCTGTGCGGGTGTGACTATTCGAATAGGAATGCGTTTGTATAATTTCACCCTTCGATGTTATCACTGCTAAAACGACTACCCTCTCCTATATACATACATACATATATCTGTGTTTTGATCACCTATGATGAATTTGGTTCAGCTATGGATTGTTTGCAACATTTTGAATATGCATTGAATAGAGTCCTCCTATATATGCAGACTGGGAACGAAACGCACCATCATGCGGTTAAAGCACCCTCTACTCTTGGGTAATCAACCAAGGTCGCGACCGCATGTCATACAACAGGGGTTGTCGATTGTATATGCCTATACTGCATATATACCAAGAATCACTTTGCATCAATGGGATTAACAGGCTTTGGGCTATGGATTATCAATCAGCATGGCTCTTATCGAAGTCTATCAGTAACACGAGTATATACCAAACATCACTCAGTAGTCGCTAGTCAGTAACTCTATGGTTATGCAGAATATATATAGACACCAACAGAATCCAGCTCGATAGGCCTCTAGAGGAGCATCACGGATTCACTTTAACCAAAATCACTCAACTCTCAATGACAAACAGACTCTAGACTATACCTACAGTTAAGCGCTATAGATTGAAATCCTGTCTTACAACCAAGAGCATCGAACGAGCCAGCATCACGCCGAGATCTAGCCCATTATCAGCACACGACACCTCAAGACGCTATGAAGCGTGCACAGGCGACTTGCAAATCCTGGTGGCAGGCCGACTAACCAAGTCGAGTGGCTCGGCATTTGACTATCAGCGCCAATGAAACGCGAGTCTGGCAGCCGTCACGGCCCCGTCGACTAAAGACACGCGCGGCGTAGTTGCGTCGTCCTGCCGCCGGGCGCGCTGTAAATCGCGGACGTGGCGCGACAGGCGACGGCGACGCGCTAACGGGACGCGGCACACTTGGGAGTCGAGTGGCTCGGATGCAAATCGCATCTTGTGACGAGAGAGCGCGGTGACGCGAGGGGAACACGGTGCAGCGAACGGGTGGGAAAGGGCGAGTTTGAGACGGCGAAGGAGCGCGGGAGATGCCGATTAGTGGACCACGACTGAGTAGCGCGGTCTCGCAAAAGTCCGAGAGTCCAAAATGAGCCTCTTAAGTCTTATGGCGTGAACGTTGTCAGGAGGCCGTGAAAAATGCCAGTCAAAAAATCCTTGGGACGAATCTCGCTCAAGGTCAAGGCCACATGGATTTATTTTCGGCATGCGAGCATATCGAAACAAATCCATTCAGAGGGCGCTGGTACGTGACAAGGTTCCTTCTTTTGAAAATGAATTCATGCCTTGAAGAAATGTCCACAAAGCAAATTAATGCAAAATAATCAGTTCTCGTCATCACAAATCACAACCGCAAATCGTTCATAAATATTCTTTTAGCTAGTGCCTATTCTGGATTCTAATTTCGATTTCCTTTGCAATAAGATGTTGCATATCGAAACTATAGATTGGTTTAGGCACTAGACAAATCTGCAAGACTGTTGTAGTGTACCTACGGCCTGTGCCGGTCGGCGGCCGCACCACTGCGTACGCCTATGCCAATAACCCAAAACTTGACTTGTAAAGCTGGGTTTAGAGCTGGCAATGTCATCAACATTGGCTCTGGACCAATCAGAAACGTCATGTCAGAGAAGCGAAAATGACGTGTCAAGCACATAGAATCGCTGATTGGTGGCAGAGCCAATGTTTATGACATCGTGTTACTGACAGTGCTGGCTGTAAACCCAGCTGAAACCTTGTCTAACGCTAGAAAGCCGATAGATCGCACAACGCCCCTGGACAACTAGAGGGAGACAGTCCTGGACATTGTAGATGGATGACGGCACGCACCTTTGACGTAGAGCATGGTGGAGTGTGAGTACTCGGTGCCGACGGAGTTCTCGGCCACGCACTCGTACTTGCCCTGGTCGACCTCCTCGCTGCTGGTGATCTGCAGCGCCCCTGCAACACGGGAACACAAGGCGGCGGTCAGTCGAGCAACTAACGCTCGACACTTCGACTCTCGGCATCTCTCGTGGTGAAATGAAGTCCGTCCAACACTTCGGGGTGCTTTGGCGTGGACAAGGCCAAGCGGTGGCCGGCCGTTGGTGCTGTTAAGACTTCATATCTCAGTTCTCTTCGTGGTCAATTTAATTTGGTCATCCGCCTGTAATTCGGCGACAGCCAATATGACCAGTGCTATAGGGACAGCGCCATCACAATGTGTCAAAGGGACACGGCTAAGCGGTGACCGGCCCTTGGTGCTGTTGGACGGTAGCAGGCCTTAGTGCCGGCATCGGGTCTATCCTCGGCTTCCCGGGTTCGCCCTCGGCTTCCCGGGTTCGCCCTCGGCTTCCCGGGTTATCGGCAGTTTACTCGACCGTCAGTCTGTCAATCACCGACAGGAAATTACCTAACACTGCGACTGCGCGAGTCGTTACGTGATACTAATGAAATCAATGGAAATAGTAAATATTTGCTCTGGTTTATTGACTTTACTTTGTTAGGTTTCATCGTTTTGGACATAACACGAGTTTGTCCAAAATTGCGCAAAACATACAATATACAAAAACATTGGGGGAGTTATTGTTACATTTTACCATACGATACGCCTTTTGTTACGTGATGCAAATGTAAAAAAAGTATAGGTATACACCAATATACACCAAGTTTATCTGTAAAACTTATTTTATTTACCTCGAAATTGACTACTTCAGTTCCAGAGTCGACCACTTGTGTGGGAAAATAACTACAAAGTTTATTATGCTTATGTGCAATGCGTATGTGCAATGCTTAAATGCAATGCTTATGTGCAAAAAGAATGCAAAAAGATGCTTTGCTTTTCACACGGCAGTTATTTGCCCACACAAGTCATTGACCCTGGAACCGTTTTCCAGGCCAACAATAATTTTTTTGTTATGCCATCTTCGCTCGGAAAAACATCCAAAGCATCGGTGCCATCAATGTGATTGGCAACGTTTACACTTTTTCGACCAATCACAAGCGCAGGACCGTCGCGGAGTTTATTAGTGTCCCTGGGTGGCCGAAACCCGAGACATGTCGAGAGAGCGAAGATCGAGACGACCGTCGCATGGGTCAAGCGCATGTCCCTCAAGTAGCTCCCAAAAAACTGTCCAACTGCCATACACGTCAAAACAACAACGATAACAAAGTAATTTTCGAGATACAAAAAGAAAGGCGTACACACACGCATAAAAATATGGTCGCCTGAGCGACTTCATAAAAGCATGAAACAAATAAGGCAATACATTTGTCTCCCGTATATCTGAAAGGGGATGCCAACGATACATACGCACACACATACACATATACACACAAACACATGGGTAGCTTTATGCGACACAACCTTTTATTTGCCGCCGTCCGCTCTCTGGGACTTGTGTCACCCCCTGGCGGCGTACAGGTGCACTAGCGTTGAGTGAGTCGAGAGGGCTGTGGTTGGTGTAGGAGTGGACCAGAGAGTGTTTTTTTACAAGGCACTGGCAGCCATCTTTACATCGGTTCATCGGAGTTCAAAGTATTGCGACAGTACATTAAGCCGGGTAATGGGCTATTTCACCAAGTTTAACTTAAACGGGCGTTTAAAGCCAATTTAGCCAGTGCCTTGAAATTCACTAATTTACTGACTTTTTGAAAAGTTCAAAGCAGAAATTTGAGACAGGTCACAAAAAATACTTGAATTTTGGTTTTAAAGTGGGAGTGATTCTAGAAGACATTGTTTTGACAGGTGAAACATTTTGTTTTGTAAATGACATTAATAATTCCCTGGCTAAACCATCGTCCATTATTTGAGCCCCCAAGGTTGGGGAATTAACTTTTAAACCGTGTTTAGTGGTGAAAGAAAGTAGTTCCAGACACAACATGTAAGTGTTTTCAGGTCACCAAATATTCCTATATTAGCATTTTTCTTCGAGAGAACTCCAAATTCTCCACTTGAATTATTGAAGAACTGAGTTTTGTGAAGAAAACGAATACGCCAGTCAAAACCGGTCTTAAACGACCATTTAGGGGGTATTAAACCGACGTTGGTGAAATAGCCCATAAGCTGGCAGGACTGACTGGGGTGTGTCCTAACTACTTGGACGCCATACGGCGTCAAGGCGGGTGCTTAGCCAGTTGCATATCCTGGCTGGCAATTATATCGAAGGTTGCACACCTGTCAAGATATATTTCTGTGAAATTGTCAAAACTTCATCGGAAAACGGGACAAAAAGTCTAAAACACCTTTCATTTGGAGCGCGGCATTTCAAGGTCGTTCCTTCAACGACGCCATGACACGCATTGCCCGTCGTCGGCCACTCTCGACCGCATCGCGACTCTCTGCTAGCCCGAAACGCGACGTCGCCCCCCCCCCCCCCCCCACCCGCCCAGGCCGACGGGCCCCGTAACTCGGCTGCTGCCCGCGAGCGCTGCAGGCTAATGGTCCCCGGGGACGCCGTCGACGGCTGCCGCCGGAGGGTGGCTTCCTACAGCTCGATGCGGGTATCTGGGGACTCCGCCGGGCATCGCCGATGACCGGCCGGCAGCGCCGTTTCGGAGGGTGGCCGGCCGGCGAAGTAATAGCCAACGTCGCAACTCCACGATTAAAGTAACTGACTCACAGTACTTTTATATTTTACTTTGCCGGTCAAAATTCGCGGGGTTTTGTTTATTATCATGGCATCATCGTTCAGGAAAACTATATCCCCAAATCAATTGCGGCTGCTTTCAAAGTTTTTGCTCATTTTATCCACAAAGCAGTCGTATATAAATAGAGGCACAAGTATTCTCTTCAAATTTACGGGACCATTAAAACAAAGCAGAGAAATCTATCGTGAAATAATAGTCATGAAAGAAGATTTTATATACTAATTACACATTTAGTTCATCCAGACGTAATGGTCATCTCGAAAAGTAGACTCTTTTGAAACGGTCAATTATCCAGATTCGGTTGTCGAGTTGAAAATGGGTGTACAAAGCAATTCTCTCTGCGCGCTTTGACTTATCATGACTTTGCACGGCAGGGCGACCCCTTTTTATAGTTGTGCGCATGTAACCGTCATTGAATCAGCACGACTGCTCAACGGCGTGCGTCTTTATAGGATCGACGCGTATCTTGCGTGCCGCGTTCGACGAGGTCCCTGGTTGCGATAAACAGGGTTATCTATCCCCTGGCTGTGCGTCACCCCCCCTGCCTGCCCCCCTCCCCCAAGGGCACTACCCGCATCTAGCCGGCTCGGCTATAAACTACATGTTTTTACATGGAAACAAAAAAATAACAAAAACTCACACACATACAGAGCGTAGAAATATATCTACTTTAGCTTACATATTTTTGTGATATTAGAGATGTTTGCTCTCCGACGTGGGGGTTTACATTTGTCGGAAATGTGGGGGTGGTGGGGGGGGGGGGCGGTGACATGTTGCCCATGTGACGAGCACGAAAACAGCGGGTCGCTATACGGAGGGGAAAATTCGCACCGCGCGGTGGGTTCGAGATTATTCTAAGATGTATCCATGTTTTGGAAAAGTGAATATGAAATTGTATTTTTTATGTTTGCACTTGGATGCACTACATATTTACAATTACAAAACGCTTGAACCGAAACTACGCAGATTTTTTTGACGCAGATTTTGCGTTCAAGTTGGACAACCCCAAGCCTTGCCAGCTGTCATCATGCTGTCAGATCAACTCTGTGACCAAGATTATGTCGTTGTGTTGTTATCAGAAACTAAACTATATACACTAGTGGATTATAAATGAGTAAATTAAACTTTTTAAGTTACTATATAATTCCCTAGTTTGTTTCTATTCATATTTATTCACGTTTAATATGAAATGAAAACTTGCAACATCGAAAGCAGTAAGAGCTGGCACAGCATACTAGTTGCCTATCCCGTACCGGAGCAGTGAGAGCTGGCACGGCATACTAGTTGCCTATCCCGTACCGGAGCAGTGAGAGCTGGCACGGCATACTAGTTGCCTATCCCGTACCGGAGCAGTGAGAGCTGGCACGGCATACTAGTTGCCCATCCCGTACCGGAGCATTAGCTCGAAGATACGACATCTACCCTGGGACGTCGCCTCCTTACCTGGCATGGCGGCTTCCAGCAGTGAGTAGCGCGGGTTGTTGGCAGTGTCGACGGGCATCATGTCACGGATCCACGAGATCTGCGGAGGCGGCGAGCCGACGGCGGCACACTGGAGGACGGCGTTGTGCCCGATCTCGACCACCTTGGTGCTCGGCGACTGGGTGATCTGAGGGAAGCCGCCGGGCAGCTTGTCGCCTGGAGGCAAACAGAACGGAGGCGATGATTAGTAAAACGCCATGTTTTGTAGATAACAAATTAAAATATAAAAGCCAGTACACATTACGCTTTTATTATCACGCTTTCCAGCCCGTGGGCTGGGCCCGTCCGAACCCGTAGGAGCCAGAAACGCTCTGAGAGGCGGATTCGCAATACACACTGCGCTTTAGAATCCGACGGGCTTAGCCCGAAGGCTCGAACGCGTAGGTGTGTTAGCAATAAGCATATTATATACTATTTTATAGCGATATTTTTTGGTCCGTCCGTTTGCAAGTAGCCTAGAAGTTATCGTTCGTCCTAGGTCGTATGGCAATTAGTCTTCTTATTGGTTAGAGCGCATACGGACTTCAATTTCCGCTCTCAACCTGAAACCGCAACTTGAGTGCCGAACCAATCCGCAAAAGCAGGTATAGTCGTTTCCTACAGTTTCAATCGCAAATAGCCAAGACCAAGATCCCCATTTCCAACGGTTACAAACAGTTGTTTGAACAACGCACTGAAGAACCTTTATACACATTTCTTTCATCATAATCCATTCAATTACAACAAAATTAGATAAAATGTTTTGCCCCTAAACGCAGCCCGCAAAACAATCAATCAACTCGGCACCTCCACCATCAACGGTCAAATCCCCAAATTCGATTCAAGTTCCATTGTCAATATTTACACAGCGACTCGTAACTTGAAGATGTCAACAATGAAGAGTTTTTTTCCCCCAGATTTGAAGAGGATATTTGTACTTCACCAGGCTAATATTGTAGCCTATTAATTATTTCGAGAATGTACATCTAGCGCGCGCCGGCAAATTGACGCAAGTCGAGGAACTAATGAGAGTCGCGAGCAGCTTTCCAGGGCGCAGCGGCCCTTCAGGTGCTCATCAATTATGCACGTCGAGACGTCAAGAATGGATCACAGGGGGTGGAAAGCGCGAGGGGTGGTAGCAAAATGGACGGATGTCTCGATCAGAGAACGTTTTATCAACATCAGTCGCCAGAGAGCCAGCCAGCCCATGAAGCGGCCATGTTGGCAAATTAATTAATGAACATCTTTCTTGTGTTGCTTTTTAAAATTTCATTATTCCAAAAGCTCCACCGTCCCGTCTCGATCGTCACGACGACGACGACGACTACGACGACGACGACGACGACGTTGTCAAGATAAATAAAAGAGTGCGCTGCGAGCGAGTATATATATATATCTATGTACTATATATAGAAGGCAGTGTTTTAAAATTCTACTGCGTGTGTATATTACCTTAGCTGCAATTAATTAAAATCCTGCTAATTAAACAATATCACGGCGTTTCGAAGAACAAGCTTTATAGGTATATTATTTCGTCGACTGTTTTTCTTTCTTTACTTGATGTAACAACGGGGGAGAGGGGGGGGGGAGGGGGTATAAAGACCGCAAAGGAAAATACGGCTGTAAACTATAATTGAAATAGCATAGGTAAGCAGACGTACTTTTAGAATTGCCATGATTATTAATTTAATTTTGAGACAAGAGTTTGAGGCAATTTTTGATAAAGTTGTTTAAGCCCACAACCATTTGCATTGTGATAGACGACCATATTTATTTGAGTACCTACGGCATGAATGAGGTTTAAAATGGTTAAATTACGTTCCAGCCGCTTGAGGGAGGAAAACCTCGATGTAAGCTGAAAAATAACTTTTTATGAACATAATTCAAGGCGCAGTCAAGTTTTCTTGGTCCAAACTTGCTCCAGTTCTCTTCACTAATTTGAGGAATATTGGGTTTTTGATGCGAGTTGTAGCCCGCTGCAAAATGGGTTTTGAATGCTGAAGCCCAATTTAACAAAGTTTTAAAACTTTTAACTGAACTCAGCCAACCAATCCCATACTGCAGCTACATCCTAGTTGGGATCTCAACTAGAAGTTGAAAAACGTGGTAAAACCGAGCACAAGAGAATATCAACTGGTTTCTTACACATGGCTAATTTTTGTTAAAAATCGCTGATTATAGGAAGTAAGCATTCCATATTATGAAACATTGCAACAGGTCGGGCGAAAACCACTAGCATCTTCGCTGCGAACTGAGCATAGCTTAGCACATCCAATCGTCCTATTGTTTTCCAGCCACGGTCCCGTCGAGTACTATTCGCACGCTTGCACGTGCCACACGGCGGGCTAGATAGCCACGTGTCCACCACGGCCACCCCGATGTTGTTTCAGCCACGGCCGCTTCGGGGATTTACCAGGGGATTACCGGGGGGATTTACCGGCCAACTTTGCTGGGTACAGGGGTATAGAGCGGGACTGTTTCGCGGCATTAAGTAGAAAATGCGCGATAATTACAATGAGTTAAGTTGGATATTTACCTATTACACGCTGTAATATCTCGGTATACATAGTGCACCAAGCACGATAGCGCACGCACGTCAAACTATAGTATACTGTTCTACGCGAGTTTAGTTCCAATTTCCGGTCCTCGAGCTAATTTCCATCTTCGCGCGCTTTGTGTCGAATTGCGCCCCCCCCCCCCACCCCGCGGAAACAAACACGAAGAGGACGTCGACGTAATCAGCCTAATGCGCCCGCCACAGCCGAACGCAAATAACCACTGGTCGCACAAAGAGATCGGGACAATCGCTTGTACCATAGCGAGTGACGGAAGGCAGACGCACGGCTACCAAACCTGGTTTACAGCTGGCAATGTGAGTGACACGGTGTCATCAACATTGGCTCTGCCACCAATCAGAGACTCCATGGCAGAGTCGCGAACATGACGTCATGCACATCCAGAGTCGCTGATTGGTGGCGGAGCCAATGTGCATTACATCGTGTCACTGACATTGCTAGCTGCAAACCCAGCTTTAAACAACTACTAGGGCTTCGCGAAAGCAATTTGTGTTGCGTTGAAGATGAGCATAGCGGTTTGGAGCGGATAAAAGAGTGAATGCAGATCGTCGTTACCAGTAGACCAATGTGAGAAATAATGTTTGATAAAGGTAAAACGGTCGATCATAGGCCATCTTACCGCATATTTGCCATGATGGCCAAAGGAACAAAACCATTTAGAAGGCATTGGATCAGCGGATTGATATCCTAGTGGAATATGGCCTAAGGATGTTTTTAGATGGCGGCAATTTCGGTTCCTGTGAATCCATCAGTTTTCGGAAAAGTCTGTCGTAAAAAAGGAACTAATCACTGCAAACTGATCGATTTAAGACTTCAAAAACCTATTTGTCTTCAATTTCCACTGCCTGGTTGAAATCGGCAAAGGCATGAAAACGTTTCGAAAAAAAGTTACCATCTCTGCACCTTTGGTAATTTTTCGAAGTCACGGTCAGTAGGAAAATCATCCCCATCTGGTCAGTCCAGTCGTAAAGGCGCCAACATTTGGGCAAGCATCCCTTGCCATTCGCGACCAAATGGGAGGAAAAATTCGGGTGAAAAACACACAAAAAAAACGCGGCCCACTCTCGACGGCGCTCGCCAGAGGGCAGATCGATCGCGGTGCACCGGCGGGGTGGATACCTGTGGCGCTATCAATCACCGGGGCCGCGTTCGCTCATATCCGGTGCTTTTAGGAAATGAGGGGTCGTCATGGGTTGCGAGCGCCCGTTTTTCCGGGGGGGGGGGGGGGGGGGGGGGGTGGGGGGGGGGGTGCAGGGTCTGGAGGGACGACGCCTCCCCCCTGTGACGTCGATGGGTGATGGACGACGATGTGTGGAGGAGGCGACGGACATGTCGCACGGGATGCGGCCAAGATTTGGGGTGGTTTGTCAGAAAGTCTATAAAAGGTTGTGGATCAGGCCCGGTTTGTTGTTTGTATCGATAAAGTTTGTTTTTAGGGTGAACAAATCATGAAAAATGAACAAACTTTTAGGATGAAGTGATTCCAGATTCACTTATAGGTAAATAACTTTACAAATAGGTAGGTACTGCTGCACTGCATTTTGAAATATTTTTTGTGCGTTGAATTTTGAAAATGGAAACATTTGGCTATCTAACAATTCATTCGGGAATAAATGAAGTTTGAGAGATGTCAGATATCTTTCAGCTATGACGCGACACGGCCAAAGATTGATTTCCGTCAATTGTCATCTGTACCGAAAACGGAGAAGCCTAAATTTCAGTCGAGTAAGGGTAAGGTTGAAATGCAGTGTAGGAATTGCCATGAGCCAAGAGGTACTTTATTGTTCGAAACCAGGGTTTTATAGACTATATATTTTAGGTAGGTACACTCGTTTTCCACACCTACCAAACGGGTAGATATTGAAAATTTTTCTGGCAAAGTTTCCTATTCCAGCAGAATGCCAACATCGTAGCGATTGGAAAATGGAAATACAGCATATAGGGGTTTTTTCTTCATTTTTTCGTGAGTTTGTTGAATACACAAATCTGCGAGGAGCAAACGTCAACATTGAAAGTTGGAAATACAGTGTATATACCAATATAATATAGTGATTCCTTATTTATAGTTGTGTGAGCTTTTAGAATATATACAAATGTGTGACGAGCAACCGTCGTGTTGTACAATGCGGCTCAGCCAGTCATGCGCAGTTGAAATGCAGTCGCGTCAAGACTGGATCATCCCATGCAGTCGGGATCACAGCGCTTTCTATAATATGTATAACGAAACGGAGGATTTGAGCATAGCGCTACACACCACAATGCGGTGAGTGTAAGTCAACCCACGAGGCCGTGACAGCTTAAGGGTAGTCAGTCAGCTATACCCTAGCAGCCCTTATAGTTATGGATCTCTTGTGAAGTATGTCTCGACAAAGTTTTTTGGTTTTTTGCACCATTAATCGTCTGTACTTCGGGGAATGACGTCGAGTGTGTCAACGTGGAGACTTCACATTCAATATCGATGACGCAGAGAATGGTATCGTGTCATTCACCTTTTACCAACCGGCACACGCGGAAAATGCAGTTCTAGGCTCCGTTTCTCGTTAAGAAGGAGAGTGGAAATGCATCTACCTCGAGGACCCACTGCTGCTTGACACGATATTAGAGTTTCACAACTTACAAGCCATGTCTTGAGTTGGGCAGATAGGCTATACGGGCAGTTCGTGTCCATAGCAGCAGTGGGTCCACGAGCTAGATGCAAATCCACATTCATTCTTAACGTGAAATGGAGTTTAGTTGCTTTTAAGAAGAGGATACCCCTAGGTCTACGAATATCTACAAAGTATCTACATAGATATGTAGATACTTTGTAGATCTATATTAGTGGCAATCTATATTAGTGGCAGCATAAATCAGCATAGGGACCTAGGTATAATTTAAAAGGCTTTTCAAATAAAGAATCATATATTGTAATGATTAGACTTCCTGACAATGATGAAAAGCTGTCAAAAATGCTTTTTAAAATGGGTTTCCATGGTTATGGCCGGGTAATTTTCAGCAGTTCCTAAACATAACTTAAAAATTACTTTATTTGAATCGAACGGAACGAATGCGTCTTCGAAATTTAAATGAAACTAATACCGCCCTTGTAAATTGTAATGTATTAACACGGAATTCTGCCATCTGGATAACTTCGCAAGTTTCTTACTCATTTTCAAAGCTGGAATTATTTTTATTCCACTAGATCCTTGCTATGTCGAACCCCAACGAGGAATCTCCCGACAGCTGGTATCTCACAAAAAAAGTGACGCTCGACTGAGAACTGAGGAAACAAATGATTGTGCTGTTCCAGATTTGATAGCGGGGCGGTTGTCTGGAATAGGGATCCGTTCAAGATCGTGCAGCTATTTCAAATAGGAAAAAGTAAAGTTGGAACTCTTGTCAGAAATACGCGTGCTCGATTTGAAAATATCACGTTGATGTGAAGGCAGTTTATGCACAAGTTTCGGCTTATTGGCGCCAATCGTTGCAACCCTTTATCGCGACACCGAGAACGCAGACGTGCCGAGGACGCCGTCAATGAAAGGGAGCCGGCATCTTTCACGCCAGGCAAGGAGGCGCGAGTGCACGATTTGGCGAGCCATCTGGCGTCGATGTCTGTCGACGTCGCGGCTTGTTAGCGGTAGACGCTGCAAGCGATTCATTATACATCGTGGCGAGGCGCGCGGTATGGAACGGTTACGAGTGTGTTCGTGAGACGGTAGAGAAACGCGGCCAGTGCCATCTAGCGATCGCTCGGGAAACTGGCGCATCATACATTGTTGTCAGCGTCGCCAGAGTATTTGCAGATTCGCCAAGCTTGCTCTTTAGACAATTTTTAAAGTTCTGATTCATATGGGTGGCATACATCAGTCTGACTGGCAATTAAATTTACATTTTAACCTCTTAGAAATAATATATTCACGAGTCAGACAACGCTTTTAAAGCATTTTAATACCAACTCCCGCGGAGACGTCGTGTTAAATATGCAGCCAGAGCCAAAAGGTAAACGTCTTGATTAGAGCGAAGGTGGCACGGCTGTCTGGATTCCTCTCGCACAGCAGACGAATCTCCGGGTGGCACTGACTGACAGGCCATTTCCCCCGGAATGTCGCCGCGGAGCGACGCGCGCGACATCTAAAGAGGATTGCTCGAATTAACGTCCCGTCGCGTCACCACGGCCCCCGTGTCGACATCTATATGGCGAAGCCAGCAACAAGACGACGTGCGAAAACAAAAAGCAGAGGGAAAAGAAAAAACAGCTAAAAACACTAGCCAGACATTCGCAGCCAAGACGGCCGTGGTGGCATCGTCGGCGAAACTTCCAACGCCGCCGCCGACAAAACACGACGCAAAGAGGTCGTCACCACCGCCTTCTAGACGCTAAAGGTTTAATGAGACACGTCACATCCGGCCCGGCTGTCGCGAACGCGGTTGTCGAGCGACGATGCGAGCCCCTGTGATTGGCCGGAGTGACGTCGCCTTGACGACCGCGCGACGTCGGGTGATTTCTTGGCCATCTAAGAGGCCGAGAATCACGCGAGGTGTGCAGTGACTCGGAGAGAATGATGGCCGATTTCACCTCTGGGACGAGCAGCTGTCTGTTTTTTTTTTGTAGGGCGCCTTTTTTTTCCCGCTCTTGTGATGTCTTGGACGGATGGGATAGATTTTCGCGATGCCGGGAAATGTGGGGGATAATTGGTTTACCTGAACTCGAAGGGGATGGGGTCTTCGGGAAGACTAATGATGCAGTCGCGTAGAGTTGAAGAGATATGAATAAGACTTTGGGATTCAATCTGCGTACTCCTTGGAGCTATGAGGAGCGCTGAGATAAGTTGGGTTAAGGGTCAGCATAGATTTATATCGGGGATATCTTCGGCGCGGATCGGTGCTCGAATCAGCGACCGATTCGCGATGAAAAGGAGTCGAGCGCATTTTACCAATTAAACTTTGCAAAGTTGCCGCGGCGCGCCGCGAGTGGAGAGATGATTTTTAATCCGAGACGCGCTCGCTGCGCGCTCAGCCGGTCGGCCCGTCGATTCTCCGGGGATCGAAAGAAATATGTCTGGCTGGCGAGGAAAAACTTGTTTGGATTTAATTTGTGATTCGTCTAGGGGGTGGGGGGGGGGGCGGCTACCCGAGGCGCACTTAGCCGCCGTCGGATAGCGTGGGGATTGGAAGGGGGGGGGGGGGGGGGCGACGGCGACTAGTTTTCAAAGCAAATCGGGTATAAAGCGTGTCATCGGGTTTATACGAGAAGCGCCGAAATGGAATTTATATACAAGAAATATGTTGTGGTGCAAGAGTTTAAACTTTGTTTTTTTACGTTCGATTTCGTTTTAAACTGCACACGAATTTACACAGATGGTTGATATGCTTATGTTAATATGGCTACGCGAAATTTTGTGCGGGAAACAGATCCGAAATTCAATTCATGAATTCCTCTCATCTTCAAGCTATAAGTAAATAATATGTATATTTTTTTGATAATATTTTTTGGGTAATCTAGATACACCCTTGTTAAGATAACGTGCAGTTTACTGATACACTGGCATCAAGATAATTACTGCTGTGTTAACCAGTTAAAGGTGAAACACTTTTTACAAACACTGCAATGCGTACAAACGTTGATCAGTCGATAAAAACAGAGAGTTTCTTTATTGTCTTGAGAATCGCTTTGATAATAACTAAAAGATCTCTCAATTTCAGAACAAAAAAAACACACGCACACTTTGTCCCGTATGAATTGAGAAGACAGAAAAACAATAACCGCAAATACAAAAGTGAAGACAAAACGTTTCAAAATTCAATCGGCCGATGCCGGCTTACGCAGACAAAAACAAAAATCAGAACAAAAAAACAACGTATAGGAAACTCGCGACTTTCCCCGCCAAAACGACGAACCTTAATGAAAAGTCAATTTCCCGGCCGACAAGCACGGCACACAACAACAACGTTTCCACCAGGCCGCGGAAGGGATAAAACAAAAACAGAAATTAAACACAGCGCTCCAGGGGACTTTTGCCGGCCGTGTTTCTACCACTTGTTTTTTGTGTGTCCGCTCTCTCCCAATCCCATCTCTTCTCACTGCACGTAGATCAAATTTGTCATTGCCTGGTTCCCACCACCAGGCGCGCTGGCCACGTCGTTTTGATTGCTCTTTCTCCCGCTCGGCGCGCCCCTAGTCCTGACCGCCGCTCGCATCGTGGGGGCTGTGAGCCCGGGGCGATCTTCGCCTGTCGCGAGGCCGACTGACAAAAGTTGCCCCATGTACAGTCGGATCCTACTAGAGAGGCTCTATTTGGCGGAGAGCCGCCATGCCTGAAACCGTTTTGGTGGCCATTAATTGTCCAAATGAAATGAAATGAACTCATATTTCATGGTGACTAAACAATGTGACACAAGAAAATCATTACCATAACTTCAATTTTGCCCTTTTTGACTATAGTTATAGCATATTTTTAGCCTAATTTAGCTCATAGTTTCCCGGTAAAAACCAGGAGTTTGGACATAAAATGGCGTCTATACGATTCATTGGCCGCTCTTCTCTGCCAAATAAAGACTCTCTAAGCCCACCACAGAAGAATTTTCACTTTCCCGTCCCTCCAATATTTCCTCCCAGCACGCAGCCAGAAGGCCGAGGTTTCGGTGTTGATTCCGGGACCGACATGCGAGTGTAAATTAGCCGACCAGCTGACAGAATCTGATGACCGATGCCTAAACGACCCGTTAGCGATAACGGATCATCTTCTCTGGCTGCAATCGACTATAGACTCACAGGGTTGAACAAAACAAGCGACGAATGATTTGCAGTTGAATCACGTAGGCCGTGTGGCGAGTTGGATTCGCGACGTTCACATGTTTCTGGTCCCATGGTGGACACGGACGGCGGAATTATTTGGCGCGGGAAATAATGATTTTTCGCAAAATTGGTATGTGGTCATCTTTGCTACTGCCACAATCGTAGATAGATTAACAAAACATTCCATGTGGTAGCTGTTTATCTTTAAGGAAACCAAATCGGCTAAACCGTCATATCATCACTGTATGACGAAAAAACTAAAAAGCATGGGTAACTGGATCTTTCGAAAACCCAATTTTCTATGATTCCAGGGTATATGACATCACAAAAAACGATCATTTTGAAGAATTGCATTACCGTTATTTAGAGATATTATCTTGCAGAATATTTATCGGAAAATCAGTAACGCCTTTTGTGGAATTCTTCGGCCCAGTCCAAGTCTTCGGCTTCAAGGCCAACTTGCAAACGCATCACTCTGAACCGCTTCGCACCCGTCAGCTATCGGACAAGAAATAGGTCCTCGCGCGCGGTATCCCTCCGCGCGGCTCGCGATTGCAGACGCTATCGTCAATCCTCCGGGGAATCGAACGAGACCAGCCGCATATATGTGAAAGCTACTTTCTTATCTCTCTATATGAACCGCATGCATGTTCCAGCCATGAACATTCATTGCCATGTCTTTTCTCTTTGCTTATTTTCTTCTTGTTTCGCTTTGCGCGCGTCTCTTTCACGAGGATGAATTTCTGAACACGGACACACAAATCCGTCGTGTGCATGCCGGTATTCTGTTACAAAAATCTGGGACACGGGCAGGAAAAAGAGTCTATACGTGATATGGCAAAAGCCAATTGCTTTGTATATACATAGAAAGAGTTTGTCAAAGTTTTCTGATATAGAAAATGGGATCACATATGTCTCACGTCTTATGTATAGTATATATATATGTATGTATATGCATAAGGAAATGTAATCTGATATGTCAAATAATCAATGTGGAACGTGAGGGCATAAATTCGAGGAGTCTTATTGAACTTTAGTAGAGTTGACATATTATAAGAGCGTGCCTTCTAGTTATGAATTGAATAAGGATCATGATTTATCAAAGAATTCACTGGATACAAGTCTATAAAAACGTGATTATTGTTTGTCTGAATATAATAACGATTCATATAGATTTTGAATTAACAAGCTATCTGTTTAATTTGATTTTGACAGTCAGTAAAATTCGAACTGCATTGCTTTTAATTAGTAAATAAATACTGTGTATAGGTGTATTAGTGATACTAACTTGTAGAATTGCCATACCTGTATTAAATAACATCTAAGATCAACTAAGGGTATAAGTTTCGCAGCAAAATTCTATAATTGAGAATCGGGTCCATGGTTATTATATATATAACAAAGCGGAATGCTAAGAATCATAACGCAATTCAAAGCATTTCTATTATGAAAAAGTTGTACATAATAGCTACAAAGGAAATCTTAAATTTCAGATGAAACAAGACGCACGGGAAAAACCAACAGAGTGTAATTCCACACCCACCCTACCTCGCCCCCTTGTCGTACTTATATAAGCATCCTCCCGGGTTGAACCCTCCCCGAAAATATTCCTCCACTAACAAGGCATTTAGGGACGCGCTGGCGATGGGCTAGCACATGCACCCTCTGGTCATTTGGCGGAAAACGAACGAGGCCGAACCTAGCCGAAGCCCGGCCTAACGACGTTACCAGGCAATTCGACGCCGACGTCGACGCCGGGGGCGCTTCATCAGGTCGACGTCGGTGCGGCAATATTAATATCACGACGTGCACGTGGCCAGCTTCGTCAGTAGCACGTCAATCACATGACAAGGCACGTTAGAGGGTTACGTTATTTTTAGATAGCGCAATGGCGAATCATCCTTTTGCTAGAACAGGGTTCAATTCACACCACGCTGCCTTCCAGGCTAGGCTAGCTTCACCATCAGCCTGTCGTTCACCGACAGTCAATAGACCAGTGCCACAGGGACAGCGCCAACACAGTGTGTCAAAGGGACGAGGCTAAGCGGTGGCCGGCCCTTGGTGCTGTTGGCCGGTAGCAGGCTTTTATGCCAACATCTGGTTCACCCTCGGCTCCCTTCTGGGCTATAGTGTCACTGGGCCCGTTGTCAAATGAGTGCGTCGTTAAAAATTGCCATTAAATAAAACCGACATGGATAATCTTGCGTTCTTACGCTGTTATCGTCTGTACCATTAAAAAATTTAAATTGTTAAATAGTCTGACGTTAGCATTTCCATGCAAATTTTCCGACGTTATAAATAAAGCAAAGAATCTCAGAGTCAAAGTATACGCGCTCGTGGCGCCGTAATTAACCCTGCCGACTGACAGTTCACTGGCGGTTGTTATTGTTGTCGCCCGGGGCAACGTTTCCCGGCCCGTCGGAGACGTTTGCCCACAAAACAGAGTTGCTCACCTCTCATTTTACAGCTCTGCCGTACGAGGATAAAAGGCACGGACTTTATTCAGTGTAGGCGGCGGTGGTGCTCTCTAATGGATTTGTCTTGTATCAGATTTTCCCGGTTTATTATCCGCAGAGAAGGTTGCGACATAGACGAAGACGTGGCCTCTTGGATCTCAGCTATGTGTGTGTGCGTGTGTGTGTGCGGAAGAGAGATGCTAAAATATGCAACAGTTTATTGTGTCTACTGCGCGGGCGCGTTGGAAAGTGCGAACGCGATGGCGCAAACACGCACATACACAAAAAGTTTAATGTGTTATGGGAGGTAAATTCGAAAAAGCTTTCGCCGTGAGAGTTACTGAAAAATATGAGAGCGACTTCTTGCTTAAGCGCTCCTACAGCGTTTAAGGTGATATAGCGAACATGTATACGTGTCTTGGTGTGTTATAAAGTGAAGAAATATGACACCTTGGCTGCTCCCTGCATACTCTGAACAAGCGCGTTTTAAAATGTGTGTGGAAGTTGCTTTGGCTTTTTGAGTTACTCCCGCTAAATTATGCATACACCAAACATCTTCGTTTTTCCCTTCGACAGAAAACAAAAATTTAATCTGTGACATGTAAAAGGCTTGCTTGAAATAAAATTCAACCCACCATTGAAATAAGTTACAAATAACGTCAAAGTATGGACCATAGACTTACCTATAAATGCTGGTTAGGTGGCGGTGACTTATTTACCTTATAGAGGCCTTATAACAGCCAGGACCTATCTACGTTTTCGAGCTCGTGGGCTGAGCCCGTCGGATTCCAAAGCGTGCAGTTTGTTTTGCGAATCCGTCTCGTTCACGGCCTCTCAGAGCGTTTCGGGCTCCGACGGGCCAAGCCCACGGGTTTGAAAGCGCCATTTGTACTGGCTGTTAGTCATTTGATTAATTTGTTGAGTTTTGGCATCGAGTAGATAGAAAAACAACGGTGGCGTCATCATCAATTGATTGTTTTCTCATTTACTCAGATTTAACGTGAGGAAAATTTTGGAATCATAAATGTAACCTTCCCTGCCAATGATTGTGTTGCCAATTTTTAACGTTTAGGTAGCCACGGGCCAGTAAAGTACATACAAGCTCTACATGTGACAGGATATATTTTCTTTCGTTTCATTACTTTCTTAGTGAAGTGGAAATATGTATGTAAATTTCCTGATAAGTCAGAGAGTAATCATCGGTGAAGTCACAGCAGAAATTACCGCCAAAGTTCTCACACACGGATGGAGGCGTCGTGTGAATGCAGTTCAGAACATTGCAGCAGCGCTCTCGCGGCGTTCCGTCAAACTTCGTGCATAATGTGTGCACCAAACTGGGGCCAGCAAGTTCCTCGAGCGCACCGCGTTCATTTCCTTCGTCCTTAAGGTTACTCAGGTCTAGAGAGGCTTTATTTGGCAGAGAGCGGCCAATGAATCGCACGGACGCCATTTTTTTGTCCAAACTCCTGGCTTTCACCGGGAAACTAAAGGCTAAAATCGGCATAAAAAAGCAAAATTAAAGTTATGATAATGATTATCTTGAGTCACATTGTTTACACGCCATGAAATATGATTTCATTTCATTTAGACAAGTAATGGCGTCCAAAACGGTTACAAGCATGGTCACTCTCTGTCAAATAAAGTCTCTCTACTCAGGATTAGATGTACCTTATCCTACCAACGCTGACGTTAAAAACCCCATCCGAATGCAACTTGAACCTCTCTCGGCTAGCGTCTGTCTGAAAGCTCTGCTCGAGAATTATCCAGCTCGTCGAAAACGAGGTGAATAAATTTCGCGGTGCCTGCATTTCCACATTCCATTATGTAGTAATATTAGATGCGCGTAATGTTCGGGTTTAAGCAAGTGCACATCAGTCTATGTTGTACTCTAAAATCATCATCATCATCATCATCACTTCGTCCACGATGCCGACAGAGGAAGTCGTTCCCGCAACGTTACGTAATGTATTCGGTAGCTTCATTCGTAATGACCAGGCTAACGCAGATATTGTCTGGGGCGCTTTTTTTCCCACCCCCCAAGGGGTATAGTGCTTTTAAGTCTAGTTGTTTTGTTTTTTTTTAGTCACGGCAGGCTAGTATCGTTTCGGTGTTGAGAGGATTCCGCGAGGCTGTGGACGCAGAGTGCGAAACAAAAGACGAGCGGCAGGGTGACACAAAAGACGCTTCCTCTGGAGGGAACGGCGCAAAAAAACTTTTTGGAATGGGGTTAGGATTTTTATTTCTATTTCTTGTGCGTGGGCAGCTCGATGTTTCAGCGCGGCACGGCTGATGTTTCGAGTGAACTAAGGTTGGTCACGGGCTGAAAAAGCCCTTCGGCGCTTTGGACATTATGTTTTACAGGAATCGTAGTTGTTTCGAGATTATAATAACTCAAAATGGGGGGTAAAATAATTTTGTTCACAGCAATAAGCCAGTTTTTGAAAATCACGAAACGAATAACATACGACAAATAACATAACATTTAATAAAATAAAAATTTGTTGAAATGGTGAAAATTGACAATGGATTAGCGGAGCTCCTGATTCCCATACTATCTTCCTACTTTCTGACCCGGCTCTGACCAAATTGACGCCCGAGACGCGCTCCAGCAAAACACGAGCGTCTCAAAGGATCAACCACGCCATATTCCCTCAGTCAGGACGCGACAGGATAAAAAAAAAAACTTCCGAATTTAATTACGACCATAACGCCGTGCCGCACGCGGAAATATGATAGCCGTAAACACCGCCGCTAAAAGCCACCTCACACAAACACACACAGAGAGAGAGAGGTAGAGCGCAGCGCTGCACGTTTATTTTTATGTCCCATTTTCTTTGTCACACTTTGTTGGTTGCCGCGTGCGCCGGCACACGGGAAAGCTGCCGGAAAAGCTTTACAGTTTTCCCGAGACGGCGGGTGAAGAAAAGCCCGAGCATCTGGTCGTTAAGACAACGTTATATGGGCGTCATTATATATAGCGTCCTAGTGGAAAATGACGCTGGAAAATGCCGCTGGAAAATGCCGCTGGAAAATGCTCGGAAAATGCACTGGAATGACAATATGCCACAAGTCACCGCGGCGTCCCATAGAGTATACGGGGCATTTTCTGTCTCTATCGCTGATATATTATTATTGTAACTTGATGTATATAGTGGGATTGGGAGAAAAGACTTGAAATGGCGTTTGCATCTCCGATGTTATATTCCACAGACATGGATTGATATTCATGAACTCATGACCCTTGACTCTCAAGCGAGGAATTGCCAGCATATTCAGAGATCAATCCGCAAAGAGAGAGAGAGAGAGAGAGAGAGAGAGAGAGAGAGAGAGAGAGAGAGAGAGAGCCAGCTCGTATGTGTAGTAATATGTAAATGAAAGTCATGTCTAGTTATTCAGTCCGAACTGTAATGCTTCTCCATCTACCAGTAGACAGAGTGAGTACTTGAAAATGGCAATAGCAACTCTGTATGTTTTATATGCGCGAGTAGAAAATGTGCAAATAAAAAAGAAGCGAACACATTTCGTAAATTTTTCGTATAGAGCGAAATCGTGAAAAAAGGGCACAAGGGCGGGTAAAAAAAGTGACGCACGTGAGATTGCAGAGCGCGCGACAGCGGCCATTTGTTGAATCACCCAGGATTAATTTGTATATTTTTGCTCGTCAACTTCATCCCCCACCCCCACCTACCCACCCCCTGACACCAGCTTTGACTTAATCCAAACCGTGCCCTTTATTTTAATCGTGCGACTTCATTTCTCTTTATACAAGTGTAACTAGGCGATGCTACACACTATATAGTACGCATAAGCTGAGCTGTGACATGCTAAATATGAGTTCGTATCGCTCAAATTGCCGGAAAAACGCGGGGGTGAGTTCTGGTGCAAAAACCCGGTGCACCCCCGTAGCGACCTTCCGTGTAAAGCAGTGACCGGACTCGGCGGGGATGTAGAGATAAAAGTGTATGGCTATTCCCGCGACGCAATTCGGACATTTTCTAGTGACATATTTTAATATCTCCGAAAAGCTTTCACGGTCTCATTTGGCTGACACGCAACGGTTTTTTTGTGTGTGACACGGAATTGTTTTGGATGGGAATGAAGCTAGTTCAACTTGACTGTGTTTTCGTCGGTCTATTTTAGCTTTCGAGTAAAGAAATTTAATCGGAATGCTACTGTTTGTGGTTCACCAGATTTAAGCACTATAATGGATTAAGATAGTATCTTGGCTTTTTTTTAAATAGTTTGTTAACGTCCTAACGACCCGTTAACTTGTCGTTTGACCTTGCAAGAGAGCCATTCCGGCAACGGTAAAGGACTAAACATATTTGCATAACTTCTAAAAAATTATAACGAATTCTGCAATTGAGATGTAAAATGGCTTATGGTAACGTAAAACTAACAAATACACACATTAGGTACCATCTTTGAGATATAGAGATTTTTATAACATACTTTTAGTGTCAAAGCTTGCTTAGCCCCTGAACGCAGCCTGCAGAGCAAAAAGCCAACTCGGCACCTCCACCGTCAACCGCAAGCGAACACTTTTGAAACTTGCTCGAATGTAATTGGTAGCATCCACCATAAGATTAGACGTAAGTGCGATGGTATGTAAAAACAGCCCCCCCCCCCCTCCGCCTCCCCAACGCCTTCTGGGGTACCTCACCCATGACGTCACGAAACGACGCCCGGCGTCGTCACAAGGCGTCGTCACATGGCGTCGTCACAAGGCGTCGTCACAAGGCGCCGCGAGTTACGACCGCGCGTGTATTACTCTTTTATGTCGCGCGAAACGGCCACTAAGATTTTTATTGAGTAAAAACACTTACATTTCGTTCTGCATCATAACACCCCAAAAACAGAGACAGAGACAGAGACAGAGACAGAGAGAGAGAGAGAGAGAGAGAGAGAGAGAGAGAGAGAGAGAGACAGAGAGACGAAGGGAGGGAGCCAGTGTGTGTTTTTGTGTATAACGTTGCGTGTTAATAATGAGCTGCCTTT